>OZ024804.1:12493221-13105721 GCA_964017045.1 Omphiscola glabra | reverse complement strand
CTCATAATCGTCGTCACCTCAATCTAACAATCATTGGAGATGGTAGAACAGACAGTGTGACTCGTAACAAATTTGAAATTTGCGCCATGGGTTAAACTTACTGACAGACAGAACTGAAAGATTTTCATGGTGCGTTTTCACACAGACTTTAAAATAAAGCTTCCACTATCAGAAACAGAGTCGAAATGATAACATATCTCGTGTGGGAAAATGGATGACATAAATCATTTATTTAAATAACCTCTGCAAACAGAGTTTTTCGTTTTATAAATCCTTTATTAGATTTATTAAATCTAATATAGAACAATAGGGAAAAGGGGGGGGGGGGGGCTGAAAATTTGACTAAACATGCATTCAACGAACGCACTTTATAATAAACCCAATTAGTGCTCCCCACCTCAAAGGGTCAAAATCGCACATTTTTTTTCACGCCCTGGAACTCTAATAATATCTCAATGACCCACCCACATTTACACTGCTGATTACTTTGACCAGCTGTACAGAAAAAAATAAAAAAATATTAAGCACCAAAAACACACTAGCGATATTTTTAAAGACAATAAGGAATGCAATTATTGTTAAGTGATTTAGATTCAAATTTTGATTGCTTGGTAAGTTGTATCAATTTGAATGATAGAGGGTGGGAGATTTGCACGAAGAAGCTAGGATAGTTGAAGGATATAAGTGTGCGAGTTTTGTAAGTGGCTATTCGTACCCGGGTACCAGAAGTGAGAGGTTGGGATTAAAAAAACTATTTAAAATATTTTTGTTGGGTTTGTAAGACCAAATGAGGTATCAAATGAAAGATAATTGAATGTACTATACGTTTGAAATCTTAATTCTTCAATTTTACTAAAATAAACGACCACAAATTACATCCGAATAGCATTGAGCCTAATGGTACCCGGGTGCGAATGGCGGCGCTGCGTGTCCTGGTCCATTTTGACTAATGCTATTCGGATGTCATTTGTAGTAGTTTATATTTTTTAAAGAAATTCTGTTAGCGCAGTTATCATGAATTTTATTTCGTGAAATCAGTGGCATCATATTTCCTTCAACTTTCCCTTGATGAAACAGGAACCAAACTGATTGTTTTTTTTTTTTTGGGGGGGGGGGGGGGGGGGGTCGGAGCTGGACAGTTGAGCTGAAATATTGATGGCATGTGTTTCTCAAGTTTCAGCTTCATTGGTTGGCAGGACGTCGGTCAATTAACCTTTCGAAGATTTTGACTTCCACGAACGAAAGCGAAGTTAAAATAAAGGATTTTACAAATGACATACTATGTGTAGCCATGCAACAGTACAGAGTGGATTTGAACTTGTTTTTTTAAAAATGTTTGTTATAAGCTTGAAGTCTTAAACTCAGAGCTAAGAGTTTGAGATCCCCTGGATCATTCATATTTAGATAGCAACTACCAAATGAAAACATTGAATGTGCGTTTTTTTTAAATTATATTTTTTAAAAACATTTTGTTTCCGTTTGTTACAGTAACGACAGTAGCAACCCCTCCTCTCCCGTGGACACACGTTGCAACGACTCCGGCTTCTTTGACTCCACGCGTCATCAAAGATCAAATTCCAAGAAACACCTACGTCACGACTATGCAAGGTCGAAGAAGCGGAACATCTTCAGGACCTACGAACCGAACGGAGGAGAATCAAGCCTGGAGAGTAGACGGAACAGCCTGAAGGAGATGCGTCAGTTCCGCTCCCTCCCTCCGACATCCGTCAATCTGTTGAGCATGTTAATACAGTCTAAGGTAGACGAGACTGTAATTTATTTCTCTCCTAGTGTACTTTATTCAATGTTTAGGTTGGGAGTACATGTTACAGAAGTACGCGCGTCAATTAGCGCATGCTCAGAGCCGCCTTTCAAATAAATATGTATGGTCCCTTTATCAAAAATGGGCAACCTTGCTTCACCTTGTCTGGGCACGCCGAAATTCCGATTGTACATTTGAGAATTAGCACAGGCACTGACCAAACCTTGGAAAATATACACTACGGTTTCAGATGACAGCCATTTTAACGCTCCGTAATTTCGAAATTTTATTCTCGCGGAATTCAAAATACGTGAATCGATGATCGCAAACGGGTGACAAATGATAACATCTCTCGAGACTAAACCGTGTTTCCCATTTTGAGTTATCCTAGACATATGTGTTTTCGAAAAATGATGAACTCGAAGAAATAGATTCTATAATTTATAATTTACTATATGCAAATCTTAAACTGTATTTGTATACAAGGCGCAAAGTTATATCTCGCTACCATCAAAAAACCAACCAAAACCACTTCCTAGACTGCTAAATAATCTACTGACGGAAGCAGTCAGAGCAAATTGACTCCATGCTAAAAGCAACGAAAAACACAATGTAATGAAAAGAGATTTGAAAAGACATTTTTTCCCCATTCCACAGTGTCCATCAAAGAAACGGACATGATATAAACAATACTGCAGATTATTCCGTTAATAGATATTTATATTTTCCTGCCAATTTTTTTTTTACAAATAGCCGGACTTGAAATATATCCATGATCGCTTTAGTCAAAATGAAAAGTTTACATAATGTGGTTTCACCAACCTATCAGATTTATGTTTCACCAACCTATCAGATTTATGTTTCACCAGCCTTTCAGATGTATGTTTCATCAACCTATCAGATGTATGTTTCATCAACCTATCAGATGTATGTTTCACCAACCTATCAGATGTATGTTTCACCAGCCTTTCAGATGTATGTTTCATCAACCTATCAGATGTATGTTTCACCACCTATCAGATGTATGTTTCACCAACCTATCAGATTTATGTTTCACCAACCTATCAGATTTATGTTTCATCAGCCTTTCAGATGTATGTTTCATCAACCTACCAGATATATGTTTCACCAACCTATCAGATGTATGTTTCACCAACCTACCAGATGTATGTTTCACCAACCTATCAGATGTATGTTTCACCAACCTATCCCTTATACGTATATAGTTTATTTAGATCTGTCTTTTTTTTTTTTTTTTAAAAGAATATTTGTTTGTCCAAGACCCACGACATGTATTTAATAGCATAACTATGAAATTCAGTTTATGGACCCCGGATACATTTTCATGGACACCCCAGGGGTGCGTGGACTGCCAGTTAAGAACCGCTAAGTTAGATGAAAGAAAATTGGAAATTCTGCACTTACTCTTTATTATATCTTATTTCATCCACATTGTATTCTTATTTGTTGGGAAGCCGCGATCAAACTGTGAAAAAGGAGATATATAGGATAAATTGAATCGCTGTATATAATGTAGTTTTTTAATGAGACGACAAAGCCTCTAACGTATGCTCCTAAAGCCTTCAGAGGAAAAACGATGCAACATATCCAAAGATGAAACTGAATGCACGGAGAAAACTGTTGTATGGTGCCATGTTTTACAGCCATGACAACACCCCCACCCCTCCGCTCCCTCACCTGCATAGAAGGAGCCGTGGGCGTAGAATCCCATCTCCGGCCATTAGCCTGGTCTTTATGTCTTGATGCCTATCTGGTGGCCCCATTGTCCTGTAGCTTTGGCCAACATTTTTTCTTTAACCAGAGGAGCCGAGGCCATTGAGTGAACAGATTTGATTGCTTTGTGTGGAAGGCAGGCGTGTTCTCGTGTGTGCGATAATTATATCGAGAATGTACTTTACCGAACAAGGAGATCAATTCGAGATGGGGGAATCAAAGAGGAATTGAAGCACGGAGAAAGGGACTCATCTTTGATCGTTCATTGTTTGTTAAATATTTTTGTTTACACTTTAAATCGTTAGCTGTACTGATGGGTTTTTGTATTTTTTTCGTTTGTAACTAAAATACTTGTTTATCGTCTACTTTTTCTTCAGGTTAATTTTCTTGTTCGTTCTTTCCGTTGCTAGCTAAACTTCTGATTCTCTCCGTTGCTAGCTTTATTACTGATTTGTCCTTTCCATTGCTAGCTTAACTACTGATTTGTCCTTTCCATTGCTAGCATAACTACCAATTTATCCTTTCCATTGCTAGCTTAACTACCAATTTGTCCTTTCCATTGCTAGCTTAACTACCGATTTGTCCTTTCCATTGCTAGCTTAACTACAAATTTGTCCTTTCCATTGCTAGCTTAACTACCAATTCATCCTTTCCATTGCTAACTTAACTACGAATTCGTCTTTTCTATTGCTAGCTTTACTAATAATTTTTCCTTTCCATTGCTAACTAATATACTTGTTTTTTTTTCTTTTCTATCGTTAGCTAAAAAATCCCCCCACCCCCCAAGCCATTGTTATTTTTATGTCAACTACTTATTTTACCGCGCGCTGTTGTTGTCAAAGAAATAAAACAACCGTCTACTTGCTATCAATCTTATTTTCTCCTCTTTGACTATCTCGACATCTACGCACCTGCTATGTTTACGACTATGAAGACTATCCACAAACATCGAGTAATTTAAAAACAACAACAGCTTCTTTATGAAACTAATTCTTGTAAATAGACAGCGACGAGGCCATGACAGGCAGTTCCACCTCATACCAGCGAGAAGCCAGTATAGGAACTGCTCATTCCTGCCAACGACAATCAGGGACTGTAACAAGCTTTCCACGGGAACAGTTGAAGCGACAACACTTGACTCATTTGCGTCTATTGCCTCAGGCCTTCCAACCCCCAGTGCATGATACCCTCACTAAGTAACTCATGCAACCAGTGAAATATCCTCATCAACACCAGACACAGAAACATTGCCAATCCCATCTACATTCATTGGAGCCAGAATGATCAATAAATTGATCGTGAGCCCTTAATATATTGAAGAAGAAGATGCTCCTTTTGGAATATTTTAAACGGAATCAGTAAATTATTTGAAATTTAAAAGAAAACAAAAAACGTTTTCAGAATGAGAATCGTACTTTTGAGACATTATTTAATTTTTTTTTTTCAAATTGTGATTTTTTAAACATGCTTGAATAGTTATATAAAAAAATAAGTACATATACCATAAATGTCTAAAGATATTTGTTTTACGTCATTAACCGGAGTCGGATTAAGCGCTATTAAATGTTTGAAATGACGCGACAACACGGGTTAAAATACAGAACTAACAGAGCCATGAGTTCATCAGTAGTACACGTGTGTGTGTGTGTGTGTGTTTGTGCGTGTGTGTGTGTATATGTGTGCACTAGGATGTGGGCGATCGTAAGGTAAACGCACGCCACCATGACGAACTTTTATAAAGATAACATTTTTTGTTAAAAAAGACTTAGCCCGGTAGATGGAAGGATGGCAGAGTTTGGAAGTGAGCACACATTTATAACCCATGGCTGGCGGGACAGTTGTGTTCAATGAGAAAGCTGATTAGATGAGGAGGTGGGTGCTGCTGTGGGAGGACGGGAGGCGAGCGCACAGGGGAGGGCATTGACACAAAATGAGGCGTTACATATCATTATAACCGTGTCATTATCTACCCTTTCATCACAACTTTTATACCTTATTTATAATTCAAACATTGTTAATTTTCAATTTCTTTTTAAACAAAAATTACATTACTGATCTCCAAAATCAATTCTTTTTTTCCCCCTTCAAATGATGAAAGAAAAGACTATTCCCAAGCATTAATTTTAAATTTAAATATCTTCAAAGAGATATCACTAAAGTTTTAGACAGTACACATACTGTAAAAGTTCACAATTAAAAGCGTTACGGTTCAGTGATTTTACGATAATTTGTTTTCAACGATATCATTCAACAAGAAAAACTCGACCAGTTTTAATTAGCAGGTAGATGCTTCAATTAGTCTCTCATTGGATGTGATTCAATAATTAATAGATTTCTTTAGTCGGATATTCCATAATTAAAGGGGATGAGTTTGACAGAGTTCCTTTGTTATTACTAATGCGGGCTCGTTGAGGTAAGAATATTAAAATACGTATCATATTTACCCGTTTGAGCGTCAAACCTTGAGGTAGATAAAAATAACGAAAAAGACTGAAGAAAGAAAGTCATGAATTAGGGCTTAAGAAATTAGCACACGAATCAGACCTGAATTGACCTGTGTATTCAACAAGGAACTGAAGGGACTAACATATAATAACATATAACATGATTAAAGAAAGACATACATGGGAAAAGATGCGCCATTTCTAAGTAGCAAGGCAAGGTTTAGATGATTTATATGCTTTATGTTCTTTATAACAGTGGTTCTCAAACTTATCGACTCGTGGAATCTTTTTTATAATCCATTTCTATGGGTGGAGCCCGTTAGACTTATCATATCTCTTATAAGTTAATGGTGATTAAGAGCTCCCCTGAAAGGCCAAAGAGCGCCAGAGGAGTTTACAGGCTGGGAACCACTGGTTATAAATCATGTTGCGTGCGTGCATTTGAGACATAAAACAATGTAACACATGAACATAGCAATAATCATTTTTCCAAATTTAGGATCATTCAACCATTTTCAGACATTAAGTTTCAATATCGCGTTAACAGTATTCATACTAATGACGATGATTGTCAACGGAACATCCGTGATAATGGCGGCACTATTCAAAGATCCCATCTCAGACGCCATCTTGGCGACATCATATCTGGTGATGAACCGCACCACTCAGCCGATCATCGTCACCTTCGGGGTCTTCACCAACGTCATCAACATGCTCGTGTTTGCCAGGATGCGACTCAAGGATACCACGTCCATCATTCTGTTTTTTCTGTCTGCTGCAGACGTCGGGTTTCTGGTCATCAAATTGTTCCAGCTCATCTGCTACTTGGTCACCCTTTTACCGGACAGCGGCTACTTCAAGGCAGACCCCGTTTCCCTGGCTACGCTAAGTTCTTCCTACAGCAAAATTTTCTTCGGCGCCTCATCAATGCTCACCACTTACCTGGCTACGGTCAGGTGCTTCTGTGTGGCCAGGCCCATCCACTTCCGAAGCACGTTTACGCGGTCGAGGACGTTCGCCTCTGTCGTTGTTATTGTGGCCGTTCAACTTGTGACGTGCGTTCCCGTGATGCCATTTGAAGGACTCGCCTGGAAATTCAGCCTTCTCACGAACGTCTCCATGCTTCAGTTATTCTACAGTAAAGAAAGATCTTCTCTTTTGGCGTTGACTGACGTTGTCAATAGGAACGTATTCCCTTATTCGTGTTTGATTATCGTGCTATTTTGTCTGATGATACTCACTCGCTCTCTCAAAATAGCAGCGAAGTTCAGAAACAAATCTACAGGTATATCGAGGCACGAAACACCGAACTCGGTCTCGGGTAGATTTAGACGTAAAACAATGAACTATGCCGCAGTCAAGGTCGGAGCCGGCGGAGACACAACTCTAATCTGTAACTCAAGTTTCCAGCATCTAAAGGACAGTTACCAAGTTGAGACAGAGAACTTTGCGTCTACAGATACGACACCAACTTGTATCTACGACGAGGACGCGAGCAGTGATGGCTACGCGTTGAACTCGAACGAGTGCGGTGAATCTAAGAGCGATGGTTACGACGAGAACACAACGGCTACTCTCAAACCGCGAAGCTTGACAAAGGCTGTCGCACCGAGGAAGCAAGACGTTATCCCTCCCGTGAAAACGAAAACTCAAGATTTACGCGTGATCCAGGTCGTGACGCTGGTGTCCGTTCTGTTTGTCATCTGCAACTTGCCGCCCGCTCTCATTTCTCTAGCCCGCACGATTGAGCCAGAGTTTACCGAAAGAGAGGACTACAATAATCTCTTCATATTAATCAACTCCATTTCTCTGACCAACATATACATCACAATGTCCTGTAACATACTTGTGTATTATAATTACAACGCCAAGTACAGGGCCGTGTTACGGTCTATTTGGGAGCATCAAAAGAAACGCTGAAATGTCCGTGATCAGGTCGCTGTCATGCGTGTCCCAGACCTGGTAACAACTTTGTGGACATGAACGTTTGCATTAAGTTGGTAACAATCACAAAAGTAATGGGTAAAACAAATTCGGGCTCAATAAAACAATGATCACCAGACGCCCAGAACCACAAACCTCGACAACCATGGCCCCTCGAATATAACAATGTAGTATAATGATACAACCATGGCCCCTCGAATATAACAATGTAGTATCATGATACCCTCTAATGGTACAACAAAATCACAGAACGAATGGATTTTGTTGGTCTATATAATATATGTATATATATTATACAATATAATAATGATTAATGCACTATAACTGGAGTATGAGAACCACAAGGACAGCAGTAAAAACGACCAGATCAGTGCAGACTACGATAATTAGTCTATGAAATCTTAAACTGAAGATACCATGAACAAAATAAATCACTGGAGATAAAATATTTTTATCGACGGTCTTTACATTGACGAATGAGGTTTGGAAAGGGAAAAGAATGTTGTTTTTTATTCTTAAATTAAAAAAATTGAATTATATGTTAACGATGCACTTGATTACATCTCGTTGAATTCACGTGTTTTCTCGCTGCCTCATTTCAAGTTTGGACACGTGAACCTGGTGTGAGGTTACTTTTGATGTAACTCTCCACGTATTCTCTCAAACTGTGACTCTGTACATATTCTACGTGGTGTGTTTCTCTAAATGTTCTTTCATGATTTGACTCTTCACACATTCTTTCATTATGCGACTCCACACATTCTTCTTATTTTTCTTGCCAACAGTCTTAAGTGATAGTCACCATTTGCTGTGCTGTCAATATTAAAAAAAATGTCTTGTATAATGTGAAACTTACATATAAAGTTTATACAAAATTAAATGCTCTTTAAATAAATCAAACTTTATTTTCCTATTTAGACCACAAAATTGATGTCTAATATATATTTTGAACATTACAACTTATTAACATGGAATGAACTATTCATCTGTGTCTGTATAAATAAAACTCTAGGCACAGAAGGGAAATAAATTAGATGCTGTTTTAACAAACACCAGACACAATAGAGGTAAATTAGATGATGTTTTGGCAAACACTCGGCACAGTAGAGATCAATTAGATGATGTTTTAACATGGCCTCAAACGTTAATTAAAAAAGTAAACATATAAAAGAAATGATATTTTCCTGTATGAATTAAGATGAAAAGTGGGACACACTTCTGCACTTTTATTAAACTCATTTAAAAATGGTAGTTATGTCACTGTATTTTTTAATGCATCAAGCAAAATTTCACATTGGTTATTTACTTAACTGTTGACGCGGTAATCCATATATTTTTTGATGGTTAAAACGAAAATTAAATTACAACGTTAAATTACACGCTTAGCTGTCTGCGAACACGGAATATAATTAATGTAATTGCCAAACCGAAACAAAGAGTATACGACCCGCACATTCACACGGGAATATCCACACAAAAACTGTGGTTTGAACTATGTACATTTTTTACCTGTACTAGGGAGAACCATGCCCTGGGAGGCAAAATGTCGGAGACTTGCCTCATTTTGCATATTGTATCAAAGTATAAATATGTTTCTATTTATATTAGAGTTCTGTCATGCCAGTATAAGGACAGGGCCATACTACCAGTCTGTCATTTATGATTGAGATTTGCATTTTCTCCTCTGTCATTGTAACTGTGAATTGTCACACTATCATTTGTATTTTACATTGACATTGGCACACTCTGCTGCACTCTATCATTTATTACGTTACATTGTCCCACTCTGTCATTTGTTATTGTACGTTTTCCCACTGTCATTTGTAATTGTACATTGTCCCACTCTGTAATTTGTTGTTGTACATTGTCCCAGTCTGTCATTTGTTACTGCACATTGTCCCACTATGTCATTTGTTACTGTACATTGTCCCACTCTGTCATATGGTATAGTACATTGTCCCACTCTGTCGTTTTTTTTCTTCATGTTCTTACTTTATTATTTTGATTCTAACAAAATCCAACTGTTGTTTTCAATGCGCTCTAACACAGCTAACACATAACACAAGCAGCGATGTATCATGTTTAATAACTGTGTTTTCGTCAAAACTAAACACCTGGTACCTGAAAGTGTCATTAACGGAACACCTGGTTATCGTAGGTGTCATCTTGATCATTAAACCCCCCGTCACCAGTTTATAACCGGTTATATACGTTTATTGGGCTCTCATTATGTTAATGATGTGCGAGCCGTTGCCATTCAAACAGCAATAACAATGGCAGTTTCATCCCCCCCCCCCTTTCACTCTATACAATGTTCTCAAATCTGAAGTTGTAGACTTTGTAACTAAGGGTATGACCTGTGTCATATAATATACACCATTTAATAATACGAGAAGACCATGGAGAGGTTTCATCATCTGAGCGCCTATGGTGTCAAACAATCATTGAAAGCTCATTAAAGTGAGTCATGTCTACTTTACACCATGCACTATGCAGACATGCAAGATCCACATATACAAACAAGCGAAAGGCACCGATTTTCGCTATTAATAACGGAGACGACTTAAATAAATGGGCTAGTCACGTGATATGTAGCGCAAAGCGGGGCAAAATGTTAATTACGTCATTAGCTAATTAACAAGCCAGCTGGTAAATAATCGTGGATTATGTTTGGAGTATAATGATTCGTGAAGTAGACCTAGATATTTCTAGTGCAGTGTTTTACAAGCTGTTCTGTACTCCGCGTGCCTTGCAAATGATTTGACTCGTTTCACAACTTGTACACATTTTTGACTAGTCTCAAAACCCATAAAAATGTTTTGACTAATCTGATCACCCCCTACAAATGATTTGATTAATCTGACACCCTATAAATTATTTGACTAGTCTGACAACGCCTACAATTTTCGTGACTATTCTGACATCCATACAAATGGTTTGCCTTGTGACTAGTCTCACACCCCCTACAAATTATTTGACTAGTCTGACACCCCTACAAATTATTTGACTAGTCTGACACACCCCTTACAAAAATAACTGTGCATTTTAAAATAATGAGCTTCCAATTTATTTATTGAATTGCGCAGAGAAACTGTAGAGCTTAGAGAATAAACTAGTGACTTCTTACATAAAGGGAAATGCGAGTGAAGAAATCTTTCAAAATACATAAATATTACCATGGAAATGTCCCATCCATCCCTTGCCCCTGCTACACCTGGAGATGTCCCATCCATACTTTGCACGTACTACACCTGGACATGTCCCATTCGTCGCTTGCACCTACTGCACTAAAAAATGCCGTGCCAGAATTGGTCTAATCAGTCATCTGCACATCCACATGCAGAATCAGGACCGTGTACCAATCGGTTGATGAAAGGGGTCCGCATCGATTCCGACGGACACACCGACAACAAAACAACAACAATAACCCTTGAATTAAAAAACTTCTGCTGAAATCAAACACTGTTTATAAACGGTTAAACGCATGTGGTAATGGAGACTTTGCGTATACAACATAAATGCACATTGTGGTCAACGCTTTATATCGGCGATAATTGGCGTCTGCTGAGTGGAATACCATTGAATCTGGGTCACTTTGAGATGAAACCACGATGTATTTATAGCCCCCGGGGGAATCCACACCTCGATGAAAGGACAACTGGAATACCCATGAAAAGTTATTAACTTTATAGACAAACGGCTTAACGTTATTAATGGCACCGTGGAGATCTGGATCATCCTGGCTCAGCCCAATGTGTCCACAATAACCACACAATATCTAGTTTAAAAAAAACAACTCTATGCAACCCTATGCAAGATGACTTGATTGAATATCAGAAAATTTGAATGCCGCGATGAATAAATATGAAAGACCAGGAATAAAGTTATGCTGGAAATTGTGGACTTGTTTCACGAGGGAAATCATTGGAATCCCCCCCCCCCCCAACTCCACACGAGTAAATGGAACAATCAAAAAACGTGATGTAACATTTAGCGCTGGAGTAGCTTGAGACGAGAAGTTGCCATGTAGCCTATAAATATATATATATATATATGATAAACAGCTACGCGGCAACACTATTTGCTATGAAGTTCATTTGTGGAATTATTTGTCAACAGAATCCAATGTGCTCCATTTCCCCCCCCCCCCCCCCCATTGTAAAACTCTTTAATTGCATTGTTCTATTGAATAAGTACCTACCAGCGGAACTCAGATGGTTCCAAAGACTTTGACTGTAGCTTTTCTAATACAACCACCTCGAGGTGTGAGGCCCTGACTGTTCTGTTTCTTTAAAAATATATATATATTTTCTTATACGCCTACATACATCACGTGGTCTCGTGAATATGAATAACCACCAAAAAAAAAAAAAAAAGCCCAAAAATTAACAAAACATTTTTAAAAACCAAAAAAAAAAAAACCAAACAAAAAAACAACCAGTAAAGAACCCAACAATGACCATTTCCATCAACATCAATATTAAATCTTTGAAAGAAAATATTATCACATGACTTTTAAAGTTAAAAATCAAAACTAGGAAAAAAAACACACAAAAAAAAACCAGACAGGAAATAACAAAATAAATAACATTTCCTCTTTACCAGTAGTTAATTCTGTTGTTTTCATGATGAAAAAAAACACAAAAAAAAAAAACAGACAGGAAATAACAAAATAAATAACATTTCCTCTTTACCAGTAGTTAATTCTGTTGTTTTCATGAAGAAAAAAAAACATTCTTACAGAGAATTAATTTTTATGTACGGTAATTAACCTCAAAATTCACACTCTTATCGCAGACAGAACGAGTCTCACACGGTATGTATTATGTCTTTCACAGGTGCGACTCCCGAGATACCCCAGCAAGGACATCGACCACAAACGGGAACTGAAGGACACGAACGAGAAGGAGTTTTTCTTGGAAATCGTCAAGGATATTTCAAACGAACTTGACCTCAAAAGCTTAAGTGCCAAAATCGTCGCCAACGTCGGCTGCATGCTGGATGCCGACAAGGTCTCGCTGTTTCTCGTCGAGGGGAAGAGTTCCGGCAAACCCGCTCTCGTCTCAAAGATATTCGACCTGCATGCTGGCACAAGTATTTTCCCATCGTGCAGCGGGGACATCCGGGTGACGTGGGGTCAAGGGGTCATAGGGCACGTGGCGGAGACGGGAGATACGGTCAATCTCAAGGACGCTATGAAGGTAAGAAGCGTTTTCCTCGTCTTAAGGAAGATACCGACTAAATGATAGTGGGAATACAAAAAAAAATAATTACACTTTTGATTTTAGTGTTAATTTTCGTCCTTGCCAAAACTATTTTTAATGTGAAAAATTCATTTTAACCATGGGACTAACGCATTAAAAAAAAAGCATGAAACCACATGAATGGTAAGGTTATACTTTAAACACGTCTGCAACCATGAAACGAAAGTTCAGAACAACATGAGCTTGTGACACATTGGTTCCCAAAATACTAAACAATACCGATCCACGACCGTCTTGACGCTCGCCAGCAGATGGATTAAAGTATGGGAAGTCCCGCCTCCTAAACAAACTATGAGACTGTATTATATGGACGCGACGATCATAATCTATAAAAAAAAATTAGCTTAGCGTTCCCGCGTTTAATTGTATAAAAACAGAGGTTCTCAACCTTCCTGATGCCGCGACGCGTTTGTTCATGTTGTGGTGATCCCCAAACATAAAATTATTTTCGTTGCTACTTCATAAATTATATGTCTTTTCCGATGGTCGACCCCCTGTGTATGGGTCGTTCAACCCACAGGTTGAGAACCGCTGCTATAAAACAACACAGCGTTCTAAACTTAAAGCATGCCCAGATTTGGTTCCTTGTATTTCTTTTCACTCAGCTTTTATGCAGTTTCCTTAAAATTATCATATACTAAAGAGAGTGGCGTGTGAGGGAAGATGGTAATTTGGGGGGAGGGGGGTGTCTGAAGTGGAACGAGCAGCATGTTGATTTTTTTCTTCTTTATATCTAACTGCCGAGTTGTTGTTTTTCATTGAAGGGGGCGGCAAAAATCTTGGCCCTCCACGGGTGGCGTTAACCCTAGTTAGGCAACAGGCTATACACAAACTCGGGTACATTTGCACGCGGGCCGCCTAACATTTTTTTATCGACGAGGAGACGAGAGCGCAATAGTTTAAATAGCGCCCCGACAACATCCCTTCAAATCATCTGTGAATTCTCGGTTGTAATTAGCCAACACAAGCCACTAGGCAATAAAACTAAGACACTTGGCAAGAAAACTAAGACACTTGGCAATAAAACTAAGACACTTTGCAATAAAACTAAGACACTTGGCAATAAAACTAAGACACTTGGCAATAAAACTAAGATACTTGGCAATAAAACTAAGACACTTGGCAATAAAAAAGAACACACTAACTCTAACTAAAAGATTACATCATGGTCGCTTCACTCGGCAAAATAACTTCTAATAAAGATTTGGAAATTGTCTTTCTCTGCATTAAGATTTGTATAATTAATGTGTTATTAAATGTATTTTTTTTAAAATGGAGGTGTCCAGATGAAGCCGTCAATTGTTTCTTTCTCGTTTTCACCCCTACAAAAAATAAAGAACTCTCAAAATAATGAGTTTTCTCCAATAACGGCCCAAGGGGATCTCAGAGCTCGAGTGATGGGATGAGCCAAGAGATCTCGTTGTTTTCTTCCTAATTACAGGAGAAAATTAAGAGCTTGACATAACGCCATCAAAGGTGGATCGGGGTCAATTACTGATATGTGGGGCAGCTATTGATTTTTGGGGCAGTTATTAATATTTGGGGCAGTTATTGATATTTGGGGCAATTATTGACGGATCAATTATTGATAGCTGGGGCAGCTATTGATATGTGGGGCAGTTATTGACAGTTGGATCGATTAGTGGTAGCTGGGGCAGCTATTGATATGTGGGGCAATTATTGACAGTTGGATCAATTATTGATAGCTGGGGCAGCTATTGATATGTGGGGCGGTTATAGATATATGGGGCAGTTATAGATAGTTAGGGCAGTTATAGATAGTTGGAGTAGTTATAGATAGTTTGGGCAGTTATAGATATTTGGAGCAGTTATAGATAGTTAGAGCAGTTATAGATAGTTTGGGCAGTTATAGATAGTTTGGACAGTTATAGATAGTTGGGGCAGTTATAGATAGTTGGAGAAGTTATGTACAGTTGGGTCAATTATTGGTAGCTGGTTCAGTTATTGATAGTTGGGTCAATTATTGATAGTTGGGTCAATTATTGATAGTTGGGTCAATTATTGATAGTCTTTTATTACAATTTGGTTTAATTATTTATAGTTACTTATTGATATAGTTGTTCCAATTATTGTGGTTTCAGTCATTTTTAATAATTGGGCCATGCATTAAAATCTAGGTTAAAGAAAAATTCTTTCTTTTCTTCATATTTGTGCCAATTGTTAAAAGTTTGGACATTTACTGACAGTTTGGTCACTTAGTGATAGGTGGGCCACTCAACAAAGGTGAGGATCAAATAATAAAAAATTTCTTCATATTTTTATAATCGTTTTAACGTTGACAGCTGAGTTAATAATATATTATTAGTTCGGTTTCACGGAAAATTCCTGTGATTTCTTCATATTTTATAAATCAAATCAACTGAAAATCCAAATAACTGATTTCCACGTATTTCCTGCTCATAAAATGTCCTACCAGACAGGTAACGTATCATTTGATTGTTACACTTTGAATTGGGGTACTGTTTCCAAACTATCAATAATGGAGTTAAATGTAGGTTTAATAATAAAAAAAAGCGAACAACTGACGTCATAAAATTGAATAAAGAGCAAAGGATGTCATAAAATTGATGAAAGAACAAAAGACGTCATAAAATTTAATAAAGAGCAAAGGATGTCATAAAATTGATGAAAGAACAAAAGACGTCATAAAATTGAATAAAGAGCAAGGGATGTCATAAAATTGATGAAAGAACAACTGACGTCATAAAATTGAAAAAAGAGTAAAGGATGTCATAAAATTGAAAAAATAGCAAAGGATGTCATAAAATTGATGAAAGAACAACTGACGTCATAAAATTCATGCAACAAATAGGACATTAAGTTTGTAAAAAAAATATTCCACAGCTTTCCACAAAAACAAATAAATGTAAAAATTCGACGATTATCTCAATTATCTGAAAATTCATTTTGATTTTTGCATTTAATTCGCGTAATTTGATGATCGCCATTTTTTATAATCTCTTACTTTTCCTTTGATAGTGTGATGGAAGAAGAGGCAGCATTTTTATAGAATTAGGGAAGAAGAAGCAGTGTATTGATAGAATGAGGGAAGAAGAGGCAGTGTATTGATAGAGTGAGGAAAGAAGAGGGAGTGTATTGATAGAGTTAGGGAAGAAGGTTCAGTATCTTGTTAGAGTGAGAGAAGAAGAGGCAGTGTATTGATAGAGTGAGGGAAGAAGAGGCAGTGTATTGATAGACTGAGGGAAGAAGAGGCAGTGTATTGAAAAAGTGAGTGTGATGTAGACGACGTGTTTACGTCATCTCTCACCGTGAATGAACTCTAGCTGACTTCAAGCTCAGAACCGCATTGAGGGTGTCACTAGCTAAGAATAGTAAGGAAAACATTGTGGAAAGTCTCTCTAGAAACATCAGTAGATCAGACTATAAAAGGGACGAGATATATTTTTGTAGGTGTACTATCATTTTTGTATCGATTTATTTTGAGCTAGTGTTATTTTTCTCTGTGTGCATAGATTCCTTTTCATCATTGTACCTTTTTACAACATTGTGTTTTCTTCAACATTGTACCGGTACAAGCCGATCATTATTCTGTAAGTCAATATTTCTATTGAATTTTTAATTTCCAGTGAACATAATAAAATGTATTTATTGTAATTAGCCCTGGTTTGGGTATCGTATTATCTTTTTAATGTATTTAACATATAGTATCGTCTTTTGTTGTGTACTGTTTTAAAAACGAGCCATATACTTAAATAAGAGATTAATTTCTCCATACGTACGTAACAGTGAGGGAAGCTAGGGTAATGTATTGACAGAGTTAAAAAAAAAATCTTTGACCAGTACTCTTTCTCAGTCATCATTGATGAAACGCCTCTTAGAATGTTATCGTATTTATCCAACACATTTATAATCCTAAGCCTAAACCTTAATTAAATAATCCCTAAAAACTAAGTTTTTGTATAAATCATTTAAAATGTAATATTGAGCAATGAGGTGGGGTGGGGGGAGGCTGAAAATTAAAGAAAACAACAACATGAATACAAATAATGCACTTTATAAGAGTCCCAATTAGTGCTCCCTTCTATAAGGATTACAATTGTACATTTTGGCACGCCTCTAAACGACATTAATATTCTAATGACCCACACGCTTTTACACCGCATATTTATTTTACAAACAATTTCAGAAAAATGAAACAGTAGAACAATGTATGTAAAGCTTGAATTAATAGACAGGACGATACGATTCGAACATTTCGGCTTAGAGCCTTCTTCAGCAAACAAGGCACATAGAAGTAAGACAAGAAACAGTAAAAAAAACGTTAGAGATCTCCTTTGTTGTTGCCGGAAGTAGGATTACAGGAAGTAAAAGAATATAAATATTGGTACATTGAAAAAAATTCGGAGGATCTTAAAGGAATCAAATATGGAAGGATACATAAAATCTAAGGAATGATAAAAAAAGAAGATATACAAGGAAATTGAGAAACATTTGTAGGAGATTATTTGATTCATACTATGTGGAGATATGGTGCCGAAAAGCTGAATAAAGTTGTTTTCCATTTTAACTCACTCTGGTGTGTTTGTGCAAGAAATTAGTGCCGTAATAGATACATCTAATGCACCTTTATTTTGCCCTCTGTTGAAATGTGACGAGACTGGGGAAAGTTTACCTTGTTAAATATCCCGAAGATGTTCTGTGAACCTATCTGCCAATCTTCTCCCAGTTTCACATATATAAATATAATGACATCTACGGCACACAATCGCATATATCACATCACATATATCACATCACGACTAACGCATGTGAAACCCTCTTTGATGGTAAAGGTACCTTTAGGGAGGCTAATGTTTTTAGTTTTGATTGTATAGGGACAAGTCCTACATCTGTTTCTTGAGCATGGTGTAGTCCCAACGTAAGACGGGTCAGTTCGAAGGTGACTGTGAACCAGAAGGTCGCCTAGATTTTTTCTTACCACCTGAAGTCAATCAGTGAAGGGGATTAGACTACCCTGTTAGTGGAGGGGATGAGAATACCTTGTTAGTGGAGGGGATGAGAATAACTTGTTAGTGGAGGGGATGAGAATAACTTGTTAGTGGAGGGGATGAGAATACCTTGTTAGTGGAGGGGATGAGAATAACTTGTTAGTGGAGGGGATGAGAATAACTTGTTAGTGGAGGGGATGAGAATAACTTGTTAGTGGAGGGGATGAGAATAACTTGTTAGTGGAGGGGATGAGAATAACTTTTGAGTGTCGGGGTCAGTAAGTAGTATGTTAAGATTCTTTATGAATACTTTTTTGATGACAAATTGTGAGGGTGACTGGTTAGTATGAGTTTGGTGCGATCTTCATTTTTGTTTTGGCGAGGTGTACAAGAAAATTTTACCCACCAAACGCACTTGAAATATTTTCTTTTAAAGAATATCATTTGGCGCAGTTATCGGTAATTATATTTCGTGAAATCAGTGTCATCATATTTTCTTTATTTTCCACTTGAACAATTTTGATTTCGGGGATTGTAGCCGGGGGGGGGGGGGGGAAGAGGGGGCTTAAAAATTCAAAGAGAGTGTTATCATTGGCAACGAGTCCATGTGCTAAGTTTCAGCTTGGTAGGTTAACGGGAAGTGGCTCAATTAGCCTTCCGAAGATTTAACCAGTCCGTCACGCAGCAAGCCACGAGCATGAGTGAAGTTAATTTGAAAACAATCCTTCAATACCAACGCACTGAAATTAGATTTTTTTCATTCAAAGCAGACCTGGTCACTCTACAATAGTACTTCATTTACACTATAGCTCCATACAAAGTGTTCCACTGTGTCTACTCTCCGTCCAGCCCCCCCCCCCCCGGTCGCTCTCATTTCTCTTATCTCCAGCTCCAGCGTCTCCCATCTGTCGACCGTGTCACTCCGTACTGTCGAACCAAGAATGCCCTCTCGTTGTGATCTATCAATTCCACCAGTTCCACTGCACTCGTCGACATATACCATCATGCCCTAGCATAGCTCGCCCCCCTCCCCACCCATTAAACCTATTGACACATCTAGGGTTTCGATGTCAAATCTGTGACCGCGCGTGATTGTCAGCGGCTGGCAGTTAGCCGCAGTCATGTCATTAGAGTCAACACAGGTACGGAGCCCTGGCCTTTGTTCAAACAAGTCGCCACCTGCTCATTTACTGTTTGACCTTTCCGCGAGTCTCTATTGGAGGGGTGTGTAGGGTTTGATTAGTTATTTTAAAATCTTCACTTACAGACCGCTCACGAATACATCAAAATGTAATTAATGAATTATTTGGTGTAATATGATTATGATGTGGTGTAAGAACGACAGTTTCATACATTATCAGGGTAATTAAAAAGGGGGGAGACTGCAATCAGCTTAGCACAATAGGAAACTATTAAAACACAATAAGGTTAAACCTGAAAAAAGGAACGCATCAAAACAACGAAAGTGTCGGCAAGAAGCCTTCATCAGCGAACAAACAGAAAAAACAAATAAAATTTTAAAAATATTATAGCATTGAGCTGAGAAGTAGTGTCCAATAGGGAAGCAAAAGAGTTGTGACAGAAAGTAAGTGGGAGAAAGGTTAAATAAAGAAGAGGGAAAGAAAAGATGAGAAGCAAGTCCACTATGTCTCCACATTGTGGAGATTGTTTACCTGTTAGAAAATTCGACAAAACTTCTCCCAACGAGCTCTAAAACAGAGGTCATTGACATGTGGTCCATTCTTGTGAAACTTCGCTTATACGGTAACCAAAACTTTATTCTAAAAGTGGTTAGTGGCCTTCATCTGACAGGCCATGGGGGTTCCGTGGAACGGAAAAGGTTAAGCACACATGCTCTAACGTCTCATGTTTACTACAGTTTGACACCCAAGGATTGGAAAATATATATATATGATCATATTATTAATTACTATCAAATTATAAAGTGACAGCCTTAATTGAAATACAAATTATCTTTTATTCACAACTAAAAAATATTCGTCTGTCAGGTAAAACAAGGTTAATTTTCTTGGTGTGGGATAAGGGGTGGGGGTTTGGTGGTGGCCGGTGTAATGAGACTGGGGCTGGTCAAGTAAAAGGTAATGTAATTGGGTGGATTAGCATTCAGTATTTGCATGCACCCGACAAGTGGGAACAATAGATCACGTTCGTTCTGTCTGCAAGGACAGCGCTACACGTACTATTTCACAATCGCAATGCCTTATCTCTTTTCTTTTCTTGGCTTCTCTCTCTCTTTCTCTGCCTCGCTCTCTCTCTTCATGTCTCTTTCTCTCTCCCCACCTCTCTCTCTCTCTCCATGTCTCTTTCTCTCTCTCCACCTCTCTCTCCACCTCTCTCTCTCTCCACCTCTCTCTCTCTCTTTATCTCTCTCCACCTCTCTCTCTCTTTCTCTCTCTCTCTCCACCTCTCTCTCTTTCTCTGTCTCTCCCTCTTTCTCTCTCTCCACCTCTCTCTCTCCACCTCTCTCTCTCTCCACCTCTCTCTCTCTCTTTATCTCTCTCCACCTCTCTCTCTCTCTTTCTCTCTCTCTCTCCACCTCTCTCTCTTTCTCTCTCTCTCCCTCTTTCTCTCTCTCTCTTTCTCTCTCTCTCTTTCTCTCTCTCTCAGATATAAACCCACACACATACACAGATATATATATATAATCTTCAACTCACATACACACAAACACACCCACACATTTTAGCATCGTCTCTCACACTTTCTGAGCAATTCATACCATTGATTGCCCCATCAACAAACTCAACACATGAGACACATGTTGCTGGCCTGATAATCCACCACATCATTCCCCTCGCATGCTTTGATTCTACACGGATCTAATATACTTGATCTCCCTTCCAATCAGTCCATCTCAATACGCTGTAGTCGTTCTCTGTCTATAGATATTTATATAATTATCGATCTATACATCATATTGGGCATCTAAATTTTTTGCTCACGTTATTTTATTAACCAACCTTTGATGACCCCCGCCCCCAGACTCCAACCCCCCCCCCCCCCCAATCGGCTCACCTTACCCCGACACCCAACCCCCACTCCTTAACAAATTAATCCAATAACATAGTTTCCGTCGTAATTTAAATAACATTTTCTCCTTAATTACATCAGCTCGTTTAGCGCGGGCTTTGCTCAACATGCTTTCTATTCAATCTCTATGTCCTCACTCCTAGACAATTCCTTACTATACTCACATTGTGCACTCCACATCATCCTCTGCTCCCGTCCTTTCTTCCCAGACCCACACAACATGCATTCCATACAACCCTCTGTTTCTATCCACCCCGGAGTCACACACCCTGCATTCCACACAACCCACTGTTTCTATCTTCCATTCCCTCACAGACCCACACACCATGCATTACACACAATCCACTGTTCCCATCTTCTTACACAGTCACGCATCACGCACTACTCACCACCGCCTGTTTCACCGTAACTTGTCTGTCTAATCTCGAGGTTAAATAAGCTATGATGAATTGCCGCAGACAAGACTGACAACAAGCCAGAGGATATTATTATCCCATTATTGCGGTGCAATCAATTGCTTATTTCGCGCTACAGCCGCATCCTGGCTCCCGTTCGCTCAATTTGTCACCTGGGTCTCTCCTTCTTATGGCGTTTTCTTCTTCCAAACCGCTTCACGTCGTTTCACTCGTCACTCTATAACCCCGTGAACCTATGGCCTGTTTGTTTTGAATTGACCTTGACATGTGACCTGTTTGTTTTGAAATGACCTTGAAATCTCACCATTTCAATATCTCCATCTCACCATTTCAATATATGCATCTCACCTTTTCAACATATCCATCTCACAATTTCAGTTGCTCCATTTCACCATTTCAATATCTCTATCTCACCATTTCAATATCTCCATCTCACCATTTCTATATCTCCCTCTCACAATTTCAATATCTCCATCTCTCCATTTCTTTATATGCCTTAATTCTCAGTTCACCTTATTAGTACTATGCCCGCCACTATCCGTCACGCAATTCTCGCTACGTGTTATACCCCTCCCAAACAAAACGTCAATATTTGTCTTAGAGTACAATAACCAAAGCCCAGGTCGAGTGCCAGGCAAATAACTTTATTGGCCACGTATGCGGACGCCATTTTCGACTATCTTAAGACCGAGTTTTACCCTGCAAACCATTCCCACCACAACCCTAATCTGATCTCTACCCACTGCGCCACCTGGTTTGAGAATCATATTGATATTATTTAATTTTTTTGGTTTTGGGGAGGAGGAATGGGGGGGGGGGGGGGAACAACCCGAAAAGCATTAGCCTGTGTCCTTTCACAGCACGGCCTAGTAGTATCGTATGTCATGATATGGGGCGGGAGGATATTATGGGGTGGGGTTGTCTGTGGTGGGACATGATGGGGTCAAGAACACCCACCAAGAATAGACGAAGGTTGGAGACCGGAAGGCTAATATTTCCTGGTTGATGACGTCAACGGTTGGCTTAAAATGTTAAGTTGGATATTTAGTTGCACGCGTGGTGTGTATCATCTGATGGTGCTGCAGCGGTGTCCATCATCTGATGGCGCTGCAATGGTGTGTATCATCTGATGGCACTGCATTGGTGTGTATCATCTAATGGTGCTGCAGTGGTGTCCATCATCTGAGGGTGCTGCAGTGGTGTGTATCATCTGATGGCGCTGCAGTGGTGTGTATCATCTGGGGGCGCTGCAGTGGGTAGTCGATGTTTATGACGATATACTTTGTTCTTTAAAAAAACCAAAACGAAAAAACTTTCAAGATGACTCTCAGAGTAACCTAGGCAAAAATCATCACCCCCACCCCCAAACCAAAAAAAACAAACAATTTAGACAGCTCTGCTGGTAGATGCCTCTGTCCAAATATATATTTCATAAGCTTCATTACGCTGACCGTAAAAAAAAAAAAAAAAAAAAAAAAAAAAAAAAGGTTTTACTTTGGCGATTATCACGAGATTATTTATTGCATAAGACATATGCATGTCTTTGTCACGACTTTTCCAAGGTTCGGATGACCTAGTTAATAAATCGTTCAACCATTAGAGTGTGCGCTAAACAGACACTAGCTATTTCCGTTCTAAAAAACTTCTTAAGTCAAGTTGTGTAAGCCCCCAGACTCTTTAAACTAAACGGATCTCTTTTTAAAGGGTGCCACGTCACGGTCTTATTAAGAACCATAGTGTTATGTAGGTGAAGTGTTTCGAGTTGAGAAACGTCTTCCTCGCTTTCCACGTGCATGACCTCTTGCAGTCAAAACACTCGAGGCCACGTTTTGGGGTGGGGCAAGCGAAATTTAACCTTGTTTACAGCAAGCTTAGGTATTGTCCATTTCAGTCGAACATTGTCGAATGATATCGAGAATGCGAGAAGCAGTTACAATGCGTAATCTATTTCGAGAATGATCGTCTGGAACAGAGTATAGAAGGCTGAACGACTGAATGAGGAAGAGATCCTTTTATCACGAGACGTGTAGCGTGTACTATTATTGTATTACTAGACAGTGCTTTGTTGTGTGTAGATTTTCTTTCATTGTACAATTTTTTCTCATTGTATTTTTATACACAGTACCGGTACCAGCCAAGTTAATAATTTTAATCATGTTCTCTTGCTTTTGGATTTCATGGAAATTGAAACCTTAAAAAGTTATTAATTGTAATTAGCTCTGGATTTTTGAGTGTCGTATTATTTGGTATTGTATTTAAAATATTGGTATCATCATTTGTTATGGACTTTTTTTAAAACGAGCCATAGACATAAATAAGAGAAAAAATTCTCCATTTATAACAGTCCGTAAAAATAGTTTTTACAAAATTATAATTTCCTTCATTCCCCTACACCCTAGCTTAGATTCACAATTCTTTGGAATACAAATCTCATGGAGATTCTGTCAATTAACGTATTGCCGAGACAGAGCATGTTCCTCCCCCTGGAGTGCCCACCCCTGAATTTCTCCCAATTTCTCCAGATTTTGACAGTCTTCTTCAGATGACAGACAGTTTTGGAATCTTAGGGATTAAAAATTTTTTTTTTTATTCCTGTGAAAGTTCTGCCTCTTTTGAGACCGTTAATATAAAGACTCTCTCTCCCCTCTCTCCCCCCTCTCTCCCAAACTCTCATCACTCAATCTCTCCCCTCTCTCTCCCCATCTCTCCCCCATAACCCTCTTCCAATCTTTCTCTCCACACCCCTCTCTATCTATCTATCTATCTATCTATCTATCTATCTATCTATCTATCTATCTATCTATCTATCTATCTATCTATCTATCTATCTATCTATCTATCTATCTATCTATCTATCTATCTATCTATCTATCTATCTATCTATCTATCTATCTATCTATCTATCTATCTATCTATCTATCTATCTATCTATCTATCTATCTATCTATCTATCTATCTATATATCTATCATCTATCTATCTATCTATCTATCTATCTATCTATCTATCTATCTATCTATCTATCTATCTATCTATCTATCTATCTATCTATCTATCTATCTATCTATCTATCTATCTATCTATCTATCTATCTATCTATCTATCTATCTATCTATCTATCTATCTATCTATCTATCTATCTATCTATCTATCTATCTATCTATCTATCTATCTATCTATCTATCTATCTATCTATCTATCTATCTATCTATCTATCTATCTATCTATCTATCTATCTATCTATCTATCTATCTATCTATCTATCTATCTATCTATCTATCTATCTATCTATCTATCTATCTATCTATCTATCTATCTATCTATCTATCTATCTATCTATCTATCTATCTATCTATCTATCTATCTATCTATCTATCTATCTATCTATCTATCTATCTATCTATCTATCTATCTATCTAATCTATCTATCTATCTATCTATCTATCTATCTATCTATCTATCTATCTATCTATCTATCTATCTATCTATCTATCTATCTATCTATCTATCTATCTATCTATCTATCTATCTATCTATCTATCTATCTAATCTGTCTGTCTATCTATCTATCTATCTATCTATCTATCTATCTATCTATCTATCTATCTATCTATCTATCTATCTATCTATCTATCTATCTATCTATCTATCTATCTATCTATCTATCTATCTATCTATCTAATCTGTCTGTCTATCTATCTATCTGTCTATCTATCTATCTATCTATCTATCTATCTATCTATCTATCTATCTATCTATCTATCTATCTATCTATCTATCTATCTATCTATCTATCTATCTATCTATCTATCTATCTATCTATCTATCTATCTATCTATCTATCTATCTATCTATCTATCTATCTATCTATCTATCTAATCTGTCTGTCTATCTATCTGTCTATCTATCTATCTATCTGTCTATCTATCTATCTATCTATCTATCTATCTATCTATCTATCTATCTATCTATCTATCTATCTATCTATCTATCTATCTATCTATCTATCTATCTATCTATCTATCTATCTATCTATCTATCTATCTATCTATCTATCTATCTATCTATCTATCTATCTATCTATCTATCTATCTATCTATCTATCTATCTATCTATCTATCTATCTATCTATCTATCTATCTATCTATCTATCTATCTATCTATCTATCTATCTATCTATCTATCTATCTATCTATCTATCTATCTATCTATCTATCTATCTATCTATCTATCTATCTATCTATCTATCTATCTATCTATCTATCTATCTATCTATCTATCTATCTATCTATCTATCTATCTATCTATCTATCTATCTATCTATCTATCTATCTATCTATCTATCTATCTATCTATCTATCTATCTATCTATCTATCTATCTATCTATCTATCTATCTATCTATCTATCTATCTATCTATCTATCTATCTATCTATCTATCTATCTATCTATCTATCTATCTATCTATCTATCTATCTATCTATCTATCTAATCTGTCTGTCTATCTATCTGTCTATCTATCTATCTGTCTGTCTATCTATCTATCTATCTATCTATCTATCTATCTATCTATCTATCTATCTATCTATCTATCTATCTATCTATCTATCTATCTATCTATCTATCTATCTATCTATCTATCTATCTATCTATCTATCTATCTATCTATCTATCTATCTATCTATCTATCTATCTATCTATCTATCTATCTATCTATCTATCTATCTATCTATCTATCTATCTATCTATCTATCTATCTATCTATCTATCTATCTATCTATCTATCTATCTATCTATCTATCTATCTATCTATCTATCTATCTATCTATCTATCTATCTATCTATCTATCTATCTATCTATCTATCTATCTATCTATCTATCTATCTATCTATCTATCTATCTATCTATCTATCTATCTATCTATCTATCTATCTATCTATCTATCTATCTATCTATCTATCTATCTATCTATCTATCTATCTATCTATCTATCTATCTATCTATCTATCTATCTATCTATCTATCTATCTATCTATCTATCTATCTATCTATCTATCTATCTATCTATCTATCTATCTATCTATCTATCTATCTATCTATCTATCTATCTATCTATCTATCTATCTATCTATCTATCTATCTATCTATCTATCTATCTATCTATCTATCTATCTATCTATCTATCTATCTATCTATCTATCTATCTATCTATCTATCTATCTATCTATCTATCTATCTATCTATCTATCTATCTATCTATCTATCTATCTATCTATCTATCTATCTATCTATCTATCTATCTATCTATCTATCTATCTATCTATCTATCTATCTATCTATCTATCTATCTATCTATCTATCTATCTATCTATCTATCTATCTATCTATCTATCTATCTATCTATCTATCTATCTATCTATCTATCTATCTATCTATCTATCTATCTATCTATCTATCTATCTATCTATCTATCTATCTATCTATCTATCTATCTATCTATCTATCTATCTATCTATCTATCTATCTATCTATCTATCATTATACGGCTTTTCGCTTTACGGCCAACTTTTCCGGAACGTATCTAGGCCGTAAAGCGAGGTATGGGTGTACAGTTAATTTGTTTAAATACATTAACTCTGAGTCAAATTGCAGATGAATCTCCTAAGAGCTGAATTTCTTTTACTCTGAATCCCAGTAACTCTGAGTCACATTACAGATGAATCTCCTCAGAGCTGAATTTCTTTTAATCTGAATCCCAGTAACTCTGAGTCACATTACAGATGAATCTCCTCAGAGCGGAATTTCTTTTACTCTGAATCCCAGTAACTCTGAGTCACATTACAGATGAATCTCCTCAGAGCGAAATTTCTTTTACTCTGAATCCCAGTAACTCTGAGTCACATTACAGATGAATCTCCTCAGAGCGGAATTTCTTTTACTCTGATTCCCATTAAAGCCGAGGAATATTAACGCTTAATCTCATAACGCCGAATCCCATTAAATTTGTGATTCTAGCGGAAAAAAAAAAACTGATGCTGGACATAAGGGTCAATATAATGTCTGGACATAGGGGACGATATAATGTCTGGACATAGGGGTCCATATCATGGGTGGGCATAGGCGTCGATATAATGCCTGGACATAGGGGACGATATAATGGTTGGACACAGGGGTCGATATAATGGTTGGGCATAGGGGTCGATATAATGGTTGAGCATAGGGGTCGATTTAATGGTTGGTCAAGGGTTCAATATAATGGTTGGACACATGGGTCAATGCAATTGTTTGGAAATAAGGGTCGATTTAATGGCTAAAAAAAGTGAGGTGTCTTTGCTTATTGTGGACGAAAGGTTGAAAAGAGAGACACATGATTTTTCGCAGCTGAGACACAACGTTGATGTGGATCAACCAAAGCTCATCATGCGCATGACACTCTTCTGTTCTGCCGTGGATGGAGTCACTGCATCACAATACCCCCGGCGTGATCCGACCACATCTCAGTGTAGTTTTAATTTCCCAAAAAACTTCCTAGCGAAGCAAGGGTATCCATCTAGTACCATGATAGTCGTGTAAAGAAATGGCCACGTATACTTCAGCGTGTTGCATTTCCTCCCACCATTTCACCTCGTGATGTTAATCTTAAAATAAAACCTCCCATTGACAGTCCCTATGATATATCATGAGAAGATTGCGCGGCTGATAGTCTCTGTCCGTGTTTTGGTACATCTCTTACTGTCCGTGTTTTGGTACATCTCTTACTTTCCGTGTTTTGGCACATCTCTTACTGTCCGTGTTTTGGTACATCTCTTACTGTCCGTGTTTTGGTACATCTCTTACTGTCCGTGTTTTGGTACATCTCTTACTGTCCGTGTTTTGGTACATCTCTTACTGTCCGTGTTTTGCCACATCTCTTACTGTCCGTGTTTTGGCACATCTCATAGCTGATTTGTTGTGGCATCACGATACTCCCAAAAATAGTTTACATTTAATTAAAAATTCCACTGCTTTTAATTATAAATATTATTTTAAATATACCATGAACCACATCACACTGTACGCCGTGGTGGGAAACCTTCCATTGCATCCGCACAAATAGAGGTATCTACTTACGCCATAAACGTCTCTTTTGGGATGTATAGAGCTATCCATTTCATAAGAATCTATATTCGTTGATTTGAACGTGCAATGCTAAACATGTCTTAAGTCTGCCATGTTTATATTATTAATCTATATATACAAATTTCATAATTATAGGACTTATATAGATAATCTCTTAGCTATAGATATATTATCTTCACATAAATATACGGCATTAGTATCTGTTCCTATGATGGCTGATGAGATTGTGAAAGTGATACCGAGGTCATCTTCTTTTATCTTTGAAAGGTTTGAAAATTCCAAGGGCAATGTGGAGTTAGTTTACAAGCTATGCTTTGAGGAGGGCCTTAAGAATAGTTTTGTTTTCAAAGTACAATATAGAGGTATACCCTGACTTCATGGCGGGGTTGCTTGGCTTAATGTACCGGAGTGCCCTTCCGTCAGTGATACATGATGCTACCGTCAAAACAAGAGAAGCACACGAGAAATTACGCCTATAGAGTGCAGAGCAAGAGATAAATACGTCAGTGTCAATGAATGGCTGAAAGTTTGTTTGCGTTAAATTGGTGAATTCGCCCAAATGAAGCATTATATTCGCCCAAATGAAACATTATATTCGCCCAAATGAAACATTATCTGTCTCGGTGAAAACATATTTTTAAAAAACCAACGTAGTTTTATTTTATGGGTTTGTACTTTTATTAATTTTTTTTTCTTTTCTGTAAGAGACAATTTTCAATTTCACTGATTTTCTCGCTATGTTTATGATTCGTTTATCCCCCATTATGAGATTATGTACAACAGAGTGACCATTTTGAGCGCACGTGACCTGTGAGATCTTGCATTCTATGCTCCGGGGATTGTCGGGTTTAATATGGCGGGTAAGAAAAACTGGAGAAAGTTTATTATATTTACTCGGCTTCCGGCCTTCAGACAAGATTAAAAGAAATGTTTGCTCTAACTTGTGAGCTTAGAGTCAATAAATGTAGGAAGATTGCACGACTAAGATGAGTTGGTTTCTCTCAGAACCGGGCCATTTACATTAGAGGTTCCTGGCTTATTTTTATGGTGTTTCCCGCATCTTTATTTGGAATGATTGGTGACGCAATAACTGCATAGTTCCGTAAACTTTGATAGTTGCACATATGTTAGCTTGTTAATCATTGATGTTTTAATATAATATAGGGCAATCAAATTATACTTTTAATGCCTCAGGCTCAGAGGCAAACCTCAATGCAATAACTAATAATTACATCGTACTATCCAATCTAGCGTTGATGCATTTGAAGTAAAACCAGTCAGTAGAACTCATCGCTATCCACTTTTTACATTGTTGATTTATTCAGACTTTGTTTTTCAAGACTTTCTGACAAATTTGTTTAGTTATTTTCACGCTTGAATGCCACATAATGTCAACCTTTCATTTGGATTGGACTGCGCTCTGGTCTTCTTAAATCTAAACAAAAAAGTCTTTAAATGTTTCTTAAAGGATTTTTTTTATCCCTTTCAATACCTCTCAAAGATTGAGGCAAACCATTCCATAATTTAAAGATTCCGACTGGAAGCCGAGGATTCTGTACAGTTTAAAACGGTTTCAGCGAAGGAACTATTAACATTTTTCAAATGCGGTAATAAATTTAAGCATAAAAAGATAGATACGATGGTATTTTTTTTATTGACACTGACATTTTAAATGGCGTAATGTATTCGTTAATTTGTTCTCCTTTTCTATTCCTCTCAAAAACTGTTTGCGCCATTAATATACCCCGGTGTGTCTTTCGGTTAATCTCTTGGGAATCCCCGTAAACCAACGAAGACAAACCAATTTACTCGAGTGTCAACATTAGAGTCCAGAAAGGTCCAGTTCCAATATTGTCATTACTTCGAGACGTGGGGAAAGGAAATCAAGAAAGATGCATAAAAAATTGAACCGTTTTTTGTTACCATCTTGTGTGGACGAAGAACCGGAAATGGTTGTCCGGGTCTGAGATAAATAGTCGGGCAGCATCCAATTGAAACTAAGCGAAATACCGAAAATATGTGACGACTTTTTTTTTTAAAAGGTCAAACCAGCACCATTTAAGAAAAAGTCTTAAATTATTTCATTACTTACTAGAGTTGTTTGTCTTGTGTTTCGGCTCCTACCTATGCTAGTCTTATTACTTCATTCACATGGCTTAAAATCTAGTATGTGATTATTTCTAAGACCAACCCCCCCCCCTTCCCTGGAAGTGGAACATGTGGTCGCATCTAATCATTGTCTTTTGATAGTTTGGGATAATAAGGGCTCTATTTAAAAATAAAAGTTTGATGCGACAGCAATGAATCGACTATTACAAGCTGTGTGGATGACATGCATTATGATGTCAGCACACACAGGATGACATGCATTATGATGTCAGCACACACAGGATGACATGCATTATGATGTCAGCACACACAGGATGTCATGCATTATGATGTCAGCACACACAGGATGTCATGCATTATGATGTCAGCACACACAGGATGTCATGCATTATGATGTCAGCACACACAGGATGTCATGCATTATGATGTCAGCACACACAGGATGTCATGCATTATGATGTCAGCACACACAGGATGTCATGCATTATGATGTCAGCACACACAGGATGTCATGCATTATGATGTCAGCACACACAGGATGTCATGCATTATGATGTCAGCACACACAGGATGTCATGCATTATGATGTCAGCACACACAGGATGTCATGCATTATGATGTCAGCACACACAGGATGTCATGCATTTTGATGTCAGCACACACAGGATGTCATGCATTATGATGTCAGCACACACAGGATGTCATGCATTATGATGTTAGCACATACAATATGTACACACACACACAAATGGTTTTATTGTATGTGTCATATCATTTCGTCCCAAGCGGCAAAAATGAGTGTATGATGGATCTGGCTCTCAGCCATGATTGTTCTTCGGTGTTAACTTAGTCGCTGCGTATTGACAAGACGACTAATTCGTATTCATATCAATGCATTTGTTCACAACACTACTAGGTCAACTTGATACAAAAGCCAAACTCTTTAGAACACTTGGGAAAAGTGGTTCACATGCATTACTTCAATCCCGTTTGCATGAGCGTGAACTCTTTTTGTCTTACTTACATACACGAAATCCAATCAGTCTTTTACCATCGTGAATGGTTGGGGGGGGGGGGCGGGCCGGGGGGCATCAGGCAATGATTATATCTGATATGCATATCTTTCCTGACCCAATCCAAGAAAGTCCGCGAATCTACACCCATCCACTATTTTAACCTTTGAATAATATTCCAGTGAAAAACTAGTTTAAACAAACAACTCTATCTCTACATTTACTTTAACCCTTTCATTACCGCTGGTTTTGGCATCGATTTTTGCTGACCCAGCAACAAAAAACTTGAAAGAAGAAAATTTCGGTATTTTTCATTCTCTATCCAAATCGCTTTTTAACTCCTCTATAGATAAACGAATAAAGAAATGTAAAGTATTGAAATATGACGTCGACGTGACGTCCTTGGCATTTCAGAAAAGTTCTTTCCCTCTTTGTTATGACGACAATGTGACGTCCTTGGTCATTGAAAGTGGGTGATCGTCATCGGTAACGAAAGGGTTAAGCTAATTTATGTGATTTCCACGGGCCGGTTCAAAAGTACGGTTAAACCATTGAATATGTTTTATATGTAATAAGTTGTATGTTTCTCTCCACCCAATCAGGACCCACGTTACAACGATGAGCTCGGCAGGATAACCGGATATCAAGCCGAAACGCTACTCTGCATGCCCATCAAGAATGCAGACAATGAGATTGTGGGCGTGGCACAGGCTCTGAACAAGAATCGAGAAGAGGAGTTTACAAAAGATGACGAGAAGGTTAGTGTCTTCGAATGACATCACCATTCAACCCCCCCCCCTCTTTCCACCAAAAAAAATAATGAAAAAATAATATAAAAAATAAAAATAAAATAGGGTATATTCCAAGAATTAGTTCCGCGATGTCTCACACGTCCGCCATCTTGGTTGCCGCAACCCCGTAAAATTAAGAATAAAACGTTAAATAAAAATGAAAAAACAAATTCTAAATGTATCCCTAAACCTAGCCTTAACACTAAATCTATCCCTAAACCTAACCTAAATCTATCTCTAAGCCCAACCTGAACCCTAAATATATCCCTAAACCTAACCTGAACCCTAAATGTATCCCTAAACCTAACCTGAACCCTAAATCTATCCCTAAACATAACCTGAACCCTAAATCTATCCCTAAACCTAACCTGAACCCTAAATATATCCCTAAACCTAACCTGAACCCTAAATATATCCCTAAACCTAACCTGAACCCTAAATCTCTCCCTAAACCTAACATGAACCCTAAAGAATCACGCTGGGGCACCAATTGTGTTAAATAGCCTAAAATAGGATAAATCATTTTTTTTTAAAATAACGACGTCAGCACTACGTCTTTAATTATATTCTGATAACATACGCGAATCAATGGCATAGGATAAAATGTAATTTCTAAACATCTTCCCCCACCATATCTAGTGAAATGCGTCACTTAATTACAAATTGTTTTACAGTGTTTTTTTACTTATTCATCATCATCATCATCATCATCATAATTATAATCATCATCATAATTATAATCATCATCGTCGTCGTCGTCGTCGTCGTCGTCGTCGTCGTCGTCGTCATCATCATCATCATCATCATCATCATGTCCCTTAGTCCTTGGACCGTTGGGGCGCCACATATGTAAACCATCCTTCTCCATTCCGCTCGGTCTTTTGCACTACGCATAGCATCGCCTAGTTTTAATCCCGTCCACTCTTTGATGTTATCTTCCCATCTTTTTCTCTGTCTTCCTCTTCTTCTCCCTCCTCTAGTTGTGCCCTGCAGGATTTCTTTGGCGAGCCCTTGTTTTCTGGTCACGTGGTCATACCACTCAAGTTTGCGCTTTTTTACAGACACCAGGAGGTCATCGTACGAATCCTTTCTTTCACTTGTTCATTTATTTATTAGCGGGCATTAAATTGCAGGGTTATCTGTTTTCTTGAAAATGTTGTTAATTGATCTAAAAACTATATACTAGTATGCACCACAACTTGTATTGTGAAATTACTTATACAAATTATTACGCATTGCGTCATGCTATCATATGATCCTAGATAACCTTTAAGGGGATAATTTTACGTTTATAACGCACTATATGTTACAAAATTAAAAGATAATCTCTAATTTTAGCTTTTACATTTATTATTGCACCTGACCTATACTTCATTTCAAAGTTTTTTTTATAAAAAATGGAAACATTCAATAACCACTGTAGATTGGTTAGAAATATTATCATTTCGTGGAATATGACAGGGACAAATTCCAGGAAACGAAATTTTACAGTTCTATTCACTTTGGACTTTTAAACAAAATTTTCAAGATATGTAAATACTTATGACACGTTTAACCTGACTTCGACTTCATCATAATCTTCCAATCCATCATACACCCACCTCCCACCCGCCTCCCCAACACTCACTAGTCATGTCCATAATCTCCTCGCTTTCCTGGAGTAATCTAAAGTGGACTTCAGTCATAAATCAAATATCATTGGAAGGTCGGATACGTTTCATCATGGAAGGCTATATAACGGAGAGATGACTTGACAGTTCAGTCTGCGAACTTGGAGATGACTTGACAGTTCAGTCTGGGAACTTGGAGATGACTTGACTGTTCAGTCTGGGAACTTGGAGATGACTTGACTGTTCAGTCTGGGAACTTGGAGATGACTTGACTGTTCAGTCTGGGAACTTGGAGATGACTTGACAGTTCAGTCTGGGAACTTGGAGATGACTTGACAGTTCAGTCTGGGAACTTGCGACCATTACATCTTAGGCTTTGTGTGCTTCGTCAAAAAAAATTCTTAAAAAAAATTCTTTAAAAAAATTCTTTAAAAAAATTCTTTTAAAAAATTCTTTAAAAAAATTCTTTAAAAAAATTCTTAATTTTTCGAGTTAGCTACCCGGGAATGTACAATAATTCAATATGTGTATTTAAAAAAAGAACAACAAAAAGATGTATTGCTTTCCAAATTGTTAAAAATGATTCGGCGTATTAGTTTTCTTTAACGGGCAGGGTTTAAAATTTCTAGAGACCTCACTTAAATGAATGGAAGCCCTTTATTCATGTAAGGAGAAGACTTCCATATGGAATATAATTTGATATTCAAAGAAAGATATCACCTGGAAGATGGTGGGATCAATAATTTTTTGATACATTGACATCCTGATTTAACAGTAGATGTGTTTTTCGTACATTGAGATACAACTGCGGTCACTTGCATCTTTTCTGTTACAAAATAGCAACATATTAATCAACTTCGTGTCATTTGTATTAACCACCATTTACAAAACTTTTTAATATGATGTCTAAAAGAGTCATGGACGCAAAAGTCTGTTGATAAAGTTAAGTTCTGTTATAGTTTACTAGTATTTAACACAAAAAAAATAATATTTTGGACTTTGTTAATCTGTTTTGCTAGTTTTCTGCTGTCCGAATCAGCTGACCCCAATATAAAAAGAAACCCAATTTAGTTCCCGCCCTCGTGACGTCCACACAGCCTCGACATGTGATGAAATCGTCCTAAATGTTTATAGAAATGTCAAAGGACCATCAACCTAAATCTAGGAACCAGTTGGGCCAACCAGGGGGGAGAGGGGGGGGGGGCTGGATTAAATTGATCACTTCTCTGGCTACTCCATTGGTTACGATTGCTATTGAAATAGAGGGGGGAAAATCCGTTTAATGATTCCAGGGCTGGGTTATCCACCGGGGCAGCCAGGCAACGTTACGGTTGATCCCAGAGGCTTAAGGAAGCTATAATCTCTCTCTTTAATAATATTAACAGATTTAGTTGTCGCCCCCAACTCTACACCGTCATTATGCGAATAAGAAATGTACAGCTATGGGCACCTATGTTCGGGGCCCCGAATCCATCACCCGAGGAACCATCCCAAAATCACTGTGTAAGAGATTGGTTTTTTATATTTTGTTGTAGCTCAGCGGTTCTCATCCTGTTTGTCGCGAACCAACGTTTCCCAGGGTCGCCTAAGACCATAGAAAAACACATATACTCTACAGTTACGAAGTATCAACGAAAATAATTGTGCGGTTGGGGGTCGCCACAACACGAGGGACTCTATTAAGGAGTCGCGGCATTAGGAAGGTTGAGAACCACTGTTGTAACTAATCATCGATAACTGTCCTTAACTTTAATATTGTTAAATGTATTAAAAAATAAAGATAAAAAGCCATAACGTTTATATTTAACATATAATGATATAAAGCTATACATTTTATATTGTTTTATATATTTAGAAATGAATATGTAAAACATAACTTTCTTATTGGAATATGCATTAGAAATAAAGATATAAAGCTACATTGAATTCATGGTTTATTACTTCTTGAACCGCCTAGAGTCAAATAGCTGTCATTAAATATAAAATTCTAGCAAAAATGTCACCATCATCTAAGAGTGCCTTGCCCTCAACATCAATAGTTAAAACATTGAGCAGCCCTGTACCAAACATGTCAATTAAATGTTAATAGAGAAGAAACCCGGATGTGATTTTAGTACTTGCAAACACTGCTAGCAAGTACGTCTGAAAATAACGACTCCCCCCCTTTCCCTCCCCCAACCTCAAGTTAAACGACAAATTTTACATTTCTTATTTGTTATGACGTGATCTTAGGGTAAAGATTTCTCAGAGAGAAACATCGACACTTCATCTGGTCCTTAATGGGTGAAGATAACCCACTTTCGCCTTGCCGCCATTAGGTCCTCTGCGGGTTTTCCCCGTACAGCGCATTACGCAATTTTCACCCCCAGACAGCGCTAATGAGCGCGCACCGCCATCGCAAGTCTTGCAATTACTCAACCCAATTTCTAAGTTTCCTGACTGCGATTTATGGACTGGGATGAGAATAGTTTCATCTCGAGCCAGGCTCTGCTGTAACTAACGCCTTCTGGGAAATATTGATGTCAATACATATTAGCATAATAACCAAATGAAAGTAATGGAATGTTCTTAAAATGTCGTGTTCACTATACTTTCTCGCATTTAGTGATTCAGAAAAATTTTTAAAAAAAAAATAATAAAAAAATAACACAATGGCAACACATGATGGACATCACCTTTGGGTTAGAGCCCACATTGTATTAAATTAAAATATCTTACTTACATTAGATCTCATTCTGTAAAGATTTCTCCTCGATTAGAATCTCAATTAGCACGTGAATGTTATCATTTTGATAGCAGAGTACAAAATATGTTTCAACAAGTCACATAACTAAAGAAAAGAAGAAAAAAAATATTTCTTGTATCTGTAGCTCTTAATACTGTGTTATTTCATGTAAAATATTGGTAAATACAAAATCTCATCCGATCAATAATATGGGATTAATGTAGCCAAAAATACCAAATTATACCATACGTGATCTCAAATTGCAATCACCCTAGACACACTAATTTTATAATATTTGAGAATCGCTGAAATTTGTTTTTACTTTATTTGAGAAAGTTATCATCAAATTTAAGGGACTGGTTCTCAATCACGTCGCCTGGAGGTACAGAGTGGAGGGGATTACGATGGCAGACCATAAGGTCTAGTGTGGTTATTGCAGCTTCCATCCTCACTACCCCCAATGTCCATACTAAGTCCAATAGTTGATGTGAAATGGGAGCTCTTGTTTGCTTGACATAAGGATACCGAAGGGGAGGGCAGGTAACACCCGTTTTGAGCGTCGTGATGCCATTAACATGTTATCACGTCTGACGTCTAGCCGGAGGACGATGCGTGACGTCTATGACGCTGTCATTCCGTGCTGTCTGTATCGAAGCTTGTCCAACTGAGTCAGCGTTCACCATCTTCTACTTGTCGACGTGAGAAAAATGTAGAATTCATAAACACGTGAACGACCCCCGTCAGCTATTTACATATTAAATTATTTCGATTTTGAATCGTTAAATTCTTACATAAGGCTCAGTCATTATTTTAGTGGAAATAAGTCAGGAAATCATGCAGGGCACAACTAGAGGATGAAGGAGAAGAGGAAGACAGAGAAAAAGATGGGATGATAACATCAAAGAGTGGACGGGATTAAAACTAGGCGATGCTATGCGTAGTGCAGAAGACCGAGAGGAATGGAGAAGGATAGTTTTCATGCCATCTGTGGCGCCCCAACGGTCCATAGGCTAAGGGACATCATGATAATGATGATGAAGTCAGGAAATATGACTCTGACATCAACAATGAATTGATTTGTATTTTAAAGTCGAATATTTTCTACATGACAGCCCCAATAGACAGAAGGCAACATGTTTCATTGTGATTCCATTAAATTTAACGTTTGTTTATTTTGTGCATCTTATTGGCCACTTGTTATGGACACACGTCAAATATTAAGGATATTTAATAGTCCACGTGTTTCGTTGACGTCACATTTCGTTGACCTCAAATTTCATTGACGTCACATTTCATTGACCTCACATTTCATTGACCTCACATTTCATTGACGTCACATTTCATTGACCTCACATTTCATTGACCTCACATTTCATTGACCTCACATTTCATTGACCTCACATTTCATTGACCTCACATTTTGTTGACCTCACATTTCATTGACGTCACATTTCATTGACCTCACATTTCATTGTCCTCAAATTTCATTGAACAAATTCCTTTCCTTACATGATTCAGTTCCCACATTTTTCACTGCTCACATATTTAACTGCCCAAAGAGGTGATCACCCACACATGCCATTGCCCACATAGTTCATTCCTCAAATAGTTCTTGGTTCACTCATTCCATTGACCGCACATTTCATTTAACTCACATTTCCATGAACTCACATTTTATTGACCCCACATTTCATGGACCAAATTAGTTTCCTACATGTTTTATTTCCCAGATTTTTCATTGCCCACATATTTTATTTCCCACATATTTCATTGCCCACACATGTCATTGCGGACACAGGTGATTTCCCACACATGTCATTGCCCCAATAGTTCATTTCTCAAATAGTTAATGGTCCACTCATTCCATTGCCCTGATAAAAATGCTACAACCAGCCGTCATCTAATTAATCAAGTATTTATTACCGCAATGGAAGCTAAACTCTCCAGCTATACATCGATCTGTATTTACTAATGTTATCATTTAATTAGATAGCTGTGTCTGTGGTGGTACTGGAGACGCAAATTGACGTGTCCTCTGTCTGCTCTGGCCATTTAAACCGAGCGAGAAATTAACCGAAAAGATAAATGAATCTGTCCTTGGATGGGGTCCCAGTGATTTGAACTTTTCATTGTCTAATAAATGGATGTGTGTACATTTGTTTAAATAATAGATGTGTGTACACTAACACAAAAAAATGAACCTGCGATTCAAGCAAACGTTTATATTACTTCTAAATGTCAATTAAATCAGTTGGGTCTGACCGATATGTTCCCCACTTGGCATTGTTTGGTGCAGAAAGTTCCTAGAAGACAAGGATTTGCGTTGTTGCAATGAATTTTGAAGACGTTTTACGATACATATAGGCTTAAAACATTAAAAAAACAACAAGACAATTAAGCAGACATTTCGGCTATATTCCTTCTTCAGCAGACATTACAATATAATAAACAGAAGAGCCATTTAAATATCTTGACTTATTTATATACTTTACATTGCTGGGACTCAGTCACTCAAATTATATATCCACTATTTTTAAAGATAAGTAGGTATTTAAAGCAAATGGCGCACCCAACCTAGTCGTTACATAATCAGTCAGCACGCCATTATTCGTCCACTCCAACTCAAGATTAACTTTGATCATAGTCAGTAATTTTAGTTATATCCATTTCGTTCCGGTCTTAAAGGCCTTGCAATGATTATTTTAAGTTATGAAGTTGATTGGACAATACCATCTGGGTGAATCTACAAGTAAAAGCTCTCATAAGAAGTAGTGTTGAAAGAAAACAACCCAGAAAAATGTCTCATTAAATCAATAATAGCTACCTCCGAAAACTTGCCCGAAGGCAGGGGCCTTAATTAGTTTAATTAAAAGATGAATCATCAGCTCAACAACATCAGTACACATATTTACAGATATTTAAATGTCAGCTTTTCCCCTCATCAATTTAATCCATCGTTTTAAAAATCGGGTTCCGTAATGCTGATTATATATATATATGAATTGTGCAAGTCAAGTGATTGCAACCAAACCAAGTTGCAAACTCTATCAGTTTTTTACAGACCACTAGTTTATTTTTAAAACGAAGTCTCAGAATGGAATAAAAAGTACAATATTGCAACATTGCCAACTCTTTAGAATATGTTTTTATAAGTGGACACCAAAATGAGCACCGGGCTGCTAAACGCACATATCATTAGATGTTATGGTGTCATCACTAAACATACAAATCTTTAGAACCACTTGATGTTATGGTGTCACTAAACATACAACACATTAGACAGGGAGTCGATAGGTAGGAGGGGTGGTCAGTGAAATAAAGCAATTCACAATGCTTAGTTGAATCTGATGCTTAGGTTATGTGGTGCTTAGGTGTATCTGGTGCTTAGGTGTATCTGGTTCTTAGTTGTATCTGGTTCTTAGTTGTATCTGGAGCTTAGTTGTACCTGGTTCTTAGTTGTATCTGGTTCTTAGTTGTATCTGGTTCTTAGTTGTATTTGGTTCTTAGTTGTATCTGGTGCTTAGTTGTATCTGGAGCTTACTTGTATGGTGCTGAGGTGTATCTGGTGCTTAGTTGTATCTGGTACTTAGTTGTATCTGGAGCTTAGTTGTATCTGGTTCTTAGTTGTATCTGATTCTTAGTTGTATCTGGTTCTTAGTTGTATCTGGTGCTTAGTTGTATCTGGTGCTTATGTGTATCTGGTGCTGAGGTATATCTGGTGCTTAGTTGTATCTGGTGCTTAGGTGCATCTGGTGCTGAGGTGTATCTGGTGCTTAGTTGTATCTGGTGCTGAGGTGTATCTGGTTCTTAGTTGTATCTGGTGCTTAGGTGTATCTGGTGCTGAGGTGTATCTGGTTCTTAGTTGTATCTGATGCTTAGGTGTATCTAGTGCTGAGGTGTATCTGATGCTTAGTTGTATCTGGAGCTTAGTTGTATCTAGTTCTTAGTTGTATCTGATTCTTAGTTGTATCTGATTCTTAGGTGTATCTTGTGCTTAGTTTTATCTGGTTCTTAGGTGTATCTGGTGCGTAGTTGTATCTGATTCATAGGTGTATCTGATTCTTAGTTGTATCTGATTCTTAGTTGTATCTGATTCTTATGTGTATCTGGTTCTTAGTTTTATCTGGGGCTTAGGTGTATCTGGTGCTGAGGTGTATCTGGTGCTGAGGTGTATCTGGTGCTGAGGTGTATCTGGTGCTGAGGTGTATCTGGTGCTGAGGTGTATCTGGTGCTGAGGTGTATCTGGTGCTGAGGTGTATCTGGTGCTGAGGTGTATCTGGTGCTGAGGTGTATCTGGTGCTTAAATGTATCAGCCATCGATGTTTACTTTTGTACCCCAAACTTCTTGCAGAAATGGAAGTAACTGTTTGGGAAGCAGTTAATTCTACATATAAACCCCCCCCCTAACTTTGTAATTAAGCCAGCCAGTTTACACCGTTGTCTTTGAATACTGACAGATGTCAACACACTGTCCATCTTTCATGTCCTTTTTTTAGGTCCTTTAGTTTCCCAGATATTCTTCGAAATTTTTGAATAAATTATACACAGCTGGGTAAATTAATATTTATTAGTACACATTTTTAAGGAAAAACAACTGGTCTAATATTTATTTCTCAGTCCCACAGCGAACAGAAGCTTCAAATACGTTAATATTTCATTTACAATATTTGTTAAAAAATGAACTGCTTGTCATCAAAGTTAATTAATTCGTGAGCGATGACAGAGGCGATCAGATAAGCTTGGCGATATCAGCTTATTGTTGAAATCGATGAATAAATAACATCGGGTAGGATGATATGTTTGGTTTATTTAAATTTATTTCTACTGATATTTGACAAATTAAAATATATTTTACTTTATTATTTTTTTTATAGATGCTGGCAACGTATTTGACGTTTTGTGGCATTGGCATACACAACGCACAGATATTTGATGCGTACTCAAAGGAGTACGAGCGAAATAGGGTAAGTCAGTTTTGCACACACTTTTCGGGTATTTAAAAAATAATGGAGGTGAGGTAAGTGCGAAGGAAATACAGAATACACATTCCAATAAAATAGGACATGTCAATTATACCAAAATCTTCTGTATTCAAGATTATTGTACCAAAGTCTACTATATCCTAGTCGATGTTACCAAAGTCTATAGTACCCCAGTCTATTGTAACCAGGTCTATTGAACCCAAGTCTATTGTACCGAAGTCTACTGTACCCAAGTCTATAGTACCAAAGTATATTGTACCCACGTCTATTGTACCAAAGTCTACTGTACCCAAGTCTGTTATGCACAAGTCTATTATACCAGAGTCTATTTTACCAAATTCTATTGTACCAAAGTCTACTGTAACCATGTCTTTTGAAATCGCAGTCCCAATTCTTTGACCCAAGTGGAACAAAGAGTCCATAGTTGTCTTTCATAACGAATGTACAAGTATCAAGCATATTTCTAGTCAAAGTTATATATTTTTTACAAGTTTCCGGTGATTTTTTTAAAAATCCCCCATTTTCTATGGAAACTTTATTTTCAATTGCCTCATCATATGCAGGAAGCGCTCAGTATCCAGATATGACAAACTACATATGAAATGGACTCTCTTAGCACACTGTGAAATTAAATACTTGAATTCACCTTGAGATCCCCCCCCCCACACACAAAAAAATTGGCTTTATTTCAACGTTTCCCTGGCACTTTCGTCAAATGAAAATAAAAATAATCCTATAATGACGTCATTAACTTTACACCCGACCCCTGCTCTTTTAACGACATTATCGTTTAGCATTGAACGAGCCAAATGACGTTATATATTGATTAGTGTTTTTTTTTTAAATACTTTTTTTTACCCCCCTTCCCCCACACATCCCCACCCCCGACCCCTGCCTGTGAATTCTTGATTGGACCCCCTTGTGTAAGGTGCAGTCAATGCTCAAACTAAGCAGAGAAATGGAAATGGATTTTTTTTTTTTTTACATAAGAAATCTCTTTTCAAAAAAAAGTTATAAGCATAGTTTAACTAGACTATCCTTTCTTTTCAATAGATTGTATAATAATTAATCACACTTTTTTTGGACGAAAATATATCAATTTAATAATAAATTTCATGTTCCATTAAACAGATTATTTACCCATATCATGACTTAAATGAGCATTCGATTATATATTTTTTTTTTAAAAGAACAATGTCCGTATTAATGGCTTTCTTGTTTATTTCAACCACGATTTCTGCATTGAGCCCTTCAAGTCTTGTTTGTGTGCTTTAGATTTGATATGAAAATGATTGTCGTCACGTTATTGTCTTTTGATCTGATTAAAAAAAAACAACTACTTATCAAATAACGTGAGATAATATGATCTAGCTCAGTACATTCCAAAGGATGACTTTGGGAACTATTGATATTCAATTTATCGTGTACAGCTTGCACTTTTAGCTCCCGTGTAAGTCCATCAAATGTAATAAAAGGAAACCCTGGTCATTTTACAGCAGATTATCGGGGCTTCAGCCTTGAGAGGATAACATTAGACAATGGGCTATTACTGGACGCTTAAAGCTTAGATTTATTTCCCTTCTTTTGATCAAAATCGGATTATTTATTAATATAAATGATGATTTAGCTTTCTAAACGAGAAGAAAAGTTGCAGCACACGACAGCTATTGTCAAACACGTCTACTTATTACTTCGCACCAAATGTGACGTCGAAAATTGTTTTAAAAACAAATCTCTATTCCTGTACTAGCCGCTAAATGACCAGAACCGGCTTCACTTCTTTCTGGCCCCAAGATTTAAAAGTTTTGTCTGCAAGTATCCATCAGTGGCTTGGATAATAGCAGTTAAATAATGTGGGTAATACAAGAAAAATAATCTTACTCATCAAGATTTAACAGTTATAAAAACCCAGTGTTAACAGAATTTCTGATTTTTTAAAAACTGTTCATCCCAACTTCTCAAATGCGAACCGTTACAAACCGGAATCTCGTAGAGTTTTCGAGTACAGCAGGCCCCAAGGACTCTAAGTGATTTAAACGCGATTTCCACAGACGTTTCCGCTTCTGCTGTTTCAGAGCCAACAATCCATCGCAAGCGTCATTCACCGTCCGAAATGGCCTCAACGGAACGTGCAATCGAGTGAACCGACGCCAGCTTCGGGGCAGAAGTAGTTGGCTGGAATACATCAGTGGACCCCATTGACCGTTTCGCGGCCGGAACATGTCCAGAATTGCTTTTTCTGAGTCAGCGAACAGTCGGTCAATCAATCCATCAAATGCCAAAGTAGCGGGGGGGGGGGGTCGGGAATTTCTACAGCTGCATGGGTGTGGCAGTACTGATGTCAAAATTCTATTTCCATTTCTTCTGGTCCATGACTGTGAAGTATATTAATGAGCAAGTTGGGATGTTTGTGTCGTGGAAAGAACTCGACTGTAGCCAAAAATGTTGAGTGATGCAGATATACTGAAGTGATCTTTGAAGGCAGCTTATTAAGCAAACGATGCAGACTCATATTGGTCAATTGAGGAAATATGTCCTTGTCGGTTGAACCCGTATTATTATATGTGAGGGTTGCAACGTACTGTTAGACGGTATAAGTACGCGGGGTGGGGGGGGGGAATGGGAAAATACATTTCTACAAATTAGTATTTTAGTAAGAAATCTATGGTATTCCCCCCCCCTCACATTTCAATTCAATGTTAACATTTTCAGAATTTCAATACTATTGAGTTACATGGTGCTGATGGTAAGCGTTCGGCCTTTCTTGGCATGCATCTCTTCTTTCTTTGTCTACGTAATCAATCTTAACATTAAATGCCTCCAAATTAAATATGAAATACATTTTATAACATGGATACACTGCTGATCTGGATAGGTATGAAATAATTGATTTTTGTATGGCTTAGTTTGGTTTCTTTTCATCTGTGAGGGAGGCTCGCATCGCGTTTATCCCCCCCCCCCCATATAACTATGCAATAAAAGAGTTGGACGTACTCAGGAGCCAAACGTAGGAACTTGACTGCCATCTGTTTTAGAAAAATCGCGTTGAATCCACACGTTTAGCATATCTAGTCGTAAGGGTGTAACTACGAGGAACAACTATATAATATAAATTACATATACTATTGTGATATTAAGCAGGCGTTTTGTATATTGCAGCGAGTAGAAAAATCACATTTAAAAAATTGATTTGGTAAAAGAAATACAAAAGTTATGTGCAGCATCATAAAAATAAATTAATAATGTTGAAGTATCCGGTAAATAATAATAGTTCAGACACATTCTTCACCAAACACAAAACGGAAATGCTTAATTGGAAGAGCTGACCCTCTTTGGGTCCTCCCCCCCCCCTCGGAGAAGTGAAGTTTGGAAGCCTTGAAACCAGAAACCCTATAGGTATGACAATGAGACGAGATGGAAAGATTTGCGGGGGTTTCATAGCTTGTGTTGGAAAGTAGGTCGTCAACACCAGCAAGTACACCATTAGTATCTTTATCGATGTCTTTCTTCGTTCTAACAATAGAATATCTATTCTTCCTTTAATGGTCGACGAAAATGAAAAATAAAAGGTAATTTGATAATTTTAATAAAGTAACAAATCAAATCAACGGGCGGTGATGTGTTTAGTGAGACAACATTAATTTGACTCAACTCAAATTGTAACATAAGGCAGCGTTTCAAACATTTGGTGGCTACACGAGTAAAATTGTTTTTATTACAATACAAGGGGGGACTCATTAAGGTCGTTTGAAGTAAATAAATAGAACAACAAGATGTGTTTAGGCTTTTTAAAAAACACAGAACACGACATTTCCTTATCAAACCTAGAACTATCTTGTTTCGCTTTCCTATCCAGTGCAAAGACCTACAATCAATGATTAGGCACCGCCAAATAAAAAACGACCAAAAATCAACTCTCAGTGACAGTTTAATATCAAGAACCCGTTTTGAAGTTCAATTAATATAGAGCTAAAATATAAACTCATTCAACATTTTAAAATATTATTCCCGATTGAAGCGTGACGTCCTCCCAGTGGCGTAACAACTGCTTGGCATAGGGGCAGTTGCCAAGGGCGCCGCTAAAATCTCAAAAACTGAAACTTGTCAATTTATCAAGGGCGCAAAAAATAAATTAGCCAAGGGCGCCAAAAACCCAGTTACGCCTCTGGTTCCCCCCTCCGGGGTCAAATCCCCCCCCCCCCCCCCACATAAAAATTGAAATTCTTGCAAACGATGAGGTTTTCGGTATTTGCTACCAAATCAAAGTGCATAGAAATCGTTTTATCGAAAGATGTTAAAAAGAGTTTTCAAAAGAGTTGTTGAAACTCGTAGGAAAGCCTTTACTTGAATACAGTCCCGCGCAACTCACAATGTAAGGCGGGCCATGATACCTTATGAAAAACGTGTGCGGGCCTTGAAACTTTACAACTTTACGAAAAACTTGTGCGGGCCAAACGATAGTAGGATAGGGGGGGGAAGCTATTAAGAAAATAATAATAATAAAGGATATTTCATTACATCGCAGGCCGCAAAGTGGGCCGTGTGTTATGCAGGCCTAGCGCGCCACATACAGCCCGCGGGCCGTGTGTTGTGCAGGCCAAGTGCGCCACATGCAGCCCGCGGGCCGTGTGTTGTGCAGGCCTGCTTTAATATGATTTAAATTTTTGTCGGTTTCACCTTCAGTTCCTTCCATAAAATGGGATTTTTTTTAATGCAGGAAATGTGTAAAGCGGTATCACCTTACATTTGTAAATATTGAATTCTGGGTCCAGCCCCTTTCAGTTAATATTCAATCTGGATTGAAAGAGCACATCAAAACTTTGAAAGATGTCTTATTTTTTTTAATTTCAAAAGATATTCACCAATGCCAAATCTCTTGCAGTTTATCAGTTTAAATGAAATATGCTGTACATCTCCAAGTTGGCTGTCAACTTACAACTTCGGGGCTTGAAATTCTTAGGATTGTACTCCTAAAAATATTCCAAGCTAAAAATAACCCCATTGTGTTTATGACTTTGGCATTGATATACTTTGGTACAAAACAATGTAACTACTCTATGTGTATATTCACTTCTGCGGTCGATTACAGATGGACGAAATTCATGTTTATTTAAAGTTTGTAACTCACTCATGTAACCCCTTGTTGATATTCAAAAAGATGTTACATTCCGGGGCCGTTGGTTGCCTCAAGCACCAGTCAGTAGACGAGGACAGAAGTAATTTTTCCCGTTGAACTATTCCGCATTGGCTATCATGCGATCACGGAAACCATTTCCCTTCACGCTTAAGTATGCCGCTGGCATTGCTAAGGATAACGTTGAGTTTTGATATTCTTAACTAAGCCAGATAAGGTGTAACCTTGCTAATATTCAATGTTTTCTTTGCTTGGAGCGTAATGGAGCAGTAAAAACTTTCATTTGTACTTAGGTCTATACTGACGTAAGTTAACCATATAATGCGTAGTGCGCGTACTGAGTACTTTGGTCTTCACTGGCTTATTATTAAGACGTTGTTCTTGCACGTAGTGCGTGATTCACGTGTTCAGTACTGCGATCTGTACGTCTGAATATAAAAAAGAAACGATTGGTTGTTTTTTCTGTTGCCTTCCCATATCCGTAGCAGTGACACAATGTAAGTTTAAATACAAGGGCTTTCCAGATTACCAACAAGAGCACATTACTGCATCAATATAGTGCAGTTATTGCGGGCCGTAATTGTACGCGTTCATCCATTATTCAGAGATCCCGATTGCCAGTGACCACCTTGTGACGCCATTCAGCGACAAGTCCTACTGCAGTTCGTCCGTCAATAATAAATGACAATGTCACGTTAAAGTTAGCACTTTCTATTTCGTCTAACTACTCACAGCGGTGGGGAAATTTTTAATCTGACATATACTTGTACGAAGAAACAAATGATTACATTTGGGGACCGTTCTTATAGGCTTTAACGAATGAAGAAATTCTAAAATGAAATTCAGATTAACGTGCGAACAGAAAGGATTCTAATATAAAATGACACAATTAAAAGAACAAATGAATCTGCCAGTAAAGTCGTAGTGTTTTGCCATAAATATATCACACAAAAGACGATCGTCTCTTAGAGAAGTGGTTACAAGAAATACGTGTACGTCAATGTTTCCCAGTGTCTCCTACGGGCTAATTCATATAAGGGCATATAGGTTTGTTGGAAACTTATTTGAAAAAGTCAAGCCCCCGACACGGCGCAACTAAGTAACTCTTGCAACCAGTGAAATTTCGTCATCAACACCAGGCACAGAAACATTTCACATCCCCTCTACATTCATACAAGCCAGAATGATCAAAAAATTGATCGTGGGCCCATAATATAAGAAGATGAAGAAGAAGAAGAAGAAGAAGGGTGCTCAATATTTGCTCCATGTAAAATATGAGACAATTTTGCCATTTCCTTTAAACCAGTTACTAACACTCCGTGTCAATAATGAAACCGTTTCATTTTTACCAGATATGAAAGAAGTAAACAACCGAAGATTTCAACTCCAACATTAAATTTTGTGACACCAATTACTCCTCACCAACACCTCACACTTTGTGACACCAACTACTCCTCACCAACACCTCACACTTTGTGACAACAATTACTCCCCACCAACACCTCACACTTTGTGACACCAATTACTCCCCACCAACACCTCATACTTTGTGACACCAATTACTCCCCACAAACACCTCACACTTTGTGACACCAATTACTCCACACCAACACCTCACACTTTGTGACACCAATTACTCCCCACCAACACCTCACACTTTGTGACACCAATTACTCCCCACCAACACCTCACACTTTGTGACACCAATTAATCCCCACCAACACCTCACACTTTGTGACACCAATTACTCCCCACCAACACCTCACACTTTGTGACACCAATTACTCCCCACCAACACCTCACACTTTGTGACACCAATTACTCCCCACCAACACCTCACACTTTGTGACACCAATTACTCCCCACCAACACCTCACACTTTGTGACACCAATTACTCCCCACCAACACCATTTGGTCAGTAACGTTAGTTGGGTGCTTTTAACAAAAAAGTTGAGGCGTAAACACATCTAAGTTTACAGGAAGCTCATTAATCTCTCTAAAAAAAAAGGCACTTTTGTTTACAATGATTATGCACCCAATGAACTCTACGCTAGAGATTTCTATATCAAGAAGCGAACTTTTTTGTTATTCTCTCTCTCTCTCTCTCTCTCTCTCTCTCTCTCTCTCTCTGAATTTAATATTTCATATAAAGTGATTGTTAAAAAGGAGATTTTTTGGGATAGTTGTCCCAGAGCCTTTTTTATCTGACATGAGATCCCAGCATTCCCTCGTTTAACTATCGAGTTCCTGCGAAGAAGGTTTTTTGATATTTTTAGACCGCAATTTATGGGGTTCCGAAGGGAATACTACGAAACTGAAACCTCGGACAGGTCATGTAAATGGGATATTTGAGATTTATTATGAAACATACTTGCTAACTACGATAGTGCAGGGAACATTTGAAAACAGTGAATAAAAACTATTTTTAAAACTATTTTGGATTTAATATTCATTATAAACCGAAAAGTAAGGGATTTGTGGACAAAATTTCCGCTGATTTTTTATATTAATAAATGGACAACATATTATATCAATTTATTAAATATATATATTTTTCTTAAGTTATTTTCCATTCTTACTGTAGTAAAATCTATATATTTACACCATGTTTATCTGTTTAAAATAGAAACTAAACGTTAGTACTATACCAAAGCAAAAATGGAATTGAGTAGTACGCCTTGACTTGAGTAGTACGCCTTGACTTGAGTAGTACGCCTTGACTTGAGTAGCACGCCTTGACTTGAGTAGTACGCCTTGACTTGAGTAGCACGCCTTGACTTGAGTAGTACGCCTTGACTTGAGTAGCACGCCTTGACTTGAGTAGTACGCCTTGACTTGAGTAGCACACCTTGACTTGAGTAGTACGCCTTGACTTGAGTAGTACGCCTTGACTTGAGTAGTACGCCTTGACTTGAGTAGCAAGCCTTGACTTGAGTAGTACGCCTTGACTTGAGTAGTACGCCTTGACTTGAGTAGTACGCCTTGACTTGAGTAGCACGCCTTGACTTGAGTAGCACGCCTTGACTTGAGTAGTACGTCTTGACTTGAGTAGTACGCCTTGACTTGAGTAGTACGCCTTGACTTGAGTAGTACGCCTTGACTTGAGTAGTACGCCTTGACATGAGTAGTACGCCTTGACTTGAGTAGCACGCCTTGACTTGAGTAGTACGCCTTGACTTGAGTAGTACGCCTTGACTTGAGTAGCACGCCTTGACTTGAGTAGCACGCCTTGACTTGAGTAGTACGCCTTGACTTGAGTAGTACGCCTTGACTTGAGTAGTACGCCTTGACTTGAGTAGTACGCCTTGACTTGAGTAGTACGCCTTGACTTGAGTAGTACGCCTTGACTTGAGTAGCACGCCTTGACTTGAGTATTACGCCTTGACTTGAGTAGTACGCCTTGACTTGAGTAGCACCCCTTGATTTGAGTAGCACGCCTTGACTTGAGTAGCACGCCTTGACTTGAGTAGTACGCCTTGGCTTGAGTAGTACGCTTTGGCTTGAGTAGCACGCCTTGACTTGAGTAGCATGTTGTTTAAAGCCTCACTCGCTCGTCCTTTGCCTATTTATACCATGGTAAGAATTATTCTAGACGATTGGAAAAAGACCAGTACTGAGTTGATTAACAGCAGTATTTCTGTGTGTGTTTCTTCACTTTAGACGTTCCACAACTCATTCGTCGTCAGAATTTTCATTGCGTCAATGTCATACCGCATACGGGACTCCCTTTTCGGGCTATCTCCGGGTTTGATTCAGTGATTATATTCTCTTAGATCAGTGGTTCTCAAATTTTCTAATGCCGAGACACTTTAATACATTTCCTGATGTTGTGATGACACCAACCGTACAATTCTTTTCGTTGCTATTTCATAAATATGTGTTTCCGATGGTCGTGTAAGGGTCGTTCGACCCCCTAAACGGGTCGCGACCCACAGGTTGAGAACCGCTGTCTTAGATGAATCGCTATCCGCAATGAACGAGTGCTTGTGGTGCTGGTGTTGTTTTCTGCTTGTCTGAGCTATTGCTGGGGATTAAACTCCAGTCTACACGCTTTGGATTGACTCAGTTTAGACCACTCTGTCACCCAGAGCTATGACGTACAGCGCCTCCAACAAGTGTGTTAAGTATACAAATAGAATGAATGCAGGAATCGATTCTTTAAGTTGGTCGATTAAAGAATGAGAGGTTTTTTTTTCAACATCTCTTTGTAATTTTTTTTTTTTTTTTTGATGAATAAAAAGCTAATAGGCCAGGATGGACTTCCTGTCAAAGTAGGCAGCCAGCTTGTTTTCTTTATTTATTTTCGTATACTTCAATAGAATAGCAGACACATTTGTCACAGACTCACGGTTGTGTCACGCGAGGCGTACGATTTGTGACAGTCCAATTTCTGGGACATCGATTGGTTTTCTTGCTTAGTTTCTCTTGTCCAACACAGCTCATTGTTCCAAAAAAACGTTCACTTAATGGGATCAAGTGAATTCATTCCACTTTTTTTTGGTCTCAGTAGAACTTTTATGTTATGAATTAAAAATGCAACTAACTTGAAACAAAAGTTTTACAAAATACATCGATCGTTTTAAGACTATTCTGACTGATAACTCAAAAGTAAAATTTTAACGACATAAAAAGATATATAATCCTACCCGTATATTAAAATGGCAATTACTTCAAGGGATGTATTACATCTCAGGGGGAAATAGACCCCCCCCCCCCCACGCCTTAAAATTTAACAACACAAAAAGAACAACAACAAGAAACACACACAAACACAAGTTATCTCAAAAACAGGTTCGGTGCATATGTTTTTACATCTTTTATTATGTTTTTTACAAAATCTTATATTACTAAACTGTTATGTTTTGTTAATAGCCAAAGATGAAGTCTTTAAAATTGTGAGGAAGCCGTCCAACAAGTTCCAATATTTCCTAAATTTGAAATTATTAAAACAGACCCAAGTATAGCAATCATATTTCATAGTATAATAATATGCTGCCCGTTCGAGGAAGAACTGTAATTTTTGTTTATAATCTGTTTTGTTTCCAGGCTCTGCTGGAGGTTGTACACGACCTTTTCACCGAGCAGACGTCAGTGGATCACGTGGTTGTGAAGATCATGCAGAGAGCGCAGAGTCTACTAAAGTGCGAGAGGTGCTCACTTCTGCTCAAAGACAAGGATAGTAACTCTGAGGTAAGGGGTGATGACTTGCATGTGGGGGTATGTGCGCATGGGGTGTTAGAGTAGGTGGATGTGTGTGTGGGTGTGGGATGTGTTTATTGATCTGTATGTATTGTTTCAAGAAAAGATGGTATTGAAGTAACACAAAAAACTTTTGTTATGACGTACAACACGGAAATATAAAGCAAAGGACTTTGGTAAGATATTTTCTTTTGTTTTAAAAGAACTTGTTGCATAATCTGCTACAAAATGGAAAGCGTTTCAGAGTTTAAAACGTCCCAGAAACCGTTTGATGAAACACGGATACGGATTGATCGAAATTCTTTCTTTCTCTTCCCTCTTTCTCTTTTCCCTCTTTCTCTCTTTCTCTCTTTCCCTCTTCCTCTTTTCCCTCTTTCTCTCTTTCCCTCTTTCTCTTTTCCCTCTTTCTCTCTTTCCCTCTTTCTCTTTTCACTCTTTCTCTCTTTCCCTCTTCCCCCTCTCTCTCTTTCTCTATCTCTTTCTCCCTTCTTCATTCCCTCTATTGTACTATCCCTAAATCCCTATCTCTATCCCTCTCCCTCGCTCTCTTTCTATTGTTATGAAGGGTGACGTGCTCTTAGCACACCTATCTCGCGTCCCACATGCATGACCCCTCGTGAACTCTCGTGACCGCCTTTGAAGTGTGGCTAGAAAAACCTTATTTATTCTAGTCAGGAGAACTGTCGAAAATTATAGAATATTCTGGATAAAACGGGAAGGCAAAACAATGCATTAGACGGTTCTAGACATTAGTAGGAAATGCCTATAAAAAGGGCTGACCGATAGAGAGGGAGAGATTTTGTTGTGTGTAGAGTTTTCTATTTCCTCTTACAATTTTGTGCTCATTGTATTTTTATATACAGTACCGGTACCAGCAAATCTGTAAGATTATAATTTTAATAATATTTCTCTTGCTGTTATTATTTACTTGAAGTTCACAAATTAAAAAGGTTATTAATTGTAATTAGCTCTGGCCTTGATTGTCGTTATATTTGTTATTATTTTTAAACGTTGGTATCGTCCTTTATTATGGACTGTTTCTAGAACGAGCCATAGTCTAAAATTAAGAGATTAAAATCTCAATTCATAACGGTCCGTTATACTATCCTTCCCTCGCTCACTCTCTAGTTTCCTCCTTTACTTCTCTTTAAGCATTCACCCCTCTCTTCTTTTGTATTCTTTTTGCTTTCCTATCAAAAACAACTTCAGCAGATCAAGTAAAATAAAAACGAGTATCAATAACATTCGCAACAAAATGCATATTCCTTCTGTAGGCCACATATAACTGACCCTTGCATTTGATTGAGCCGAGCTCTAACCTCCTAGTAGTAGCGCCAGATTGTTAGATTGTCGTGGCTTAGCCTTGTGGAAATTGATAGGCAAATTTGAGTTCAGCTTGGGAATAAAGACTTGGGGGCAGGGCATCGTTAAAACGGATCGATGGACATTTGGAATACGGGGTTATCACTAAATTTATTTAATTTATTTTAATTAATATATTTTATTTTTTACGTTCATGATTATGTTGTTTAAATTGTACGTACAGCGTGGTGAGCCCAACCCTAGGCTGGGGTACCGCGCTATATAAAACTACAACTACTACTACTAATAATAATAATAATAATAATAATAATACAACGGAACGATGGACATTTGGGTGTACACAAATTGGGGGCAATCCAATTTCTCAGGAACCGGTTCTGCTAAGACAGGTAATTTTGGAAACATATTTTGCGAATATATTTTTCCCGGACAATTCAACAACCGGAATTCAATAATTCGTCAAATTCGCCACAGGGCCTCAATTAAACTCCTCTATATCCCGTTTTTATGTTTGAAAAAAGCATGAAGTCATATTGGGTACGGCTATGATTGGCATTTTGTTGTGCTGGGTAAGGCTCCGATCGGCATAACTTCTCGATGGGTACGGCTCTAAGTGGCGTTAAGTCGTGCTGGGTACCGCTCTAAGTAGTATTAAGTCGTATTGGATACTTCTCTAAGAGGCATTTTGTCGTGCTGGGTAAGGATCTGATTGGCATTATGTCACACTGGGTACGGCTCTAAATGGCATTACGTAACATGTATTTTAACTAAAACAACTGTTTCTTACTGAAGCATCATCATGGTTTACTCACACTCTCTCTCCTTCTCCCCTCTTCTCTCTCTCTATTTCTCCCCTATTCTCTCTCGCTTTCTCCCCTCTTCTCTCTCTCTTTCTCCCCTCTTCTCTCTCTCTCTTTCTCCCCTCTTCTATCTCTATGTCTTTCTCCCCTCTTCTCTCTGTCTTTCTCCTCTCTTCTCTCTCTCTCTTTCTCCCTCACTCCCTCTCTCTCTCCTTCTCCCCTCTTCTCTCTCTCTCCCTCTTTCTTCCCTCTTATCAGCTCTAATACTTTTACAATTTCACACCTCAGCACACATCCTGAAATCCTCAGCTGTTTGTTAGGGCCTTATAGGATTACTTTGGCCCCTTCCCGTCTTCCCTGACGCCCCAAACCTTGTTTAGCGCTGATTGATGACTAGGGTGTCTCACTCACCGCCCGTGGGGTGTTTTCTCAAGGGTGGACCTCGCTGACACCGAGAAGTCCAGTGACCTCGTCCTGTTTTCATTAGCCGAGCACCTCCTTTTGTTGTCGACCGCTCATTAGTTTGTTGGAGGCAGAGACTCGAAACATGTTGTCCACGCCAGGCGCGGTAGACATTTGTTCCGCGATAAAAGAGGTGTGTGTTTTTACACGGCACACTAGTCTTTGGGGATAGATTTAGTCCCCTTCAAAGCGGTATGTTATTGATTGGTGATAGAGGAGGGTAATTTCTATATGATCTTATGTTCTATGCCGGTACTAAACGAAAACAAATGAGATGTTTTTTTTAATATTTTATTTTTTACATCCCTTCATCTAATTTAAATGTTAAGCTGATTTTTCACAAAGTTATTTTCGAATATAAAGAAAGCATTTTTCTGAACATCGCGTGAAGTTTTAGATTTTGGTGGACATTAAAAGGAAAACCTTTCCAGGTCAGTGTATGTTACACCACTAGAGAACACTTGACTGGATGTCTGGTCGTTTAAAACGTCTACATAGGGAGTGAGAATTTTTCCCGATGGTGCTTTCTACGGTAATAAACTTTAAAGTAATTTTTACTTTGTATTTAAAGCATTAAAAGAAATATCTTTGATCGTGAGTAACGTGTCTCATATGTGGGCAGTGTTACAGTCACTTCACCCGGTTTTGTCAGTGCAGATTTATGTTATATGTATTACAAATCTTAAATGGGGTAAAAACTTGGCACGGAAATAATTTAATTTTGGTCAGCGAATCCAGTGATCCCCTTAAAAGGTGATTATATTACTCTGTTGTCTCTGCAAGTGAGACGATTGATGTTAGGGACAAAACTGTCTCGGAATTTAATCACCTTTCGATTAACAGATTTCATAAACATATATATTACAAGATAAAACAGTTTTATCCCCATAGCTGCAAGGGTAACGTACGCCAGGAACCAGAAATACAAAGTAGAAGTATTTTTGTGTTAACGATGAAAGCTTTATTTACAATATGTGGCGTAAATAGGGTTAGTCTTACAAGGGTGGGGCCGGGAATTTTGCCACTACCTTCCCCGAAAAAAAAGTCTGTAGTTGGCCGAAAATAATACCTATGGCAAGAATAAAAAAATTGCCGCCCGGCGTGGACCGCCCCTTAAAGACCCCCTTCTACGACCCTGATATGACGCCATGAAGTGGTTAAAACTAACTTAAGAATTATTTTCAAACATACGTTCAGTGTTAGATCCCCAGTTTCAGTGGGGATGGGAAAGACAATGTCATGAGCAGGAACCTTTGTCGAAAAGGTCGGACGCCGAATATACACCCCCTGCCAGAAGAGACAAAACTCATTCACACCCTGGACGGCCATCATTTGCATTTGATAGACGGTACTGTTCCACCGGGACCGTGGTTCCTCATCAACAAGTGTACTTCTCATAGGAGACTGTTGAGATAAGGGAGAGGGGGGGGGGAAATGAAGCGAACATATGCGTCACCCCTGGACGGTGGCAAACGGATGGGATAGAGAGTAGGGGAGAGAAGTGATATAGGGTGGGGGTGGGTGGGCTATGAGGATGTAGAACTGATAAGCAATGAGATGGGATACTTGAGTATGAGGTAGGAATGTTGTGCGATGGTGAGAAGGTCATGCAGTGAGGAGCCATGTGTGGGTCTACTGGTCTATTTACTCTACTAGATTAATATTTTCGCGAACAGTCAAGATTATCTTATAGAACATTGTGACTCGGGTTCCACTCCAACGGTTGTTTAATGTCACAGTTAAATCTGTATCTCAAACTTTAAGACCACTATTTAAAAAAAAAAGTAAATCACTACGTCTCTTAATCTATTATTTCAGACGGCGACCCCAAATAAAACAATTTGAGGTCACCACCCATGGGGCTGAAAACCTGTGCTCTAGTGACTTGACTGTCGCAAACTACCTTTCATATATTTCAAAATCAAAATAGTAAGATATATACATTAGTCAAAATTGACCTGGACACGCAGCGCCGCCATTCGCACCCGGGTCCCATTAGACTCAATGCTATTCGGATGTCATTTGTAGTAGTTTATTTTAGTTAAACTGAAGACTTAAGATTACAAACGTATAGTCCATTCAATTATCTTTCATTTGATAACTCATTTTGTCTTACAAACACAACAATAATATTTTAAATAGTTTTTTTAATCCCAACCTCTCACTTCTGGTACCCGAGTACGAATGGTCGCAGCCTTGTACTTTTCCCAAACGGCTGTTGAGGGAGTAAACATTTACTAAAAAGAACACAATTAGTTTTGATTCACATTACCAAAAACAAACAGATTTAACAGTTGCATTTCAACATTGATCAATTTAAAAGTTGATTTCTCCCTCTGTTAAAAAAAAAATAAAAATAAAATAATCTTTATAAAAAAAATTAAAACGGATCGTCCCGTTTCCTTCTCGATGGCCTTGAAGAAACCAACGTAAAATAGCCAGGATTGTTCTTTACTGGGCGTGAGGTCGATGGCCTCTCCTCAAAACTGACCAAGGGTGGCGAGGGTGAAGGCCGAACGAAAAGCGAACAGACCGCCTAACGATAAAACAAACAAACGTGCTCTGCCGTATGCAGATTTCACTAATGGTTCCGTCAAGCCTGGGTGCCGCTTTGATGAATGCGGCGGTCACACGAAGCTCAACGCTGGCAAGACAGTCAGTGATATACAGTGGATCCAGTCACTAGCAGGAGGTTCTGTCACTAAAACTTTCACCTACAATAGCTCCTGTCACTAACAATAGCTCCTGTCACTAACAATGGCTCCTGTCACTAGCAATGGCTCCTGTCACTAACAATGGTTTCTGTCACTAACAATGGCTCCTGTCACTAACAATGGTTCCTGTCACTAGCAATGGCTCCTGTCACTAACAATGGTTCCTGTCACTAGCAATGGCTCCTGTCACCTACAATAGCTCCTGTCACTAACAATAGCTCCTGTCACTAACAATGGCTCCTGTCACTAGCAATGGCTCCTGTCACTAACAATGGCTCGCATGTTGACAATAAATTACACCAAATCTTTAAGATACGTATTGTAGTTTAATTCGTTGTCAATGCCTTGTACGCATTGTAAACACTGATATATATTTTGAATCTCCACTTTGTGTTATGTTATTATTTCGGGCTCGTCAACATGTCTCTTGTGATCATAGCTCGTAACTCTAAAGCTCAGACAATTACTGCAAGTAAAACCTCAAGACATCAATTAACTCAATGCTTATCGATTCTGTTTAATGCTGTCTCCTAGCTGCGACCTTGTAAAAAAAAATGTTGGTGAATAAACGAAAAAGTTCTAAATACAGTCTAAGTCAACATTGAACCACTGTAAGTGATCGACATTGTTACAAAATAAAATTTAAAAAATTATTGAATCAGAATTGACAAACGGAGTAACGTGTACGGTGTTAGACCTGGTGGGCAGCATAAACTCAAAGTCATGGTCAGATTTAGACAGATTCCTGACGCTGCGTACTCTTAGCTGTGAACATTGATGCCAAGCCCACGGATGACATTGTCATGAGATCGGGATGTTATTGTCTGGGGAAATAACAGTAGTGGTGTAAGCGAGATGATGGGAACGTCTCGGGGGGGGGGGGATCAAATATGTTGGTGGTTTGTTGTACTTACTGTCATACTGCCAATGCTAGAGTTGGTTTGTTGTACTTACCCCAATGCTAGAGTTGTTTTGTTGTACTTACCCCAATGCTAGAGTTGGTTTGTTGTACTTACCCCAATGCTAGAGTTGGTTTGTTGTACTTACTGTCACACTGCCAATGCTAGAGTTGGTTTGTTGTACTTACCCCAATGCTAGAGTTGGTTTGTTGTACTTACTGTCACACTGCCAATGCTAGAGTTGGTTTGTTGTACTTACCCCCAATGCTAGAGTTGTTTTGGTTATTAAATTTGACTGCTTGAAATAGGTATTCAAGATTTCTTTATTTTTAAAGTTCTAAAATTCAGATATTGAACTTCAACATAAAACGGCAACCGAAATAATAAGATCCCGCATTAAAAAAATTTTTTTTTTAAAATGTGGGGATTTAATTTTTTGTTTGTTTGTAAAAATCTTGCTGTAAGTAGAAGTAAACACAAACATATGAATGCTTGCGGCAGGAAATTCTGTTTACATTTTTAAATCATTTTTTTTAAAAATCATTCACTAAACACGAACAATCTGTGTCAATATAACTTATTATAACCAAGATATATTAAGCTTTAATAATAATTTTACCTTATACGTAAGGAAACGTTTCGGCACATGCCTTCATCAGTACAACAACAAAAAATTTAAATAAGTTTAAATTAAATTTACATTATATATATATATATATATATATATATATATATATATATACATATATCCTACCTTAGAAAATAGAAAAGGAGAAACTGTTATTTAAATAATTTGTTTCTTCCTCTTAGTATATTGGTTCTTAAAATATTAATCCGCGGCCCAGGGCGTTCAACTCAAATCCATTCCGAGACTGTTATCAGGTTTCCGACTGTCATTATAGCGTATTTGTCCTTGGGCTAGAGCTATCAATAATCTTAAGGCAAGGAGATTGTACTACTCAGTCCCTTACTGGCGTGATTAAATCATCTGGGGTAAACAATTCTTGGCGATGTTGCAAAACAATGAAATGTATAGGCTGGCAACTAGAGAACGGTACAGCTTGACACAATTATGCTGTTCCGCTCACTCAATTACAAGCATAACCGTGCAAGCATAACCGTGCAAGCATAACCGTGCAAGTATAACAATGCAAGCATAACCGTGCAAGCATAACCGTGCAAGTATAACCGTGCAAGCATAACCGTGCAAGCATAACCGTGCAAGCATAACTATACAGGCATAGCTGTACATGCATAGCTGTACAAGCATACCAATAAAGCCACATATGCACAATTATGAGTGCAACGTATACTTATACAACCATATCTTTTTTTACTCCTTTCTATGTTAAATTTATTTTACAATTTCGGCGTAAAGAAACAAGTTATTGACTTACTCTACAGTGCAACAATTGAAAGCCTACCAAACTTAAGTATTTAACGGCTGGTGTGGGAATTCATCGTCTGACATCAAACACCGATTAAATAGACGAATCAAGAAAGCTAGTAACAACACACAAAAGTAAACGACCCTGCACTTGAAGAACTATTTGAAGAAAAATAATGCTGTCAAACAAAAAAATATTTTGGATGATACATCCCACCCACTTCATTACACATACCTAATTTCAGCCCGATCAAGGCGAATTCTCTCTCTTTAAGTTAGGATATTTATAAAAAAAAAGTATTTTGTTCCCTAGAATTTACCAGCGTGCTACCGCAACGGTTACGAAATCTATATAATCACTTATTAAGTCATTATTTTCACCAAAGGAGTTCATCGATGGCTGATTTCGATGCCAGAGAAATCCTTTAGATGTCTTGTGTTTAAAATTTGTATCATTGTAAAATGCTGTATTTGCTCAAATACGTATTTCTTTATGTGCTGAAAAAGGAATATGTACAGTGTAATAAAAAAGAAACATTTACATTTATTTGGATCAATAAAGAATCGTATCGTATCTTTTTATGAAACTTGCATTTTACTCCTAACAAAACTGATATGTTACACCAATGTAACTTACATGTCACTCACAATGACAAATACACTTAATAACTTAATAATTATAACGTTGACATATTTACAGCTTACATTTACAGCATGATTGACATATTTACTACAACTTACATTTACAACATGATTGACAAATTTACTACTTACATTTACAACATGACTGATGTATTTACTGCTTACATTTACAGCATGATTGTACTACAGCTTAAATTTACAACATGACTGCCTTATTTACTACAGCTTACATTTACAACATGGCCGGCATATTTACTGCTTACATTTACAACATGGCCGGCATATTTACAGCTTACATTTTACAACATAACTGACATGTTTTCAGACTTTATTGACAAAATCACAAACGAAGCAACACTTCCCATTACCTCTGATGGCCTCAGGTTATTTTCCAGGCCAGCAGACATCACTGTTGAGTGCTATTCTACAACCTTCACAGCGGATCGCCCAAACCAGATCAATCGTCACTTATTTTAAACATTTTTTTTTTTTTTAATTTCAATCTTGGGATTTTCTACTTGGAAAAAAATAATCATGCCCTCGCAAAACTCACCCCACTCACTTAAAACGAGAAAGTTTAAGTTATACTTGTGCATGTCCCATTTTGATATTGTTTACTGAATTGTTTCTCTAAGACAGAGGATATACTCTTAATCCCACCCCCTCATGCTACCAAGACCCCAAGCTTAAAATTTTTTTTGTTTACCTTTGTTCAAAATAAATTTTTCTTGGGAGAGTTACTTATCAAAGTAACAAAAAAAAAAAACAACAAAAAAAAAAAATTAATTCTATTTATATTGCGTTAACGCTGTAAATTCGGAGTCTAAATTTCTTTTCCTTTTTTTCCCAATCGCAATCTATCTTTTAAGAACCGCTGTTCCACCAATACTGCTGGAGGTGCTTATTATTCGCGCACTATACTGAAATGACCCATTAGTATGAACGTCAAGTCAAATATCTGATCTACGGGACATATTTTTTTTTAAAAACCCAACATGGTCTCCCGCCGGCAAATCCCTTAGGATGGGAACAGCAGACGTGGATTAAGATTAAATAATGCAGACGTTTGGGTTTGTAGATAGTTTAGTGAGAGGCTTGGGCTTACGGTAATATGTCGCTGTCACGAAAAAATGGCGCAATTGATCAGAAGTCCCAACATATACCCACAAATCGACGAATTCAATAACAATATGTCAGCATGCCTTAGTATGGCTTAGGTCAGCATGCATTAGTATGGCTTAGGTCAGCATGCATTAGTATGGCTTAGGTCAGCATGCATTAGTATGGCTTAGGTCAGCATGCATCCGTATGGCTTAGGTCGGCACGCAATAATATGGCTTAGGTCAGCATGCATTAGTATGGTGTTGTGAACATGATTTGTATGAGAACCACTGTTGTTGGTGTGAACACTTTTGGGTGCATGAGTTGTGTTATGAATTGTGTTATTGTGGCTGAATGGTCATTGGTTGAGAGGGAAATATGAATAAACAAGTGCGTGTATAAAAGGTCAGTGTGTTGTTTTAGTAGAGCTAGGGAGAGACTTTGTATAGAGAGACCAGAGAGATGTCAGAGGAAGATCAGAGATTTATTAGGGAGGACAAGAGATCTATTAAGAGAGGCCGAGAGATTTGTTGAGGACTTTATGTGTGTGTAGTGACCCTGGATGGGACGACGTTTTGTATAAAGTAAATAAAGAACTGATTTATGAAATATGTGGACTTGGAGTTGTGTCATTGAATGGACCTAGAGAAGAGACCCTAGACAACGAGAGTAGGCCGTGACGAGAGAAGGCTGTAACATTGATTGAAGAAGGTTGTAACATTTTGGAAGTAGACCGTCACGTTGGAAAGGTCATAACATATGGCTTAGGTCAGCATGCATCAGTATGGCTTAGGTCAGCACGCAATAATATGGCTTAGGTCAGCATGCATTAGTATGGCTTAGGTCAGCATGCAATAATATGGCTTAGGTCAGCATGCATCAGTATGGCTTAGGTCAGCACGCAATAATATGGCTTAGGTCAGCATGCATCCGTATGGCTTAGGTCAGCACGCAATAATATGGCTTAGGTCAGCATGCATTAGTATGGCTTAGGTCAGCGTGCATTAGTATGGCTTAGGTCAGCATGCATCAGTATGGCTTAGGTCAGCACGCAATAATATGGCTTAGGTCAGCATGCATCAGTATGGCTTAGGTCAGCACGCAATAATATGGCTTAGGTCAGCATGCAATAATATGGCTTAGGTCAGCACGCAATAATATGGCTTAGGTCAGCATGCAATAATATGGCTTAGGTCAGCATGCAATAATATGGCTGTGCGAGGGTTTTGAAATAAAGCTTCGGTTCTTACGCCGTAAGAGATATGTGTTCATTAGATTTGTTGTAGTTCAATTCTTTAGTAAAGAAGCGGGCGGGGGGTGGGGGGGGGGGGGGTGTAGGACGTCATATTCTCTAGCTTTCTTATTGTAACCTATCAATTTTACTTTTACTCTTAACACAAGAAATAAATTTTACTAATGACTTGTTGCATGCGCCATACATTTCTTTACAGTCTTCATATAAGTAATCTAAGTCGCTGCAGTCTTAAGTTAAGATATCAGTTGCAGTTGGGTCTCAGTGCTGGTCATCCATGTCATAAGCCCAATCTGGCAGTAGTTACAACAGTAGGCATTTTTTTTCTCTTAATAAAAAATAATTGATAAAAAACAAAAGCGACGAATGACAACATCTGTAACATTTGGAACATTTGTAACATTTGTAACATTCTTTTAACACTTATGGTCTTATGTAACAGAATTTCTTCAATCCAATCTTCTTTCACAATATTCATTACCTCCCCCTTTTCTAAGAGCGCCATGGCCATGATATTTAAGCCTTTTGGGAAATAGAGTTTTCAAATGAGATAGTAGCACCCGGTATGTGGACGCTTGAATCAAAAGACAGAACAATACTGTCAGCAACAGCAAAGAAGATCTCTAACGTTGTTTTTTTTCCCCCTGGACCCTGTTTCTTGTCGTATTTTCATTTGTACTGTCTGCCGAAAAATGCTTTAAGCCGAAACGTTCACATCTTATTCTCCTTTCTTTCTATTCAAGCTTCAACATACCTTGCTCTACTCCTTCACTCACACAGCTTGAACGCAGTCCTTCATTTATTAGACTTTTACCGCAGATCTATGTATTAAATAGTCTATTATTTGTCTATTTCAGAATGCCTTTGACAAAATATTTGACCTGGCTTGTCCGTTGAAGAATGGCCACTCCGGATGCAGGTAACACCTTGTGTTTACTTATTTCATTTTTACCTCTTTTTTTCATATTTTCTTTATTATTGGATCACATCATTCACCTTTTATCGAGTCATTTCTTAAAAGCTCCTTTTCATTCACTCATTTATAATATCGTTTTTACTCTGTTTCTCATGCTGTGGGAAATTTTTTAATGGCACATCTAAAATTAATTCACTTAATTTCATTTTTAAAAAAAACACATATGTACACATCACGCACATCGTGTTTTAGAAAACCTTAAGGTTAAACTGCCAAACTTGATTTTTTGGAGTAGGTTGTTGAAGCTCTACTTACCATTGAAGCTAGATTTGAAGTAGTTTGTATACCTTGGTATAATACGTTCAAGTATATAAGTGAAGTAGGTAATATACGTTTTTTGGCTAATAGGTTTCTTTTTCGTATGCACTATCTATAGGGGACTGCAACTTCCTAAAAAAGCCGGGGTTTTTGCCCTTGTTAATCTTTTTCGCCTAGAAATTAGAAAATTGTCTCAGATACATATTTTTTCCCCCACAAATTTGCAACGCTATACAGCCGCGTGCCCGATCTACAAGTTCTGCTTTATTTCCAGATACCGGCTGATGCAAATCCCGTAAATATTTCTTAATTTCCTAAACTCGCCAGGTCTCAAATGCTGTTTTCGCCATGTGAGCAGCCATCTTTGTTGATGTGAGCAGCCATCTTTGTACGTTCTTTGTACTCCCCGGTATGAAAGATAACTCTGGGTGACAATGAAAGTTGCAGTCTCCTATAGCCAAGCCAGACAATGGCGGCCAAAATGCTTTAATTTCCAATTTATGAAAGTTTCTTGAAAAAACATGCATTTAAGTAACGCACTTTATAAGATTCGCATTTAGTTAACATCCACCCGCGGTACGCCATAGCTCCAGAACTATATTAATATTCTAATGGTCCCCCCCCCCCCCCCAAAAAAAAAAAAACAACAACCTTTTAACTCGCAGAGTTATAGCCTACCAAACATACACTTCTTTTTCACGACGCTAAACTATAGCAAAATTATCATGTACCACGTCCTTTCATACCGCAAGTTTATAACACCGAATCTAAAATTGCGACTATTTCCGTCTTAGAAAAGAAAATTAAATTAAGCACCAAATGCACTTGTTGTATTTTTACGAATCTCTTTCGGTGCCGTTATCGGGAATTTTATTTAGTGAAATCAGTGCCATGTCATAGCGTTTGTAACATTGTAACATAGAGAATTCTGTATTGTGACTAGAACATTACACCCGTGTATCACTACGGGTTTGTTGTTATAATGATCATTTTTCGGGGGGAGGGGGCTTTGACTGATTAATGTTAACAAATAATGCTAACGTATGTTTTATGTAACAGTGCCATACACAAAATGTTGATCTCTTTTAATTTATCTTAATTAAATTTAGTCAGTTGGGAAAACAAAGAACGACAACGAAAATAATTTTTTTTCTCTGTGCAAAATTCTTCTCTTTCGTAATTTTTATTCTCTGAGTGACGTGCCATTTTCCTGTTGCGAATTCAAGACCTTACGCACTACTCATTACTCCGTGTGTTCTTTTGTCTGTATATGGTGCGTACGACGAGAGAAGAGGCGAAAGAGAGAAAATCACGGTGCGCAATGAGAGCGGGGCGGACAAGATCCCATCGTGAATTATATTGCAAGATAAATTAATAGAGCTTTTGATTATTCCGAAAATATTATTCTTCAACAAAATATTTTTGAACGCCACCCACTCCTTATGTTTACGCCTATTTTAAACAAAAATAAATTTCAAAGGTAATATTCGTTATTCTATTTGTGAAACAGTGCTAGCATAGTCAAGGGAAGAAGTGTCCACATAAAAACTGGGCTATGTCCATGCAAGAGGTGTCGACATAACAACTTGATTATGTCCAGGCAATATACGTCTACATAACAACTTGGCCATTTCATATCAGTAGAAAAAAGAACCTGATGGTTTTTATTCGTCTCCAGGCGTTGTTATTACTTATACGCCAGCAGACGACATCATTATGAACTTATTCATGAACTGACTCATTCATTTATATCAGTGACCGCCGTATGATTAAACTCGTGAGGGAATGTGAAGTTAAGATGTTATCCAGACTGGGAATAAATTAGCTCCCAATATTTTTTTTCTTTGATCTCACCAAACAATATAACATGGAACATAATAATAGCAATATTTTTGTTTTGTTTTTAAAGATTGGATTGTTGCTTTGTGCGAGTGCCACGGTGTGTGTGTGGGAGGGGGCGATCTGCTTTTTTAAAAACTGAAATTTTGTCGATTCAATTTAAAAAGCTACCCCAACCCCCCGCGCCCCAAATCATCCCGTGCGAAGGAGAGGAGGGATTTTCTTTTGAACTGACATTGAAAAAGAGCGATTAAAGCAACATGCCAATTGAGAAGTCAAAGATCTTCATTAGAACGTTAAAGCAACATACCAATTGAGAAGTCAAAGATCTTCAGGATAACGTTAAAGCAACATACCAATTGAGAAGTCAAAGATCTTCATGAGAACGTTAACATTTTCGAAGCCATCTTTTTTCAGGGAGATATGTCTATCCGCCGGCGGTGGACCTTACAGCATCCAGATCGCTCCTCTTACATTTTTACGTGCTTTAGCATCTTTTGAATGCTCAAAATCTCAACGCAGCTTTTAACAAAGCAAATTTCGATAAAGATTTTCAAATTTTTTTTGGTCACCACAAACTGTTTAAAAAGAAAAGTTACAAATGTGATCGATGTGAAAACATTAGAATCGTCCTCTGTTTAGTTAAGTTGCATTGTTCCAAAGATTATTAGTTCGTAAGTACGGGATGTTATAATTGGATCATAGGATGAGAAAAGTAAAAGATATTTATTTATTAGATAATAGATATGCAGGGTGCTGGATGGGACTCGTCAACCTTGGATGGCTACTCATCTAAGAGTAGTAAGAGAAGGAAAGTCTGAATTCAAACCCGGAGATGGAGTCCCGTAGGCGGATAACAGGCGAATTGCTGTTGCAAATTCCACACCGTCGTCATATTGTCGGACGGATGCCAGCATTAGATATGGCAGTGACTAGAGAGTTACTTTTCCTGAAGATGTAGCCCGGGAAGTTTTCTGTTTGTTGAGATGCCTTCACTGTTCCGATGAACTTAGTTGTTTAATTATGCCCCCCTTACTCATCACACCGCTACAAAAAAAGGTTAAGTAACCAATGTGAAAACAACAAATCATTCCAATATTTCAAACTATTGATTTCGAAAGATGAAAGAACAATGTATTGACCTAAGTGGGTGGTAACAGCGCGTTAAGGGAGATTAGAAGTATTGACACAATTGCGAGAACGGCTACAAATACATTTTTGATTACACTTTTCAAACCCCTATTTCCTCGATTTATAATGTTTCAATGATTGGGAATGTTTCAATGATTGGGAATGTTTCAATGATTGGGAATGTTGCAAATTATTGGGAATGATTCAATGATTGGGAATGTTTCAATGATTGATAATGATTCAATGATTGGGAATGTTTCAATGATTGGGAATATTTCAATGATTGGGAATTACTTAATGATTGGGAAGGATTTAATAATTGCGAATGATTCAATGATTGGTAATGCTGCAATTACTTGGGAGTGTTGTAATTATTGGGAATTTGGCAATGCTCGGGAATGTTGCTAGGACTGGAAATGTTACATTTATTGGGAAATTTATCAATACAATCACGAAATATTGATGTTTTGTTGGGTCTAAAATCAGAGCAGTTGAAAGAAGAGAAAGCTTTACAGCTTTCTGTGGCATGGGTGGAGAATAATAATGAATGACCAGAAATGTCCATATAGCAGTAATTAGGATGTGCTCTTCTGTTTACGTGAACGCTGTGTGTGTGTGTGTGTGCGTCTGTTTTTTTTGCGTGTGTGTGCATGTGTGTGGCGCGCGTGTGTGTGTTCCGGTCTATTTACAGCTAATTCTTCTCAGCGCACTCCTTTTCCTCTGTTTTACCCCTCCGTTAGCGCAATCAGAGCCTGTCATTGGTGGATCGAATATCGATGCAAACCTCTTTCGTTCGTGATGAATTTCTTTTTTTTTTTTTTTTTTTTTTTTAAATTGGAAGCACTGTCCACAGAGCAGAGACTTTTTTGTTTGAAGCATGAGGTTGTGGTCTGTAATGTGGGTCATCAGTTTGTGGTCTGTAATGTGGGTCATCAGTTTGTGGTCTGTAATGTGGGTCATCAGTTTGTGGGCTGTAATGTGGGTCATCACGTTGTGGCCTGTAATGTGGGTCATCAGGTTGTGGGCTGTAATGTGGGTCATCAGGTTGTTGGCTGTAATGTGGGTCATAAGGTTGTTGGCTATTTCATGGGGCAATAAGTGTTAAGTAACAATTCTAGCATCTCTACATCAGGTGCTTGGATAATTTAAGCTTGGGATACGGGAAGAGCGAGATTAAATGGTGGGTGATAACCTGTGTTGTATTATTATTTGTATTCTGAGACGTTAAGCAGATCCGTTGTTGTCACATCAGTTGTTGTCACATCAGTTGTAGTCACATCTGGTGTAGTCACATCAGTTGAAGTCACATCAGGTGTATTCACATCTGTTGTGGTCACATCAGTTGTAGTCACGTCAGTTGTATTCACATCTGCTGTGGTCACATCAGTTCTAGTCACATCAGTTGTAGTCACATCAGTTGTAGTCACATCAGTTGTAGTCACATCAGTTGTAGTCACATCTGGTGTATTCACATCTGGTTTAGTCGCATCAGCTGTAATTACAGGTTTTGCACTTTGTGGTTTTACAATCCAATCGGCTTGCCTCACTTTGAACCAAATAGCCCGGGTCCCCCTCTGTCCTCACATCAACACATTGATAAATGGCTAGAATTCGCCTGTGAATTTCAATTGGAGGATTTTTGCCCGGGACCAAGTATTCAAAAATAGCTCGCTGTTTAGACACGGAATTTCCCATGTGTGCCTGCTGGCCATTTTAACAATCTGTTCTTATAAATGTTATGTGAAAGGGTGAGGGGGTTATACGTCATTGCAAGACAGAACAGATGGATACCAGATGTTTGTAATGCTACTATTAAATGGAAGCACGCCCTTAAGAAAACACGAAATTATCAAACTTTTTTCTGTTTTCAAAAATGTTTAAAGTATAAGAACCTGACCTTAAAAACATGATATTTTCTTCCCTGTCCATAGATTTCAAATGTTGTCAACCGAAAAAATTGTGCCAAACGTTTAAGCAATAAAATGTCAGACAAAACTACAAATATCTCCTTGTTTTTAGTTTGTGCTATAACATTATGTGAACCAGTAACTTAGATCAGTGTTTCACAAATGGTGGTCCGTGGACCGGGGCCGTCCGCGAGCCGTACGTTGTCGGTCCGCACAACATAAACAGTAATGGTCAAATTAAAAAGAAAAATGTAATTCAATATATCCGGCGCTGGTTTCTGGTGTAACTTCAAATCGTGTCCGTCAAGTCCGCCAAACTTAAAAGTTCGGGACCATAAACTTAGATGATGACTTGTGTTAAAATTATTTTAAAGCCAAAATTTTTAAAGTTCCATTAAATGTATACAAAAAGTAGAGTGCATCATAAAGGGAGATGTAATGAATGATACTTTTTTCAGCTAATATAAGAATAGAAATTTTTGGAAAAATCAAAACCTTTCTTGACTAATCATGACAGTAGCATAATCAAAGACAGATCCCTACAGACCAACAACTTGTCTACCCTGTTCACGTCTCGTCCAATACAGCGGCAAAAGACACCGGGACGTAATTAACATCACCGGCTCGTGCAATCCGGTGTCTGACATAAATTGACGTCATTCCTTACTGTCAACAGTGGTCATCATCTCTGGCCAGCAAAGGGCAGAGGTTGTTTTAATACGCCGATCGGATGTTCATCTATTTTAAGAGATACGAGCTAATTATCAGACAGCCCCAGAATTGTCTGAACGACATTTTGATTTTCCGTTTCAATCAGAAAAAAATGTGCTATGCGCAATCATTCAGAAAATCCAGGGTAATATATTTCAGTAGAGTTTTTTTTTTCTGCAGTAATGCACGTTTGAGTTGAAGCATTATGTAAGTGAACACTCTTTAAAACCACTTTGACCATGATAATATAGAAACAGTTACTTAGATGACTCTCAATAGACCCTTTGAACAGAAATGTATCATTAAATGATTAATAATATAGAAAAATCATTTTAAAACCGATGCTGGATATTTATTCTATACATTTAAGATGCGAATGACACCACGTATTGATTTGATTGCCTACTTCTAAAAGATGCACTGGTTTTCATGGAAGCTATCATAGTATTAAATAGATACATAGTTTACGTCATCTTTCCCCGTGAATGAACTTTAGCTGATCCCAAGTTCGGTATCGCTTCTTTCGGTGCGGCTAATTAAAAATAGTCTCTATTGCCTATATTTAAAAATAAATACAATCTATAGTCTGTATTATTAGAATTCTGTAGAAATATTGAGACAAACCAAGAGAGGAATACAATGTGTAATCCCGTTCTAGAAATGTCTCTGAAACAGGCTATATATACGCCTAGAGAGATTGGGCGAAGGATTACGATAGAGATTTTGCTATAAGAGACAGAGATTTGTTTATTAACCTTTGTACCTTTTACAACATTGTATCTTCTTCAACATTGTACCAGTACAAGCCATCATTGTACTGTAAGTCAATAGCTTTAGTTTTTTATTCTTTGATATTATCTTGTGATATTAAATTAACTTAATAAAATTATTAATCGTAATTAGTCCTAGTTTGGGTATCGTTTCTGTTCTACTGTATTTTATCGTCTTCTGTTGTGTACTGTTTTCACCGGGCCATACACTTGAGTAAGAGATGAAATTATCTATATTGATAATAGTACGTTACAATATTTAGGGCATACTCCTAAAAGCTCGACTCATCTGGTTGTGTAACGTAATTTCCAGGACGACAGTTAAAAATGTAACAATAGTTCACCATTCTGAAATGAAGTATAGATAAGCCTTGGTTTAGGACCCCATAGAATAACATCGTCCATATTGTATCTTAAAAGTTACTTAAATAACAAAGTTGCGTTGCTTTTGGATTAGGCTTTTTCCTCCATATGTACGTTACAGGATTAGGTATTATTTTGAGAACTCCTGATGTTGGCACCACACGTCAGTGCAGTGATAAGATCATGTAACATTTTTACATGTGTCGTGTGTAGCTGTTCATGTAATCATGTAATAGAGTTGTGCCGCCGGAGAGTGGTGCACTTAGTTGAATAGGGTGTTGACGAAATCGTGTCATCTTTGAAGAGGACTCGGGGTAAATAGATTAGGGCTTACCGCTTCGACATTCCATCAAGGGAGCAGGTCATGATGGCTTTTGGGCCCTGCTGATGAGAAAGGGTGGGTGAGGTGGGGTGGGGAGCGTGCCACTGATTGATAGTGAAAGTGTCAGAAAACAGGAGAAGAAAGGACGGAAAGAGTGATCACGTTTTCATCCCTCGGTGGATCAAGTTGTATCTATTGGCTACATCTGTCTTAATTTCGTTAAGATATGAAGAAAAATTTGGTTGAAGTGGCTGTGGCTCTATATAAAACTCTATATTGCCGTGATTCTTTCATTCTTTCACTCTTTTCTACTTACTTTCTTTCTTTTTCCCGTCTGGATTTTTTTCTTTGCATCTTTCCTTCTTCCTTTTCCGATCTTTCTTTATTAGCTTTCTTTCATTCTTACTTTTTTTTCTTCACTATCTCTTTCTTTTCAATTCTTTCTTTGCTTTCCATCCAATATTTATTTCTGTCTTTCTTTGTTACCTTTTTGTCTTCTTATTTTCCTGTCCTTCCTTCTTGTTTTCTTTTCATATTTCCTCGCTCCTTTTCCGTTCTTTTCTTCTTTCTTTCTTCTTTCCTTTTAACCATCACCCTTTCTTTCATTCTTTATTTCTTTTTTCCCCTGTGTTTTATCTTTCTTTTCCATTCTTCCTATATGTATTTCCCTTTCTTTGTTCTTTCTTTCTGCTTATCTTTCTTTCTTGCTTACTTTATCTCTTTGTTTTTTTTCGATCTGTCTGTCTGTTTTTCTTTTCTTTTTCCTTCTTTCTTATTCATCCTTTCATTCTTTCATTCTCTCTTTCTTTTTTCCTTCATTTCTTTTTTAATTTCCATACTTTCTTTCTTTCTGCTTTCATTCTATCTTTTTCTTTCTTTCTATCTTAACTTCTTTATTTTTTCCCTGTCTTTCTTTACGTTTCTCTTTTATCTTTCTTTCTTTCCTTCCTTTTCTCTCTTTCTTTTTTCCCATTCATTCAGTTCAGGCTTTATTTTATTAATTTGCTTCTACTTTCGTCTATATCACAAAAATGTAACAGTTTTAATAAATTGTAATATTTTGTCTATCACTTCCGATCAAAGAATACAATCCTAAAAACTCTAAATAAAAAAAACTTGTTGACAAAACTCCAAATGTATCCCATGTTTCTGTTAATAGTAAGTTAAGAATAGCTCAAAAATAAAATCAACTGTCAGTTCTCATTACTTCATAATTGAACATGTCCCCATCAGTCCCCGACATTGCGTAAGACTTCTTGGTGCTTAAAAATAAAAATCCAACTACTCGACCAAATGAAATAATAATAGTTATCAAAACGGATTCTATGCAGAAACAGGAAGACGAATTTCCTAATTTGGTAAAACAAGAAACAAGAGACGATAATCGTGTTAGTGAAAATATAATTTTGAGAGTGCTGAGATTATTCGTCAAAGTATGATGACGTCATTTAAAGGAAATACAATAATATTATTTAAAGTAAGCATGTGGATTTTATTTATAGGAAATAAGACTCATGGTGTTATTTATAGGAAATAATAATATGATTACGTTATTTAAAGTTAATATGATGATGTTATTCATAGGAAATAAGATGATGTGATTTATAAGAAATATGATAACACTATTGAAAGGAAAAAATATAATAATATTTAAGGGAAATATTATGATGTTATTAAGGAAATGTGGCCCCTTACTGAATGGCTATGATGACATGAACATTTCTTCTGTCCTGTTTTTCGGTGAAACGCTCAAAACTGTGTTCCACTACTGGGATTTTGTTATTAAATATAACTAAACACGTACCGTTAATTAGATTCTCGTCATCCATGAGTGCCGGGCATGACACGTTTGTAACTAAGGTACCTGCTCTTCACCATACATGATTGCCAGGCATGGTACGCACTGTAACAAAGGTACCTGCTCTTCACCATCCATGAGTGCCGGGCATGACACGTTTGTAACTAAGGTACCTGCTCTTCGCCATCCATGACTGCCAGGCAGGACAATTACTTTAAGTAAAACCAGTGTCTAGTAATGAGAACTATGTACAGATATGCAATGTGCGTACATGCATGAAATATTCATACCTTATTATATGGTCCTTAAGCTTGTGCGCATCCATAAAAAGTGTGATTTGTGTAAGTTTTAGTTCTTTCGTAAAGTAATGAGTTTTATTTGTATACACATAGGAAATATTTATATCCATTATGTGTATCCAAAACAGATTTATAGACACATACGACATTTGATTTCAATTTCGAGGGTTTATGTATGAGAATTTTTTTTGTCATACAAAAATATGTTAATTGGAACCTGCTCATAACAGATTCTAGTTATAGTTTATACTGTTGCTATGCAACGGTTTGAAAATTACAACATAACTGTGATAGTGCATCCATCAAAAAAATACTTTAAAAAAAAAAATTTTTTTTTAAACATCCAAACACTGAATTCAGTATATGTGATATACATATTTTTTGTGTGTGGAAAACCTACAACTCATCAGATAAATGCATCATCAAATAAAGAAACTCTCAGTGCTTTACTTACTTAATAATTCTGTTAGAGAACACAAAATAAATATTTCACTTGCCTCTATTTTGGCAGACCTAGTAGCTGTAAACGTAATATTTACAGATTCCTGAAGACTTTAAAAAAACGCAGTATAAAAAAGGACCCTCGTCTGGATCGCATATACAACCATGAAAAATGTGATATTAATTACATGCCTCAACGGACATTAAGCTATTACCTGACAGTGATCTTACTGAAATGGTTGATACTGAAATGGTTGATACTGAAATGGTTGATACTGAAATGGTTGATTCTCATTAGACAATCTTCGTTTCCGAAGGAGACGTTTCTCTACAAGACGTCGCCATCTTAAGTCATTGTAGGCGAGAACAGCACTTGTGAGGATCTCGGGGAAGTTAATTAAAACGCTGCTGTATTCCCCACAGACGTGCGTCTGTCTATCCGGACACTCGCTTGACGGAGGCGGGCTATTAATGTAATGTCAAAACCGAATAAATCGACATAGATCTGTCGTTGAAATAACACACTGTCTTCAACCCATACGAGTTGAATTCAATTTATTTTGAATATTTTATAAACTATTTATACTTTTACACTTTTAGACAATCATGGTGACAAATTTGAATGGCATCATTTTAAATGTGACGAGGTCTTAACACACAAAATAATAAAGTAACCAATTGAACTTTCTCTTAAGCAAAGTGCCGTTGTATACCATTATGGGTGTTCTATATTAGTTCAGAAGGCATCACATGATTTATTAAGAAAATAAACTACAAATTAGTCGGTGCATCGTCATGTCTGTCTTTAAATGCACACAAAATATTGAACACTAAATATGAAGCTATTGTGTTGACATTTCCATAATAAATTATATCAAGCGTCCGAAAAAAACGCGCTTATATAACTAAACAAAAACAACAACAACAAAAAACAACGCTTTGCAATATTGTTATTATTAATTACATATTTTTACATGAAACTGTGCTTTCCAACAACTTATCTAGTTAGCATATGTTTATGAAGTTCTACCTGATTTACATTTTTGTTGTTTTTCTTCTTCTATGTATTGAGGGCCCACGTTGACAGGAATTAATCATCGAAGTGGCTGTTGATACACGGCTACCAGAATTGAGTTTAATGTGTCCCGGGTCCGAAAGAGGGCGCCGCGTGTCCGTGTACATTTTGACTAATCTTATTCGGATGTCATTTGTAGTAGTTTGTTTTAGTTAAATTGAAAAATTAAGTTTACAAATGTATAGTACATTCAATTATCTTTCATTTGATACCTCATTTGGTCTTACAAACCCAACAACAATATTTTAAATCCTTTTTTTAATCCCAACCTCTCAATTCTGGTACCTGGGTACCAATAGGTGCAGCCATTGATCATTCTGGCTCATGTAGACCCGAAAACATCGTTCCACATAGTCTAGTCAATAAATTACACACTGCAACACCACTGAGTTTGTTACGAGCGAAAAAAGAGTTCTTATTTTGCTTGTTAAATGTATCGTTTCTAGAAAACGTTTGAATAATTTAACCTGAATATTTGCTGAAGACGGTGGGAAACAAGAAGAAACAGTAACTCATTACAATCTTTTTTCGGTTCGCTCATTACAATCTTTTTTCGGTTCGATATGTAAAAAAAAAAAAAATCCGTTTGAAATGAGTTAAGATTTATCGTTTGGTTTGTGCTTGCAGGACCCTCTTCCTAGCATTCTCCATGGGTAATCACCTGAGGCGTGCTAAAATACGGCCACGGTGCTGCACTTTGAACAGCTAGCGCGTGTCCTGGAGGAATTGACCTCCCTAACGAATGGCCTGGGAGAAAAGGTCAATTAGTTTTTGGTGACGAATAATGTTTCTGGGGAACGTAAAGAGGAGAGCGTGTGCGCTAACACAATACGCCTGGGACATGGGATGGGTCTGAGACATGAAACTTACATACATTAACTGGGAACATGACTCGTTCATTAGTTTTAAAGAAACAAAAGGTTTGTCTTGACTAAATTTAAACGGCTGAGGTAAAAAGAAAAAGTCAAGCTCAGTGATCAACCAAAATAAATGTTTACTACGGCTTAACCGGGTGCAGATTTTTCTACACCGGATCCGGGTATTTTGAGAAAATAACCTGAGTGTCCAAATGTTTACCCCCCCCCTCCCCCCTTCCCCCGCCCCCCGAAAAAAAAAAAGATTTAACTTGTCATTTCCTATAATAAATATGAGCCTTTAGACAATAGTCCTACAGACAGTTCTACACCCTACCTGTCGGCCTTTAAACAATAGTCCTACATTTAAACAAGATATGAAGAGAGTTTTATAAAAATTTTATCAAGAAATAATCATCCGCCAGGGGGAGAAAATGATAAATGCAAGTGGGATCAAATTTAATTTTACACAACGGTAGTTTAAAAGCAATGAACACTTCATAGGTATGCTTGGGGCCGGGGGGGGGGGCGTTTCGCCTCGGGCGGCACTTTTTTCTTTTAAAAAGCGGGGCGAGCTCCAGAGTTTTGTTCAAAGATAAGGCTTAAAAAATCTATCCTGCCCCAGGCTGGCATTAACCTAGCTACGCCACTGTATATGAGGCAACGAATAAAAGACTTGTTTTATTCAGACCGCGTTTGTTTCCTATTAAAGGCTTATCTTCTTTTCTTTGAGTTTTTTTTGTTTTTTGTTTCTTGGTTTTAGATTTAAAGGCACTAACAATTCTTGTTATTTGTGTAAGCAACATGTAATAGTCATGCTTTTATTAAATAGAAGACAAAAATAAATAATTCACGCTTCGGCTCCATATTGTAAGCGAAACAAAAAGTAAAGGAATTAAAATTTACTTTTAGATAAATTAAATTCCCCATTGTGTAAATTGCAAAGCGAAAGAAACAACAACAGCAACAACTACAAAAAACAACACAACTGGTGTGAGGGAGTCACCTACTTCCGCAATAGATTCCTGTAACCAAATCTTTTTTTAAAATTTTCAATGTTGCTTAATTGTTCATGAAATCCTAACAGCTATATTTATACTTTGAAAAAAAAAAGGTTTAAGTCTTAAATCCAGTAAAATCACATCACACGATGAGTTTAGAATGTTTATTTGAATAAGCAAAATACATGACATAGCATGACATGACAAGTGGAACAAAGAAACATCGTACGTCGTTCAGTGACATCTTACTAAACATCGAATCGTGGATATACATAAAAAGGAACGCAATATATCACGAGCTTGTTTGCAATGCGTCAATGTGATCATCGCTTTTTGAGTTGTTGCAGTAAACATTGTTTCGATTCTCTGCCTTGATGAATTCTTGATATAATCTCAATGATTGTATTTTGTCTTCTGTCAATGAATTAACAAGTTATTTTAACAGATTTAAAATGTACCTAATTTTAGTTCCTATTCCCAGCTGCTCAACGGTAGTGATCAAGATAGTCATGTCAACAAACGTGGGGGAACACAATTCGTCACTCCCTAAAAAAATAGATCTTTATATATATATATGGCATCTTTCCGTCTGCGAGAGACGATAGATTTATTTTTTCTGATTGCAGCTCTTGGTGTGGCTAGTGAGACCGATCCTCGAGTGGCAGTCTCTTTTGCATGTCCCACACACGAATGCGGTGGAGCAGTGTTTTCTGGCCTTTCTCTGCGCTCTCTTTACAGCTGCTTCCGTCTTGTAGATCTCCTCGGGACGTAGTGATCCTTCCTTCACGATGCCCCGCCATGTGGATCGATCCTCCGCCATGTCCTCCCAATTTGAGATGTTGATGTTGGCCGCCTTCATGTCTCTTTTGCATATGTCTAAGTATATGAGACAAGGCCGTCCAACTGACCTTTTCCCTGTCGCCAGCTCGCTGTACAGCACGTCCTTAGGGATGCGACCAGGATGCATTCGCTTGGCGTGCCCCAAGCCAGCGGAGGCTTCTTTGGATTAAAATGGCTGGGACGCTGCACATATTTGTTTGAGACAGGACATCCGTGTTGGGGACTTTTTTCTTGCCATTTGATATCAAGGATGCAGCGCAGGCATCTGAGGTGGAAGCCATTGAGCCTTTTTTCGTGCCTGGTGTATGTGGTCCAAGACTCGCATCCATAGAGGAGTGTGCTCAGTACGCAGGCCTCGTATACCTGCAGCTTAGTTCTTGTTGTGAGTTTGGCATTGGACCAGACTCTTTTCTTCAGTCTCGCCATGACAGTTGCGGCCTTCCCTATCCTACCACTTAACTCATCCTCCATTGAGAGGGTGCTCGAAATGTTCGACCCTAGATATGTGAATCTGTCAACAGCATCCAAGTCGCAGTCGTCGATGGAGATCGTGGGTAGAGAGTCAGCGTCCTTACCTTATATATATTATTTTTTAAAGAACACTGTTTCAATGCGTTCCTACAGGACTCAAATTGGAGCCCTCGTAGTGATAGATAACATATCTGAGTCATGGTTAAGGCCTACAGACACCCTCGTTTCATTTGGTGGGCGAAGATGCACACTTCTTTTCTGTCTCTGAACGTTTCAAACACATATAGCTAAGTTGAGCGCCTGTTGAGGTCTGATGGCTTGTAACCCCATTTCTCACACAACCAGTATAGGCGGAATTTGTACCTCTATTGGTGAATATCGAGGTCAAGGTCAGGACTATTTTAGGGGCTGTTCCTAGGATAATAAATCCAGCTAATGATTTATATCCCACCATATGCAAATGAAGCTGAAGCGCCATGCGTCCTCTGGAATTAGAAATGAGGTCGCGATCCTGCTGGATTTACAGGCAGCGTAAGGGGCCTGGACCTACTTCTTTCCCCCCCCCCCCACTCTCACGAACGCACAAATACCATTAAAACTCCACCCCCCTAAAAGCACAATAGCATCAACGTCCAGATGTTTAACGACAAGTTCTCTCCCGTGTTCGTTTAAGAAGTTGTCTCTGTAACAGTCATCTTTGTATGATATATATATCTTCAAATAGTCCCCGTGGCCATGCATTTTTCGATGCGTTTGATGTCTCCTAAATTGTGTGAGACTTAATTTCAAGTGGACTATTAAATGCTAGTACCTACTTTTATTAAGGATCAGTTTTCGTATAGCATAATATTTGTTCACATTAAAACACGTGCAGTAATATTCTTACGAATCTGCACCTGGAGACGTCTCATCCATCTCTTCAACCCACTGAACAAGAACATGTCGTGCCAGAGTCGGACTTGTCAGTTATCTGCGCATCCACAAGACGCAAACACCTCCAACAGGAATCCGGCTATTTAATCGTTTTTTTCGACGGACGTTCTAACAGTATTCTTACGAAATTAGTCTGGCATCAAATTTCTAGCTAAAGATCACGATTGCTGCTTATAAATACAGCTCACTTTGTATTAAATGGCATTTCAGTTACTTTAAAACCGATTCAATTTTTGTTCAACTCCTTAACAAAGAAATCAGGGTTATTTATATTTGTACATTCAAAAAGCTTCTCTTATGTCGCCACATTTCTTATGTCGCCAGCCGTTTCTGTCTGCTTATAAACGATGCGCAATGGGGGCAGTGATTCATCAAATCACTGTTTTGTAAGATCGCAGTGGGAATTTTGAGATGTTCCTACAGTAAGTTCTTGCTTTACTGATTTCTAAAAAAAAAATAAAAACCCGAAATTCCGTTTGGAGATTTTCATTTACAACCTATCAAGAACACTATTGTGTAAAATATCTTGAAATTCACTGCATTACAAATTTTAGTTCTTATTTTCCACCTTCAGTTTATTCATGGACCTTGAACTTCCCTCTCTAATCTATGGATTATCTGATGGCCTCGTACTAACGAACCAATAGGTTAATTGCTTTCATGTTCTCCTGACACTGGTCTATAAATAGCTTGTTATTCGCGCTGAACTCTCTGAGAAAAACGATTTTCTTCTTAAACACCAACCGACCGCGAAGGATGCTAGGACTGATTTGTATGTCCAGGTCATTACCGCAGTCCAATGACGTCGCGATTATTGACTGGTCTAAAAGTTGTTTTCCAATTAATCAAGCGTTTACCTTGTTCAATAAAATATGGATTTTAACGCAGAAATAGCCATCAATTAATTAATACAAGCTAGCGTAAATAAAAAATCTATCCGTCGTATATAAAATACAGAAAACTTGCTGCTAAGCTTTTTCATTAGGGAATGGAGTAAATTATGTCGCAAATATTTTGGCTTTTCAAAAAAATGGGTAATAAAAAAAAATTTTTTTTTTAAATCTGCTTGATAACGTTTTTGCGTTGCAAATTTTAAAAAAAGTATAACCTTTTTTTGTTGTTACTGGCATCCGTCTGTCACAATGTGACGATTGTCTATACTACGCAGAACGAAATCACAAGGCCTTGGGATTTATCTTCAGGACTATAGGCTGCTTCCCTGGATAGCACATCTACTCTCTCCACGCACCTTTATATACGAATGATACAGCTTGGCACCAGTTGCGTCGCAGGAGTTGGCGTTTTTTCTCTCTCCATTTATTCATGTATCCGCCTACGGGACTCCCTCTCCGGGTTTTTATGCGTTGTCATCCAAGGTTGAAGCATCCCTTAAACCCGGAGTGCCGGTGTTGTTAGTTCTTGACTTGGTCTTTGATGAGGATTGAACTCCAGACCATATGCTTGAGGATTCAATTTATACCGCATGACCACTCAATAATAATGAAACAAATACATATGGTGTCACTGATAATATTGCTCTGAGTATGTATATATGGCTGTATCGCGGTGTTCAATATGTGAGCAAAATAATGATCCCATAAGTTAGCACTAAATGGGATTGTTATAAATTGCGTTACTTGGATGCATGTTTTGTCAGGTAACTATATAGATAGGAAGCTCACGTTTTGCCGCCGCCATTGTTAGTCGGGTTGCTTCTAGTATGTTCAAAACTGCTAATAGACAACGTGCAAAAATCATGAACATAGAAAGCATGCTATCATGCTACTGATTCGGAAAATACGAATTGTTAACAAAATCTGTATGGACGCTCAACCCTAATATTAAGTATACTTTCTTTTATCCCAAATAAACAAAATGATTGTACATCTTATTTTAAATGTTATTAAACATTATCGTCACTTAGGTCTATACAAATATATTGTTCAATTTTTTGGTTTCAACTATTATTTCAAATGAAGAAAAAATAATATTGTCACATTTTTAACATATTTTATATCGTATACATTTTTGCCATGGCAGAAGGATGTCTACTGCGTTGGGTTAAAAGATTTATATCCAATGACATTTGAAGTACATCCTACTTAAATTTATTACGGCATATATTGTGTCTCAATAATGCAAATAATTTAGAGGTCAATTGTTTTACAGATTAGTCCGAGTTGTTAAACAGTCATTTAGTTGAGCATTCATGTTGGGCGAACATGATGAGAGAATATATACTATTTTCTTTGAGAAAATGTAACATGTCAGACTCCCGGGCTAAAATGTTATGGATTTTGGCAGAAATTAAAGGGGATCTTCATCAATTAGATCGAAATATGTTGTCACCATAAAGAAGATGATCATAAATCACTATTAGAATTTGTAGGAGTAAATTTTAAAAACCTACTATTTATTTTTCGTCATTCGCACGCGAAGATGAAAAAGGCAATAATTGGACTTCACTAGCAGCTTATACGCTGTATGTTCTTTAAAGGAAGGAAGAGGTGCTCAATTCGTCAGCACCACTCTCTCGTCCTCGCCTATTCGATCCAATGGCAAGACTTAGTGAAGTCTACTGGAAATAGACCAGGATGCAGTAGCTTTACTACTATACACACATACAAAGACATACTTTAAGCATGTCAATATTAATTATTTACCGTATTTTATTAAAAAATTTTTTTTTTACAAATTTAGACACTTTGTGAATAGACAATTCGAACATTTTGAGAAAAAAAAAATAAACTTTTTTGAATTGATATCGTCCTAATAAATATTGTTTCCTGACTAAACATGAAAACTAAAAAAACACACATTAACACATACATACAAATTACACAAAAACGTTACATTTTTTACATTATGTTTAAAACCATGCTGACCTTAACGAGATGGGGGAAATTTTTTTTTTAAATGAACTATTTTAATGTCAAGCTGGGCCAATCCTCGACTGCTGCCCAGACACGTCCGCTGCTCCAGGCTCGGGCCATTAGAATTTACGTTCTCCCAATTCTGTGAAAATTTATGGACGCTCTTGGAATTATCTCGACTAATTTTCTCATCGGCGTCATTCGCTGATAATCACGGAGTATCATGATGGGATCCGCCGCCGTTCGTCAGCGTCCATATTACGGCCTCGTTAGACGATCGAACCAAAGTTTTTCCAGTGAAAATTTTGGCCACAATGGGGTCATTATCTTTTATGGTAAAAACAAGCAAACACGTTATGTAATGAGGTTGAATCATAAAATCTTCCACACCCTCCCCCGGATTCCTAGAGACCTTCAACCGGATTCAAAATATTCTCGATTTGTCCCTTAAATTCTTTATTTTTGTTCTTATCTGATTCTCATAGTTGTTTTAGTTTTTTAACATCGGATGATTACAGTTCGTAGCTACCTAAAATAGATAGGCTACTAATCTGCATGTCTAATGCTGGTCATATGTCAAGCTACTAATGTGCATTTCTAATGCTGGTCATTTGTCAAGCTACTAATGTGCATGTCTAATGCTGGTCATATGTCAAGCTACTAATGTGCATGTCTAATGCTGGTCATATGTCAAGCTACTAATGTGCATGTCTAATGCTGGTCATATGTCAAGCTACAAATGTGCATGTCTAATGCTGGTCATATGTCAAGCTACTAATGTGCATGTCTAATGCTGGTCATATGTCAAGCTACTAATCTGCATGTCTTTCCTGGTCATATGTCAAGCTACTAATGTGCATGTCTTTGCTGGTCATATGTTAAGCTACTAATCTGCATGTCTAATGCTGGTCATATGTCAAGCTACTAATCTGCATGTCTAATGCTGGTCATATGTCAAGCTACTAATGTGCATGTCTAATGCTGGTCATATGTCAAGCTACTAATCTGCATGTCTAATGCTGGTCATATGTCAAGCTACTAATCTGCATGTCTAATGCTGGTCATATGTCAAGCTACTAATGTGCATGTCTAATGCTGGTCATATGTCAAGCTACTAATCTGCATGTCTTTGCTGGTCATATGTCAAGCTACTAATATGCATGTCTTTGCTGGTCATATGTCAAGCTACTAATCTGCATGTCTAATGCTGGTCATATGTCAAGCTACTAATCTGCATGTCTAATGCTGGTCATATGTCAAGCTACTAATGTGCATGTCTTTGCTGGTCATATGTCAAGCTACTAATGTGCATGTCTTATGCTGGTCATATGTCAAGTTACTAATGTGCATGTCTAATGCTGGTCATATGTCAAGCTACTAATGTGCATGTCTAATGCTGGTCATATGTCAAGCTACTAATGTGCATGTCTAATGCTGGTCATATGTCAATCTACTAATGTGCATGTCTAATGCTGGTCATATGTCAAGCTACTAATGTGCATGTATAATGCTGGTCATATGTCAAGCTACTAATATGCATGTCTAATGCTGGTCATATGTCAAGCTACTAAGCTGCATGTCTTTGCTGGTCATATGTCAAGCTACTAATCTGCATGTCTTTGCTGGTCATATGTCAAGCTACTAATGTGCATGTCTTTGCTGGTCATATGTCAAGCTACTAATGTGCATGTCTAATGCTGGTCATATGTCAAGCTACTAATGTGCATGTCTAATGCTGGTCATATGTCAAGCTACTAATGTGCATGTCTAATGCTGGTCATATGTCAAGCTAATAATGTGCATGTCTAATGCTGGTCATATGTCAAGCTACTAATGTGCATGTCTAATGCTGGTCATATGTCAAGCTACTAATGTGCATGTCCAATATATGTTGTGTTAAGTGATGACGATAAAAAAAACGTTTAATTTTATATATTTAAAATTTTAATATTTCCAAAAATGCAAATAAAGCTGTCGTGAAATAAAGTTTAACAGATTAAGAAGCACTAAATTTTTAAATACGGCAATTAAACATGAATTATTTAAAATATTTTGCAATTTTAAGCTACCATCTTATTGTTGGCAACCGTTGCTAATGCTGCCTCGGTCTTATCATTTCTCACAAAGAACAGCTAAGGTCACGTGTCTCGAGATTTCGTCACCACTGAGAGCGTGACACCTCTAGCGTTTTTTGTTCACGGCGTGTATGAGTTTAAACCAAGTAGTCAGTAAGCTCATTAAAATTGGTAGGTCACCCGCCCCCCCCCCACTAGACAATGCCAGCCCTACTCCGGGCACTCGGCCAAGCTCGGTGTGGGGGGCAGGGGAAGCATTTAGCTGGAAGTCTTACTGAAAGCTTCAGCCAATCTCTCGCAGGATGGATGGTACTCTGCTATTTGCTGGATCGATGCTCGTGACCCGGGGATTATGGGAGGAAAGTGCACTTGTCACTAGTCGTGGTACCGTCTTGCCAGGGTGCTGAATGATAATATATCCTGCCGTTATGTTCTCTCTTTGTCAAGTGCTAAATGATGCTACAGTCTTCCTGTCATAGACCAGTTTGGTCAAGTACAGAATGATGCTACAGTCTTCCTGTCATAGACCAGTTTGGTCAAGTACAGAATGATGTTATAGTCTTCCTGTCATAGACAAGGTTTGTCAAGTGCTAAATGATGCTACAGTCTTCCTGTCATAGACAAGGTTTGTCAAGTGCTGAATGATGCTACAGTCTTCCTGTCATAGACCAGTTTGGTCAAGTACAGAATGATGTTATAGCCTTCCTGTCATAGACCAGTTTTTTCAAAGGCTTCATAATGCCATCATGCTTCTGTTATCTTTTCTCTTGTCAAGAACAAAACGTTGTTATCGTCTTATTCTAATGGGTTTGTCAGATATTTGTTAAATATTTATTACATGATATTTTCAGACCATGACGACTATGCTGGAATATGTATAATTATAAATCGGATACAAAATTGGTATAGTTTTATTATATTTCTAAATACGTCATATCGTTTCAGATTCCGCCTTTCGTATTTACCCCATACCAAAGAAATATTTTACTTTATTCTCAATTTCAATCCAATTTTAAAACAAGTATCACTTTTCTACATATTCCGCGGCTAATGACTAGGGTTCGAATTAAGGGAAAATGCGAGGGAACGCACCCTAGATCCAACCACCTGCCAAATAAATATATATTTAACACTTGGCGATACTACAGAACACGGCCCCAGCAAATAACAGCTTCGATGTTTCTAATAACATGCTATCACCCAAGTGCTGAACCATCAGTCTTTACAAAGTACCATGTCCGACGTCCCCAGCCGTTTGACATGTCTTATACCCTTGAAAGATATCTTAATGTTTAATCTGACAGTTTTTTTAAAATATCCAAGTCAAAGAAGTTAACGTGGTACAATTGAGACCGTGCCAATGTCTCGCGTGCATTGGAGACCGTCCCAATATCTCGCGTGCAGCCCGCAAACGTCTTAATTTCATTTGCATCTAATGTCGAACATTTTCCACCAAGTGTTCTTAAAAGTGCAAAGAGCAAGCGACAAGTTAGCAGAACGGGAGATTATAACCTTTATATTGCCAGCGACGATAAAAGAATGACAATTATTATAATGCATTTTAGAACCCCATTAAGTTCCACACTAATAACACGTTTTCAATACAATTTAAACACAATGCTGTGTCGTAGAAAGTGGGGGGGGGGGGGGGCTGCGAGGGCAGTCAAACCCGTGCGAAATGTATTATCTTTATAAGGTTCAACATTGCTTTTCTTGGAAATGGATGGTACGAATCTCGACCCGCCCCGGTGGAATTAACCGTCGCTACGCCGCTGAGTAGTCACTAATTCAGTGCAGCTCAAAACCTCCGATTTCATTCTAATGTAACAGTTTCAGAACAGCTGAAACAGCCTAACAGCTGATGGTGTGCCGTGTGCCAAGAGAACAGTTCAGTTTCAACAATGTTATTGCTAGAACTCGATCATCCCAAATGTTCATTTAACAATTAATGTTCATTTAATAGCAGAAAAACACCCCCGTCCCCAGATGAAATGGCCCCTTAATTAAAAAGCTGTCAACGGCTATCTGATTATTTTAAGTGGCATTGTTGCCGTAGTTTACGGACCACAATTCATCCCAGCCCCACCCCATTAACAGGGTTTCATATCGGTGTATCAGAATGGTGTTAGTTTATGCCTCGCTAACTCTTATACCAAATAATTAGTCTTACCACAAATAGGTATTGTGGACACTGAGCCCCGAGAGGAATTTATTCATGTAGTAATCCTACTGCGAGAATGTCTGAATACAATTTGGTAATGGACTGGGCATTATTGGAATTGGTGAATTTTGTTGAAATTGGCGGAGAGCTTTATACTTACTGAATCAGGGATTAGAGAGAGGCACCCAAAGGGGAGGCTCCTGAGGGGGCAAGTATGGGCCAGGCACCTAGGGTGGAAGGCAACTAAGGGGAGGCAGCTAGAGGGAGGCACCTAGGGGGGAGAAACTGGGGGAGGCACCTAGGGAGGGAGACACCTGGGGGGAGGAGCCTAGCAAGTGAGGGCAACTATGTCCAAATAATTTAAAAGAAACTGTATCCATATTTTAAATTGTTCACACTATCAGTTAGTGAGACACTGATTATTTCATACAATCTAACCGTGGGGCTCTTGTTAATTTTTTATCTTCTTATATTCCTTGCTCTCATTGCTGTTCAATCCGACGCATGGTGTTATAACAATTTGAAAAGAAAACAAAACCAACTAATCTTACGTTTACCGACAGAACTATTTCCAAGTGCCGCAACAAGTAAACAGCCAGTGGAGGGATACACAAATGAGATTTCATTTTCATAACCACGTACTCTCAGCATAGCTTTACTCATTTAATTTCCAAAAAACTGTCGGCGAAATTCCATTCATATGTTAGTGTTTAATTATTCAACATTTAATTTCCTGATACCTTATGTGATATTCCATTTATATTTTAGTGTTTAATTATTCCAAAAAAAATAATAATTTAAAAATAAGTTTAGAAATAACAATGAAATGAAAGAATTAAAGTGAGCTGCTTTCCACGTTATAAACTCTACATTTATGGTAAGTATTTTCTTGTTTTCAATGTATTAATTTTTTTTTAAAATAACAAATTTAAAATTTAAAGAAAATATTGAAAAACAATAACTAGGAAGTTCGACTTGGAATAAAAGAAATGAAAATGTTCTCAAGGGTGTCATCCTAAATAGTAATTGTTTATAATTTAACACTTCCACGAGCAACATGAGACTTTGGATTCACGCAATGATTACGTGACATGTCCCACGTTTGGCTGCTGTCTTGGATAGGACGCATCAAGTGTTTCCTTCACAACATCATCGTCTTGCTGTAGATATACATTTCATTATACCCCCCTATAATCTGCACCCAAAAATAGACACACGTGTCTCTTCCTCATCGCCTTGCTGTCATCTGAGCTCCGTTGGATTGTGGAGATATTTTTTTAAATATCAAAATGACACTTTTTTAGCAATATCTTTGTGGAAGAGTGAAATATATATATTTTATATATATTTGAAATTTTAAAAATAAATAATAATGTTTAGAGTAGTCGACGATGCGTTGTAGTATTTCTCTTTATTTTGAATTAGTTTACAGATAAGGAACAAGCCTCAATCTCTATAAAATATAAATTATTTAATCAGTTTTCTTGCAATTAAAAATGTACACGTTAATACCAATGTCATCAGATGAATTGAACATTACAAACCACATTGGGAATGGAACAGAATAGATGGATTAGAGAGTTTTCCCACATCTTTCTTTTTTGTTATTGAAAGATCACTCATAGACAGTTTAAGAGGAAACTTTTGAGTCCACCTGTAAAGGCTAATGATTACGCTGTAAATTGTTACTCATTATACTGTGCATGTATATGTGTGGGTTTGAGGGGGTCCAGAAAGATGGGAAATAAGGAATGCATGTGTCTGTAACGCTCCATTAAGGACAAAAATATGTCCATGTCGATGTATTAATATAATGTTACAGAATATTGATCTTTAAAGAAAACAAATCGTACAGATTAAAAGCAGATTTAATACACTTGCAGTTCGAGTACCAGCGGATTGTAGTCATTTCTTTATTTCAAAATAGTATGACCAGTTAACGTTTTTATGCTCGGTATTGTTCAGGTTTTTATTGCGTTTAAAGGTTTAAAATGACTAGAAAAGTATACCACTTTTCCAATATTGTTATTTTGTTGTTGTTTTTTAATTCAAAAATCTAGATTGTTTTTTGCTAAGACATCAAACTTTGTGAAGAAATGTTATTCAATAAAATTTGCTCGTATTTATATCGTCATCAAAAATTGATATTTTTTTAACGTAGCATCGAAGGAAAATGTTGGGATCTATAACATATCTATAAAATTCCTCTGATGGATCTATAACATATCTATAAATTGCCTCTGATGGATCTATAACATATCTATAAAATTCATCTGATGGATCTATGACATATCTATAAAAATTGCTCTGATAGATCTATGACATATCTATAAAATTCCTCTGATGGATCTATAATATATCTATAAAAATTCCTCTGATGGATCTATAACATATCTATAAAAATTCCTCTGATGGATCCATAACATATCTATAAAAATTCCTCTGATGGATCTATAACATATCTATAAAAATTCCTCTGATGGATCTATAACATATCTATAACAATTCCTCTGATGGATCTATAACATATCTATAAAAATTCCTCTGATGGATCTATAACATATCTATAAAAATTGCTCTGATAGATCTATGACATGCCTCAGGGATGACCAAATACGTCAACGTTAACATGTGTTGAAACTTAATCCACACCCTGCAACTCTATCAAATGAACAACAGAGTTCTGAGTTAAAAGAACAAAATATGTTTATCAAAAGACGGGCTAGCCTTCAGCTACAAACCCTGATCAGCTTCCATTAATTCCCATCACCACGAGTAGCCTATTTTTAATCATATAGCCAACATTTTATAAATACACACACGTAGACATGAAAACATGCACACGTTAAGGGACCCCCGGCTCCCCGCCCGCCCCCGCCCAGCATGCTCCCCGCCTCCCCCGCTGCCGCCCCCGCCCAGTATGCTCTCCCCCGAGAACGCCAAGTTCATTAACTTGTATATTAAATATGTTTTCCTCTTGGTTTCACGCGTCGATTCCCCTCGCCAGGCTGCGAAGACCCATTTACGTCAAACCCTGTCTCTTGTACGTGTGCTTGTTATGTGCGTATGTGTTTATCTGTGGGTGCGTTCAATATATATTTTTGCAGACCTTAATTTATCCGCCAATCTCACGATCACGTCCATTCTTTTTAAAGGCGAGTTCAGCTGACAGATATTCATATTTTTTTATTTATTTATTAAATCTACCCCCCCCCCAAACCAACCCAACGTAATAGAGTCGTTTTTCTATCAATTCATCCCGCGTTTAGTGCATTTCGGTCCCTTAGCAATGTTGATCGCCCTCCTTCTCGGGGACTTATAATTTAACATCGAGCAAACAATAATTTTGTCCTAGTACTTTCGTAAATGTAACCAAAATGATTACCCTTGCCAACACAAAATTTGTCTCCTGAAATGTTAGACTTGTCTCGAGGTTATTCTTGACATGCTGATTCCAAACATTGCGCGTATTCCCCCCTTTATCAGCACATTATTTTTTTTAGAGATATGCTATTTAAAATAATGAAGCATAATGATAATTATTTGAAGGAAGCCTTGGTGCATAAATCTGCTTATCAGAGCACAGATTTACATAAAAACGTTAGTTTTGAGTTTTTTATGATCAGACCATATATGAGTTGAGTTGAATTTTTTTTTATTTCAAAGCATTTTCTCACTGTTTTATCAGGAATGCCTAGATTAATATGAACTGGATTTTATCTTGCCTAAAATTTCATATTTCACTCGAAGTCCAATCTTTTCATTCCACATGTTCATATTCATCTGTAATATCTGAAAAGAGGTGAGAAGGTTCCCCGTGAAGCCAGTTTGTCAATGAGGGGGGAAATGATTTTCAACTCATTTTCAAATGACACTACGATATTTCGAAAGTCCTGATTTCTAATTTTCTAAAACACACTGATTGAGATATTCTTAGATTTATTTTAACGTCAATCGAATCCTTATAAATCAGATAAAATGAACAATTTTACAGGTAAGCGTTTGTAATCTTTATTACGTTAGTATTGTTTTTATCAATTAGAAATACATTTATTGTAATGTATATGAATTATTTTCAGCACTCTATCTGAATGTGAGATTTAATTCATTGTTAAAAATGAGATTAAGTCTCACTACACATACCTTATTCTTTTCATTATAGAGGTTCGGTCTTCGGTAAAATAGCGGAAAACCCAGAAAATGGCTCTTATAAACGTGAATACTGTAGCTTTCCTTTATAGTGCCAACTTTTGTTGTAACACACCGCACAGACGTGACGCTTTGTATCTTAACGTTCCAAATGTCTTGCTCAGATGTCCGTCCAAAAATTTGCATTTATACAATTTATTTAGGAAAAAAATAGAAACATAAAGTTAACAAAAATATATATTAAGAAGAAAAGGGCCCTCAAGCCATTCAGAGGGCATCGAATAGTCCTTGCTGATCCCTCATCTCAATAAATCGATCCATTTTATATTTCAGTCGGTTCATTTTACAGTCATGAAAAATACATTTCAGATTTTCCTTTTAAAACTAACTTTAGTCCGCCAAATAATGACGGATTGAATTCGTGAACTTCCCATCTACTGAAGTTACTTGACGACACATGCATTGAAGTAACCCACTTTTTTAGATTATTATTATTATTATTGGTACTTTTCTATAGCTTGGTACCCCAGCCTAGGGCTGAGCTCACTACGCTGTACATACAATTTAGCCTGTCAGTGCTACCCCCCTCCCAAACCGGTACACCATCGCCCCTGAACTATATCAATATTATAAATTCCCAATCATGTTTACACAGCAGATTTATGACACCCACTATTTACATTTTAAACAAAAAATAGTATGCAGCCAATGCACCCGCCATATTTTAAAAAACCTCATTGACCGCAGTAATTGGGAATTTTAAAATTCGCGCGCTATTCAACGTTAACGGTAGCGTTAGTGGCATTAGTTGCTATAAAGAAAATTATTCCTTTAAAATAATAAAATGTTTATACCATAGGCTTAAGCGGAAATTATAGTCCAATGGCGTAGACATATTGTTAGCATATTTACATACGTAGACACAAGCGTTAAAGCTCAAATAAAGTTTGATAATTTAAAATAGTATTGAGAACTATGTGTTTTACCATTTTTGTTCTTTACATATCAAGCGCGAGAGAAATTAAAGTCGGGCGAAATTTTGAACTGTCTTTTACGTCATGTGCATATTTCATAACACAAAAACATTACCAACGTGATATCGTTAGCGCAATATGACTTGATTGATTGGATACTTCTATAGCGCTGGTATCCATGCTACTTTAGCATGCTCACTGCGCTCAGGTGTAATCAAATCTATTAAACAAATAAGTCTTTAAATTTTTCCTAAATAATTGTCTGTCCTTGTCAGTACTCCTCAAAGATGGAGGTAAAATATTCCATAACTTTGGCGCTACCGCTTCAAAAGAGCGCACTCCGTACGATGACTGCCATTATTACCCGAGTAAAACCGGGTCATATCTTCTAGTTAGTTAATAAACTAAGGCAATGCGTATAATAAAAAGTAAGTTAACAAATTTCTTTATACACCCACAAAAGATAGTGTTTTTTTCTGATATCCTTGTTCAATAAATTTGACCTTATACTGCTAATAGGGGAAAAAAAACTATTTTTTTAAAATGAAATATCAACATAACATTTTCAAAAGCTTTTACCATAAATCCGATGCTTATTTCGGAATCATAGCGTTTAGTATAATTCTAGGAACAGACCGAAAAATCATGATCCAAGAAAATAATTTTAATCTGTGTTTCAAGTATGAATGCTTTTGTCTTATTTCTTATACTTCTGCATAATAGCATTTGTAATATGTTTAAATAGAAATTATTTCGCCTTGGAAGTGGGTGCGGGGGGGGGGGGGAAATGAGAGAGACACGCATATCAAGTCAAGTTTGGCAGTTTAAACTTTTTAGAGACTGCGACAATTAAAAAAAAGTCATCATCGACGAATGCAATATTCTTAGCTTTGGTTAAATGGAATAGCGAAAGGACAGAGGAATCCAAAAGTATACTTCCAAAAGACGTTCGTCTTTTAAGCCTACCCATCCTAACTGCTGATCCTATCTGTCCTTCATGTGTATTCTAATTAACATGTTGTAAACCCTACAATCCCCGTGTTAATCCTACCAAGGTCCCTGTTTCTCCTACCATTCCCCTTTTAATCTTACACATCCTCAATGTTAATAATAAATCCTTCCCTTTAATTCTACCTATGCTCCATGTTAATTATACCATCGTCATTGTTAATCCCACCATCTTCCCTGGTAATCCTACCCATCCTCCGGCTTAATCGTAGCCATCCTCCGTGTTAATCTTACCCATTATCCCTGTTAATTCTTCAATTCTCCCTGCTTTTCTATTCGTCCTTCCCGTTAAACACGCCCGTCGTCTGTATTAGTATCACTTGTCTCCACTTACGTCTTCAAAATTGTTAAGCCCTTATCCCCACCCCCCACACGCAAATGTTCCGCTTCACACAGGCTTTATATATACAATTCCTTAAAGTGTCCACAACTTCCTTTTCCAAATCGTTCGTATTTCTAATCCATTTATTCGTTTCTCTCTCTCTCTCTGACTCTGCACTTTCTGGTACCTCCTCGGTGTCTCACTTCAATTTTGGTTACACCTCTGCAAGACGCCGAACGGTCACTCGGCAGGATACGGTGAACGGCATGCATGCTCTCCCCTACCTCAACAGGTATATGGGCATTCAATAACCTAATGTCATATGTGTGGTTCATGTATGTGTTACGTGACTTTAAATCTCAGAATATTCCCTTTAGTTTAAATTCAGTTTTTCATTTCCCATTGCTGAATTTTATTTTAATTAGCTTTACCTCATTTAGGTATTATATATCACTTCATTTTAGCATAATATACCACTTCATTTCAGTATCATTAGTTCAAACTATTTGTTTTCTTTCATTAAGATTATGCCAATCACTTTTTTTTCCCACTCAAATTCATGAACTTTTAAATTCACCTTCATAGTTTTTCAAGAATTTTTAATGAAGCTTTTTATGTTTTCAATAGTATTCCATTCTAATTATAGACATTACTTCAATATTGAATTGTTATTTATTTGACTCTTTCTTGTGCATCTTGCGAAATTTATATTTACGCAATTAATGTTATATTTAAATGTATAAAATTGCTTTATAAATGAAACTTTAGTACTTGTTCAGTCTAGCTAAAACTATAAGATGTATCTAATTGGACTAAAATAGTATTCCTTTCATTGGTTACGAAGGTTTAAGAATCCATTAAAAAAGCTAGTAGGCAATCTCGCAGCAAATTCATTATAATAAGGAATTTTTAAACATTTATCTTAGACCATTGGAAAACACATATTTATGAAGTAAAGAGGTGAAGAAAAATAATTTCATGGTTAGGGGGTCATTACAACATGAGGAACTGTATTAGAGGGTCGCAGCCTTATATTGGTTGAGAACCACTGGTTTAGATAGTGTAACAGTTCCTATTGAGCACAAGGGGGAAAAAAAAGATAGTCTGATGCGTTGTCGTCTGCATCTGTGAAATCGATGTAAATCTAGTCATGGAATCGATTTCTACCTTTTCCAAACTATTTTAAATGAGACTTAAATTGGGACGCAAATTTCCAACCGAGGCTTTCAAAAGATCTCATTGGAATAGAAAAAAAAATATAAAGTCATCATTCGTCTGAAGAGGGATGACGTAGGGCTGTGACTGATGGCGTTGAAATCTTGGAAAGAGAAAAGATCGTCCCGGAAAAAGAAAGGGAGTTTGGCCCGGGGGGGGGGGGGAGGAGAGATCAGAGAACTATCAACTTTTTGTCAGACGTTTTGATGGTTCCCATGGAAACAATTAAAGTCTATACTATTGATTTTTTGGCTGTGACAGTTGTCTCTGAAAATAGATATTTATTCTCTAAAGTGGACTCTGATGTGCTCAACATAATAAGATGTTCTTCTTAGTTTAAATTGAACCCTTGGTGTCTCGAACCTTTGGTGTCACGAACCTTGCTGTCTCGAACCTTTGATGTCACGAACCTTGCTGTCTCGAACATTTGGTGTCTCAAACCTTTGGTATCTCGAACCCTTGGTGTCTCGAAGACTTGGTGTCTAGAACACTTGATGTCTAGAACATTTGGTGTCTCGAACCATTAGTGTCTCGAACCCTTGGTGTCTCGAGACCTTGTCGTCTCTAGCCCTTGTCGTTGCGAACCTTTGGTGTCTCGAACCTTTGGTTTCTCGAATCCTTGATGTCTCGAAACTTTAGTGTCCTGAACCTTTGGTGTTTCTAACCCTTGTCGTTTCGAAGCTTTGGTATCTAGAACCCTTGGTTTCTCGAACCTTTTGTGTCTCTAACCTTTGTCGTCTCGAACCTTGGTGTCTCGAAACTTCGATTTCCAAACCCTTGTTGTCTCGAACCTGAGGTGTCTCGAATCTTTGGTGTCTCGAACTTTTGGTGTCTCTAACCATTGTCGTTTCGAACCTTGGGTGTCTCGAACCGTTGGTGTCTCGAACCTTGATGTCTCGAACCTTTGGTGTCTCGAATTTTTGGTGTCTCGAACCTTTGGTGTCTCGAACCTTTGTTGTGTTGAACCTTCGTGTCTCGAACCTTTGGTGTCTCGAACCCTTGGTGTCTCGAACTTTGGTGTCTCGAACCTTTGGTGTCTCGAACCCTTGCTTTCTCGAACCCACTGCTGTCTCGAACTCTTGGTGCCTTGAACCTTTGGTGTCTCGAACCCTTTGTGTCTTGAGCCCTTGGTTTCTCGAACCATTGGTGTATCGAGCCCTTGTTGTCTCGAAACTTTGATGTCTCGAAACTTTGGTGTCTCGAACTCTTGGTGTCTCGAACCTTTGGTGTATGTAACCCTTGTCGTTTCAAACCTTTGGTTTCTCGAACCCTTGATATCTCGAACCCTTGGTGTATCTAACCCTTGGTGTCTCGAACCCTTGGTGTCTCGAACCCTTGTTGTCTCGAACCCTTGCTTTCTCGAACCCACTGCTGTCTCGAACTCTTGGTGCCTCGAACCCTTTGTGTCTTGAGCCCTTGGTTTCTCGAACCATTGGTGTATCGAGCCCTTGTTGTCTCGAAACTTTGATGTCTCGAAACTTTGGTGTCTCGAACTCTTGGTGTCTCGAACCTTTGGTGTATGTAACCCTTGTCGTTTCAAACCTTTGGTTTCTCGAACCCTTGATATCTCGAACCCTTGGTGTATCTAACCCTTGGTGTCTCGAACCCTTGGTGTCTCGAACCCTTGTTGTCTCGAACCCTTTGTGTGTCGAACCGTTGCTTCGTTCCTTAAAGTCTTTATTTTATAAGGGTTAAATGGACTTTACAAACTCAAAGTTTATCTCCCATTGTTAAATTTCTTTCACTTAGCTCAGGTAACTACGTTTTTTTTTTAAAATCCTATAGAAGCTTCAGCAGAAATCTTCATTTAAAATCAGATATTGTATTTGATTTCTTTTGTTAAAATAATCACCTACTTTCGTTTTGGGGTTTTAGAAGAGCAAATCAACAGTATTGCTTTATTTTTTTTTTTTAGTTACTAAGGTAACATAACAAATCAAAGTGTAAGTCAAATGCGAAGTTCGGTGTTTAGTTTTTAAAGGGGAAAAAAGTAAATGGAATTTATATGAAAGAATGGCAATAACGTTGTCAAATGAGTAATTAGGCGATTATTTCAGTTGATACGCGTAATTCCCAAATCTCAGTTTTTTACATTTTACAGCGTTTTATACGCATCCGAGTAACACAATTATTTTTCACCGCATTTTTACGGCACAATAATTTCTTTGGTTCAAATGAAAATATAACAATGCTGGGTAACGCTTTTTATGTAAGCGCTCTTCCGTCATATGACATTTTTTTTTAAAAAGTCTTTTTCTTCATTTTTTTTAATGGGGCGATGTAAATTGAATCAATATTATTCTGAATATAAGCGTTCTCCAGGCGTAGCGGAGGGGTGCTGGGGGTACATATGTCCCGGGGAGCCAAGGTACAGTGGCGCCAAAATGAGGCTTACAACGCTGCATTTTAATAAGTAATCAAGGGTAATAAATCGGTCATAATATTGGCGCAACGGCTCAGCAGACGTGTCATCTGATAGGCTACTTATTTTGTTGCATTTTGTGCGCGTCATTGCGACAGGATCGTCTCAGAGATCTTCCTCTTCTTAGCGTTGTAAGAGGAACATTGAAAAACAAATAGATTTTGATTGCGTATTTTACCAGTTTCGACAGTGAAATCAAGAAAAATAAATATTTTGTAGACTTTGTAAACCAGTCTACGACAGTGACTGAGTGGGTCATGTACTATAGTTTCTATAAATTTGCTTCTTTAAATACAATTTTTTATTAAAATTTAAACTGTTTTTGTCATTCAATGCAATAGAAAAATTTTATTAAACGGGGCGGGGGGGGGGGGGGGGGTGGAGTGGAAATATTATAGTCTGTCCCCAGGCGCAAAATATCATAGCTACGCCTATGACTGACTTAAGCTGGATAGCTAAAATAATGAAGGGGATTGGCATTTTTAAAAAAATAATGATTTAATGTTATATTTAGGTACTATAACTCCCACTACTAATACCTAGCCTCGAAAATGTCTCTAAATATAACATCCCTCAAAATCTATAATATGCTGATAGTTCTAGAAACCAACAATTGTTTTGTTTCCCCATTGCAGTGCTTCAAATTAAAAAGATAAATCTTAATTTTTTTTTATTTCTTCCTGTTATTTTCACGGAGATTTTCTTGACTTCCAGCAGTGACCGAGACAATAGCTTGAAGGTGACCAGCAAAATCGCAGAGTTAGTCCTCCTGACAGGGGAAACAATCAATATCACGGACGCGTCACAGGATCCCAGAATAGAACATGAGGTTTGTTGGTGTTTGTGTTGGGGGAAGGGTGGAATCGGTGTGGGGTTGGGGGATGTTTGGTGGGGATGGTGGTAAGAAAGAGAGAGGGGGAGATTAAGAAAGGAAGAGTGCCAACTGAGGTTTTGCTGAAGATTATAATATGTGAATTGCTAATCATAAGAGGATCGAGAGGTAAACATTAGAAATGAACGGACTGAGGTTTGAAGACGCGTATTCGAAAATAGGGGGTAAAGACCAAAAGTATTTCTAACTAGGGATTTTCTTGGTGTAGCATCGTGTCTCGTAACAAAACCCGTATTGATAGTTTCCTAATTAGCATCAATTTGAGAAGTGATCTGTGTAGAGGTTAGGAAATGTGCGTTAAAACTCCAGTCAAGTCTGTAGACGTTTTGATCCATGTGGTAAATTAGCGTGGACATATTTGTTTGGTGTAATAATTATGATCCCCAACCCCTGCTCCGTTGATTAAAGTTTGTTTTCGAATTTCGAACCCTTGCTGTCTCGAACGCTTGGTGTCTCGAACCCTTGGTATCTCGAACCTTTGATGCCTTGCGACCTATTGCATAGAGCCCTTGGTGTCTCGAAATCTTGGTGTCTCGAACCCTTGGTGTCTCGAAATCTTTGTGTCTCTAATCCTTGGTGTCTCGAAATCTTTGTGTCTCTAATCCTTGGTGTCTCGAAATCTTTGTGTCTCTAATCCTTGGTGTCTCGAAATCTTTGTGTCTCTAATCCTTGGTGTCTCGAAATCTTTGTGTCTCTAATCCTTGGTGTCTCGAAATCTTTGTGTCTCTAATCCTTGGTGTCTCGAAATCTTTGTGTCTCTAATCCTTGGTGTCTCGAAATCTTTGTGTCTCTAATCCTTGGTGTCTCGAAATCTTTGTGTCTCTAATCCTTGCTTCGTTTCTTTAATTTCTTTAATTATTTCTTTTATCAGGGATGAATGGAATTACTTTGTTCAACTATTGTGAGTAACTTAAAGGTTTGGAAGTTAAGGGAGCACGTCGCTAAAGTATGAGTTATCGTAAAGATGTCATCACAGCCACAACATATCAATTTAATTATTGAATGGATTAGACGTTGGAAAATTTTAATGGATAATGCACTATTCGAAGTATGATAACAAACCATTCTAGAATAAACACACTCATCTATTTTGAAAATGCGTTTGTTCAATTCTTAGGATTATAAAGGGAATGTATGATTATTTCATATTGGCATAGTGAAAACAACAAAAATAGTTTGGTTGGAAGAAAGCATATTAAAATTTGATTGCAAACAAATTTAAATATACTATCTCTTCATTCTTCGATCTATTTCAAATGTTGAAAAATAAACACATTCAATTGTTAAATTGTTAAATTACGAGCCCATACATAGAGATCGACAGACATACAGACCACACAAAACAGCTGCTGCCTCATTATCTGATTGCTGAACAACGAGGTTGATGGGATACACAGATAGTTCGTTCCCTAGTAGCGCAATCACTCATCTCAGATTTCTTACTTTGGAAAGTGGTGTTTTTCAATCAATAATTATTATAAAAAGAATTGGACAAGTCAATAAAAACCTAAAAAGTTCTTTTTTAATCCATGAAAATTTCATAACACCAATAGAGTCCAATGTTTGTGTTCCTTCTTTCTTGTCCAGGACGAAACAGTTAAAGGGATAAGAACACGGTCTGTCCTGTGCAAGCCTGTGAGAAACAGACATTTTCAAATTATAGGTAAGAATACATCCTGTCATTACAAAGACAGGTCCATGTCATAGGTAAGAAAGCTTTCTGTCATTACAAAGAAAAGGTCCATGTCATAGGTAAGAAAGCTTCCTGTCATTACAAAGACAAGTCCATATCATAGGTTATCAAACATCCGTTCATTACAAAGACATATCCATGTCAAAGGTAATCAAACATCGTTTCATCACAAAGACATATCCATGTCAAAGGTAAGCAAGCATCAGTTCATTACACTTATATTTCCACATCATAGATCAGCAAAAATCAATCGCCTTGTCCTAAGTCAGAGGTTCTTAACCTTCCTAATCCCACTACCCATAAATACAGTTACTCATGTTGTGGCGACCCCCAACCACAACATTATTTTAGGTGCTACTACATACCTGTAGAGTATAAATGTTCTTAGGCGATCCCCGTGAAAGGTTCGTTCGACCCCCAAAGGGTCGCAACCCACAGGTTGAGAATCGCTGTCCTAAGTAGAGGGAATAAAAAAAAAAGAAGGACCCATCACATTCAAATAATTTGATCTCAATCCTTAGAGTTTTCTCAACATTATCAGGTTTATTTTGTCACAATGGACCAATGTGTTGTTCGATTTAATGATATACAACCTCAAATACGTCGAAAGAATTGTTTAACATTTCAATTTTTAATCACAATAAGATTAAGAGGGATAGAGAGAAAATCCATAATGCGCCTCACTGGAGATAAATTGTATTCAGCTTTAACTCTGCCATACCAAGGATTATGCAATCAAAACGTCATAAGCCGTTTAATCAATAGGTTATTATTTGACGATCAATAACCAAGAATCAGTTGGCAAAACGTAAACAATAAAATAAAATAATTATAAAGCATCTCTTCCAGTCGAGTAAATGAAAATGGCAATTTCTGAGAAAAAAAATGATAATAAATTCTGATCTGTATCGGGTATTCCCATATTAAAAAATATTCTGATCAGTTTCGGGTAATTCCATTTAAAAAAATGTTCTTATCTGAATCGGGTATTACCATTTTAAAAAGTAATTACGTCCAATCTCAGCTGAAACATTCCATCGAGGAGTTAACTGATCGTCAGCTGGTCCAAATCAACCTGGCTTAGTTATGACATACCCAAGTCCCATGGCTCTCCCTCTAAAAGGCATTTTTCTCAATAGGATTCGCTTGCTCAATGCCGCGAGATTAAATTGACAGGAATGGAAGGGGCATGCGGGGGAGGGGGATCATAAATTGGAAACATGGACATGGATGAAATACGTGTTGGCTTGACTTTGCCGCGATGTTACTACATGTGGCCAGATGTGAATAATGTAACGAAATATTAGCTAGCTAATTGAAGTACGCTCTGGTTATGCTGTATATACTTTGCATACGGTAAACTAAATAGGATCAACACAATATTGTTCATAAATTTTAACCTTTGTAAAAATCTACTCTCTTTCATTCTCTCGGGTAGTTAGAATTACAGACCTGTTTACCCTCAAACTCTTAAAATCGTACAGTACCATCACAAAATCATTCAATAGATTATCTTTATTATAAAAATATAAACATACAGTATTATAAAGTATACACCTCAAAATCGTACCTTGTACGCCAGAATCCTAAGAGTAAACAGGTCTGGTAATACTAATATATTATTAGTTGATATATAATAAATTAAGTCCAGGCTTTATGTTGATATTGTTTAAGCCCTTCTCAGTTTATGCAGGGCTACCAACTACTTATAAAATATACGGACTGTGTCGAAATATGACATGCTAAGTCCGTAAAATCATGTATGTATGTATATTATGTATGTGGTTTCGAGTCCTTCTCGTGGAGTCTTTTCTTTTTTTTTTTTTTTTGTTTTGTTTTGCACTTAGAGATATTCATCATCTACTATTGTTAGATTTCTTGTTAAAAAATTTTTGGATAATTTTTTTTTATAAAGTTTTTTTGATGTTTAAAGGACTATATTTTAAATCCTATGAGAATGTGAACATGTTTAGTAGCGCCCTTTTTCTATGTCACGCTTCTATAGCTCTCATCCATCATCCCCCATCTTAGCCTCCCCTCGTAACATTCCATCATAACCTGCCATCATAACCTGCCATCATAACATTCCATTATAACCTGCCATCATAACATTCCATCAGAACTTTCCATCATAACCTCCAATCATAACATTCCATCATGACATTCCATCATAACATTCCATCATAACCTGCCATCATAACATTCCATCATAACATTCCATCCAAATGTCGCATAAGAGATGGAATCGGTGGGCCGTCGAGCGTGAGCTCTTAATGCCCCCCCCCCCGGCGCTCCCCCACACAAACCAGAGCATTGAAGGACTTAACCCGACTCCAGCCCGTGCGGGAGGGCGCCGGGAACCTCCCCCTTGACCTAGGGGAGGCCCGGTCGACCGAGGACGCTGCGTTTAAAGCGTCCGCAGTTAACTCTCTGTGGGTCAGGACGGCTTTGCTTCCACTCCGGTGGTTTGGTGTTGCGTTACCAACCCCCACCGCCCAAGGAGTCTTTCGGTCGGGACGTTGGTAGTGGCGGGACGAAACGGTTGCCTAGGGGCGGCTTTCTCACGGCCGCGTAGTTTAAATCATCGGCATGGGTTTTTGAGGGCCACCCAAGCCTCATACCCATTAACAGCAACTAGTAATCATGTTAGTGGCAGCTCCCGTTGCGTTGGGAGTCATGCGTTTGGCCGGGGTTTTTTAGCTTCGGGTGGACAAGTCCCCCCTGCTAGTCCGCCACGCCGCGAAGAGGCAAAACCCCATGTGGACGCCCCCGAATTTCTTCGAGGACGCGGTCGCTTACGCAACACCAGATAACATTCCATCATAACATTCTATCTAATAAAAATTCATTTATTTTGATAAATAAAAGAGCCTTATCTTCTTATTGTGACAATCTTTTATGAATTCGATTCATTTCTCATCTGTTTTTTTGTCTTCTTTTGATTTTCTATCTGTCCCTGCGTCGTTTTCTCAGCGTCTTCCTCTTAATCTATTCTCTCTCTCTCTCTCTCATTTTCTGTCTCTTCCCCCTCTCACATTGTCAATCTTTCCTCTTGTCTATCAATTGTCATCTGTGACTTTTTCTCCATCCACCCACCGATTTCTCCTGCACATACCAGCATGCAAACTCTCGTTGTTTTAAGCTAGTCCCAGTCGCTTGCTTTCATTACCTTGCGGTAATAGTTTGTCACGTATGTCTGCACATTTCTCATGTCTGTTTATTCAGTCATCCTCGTTTTTTTCTATCACGCAACATAAACATTCCTTTTTCTCCATTTTCTCTTCTCAGTTTCATTTCTTTGTAATATATTTTCTCATATATGCAGTTTTTTTTATCTATGTATCTCTCTCTCTCTCACTCACTCTCTTTCTTCCTCTCTCTCTCTCTCTCTCTCTCCTTAATGTTACTATCATGCCATTTTTCCATTCCTTTACATTTTCAACTAAACCACCTACCCTATAAACCCCACCAATGCATTCTCCTTTACGCCTATTTAAATTTTCAACCCCCCAAAGCTAAAACCTCTGACATCAATAATCAATCGTGGACCGCTCTGCCATTGACCCTCTTTTGTATGGTATCGATTATACCCATTGATTGATTGATTAATCCGGGCATTCGTTTACCATCACCTTCAGAGCTTTGTATCTTTAACGTCTTTTATTGTCTTGTTACCAATTTGCAGCCTTTGCCCCCCTCAACCAACCCACCCACCCCCCCCACCCGTACTTTTCCTGGAGGTGACGCAAAGTGGCACAGAACCATTGATTGCCACACAAGCGCGTTTTCCAGAAGGCCGCGCCCAATTCAAGCTTAAAACTACTTGGTTATACGGACGGGTCCTCGTTTTAAGCGACTTCAGTAAAAACTTCTTTTCATGGCTGTAGAGTGAGAGAGTGAGAGAGAGAGACTGTGGCCCTGACTTCGACCCCTGGTGTACAACACGGTCTTAAACATTTAGGCACTTTTTGGTGGTGACCAAATAATTTGAGATCTGACATAACAAATTATATTTTCATTCAGCCTTGGTACCTGAATTATAATCAATTATATATATATATATAATAATAATATATATATATTGTCTTTTGCCCATCGTGTGGCATAGGACGTTAACTAACATTTTCCTGATTGTTGCCTGCGTGCCCCATAAACAAAGTAAGACACACAGATAAAAACAATACATTAAATTATTTTTGCATTTCTTTTTTTTTTCACAATTTTTTCTTTGCTCCTTCCTCTTTCTTCCTTACTTCTTCTCTCTTCCTTCGTCCTCTCTCTTTAACTCTTTTATATACTTAATCTCTCTGACATGACTTTCAGCCAACTATTTATAGCTTTTGATGTGTATCAACGTGCGAAAACTACAAACCTCCCATCAAAAGATCACAGTTAAAACTCCTGTTAGAATTATACAATCTTTTTAATTTTCTTTTTCATTTAAAAGAAAAAGGAAATGAATGCTTTATCTGCGACGAGTCGTATTGAATTCTAGAACGGCTTTCATGCAAAGCGTTAGATGCCTTCAAAAAAGGACCGCATATTCAATCCACTGTATAACAGAAGCTTCACATTAACATCGCCTGCGTCCGATAAGAGTTATCGCAGGGCCCATCACTTCTGGCAGTCACTCAAGTTAATCTTACACGGGAAACTAAAGCGCTCACCGATCCGATGACGAGGAAGTGATGCAAACAAATCTATTGGAACAGACTCAGTTGTTTTCTCTATTGTGTCCGACCAACTAATTGTGCCTCTATCTAACGTGCGTCTCTAACCATCGTGTGTCTCTATATCTAACGTGTGTCTCCAGCTATCGGGCTTCCCGTGCTGAAGTGTACTTTTAACTAACGCGTGTCTCCAAATTACTAGCTAACGTGTGTCTCTAAATAGCGTGTGCGTCTAGCTATAGCGTGTCTCCAACTGTCGTGTGTCTCTAAATAGCGTGTATCTCTAAACAGCGCGTGTATCTAAATAGCGTGTGTCCCTAGCGTGCATTTCTGTCTTAATTGTATCTCTCTTATAGCCTGTGTTTATAACTATGTTGTATCTCTTCTAGCCTGTGTTCATAACTATGTTGTATCTCTCTATAAGGTTTGTCTTAAATCGTGTATCATTTCGAGCAAAAATAAGAAAAAAAATCCTTTTTAAAAAAGACTTTGAAATGATTGTTTCGCGCACACACAAAAAATCCCTAATTTTGCAAGTTTATTGACGCCTTTTAAGCTCACAATAATTTAAACAATTATTAGTTTTTTTTTTTTTTTGTTGTTTTTTTTGTTAAAATCTAAAATTGCCCTAAATTAATTCAACTAACACTCTCCTCAGCGCCTACTGTGAAATAGCTGGAGGTGTGGCGCTTGGTGACGTCCTCGACTTAGAAATTTAAGATAGCTACCAATCATATACAGAATTGTACACTCTGTTTATTTCAACACCAAGTCCTAGGGTTCATTGTTGTTAGACTTGACGACTCCGTGCTGACTAATAATGACACATTTGAGGAACCAAACCCTTGTTCCTCGGTGAGGCCTGCCAGTCTCTGCTCTCAGGCAGTCATGCTGGTGTATGCCTTCTCTGTAGACAGAAGAGTTGGACAAAAAGCCGCTCACAGCTGAGTTGGGCCAAAAGACTTCTACTGTCTCTTCCGCGGCTCTAAAGTCTCCATGTTGGATAGCGCAAGGAATGTGTCGCTCAGATCAGAGGTTTGTCACGTATCTCCCAGACTGCGTCTGACTTTTTTCTAAGTAGGGTAGGGGTATCGGCGAAGGGGTTGAAGTGGTAATACGGATCTTTAGAAGAATGTTTGGCTACCGTGCTTGTTGTAGAGCAGCGATGCCTACAGTCTTTCTACTGACAAGTAGCTTTATTTTATTTTTCTTTCAAATACGTGTTTTTTTTAAGAATAAAATAAAAAGTTTAAAATGATAAATTTTCCTTTAACATGTTCCAATTTTTAATACAGTATATCCGGAAATCTTCTTTTTTTTTCTCCACAAGTAAACATAAAAGTTATTATTAATGTGTATGCGCATTTAGCCAACATGGATATATTAAACTATTCTCATAGCGCAGAAATAATTATTGGTCACTTTTAGTGGAAATGCACACGTGGTGTCTACTATGTTTACCGTATTTTTTAATAACCTTTTTATATTTGAACACATGTTGCTCTAAAGTGCACTGGTTTCTATTCTTAACATGCCCCTAGTCTCCACTTAACCTCTCTCGGTCTAGCATCATTCGGTCGTTTAAAGCCATCACCACGAGCCGCTGGATCAATTTGGCGAAGTGAAGCTGTATCACGAGCTCCGTGTTTCGGTAATGACAGACGAGACATTCCTCTGTGGCTCCCCCCTGTGGCTGAAAAACAAAGCCATGAAACTAACGTGGTCATTTAGTTAGCTTGACCAAGACTTGAGCACTTTGTTTTCTATTCCATTGATTTGAGCACAACAACATGGACAAGTTTGAAATAACAAAACCAATGTTTGTCCTGAGAGTAACGTGTGAAATAGGAGATATGAAGTCATTGTAATGAATTCTCGAACAATGGAATGAATTTATAATAATTATATTTGTAAAGGAGAGAACAGAGAAATTACAAACTTCAGTTTAAACTTTCAACAAATATTGAATTTGTTATTTGCAAATTTACAGATAAGACATACGGTCTACGCATGGCGTAAGATTAAATACAAATTCGTATTATAATTTGTTATGCAAAGTTTCAGACTACAGTTTATTTTGGTGTGGGTTAGCTATACTAAAAGCCTACCTTCCACAACAGATTTATTCAGGAAAAAAGCGAAAAAAACAGACAACAACAAACAAACAACAACAAAAAAAACACTGTTTCGGCTTAATCAAGGCATTATAGACCTTTCCCCAATATCAAGGTTTAGCGCATCTTTGGTCAAACACCACTGTTCAGTCAGTCAGCGGAACCTGTCCGTGGAAACGAGGCCGTAGATCAGTATTCTCGTTCTTTGGCCCAACATTTAATCTCTGTCACAAAATTCAGTTTCATGCCCCCCTCCCCCACGGATTCCTCGCAACACGGCAAGAGTCCTTAGGATTTAACGCTCCAATCTATCTTTGATGAAATGGATATCGACCAGATTATTCTTATTTTTGTCCATTGTACTTTTATTTATTCTTTCCCAGCTCTTAACAAAAGACTGAAAGAATATATCATTTGTAATGTTTCATCGTCTAATGTCTACTATATTTATATAAGTATTATTAAGAGCGGTAACATTATTTGTTTCTCAATTAGTCTAAACATTTATGAGGTCATTTCGATGTTTTATAACATCTGCGTTTATTTTTATTTTTATTTAACTTCGATCTCTGGTGATTCATAAATTTGCACGTAAATCAATTTTGATTTTTGGTCAATATTATTGCAAGAAACTTTAATTAAGGCTTCAAGCAATCTACTCTGCAAAGCCCCGTGGAGCCTTGGCTCACTAGTTGGCCAAGAGTGAAAGATCTCAACAGATGTCAAACAAATTCATTTGTAATCGCCAATTCAATTTGACATCTTGTGTTTTTCTCACTTAGTCTTATTTTGTTTCCTTATAAAGCCAAGAGTATGACAAACATTACTGGATCATAACTTTTTAAATAGCAAAGTAGCATATCGAAATAATAAACCCAATTATGACGTCACATCTTCTCTCAAGAATGTGTTCATTGTCAACAAGTTACTGTGTGCTAAAGATGAATGTACCGTAACTCTTATCGACCGATTCTCTTCCCCCCCCCCCCCACACCCCAAAAAAAATGATAATGACCTAACCTTTAACATGTGCTAAGTAGACCTACGTTAAATCTGACCCTATCCACCATATTCAAAAATAACGACAACGTACTGACCTTTGACCCATGACAAGTATACAAACTTAAGAGAAGATTCCCACGGTTACATAGTCATTATTAATTTCAAAAAGGAAACTTCTGTTCCAACATCCCCCACTACGCACCCTCTATGAAGGCCTGGCTGTTGCCGACTCCAACGCGGTAAGTTCAAGATCCCCTGGGGGGGCACTACACTGGTCCCCCTGGGGCGTTAATTAGTAAGTGCTTGTAGTGGAGGCGTCGAGGACCAGTCCTGTAGAGTGTGCTTCTACGACATCAGAACACCATTAGTTACTTCAATGTCATATTGATGACTAGCGGAGAGAGGATTTAACTAAGAAAACGGTGGCGACTTGAGGTATCTAGAGACAGAAATTAGCGCTTTGTTTCATGGGGAAATCAGGAAACTGAGTTGGAAATATATGCTTGGCTTAAGTAAAAAAAAATTTGTGCTTGTTTTTAAGTACAAAGATCGGCTCTAGAAAATGTTATTTTGAGTCCCATTAATAAACTTCCAAAATACATTAACAGTTTATGCGGTTTCTTTATAAATAAAACTGGTGCAGCTTTTACAATAGATCGAAAAAAAAAGTGCTATATTAATGATATATTTTTATTCTCAGTACTCATTAAGACTGCTTTAAACAGTGAAGAATGATCCATGGTATTGACAATTTAATTTGTGACATCAGTAAACGTCTAGCTAATGTCGATGCCTTTTTGTAAACTATAGACAGGGGCTTCGTTTTAACAACACCCCAACCCCCCCCCCCCCCCCCCACATCATTTTTTTCAATTTGAAGCCCTAACTTCATGTTTAATTTGTCAAAATGAAACGTAAATGCCGTTATGCTATATTTTTTTTTTTAGAAGGAGGGGCATCGTTGAAAAAAAAAAAAAAGGATTGAGAACACCTGTCTAAATCATCCCTAAATAACTGGCATCAAATGGATCGTCGGATAATTATTTACAGCCCGATTGTTGAGTAGCTCTAATTATAGGCGCACTCAAGATTACACGCTAAATATATCATTTTGGCTCCAGCACTAATCAGTCTTGTATTTGGAAGTCGTAAAATTAAGGAATATTAATACACAACTGATCTAGGTTTAGTTTTGATTAAATATAGTTGTGAATTCTTGTGTTTCAGGGATCCTGATAGCCAGTGCCTTTTATATAGCCTATCCAGTCAGGGTGGAAAAGGGGAGTGGGGGGAGGGGTGCAAAATTAATAAAACTGTTATTTAAGAGTTACCATTGTTCGATAACGTGTTAAACACCTCTATATTTGATCAATTGTGAACTTTTTGCACTTGATTCAACACCTTGCGTAAGAAATTATCTTGATTTCATTACTTTTAAAACAGCTTCAGATATCTCGTTAATGTTTTTTTTTAAAGTATATCTATTCCTTGTGATGTTATGGTTAAATAATTTAATGAAATTACGTTTAATGGTTGCACAAAAATAAAATGTGTATTGATCAGAATGGTGGAGAGAAATATGAAGAAAAAGAGAAATGGGAGTAAAGAGAAATGGGAGTAAAGAGAAATGGGAGTAAAGAGAAATGGGAGTAAAGAGAAATGGGATTAATGAGAAATGGGAGGGAAGAGAAATTAGATCAGGATAAAATGTTTCATTAAAAAAAAATTTTTTTTTAAATATGATAATTTTTAGGTGTCCAAGTTTCAATAGGATTATAAAAAATTCTTCAATTTATAATAGAAATAGATATTCTGATTCGCTTTGAACTCACAGCTGCAGACCTTTGGTCAGATGTAAGCACATTACCAAACACGATAAGCACAGCAGACTTGTGCAATCTTTAATTCGAGCATTTGATACTTAAAAATGACAAAATCAATGCTCGTGTATGAACGTATCATCATATAATCACGTTTTCATTGCTCCTATTCCTCCCGTACAACCCAACAAAACCCAACAACACCAAAAAAAAAAACAGTTAAAATGTATCAACATTTACTTTTAAATCATAATAGACTGATAAATATTTTTTTTTTGAACAGGGGTCCTCAAAACATTGTAACAAGGGGCCGGCTGAGTGTTCCTGAAACGGTTTTGGAGGCAAAATGATAGTTTGAAATAAAAGAATAATTTAATTCCTAATCACACTGCAAATAGCTTATTTGTAGAGGAAAAAAGAGATGAAAACAAAACAATAAAATATTTAAACTGAAGAACAGTTTTTAATCGACTTAAATTGAATATTTCAAAGGAAAGAAAGGTCTGCCTTAGACTAATGAGATGGTCCTTGTCAGGTTACATATTCGTCACTACTACCCGTGCCATACGGTGGCCCGGCGGGCCGGATTTAATAACTCCTGATGGGCCTGATCTAGCCAGTGGGTCGTAATGTGAGGTCTATATTTTTGTCTCAGTTTCATAAACACAGATTTTTTGCACATCACGCTTCATCTTGATATTCAACTGTCTACTGCTTGTGCCCGGTTATTTAATGGGTTATTTCCGAATAATCGGTCTGTCTCAGTACAACGTTCTGTTTAATATATAATAATTAGGGCTTAACCGGGTGGTGCAACGTTTTTCACCGGGCCCGGTAGTTTTGAGAGAATACCGATGGGTCCAAATGTTACAATAAAAGAGTTAACTTCTCATTTTCTATGATAATATGCTACGAAATCTACAGCCCTTTGTCTTGGTAGTGAGAGTGCATCGCCTTCGACAACCGTGTGTGTCTTATAATAACCCACTGACAGGATCAGGCAGTTGCCGTATCCCGGAAAAAGAAATGACGTTGTACAAAAACACGTGGACAGAAAAGATTCAATGGCAACAACTTAGAAAACAACAGTCGCAGTATAACGAAAATAGCATTACCTTCCAAAAACAGTGGCATTTTTTAAAAAAAAATCATTTAAACACACCAACGAAAATAATTTTTTTCCACCGGAGTTCAGACGTCACACACACACACGAAGCTTGCTGAGTGACAGCCCTTTTATTTCACTCATTACAATAAACATAAAACGTGGAGTTTAAGGTGGTGGTTTTGTCCAGGAAGCATGACGAACCAGGAGTAAAATGTAAATTAGAGATTAATTAAAAAATGATTTAAAATTATCCTTTAATCGGAATCTTTCGTCAAATTGCCGATTAACATAGTCCCATGTTGTCTAGTGGTTAGGATTCCTGGCTTTCACCCAGGCGGCCCGGGCTCGATTCCCGGCATGGGAATTGCATTTTATAATTTTCATCCAAATTCCTATCATATTTAAATTCAAATTAAATAGTATTGAATATTTTAATTTTAGATATTGAATTTAAAATTTCGAATAATCTATAATTTTCTTTAAGCTCCTTTTACATTATTATTATTAGTTGTCTTATATAGCGCGGTACCCCAGCCTAGGGCTGGGCTCACCGCGCTGTACATAAAAATATTAGAAAAAGAGACATAATCGTGACAGTAAAATAAAATACATGTATGTAACAAAGAACAGCTGTATAGAGACAAAACAAAAACTAATGCATATTCACCCCATCCACCCCAGAACTTTTACATGACAAGCCATGGACGGCGGCCAGCAGAATCGTTTATCGGTCAGATGTGGGGAATCAGTCGGGGTAATAGAGTTTAAAGAGATGTGTATTGAGTGCAGTTTTGAAGGCTGTGATGGTTGATATACTGCAGATGTGTAGTGGAAGAGAATTCCATTGTTTCACTGAGATATACAAGCAAATTTGGATTCCCCCCAACCCCCCAAACCCCCGTAGGTTTTTCCTGCAATGTATTTCTAATGATAATGTTTTCATCCTTATAAAACAATGGCATGTGTCAAGGGAAAGGTAATGTGTCAGTGCAACTATCTGAAGGTTTAATTACAGTACTTCTATCCATAGAAGACATAGTCATAATTTTTTTTGGACTAGTTTTACTAGTTTTTTGCTCATGCCCCGAAGCCAGAAATGACATTAAGCAGTGATCCGGTTTGGGGGGGGGGGGGGGGGCTGCATCATGTTTACCAACAGAAATTCGTAACACACTGAAACAGATTAGATGCTATAATAAACAACACAACAGACGCTATATGGCAAGTTGTAGGCCCGTACATGATAATCAGAGCCATTGCTTGGGTACTTCTTAAATTTAAGGGGTCTCATAAATTTAAGGGGTCTCATAAATTTAAAGGGTCTCATAAATTTAAGGGTCTCATAAATATAAAGGGTCTCATAAATTTAAGGGGTCTCATAAATTTAAGGGTCTCATAAATATAAAGGGTCTCATAAATTTAAGGGGTCTCGTAAATTTAAGGGGTCTCATAAATTTAAAGGGTCTCATAAATTTAAGGGGTCTCATAAATTTAAAGAGTCTCATAAATTTAAGTAACCCAAAGACTGGATGTTAAAAACATTTAACGCCAAGTATTTTAAATTGATTTGAATAGCGCAATATCGAAACATGTAAAAGGTTATATGGGGGCCTTCAAATGTCACGTAACGTCTGCGATAAAAATAATAAATTGGTTGTATACATTGTCTGGGCATTAAATACATTCTACAGACCAGGGGTCGTCAACCTTTTAAGGAATTAGTGCGCCAAAGTAGAACTTCTAATTCATTCAGCGTGCGATATTTATAACTAAAGTTTAATTTTAAGAGCAATAACTGTTCGCTAATGTTGGGGCTTTTGCCACAATGCAATGAAAAATTAACGTTTAAAAAAAAAAATCCGTTGACAGAGAAGATACTGTCGTTAATTTTATAATAACGACTTACGAAACAACAGTCTTAACAGTATAACGAACAAAGCAATACCTCCCTGTACCAGGCTACGGAAAAGAACCACTGGTGCACACATGCCCGGAGTTAAAGGACTGCCCAATGACCCAGTTATGTGTGTTGTGTACAGCCCATGACCCAGTTCTGTGTTGTGTGCAGCCCATGACCCAGTTTTGTGTTGTGTGCACTCCATGACCCAGTTCTGTGTGGTGTGCAGCCCATGACCCAGTTTTGTGTTGTGTGCAGCCCATGGCCCAGTTCTGTGTTGTGTGCACCCCATGACCCATTTCTGTGTTGTGTGCAGCCCATGACCCAGTTCTGTGTTGTGTGCAGCCCATGACCCAGTTCTGTGTTGTGTGCACTCCATGACCCAGTTCTGTGTGGTGTTCAGCCCATGACCCAGTTTTGTGTTGTGTGCAGCCCATGACCCAGTTCTGTGCTGTGTGCACCCCATGACCCAGTTATGTGTTGTGTGCACCACCAGAACAAAGATGATAAAAAAAGATTGACGTTTTAAATGACGAAATCCTTTCTAAAGAACGAATTATTTTTTTCATGTAATTCATGCGTTTTGCATGAACCTCGCTGTGTGACAGAGGAACACGAACAATAAAACATCGAATAATAGTCGGCTCCCCATAAAGAAAAACTTCAAATTATTGAACGGAGTTCAGACGTCACGCATGACGCTCGCTGTGTGAGAGACTTTTTTCACTAAGCACTATTGATATAAAACATGTGGAGTCGGGAGGGGGCGGTTTTGAAGATGAAGCAGGACGCACCTAAAGCAAAATATATATAAGAGAAGAGATATGATCTAGACGTTCTCTCATTCTCTCTCCAAAAGTATTTCATTGTCTCTCACACATTCTCTCATTGTCTCTCCAACATTCTCCCAATAGCTCATATGTTCTCTCAATGTCTTCCCTTGTCTCCAGGCGTGGCTCAAGTTGTCAACAGGATTGATGGGCTTCCATTCGATGACCACGATGACCTGCTGTTTGAGGTAAAAAATAACAAGTTGTTAGCCTGTCGTGTGTTTTTTCTCCACCTTTAGTGGAAGGACGCACGGGTGGACATAACATCCACAGAGGTTGACATAATCTCCTCCGAGTTGGATATAAGCCCCGCAGAAAAGGAGATATTCCCCAGAAAGGTGGGTATCACCCCTGCAAAGGCAGACAGAAACCCCACAGAGGTGGACATAACTCCCTCTAAGGTGACTTACCCCCGCAGAGGTGACTTACCTTCACAGAGATAACATTTACTGCCCGATTTGACATAACACCCGTACATATTGACAGGAACCTCGCAGAGAGTGACATAACCGCCGATGATGTGGACAGAAACCCCGCAGAGGTGGACACAGCCCCCGCCCCCCTTTACCCTATTCTCCGTCGGCCCTTGTTAAAAGTTGTGTTTTTATTTTTTAAAGTTTATGCAATGACATTGTAAAAATAAATCAGCTGTTCAACCGTTTAAAAACTTGACCAAACTGGCCCCATTTATCTGCCGTTACTTGAAGCCGATCGTACCATGTTTCTAAAACAAGCCTTGACACTAATTAGAATTCCGATTTAAGCAGCGGAACCCTGTTTCGCAATGGCACGCTAATTATTATTATTTTAAAATATTTAGCAATATAGTAAAGCTAATCGTGACAAGGAGACGGATGTAGCTGAATGACTTTCTTTGGTTGTTATCAATCGTTCAATATTTCACGTTCATTCGAGAGTCTATAAAAATTAAATTCCTAAGGAATCTCAAACTAGGACGTAGAGTCAAGCCAAACAATTTGGATCTATCAAATGCGAGTGGACTGGCCATTCGGTGTTACAATGAATTGTAGGGCATAAATAAATTGAAGAATAGAGTAGTATGTACATATATAGAGGTGGAAACCCACTGTAGAATCCCTCATAGTGGGCGTCTATGCTTACCCGGGACGGGTGGGGGGAGATATTAGGACGTTAATTTACCGTCCCGGTCCCTAGGAAAGTGGACTGCGGACGCTTTAAACGCAGCGTCTTCGGTCGACCAGATGTCTCCGGGCGGGGAGGGTCCCCGCGGGCAAACCTGATCGAGCGGTTGCTGGTGGGGACGTTTCACGCCCGGGGAGGTCTCTGACGTTCCCCCGCAGGTGTGGTGGGCGCCAGGGAGGGCATAAGGAGCGCGAGCTCGACGGCCCGCTGACGCCATTTCCTAATGAGATATTTCAGTAGTATATACAAGAGACCAGCGTATGCTGCAAATGAAGACGATAGTGTAAAATTGTTTTTTTTTAAATTAGTATCCTGGTTTATGATGTATAGATAGTTGTATTGCTGAACAACAATTTGTCCCAAAAAGATAAAAATGCCTTATAATCAGGATAAACAAGTCATTAGTCTCACATCTTCTATTACAGTATACAACGCTATTTTTATTTAAAGAAAAGACTAAAATACGTATGTTTCCACAAATAAAAAACTCCACTTTATTTCATTACGAGATGTTTCTCATCCCTCGTTAAGTTTGGCACTCCAAAAGTTTATTGAACAATTTAGGTCAATGTCTGTGCATAGTGCGTACTGCAACGGAAGTAGACCGGATCTTGTTTGGATCAACGAAGGCAACTGAAGATTTTGTGTTCAATTTTTGACATCTTTAAAAGAAAAGAATGGAATAAGATATATTAAAGCTTGAAGTAAGATGACAGTATGTTTAGAGAGAAACAATACAAAACAATAAACAAAAGATTTTTTTTTTTTAAATCTAAAATCAAAAACGTATTTGATATAAGATCTCAATGAAGTCAGTGAAGCTCTATATATTATACTTTGAATTCTTTAGATGAAATTAATAATTCCTTTATACTTTTCATTCGAATTTTAAAGTATTTTTTTTTTACCCAAGGAGATGTCGTTACCTTCGAACTCTTAACCTCATTTATAGTTGTTCAACTATTCAATACCTTATGGCTCCTCGTCTATGGCCAGAAGTACGCGTTCCTTGGCGTTTTCACTAGTTTTTCATTTTCTCCTAGCAATGGTTCATTTACTAGTGAGCATTTCTGAGCTATACCTGATATACGTATGATTACACAAAGTACTATTGTCTACTATCTAGTTCTGTTCTTCTTAATTGTATTGTGTAAGTTATTGATGCTTGGTCTCTCGCCTAAAGACGTCTACGTAAATGATGTGATTCCCGCTTTCTAATTTGAAATGTCTTTACAGTGTTTGAAACATAATCATATTCTATTGTGCAAACACTACTTACAATGGTGTAACAATGTAAGCGTATGTAACCTCAAAGCGAATTAACTCTTAAAACGTTTGACCGTCAATACTCTTGAAGATGTGTTGAAATCTTTCGCCAACTTTCTGTTCAGCAATTTTCCCTTTCCATGTCAACTATTTTTTTAAACTCTACCCTATGACGTGAACAATCCATCTCAACGTCTAGCTTGCACGTATACTTTGGTACTGCTGAATGATTTAGAAGAGATGTAGTATAGATGAATGCAGAGTTGGAAAGAAAGCTCGGATTTCCTAGCCTAATAGAAAAGAATCAATTCCTTTAAGTTTGTTTTTTTCTGCCATGCCATTTACAAGAAAAGTTATGATAACGTCACATGGTATAACGATCACAAACTATACCACAACCGTAGACTTTTCTTATAAATAATTTAAAGTTGGCCACGAGCTAGAATTGTAGGGGCTTTGAATTTGTTCTTTAATCAATTAGAGAGACCTTGATAAATTTAAAGATCAATATTCGTCCCCATGTTATGTTATCTGACAACAAATATTAACTTTTATTAGCAGTCCTGTGTTTTGGCTTTCTAAAGTTCAAATGCACAGCAAATATTTAACTTTTTTTTTTATTTCGATTTTTTTCCGTGTGACTATAAGTACTTGCCAAAACCGATCTATTTTTACAGATTTTAATATTCTAATACGGTGGCTATTGTTTACTGCCTTTATAAACGAACATTTATTATTGTAGGAGCCTTCTGAAGTTGTTTCTTCTCACCCTCTACAACTGTCGTTAAACCCAAAGGGTTCCACTGCTTGTCAAATAAGGGGTCGCGAGAAGTCTGAGCAACCAACATGAGTTGATATGAAGGGATATTTCAGCTATTTGTTGAAGAAAAAAGACACCCTATTTAGTTTACATTATTCTTAAGTTAATTGATCATTTACGATTGCTTCTATTTCTCTCCAGGCATTCGCCATCTTCTGTGGGCTGGGAATCAACAACTGTCAGCTTTATGAACAGGTGTCTGTGGCTGCAGCAAGGCAAGCGGTGGCTTTGGAGGTAAGTGGTGATATGGGGTGACGCGAGGTGACATGTGGTGAAACGATGATTTAGTGGGGAAACGAGGTGATACGTGATGATACGATGTGATACGTTTTGAAACGAGGTGATATATGGTGACGCGAGGTGATACGTGGTGACGCGAGGTGATACGTGGTGAAACGAGGTGAACGTGGCTAAACACAGTGATATGTTTTGAAACGAGGTGATGTTTGGTGAAGCGAGATTATATGTGGTGTAAAGAGGTGATATGTTTTGAAACGAGGTGGGTGATACGTGGTGAAACAAGGTGATATGTTTTGAAACGAGGTGATACGTGGTGAAACGATGTGATACGTGCTGAAACGAGATGATATGTGGTGAAACGAGGTTTTATGTGGTGAAACAGGGTGATATGTGGTTAAAAAGGGTATTATGTGGTGAAACAAGGTGATACGTTGAGAAAAAAGATAATATATGGCGAAACGAGGTGATACGTGGTGAAACGAGGCAAAATGTGGTGTAGCGAGCTGATATATTGTGAAACGAGATGATATTTGACGAAACGAGGTATGTGTTGATTCGTGGTAATTTTTTGTTTAGTTTGAGATGTTTTATATTTGTGGTCACGAACAGAATTTACATTCAATAATGTGAACTCATTAAAAAAAAGTATGTTTTCATTGCTTTTATGAATTGCCTTCTCTATTCATGCAACAACCATTCCCATGGTGCTTACTTATGTCCACGTAAAGTTAGGAGGTTATACGTCTGCACAAAAGTATAGATTAAAATAAAAACTTTAGCTGAAGAGATCACACAAAGAAAAGGAATGCTATTCTCATTTGTATCTACATATATTTTACAGGTGTTGTCCTACCACGCTTCAGTACCACAAGAGGAAGTCATGAAACTTAGGGTAATATTTATGTTGATCTTTCATGTTCGTCAAATTTGAGAGATCTTTATTAACGGCGTAGGAAATGAGAGCGGAGGGTACGGTCCACCCAGGACAGCACTTTTTTCTTTATAATTGGGGGGAGGGAGAGAGGTGCATCTTCAACCTACTACTAACTTTTTAAATTTTTTAGTGAGAGGGGCGGCAAAAAGCTTGGTCCGCCCCGGGTGGCACTGACCTTAACTACACCATAGTCTGTAATAATCATTCAACAGTTCAGTTAAGCGTTTCTTATTTCGATTTAAATCAAGTTTTATGTCAATAGTGTAGCAAAAGTGTGTTGATGTTTCGCCCTGAATTGTTCGTTTTGTAAGTGTCGTGTGTTGAGCGCTGATGTGAAATTAACTTTGTACATAAGTTTCTTCTGATTTTGGGGTTCATTGAAGAAATTCAGAAATGCTTACAGTGGAAATAATTTTTATCAGTGCTTGGTGAGACAGTATTCTGAAATACACAGTAATCTAATATGAGCCAGTGTAAAGTCTTTACGGAAATAATTTCTTTGATAAATATCTAAAAAAAAACACACAAAAAATTTCTCTGCGTTGATTATGAATATATCAGAAATTAAAAAAAAACTTTTAACTATACAGTATGATTTAAATGGAAAGATATTTCTTGAGAAATGTGGATTAATTCAACCAAAAAAAAGTCATCATAATTACTCCCCCTTACCACTCTCAGGATCAACGACTGCCAGATGTCTTCGAACTTAAGCTCCAAGACTTCACCTTCAACGATTTCTCCCTGGACAACGATGAGATGATGCTGGCCTCCATTCGTATGTTCAATGACCTAGGGCTGATCAAGAAATTCAGAATTGACCACGAGGTAATCACGATCAGGTCATCCTGAAATATGCACGCATGAGAAATTCCACCGTTATTCTACTTCTTTACATATTTTTATATAAATTTATTGTTGAACTCTGGTTCTACTACGTCATAGAAATCATTTTCTTTCCATTGCAAAGATCATCCCATCCTTTATCATAATTGTATGAGTTAAATCACACATTCGACATTTACATACTAACACTTTCCGTATGCACCTTATATTTTTAACATTGTCGCTGCAATATTACAAAACAATTTCAGAAAACAAATAAATATATATATTTGTATTCAAAAATTAATTTTGAAAAGAAAAAAATGCCAATATATTACATTTTAACATTTTTCAACAGCAACAAAATAATCTTTGTTTAATCTCCAGGCTCCCCGCGCGACAATTCACGTAAAATAAAGTTTAACATTTCTCATTGTTTATTTCCAGACTCTGTGTCGCTGGCTGCTGACGGTCAGGAAGAATTACAGAAATGTCGCCTACCACAACTGGCGACACGCGTTCAACGTCTGTCAAGTGATGTTTGCTATTTTAACGGTCAGTGAATTTTGTGAGCTTTTCATGTCCAACTGTAGCTTCGGCATTATTTGTCTAGAAAGTCAACAACATTCAGTGAGCTTTTCATGTCCAGCTATAGATTCGGCATTATATGTCTAGAAAGTCAACAACATTCTGTGAGCTTTTCATGTCCAGCTATAGATTAGGCATTATATGTCTAGAAAGTAATTAAGAACAACGCAAGACAGAAGTACGTCTAATTTTTGCAATATGCTCTGGGGCATAAAACGAACAACACTTTCATTTTTTCTAGTTGCTTAAATATTAAAACCATTTAAATTATTATTGTTTTTTTTAAAGTTAATTGTTCCATTTATTTTAAGCATGATTCCATATTGAAAATCACTAGTAATATGAGGTGCATTTCATCGCATTTTTTAAAAAAAAAAGTGCACTTATATATTATTGTTGAAAATTGAAACATAGAAGGCGTACTACCATCAGGTTAAGTTCATATGCCTTAATTAAGCTTGTTGAAAAAAAATGGAAGAAAAGGAAACATGTGGAACAAATGTGGTATTTCATTTTTAGAGAGGCCAAAAAGGGGCAGTTTAATTTATAAAGTTATAAAATTCGGCCACATCATGTTATATAAAATTCGGCCACATCATGTTATAGCAGGCTGTTGAATTACGAGACAGCGTGACAATGTACAACATTGGGTTTATTTAATTTCAATTTAATGTTTCCTATAATATATTTATGAGTGCATGGAACGCTCATTAACTATAACAAAAACTCGAAAATTTACCTAGAAATCATGGAAGGACCCTGGAACCCCTGTGGTTGCAGGGGGCGAAATCTATTTAAGGGTCCAAGAGCTGTGATGATTGTGGAGAGAAAATAACTATCAACTTTTAATGCAAAAAGAAATTGGGGGGGGGGGGGCGTAATATCGAAAAGTGACAGGTGTTTTCCAAAAGTCACGCGATGGCTCTGCCATAAACCAGAATATAGCTCTGAAAGAAAACACGTACAATCGCTATAGCGTTAACTTTGACATTTCTTTGAGCTCTGGACTATTCTACTGCGCTGCTTTGTTGATGAAATTTCGTTACAGAGTCAAAAGAATAAATATGAATATTTAGAGAGCTGACGTGTTCAATTTTTAAATTGCGTTGATAGCAATCTTTATGTTTCCTTTTAACTGGAGCAAAAAGAGGGGGGGGGGGGGAAATGCAAGAAAGAAGGAAAACTGCAAGAATTTGTTGTTATGTTCGAATACAGAAAGCTTCCACGGGCCACGATTGACTTGTGAAGAGATTGCTTTGATTTATTGACTGCCGGCCCCCAAACCCGTGAATAAACAGTCCATTGTACACGGCAGAAGCCCTGGGTTCAATAACCCTAGTGTTAGAGCTAATGGGGCGATAGCGTTTTCTAGCGTTGCATGACGTCACAGCGCGTGAGGCCAAGGGATCAATGGCTGTCAACGAGTACAGAGCACCTTATGTCGAAAAATTAACCCTAACTAGCTACTCTTGGCGAAAACTGTCCGCCCGCAGGGAAAGGGAAGTACGTCACTTTCTGAGACATGGCAACGCTGTTTGTCACTTAGCGATACGTGATAACTTTGACGTCATGCGGATATTTATGGTATAAATTAGTGGGGGGAAATGTCTCTTTAACGTATAATTTTCCTGTAATTCTGGAACCGTATGTTTAGGTGACAGATGAATTCAAAAGTATAAATCCTTTGTCAATGTTAAGTCAGGGGTCCCGCAGGGCTCGATGCTAGGCCCCTGTTTGTTCCTAGCATATATCAATAACCTACCCGAGAAACTGACATCCCACGCAAGACTGTTCCCAGATGACACAGCCGTGTACAGGACGATCACCAACAGATCTGACCAGGACCAGCTACAAGAGGATCTCAATCGGTTAGCTGAGTGGGAGGCGAGCTGGGACATGGAATTTCATCCAGCCAAGTGCCAGACACTGTCAGTCTCTAGAAGTTGTACTCCTCTACTCTACCACTATGAATTGCATGGTCATTTGCTTGAGTCAGTTTCCTCCGTAAGGTACCTGGGTATTACCATTCAGAGAGAGGTCCGCTCGGACGAGCTTATTAACAATGTGTGCAACCAGGCAAACAAGACCCTGTGGTTCTTAAGGCGTAATCTAAAGATCAGCAACTCCGGTGTGTAAGAAAGAGCCTATAAAGCCTTTGTCCGGCCGCTTTTAGATTATTCATCTTCGGTCTGGGACCCATTCACTCAGAAGAGCATCGACAGGTTGGAGGCAGTACAGCGACGGGCAGCACGCTTTATCCTGAACCGCTACAGGAATACCTCTAGTGTTGGCAGCATGCTGGAAACACTGGGCTGGTTACTATTGGAGGAACGACAACGACAGTCCAGGCTCTCCATGATTTACAAGATATATAATGGGCTAGTCCACTGCTCTGGCATTAAACAGAAACTCATCCCTCTCCCCCATAGACAGCGACGAGGCCATGACAGGCAGTTCCGGCTCATACCAGCGAGAAGCCAGTATAGGAACTGCTCATTCCTACCAAAGACAATCAGGGACTGGAACAAGCTTCCAATAGGAACAGTTCAGGCGACAACACTCGACTCATTTGCGTCTATTACCTCAGGCCTTCCAACCCCTAGTGCATGATACCCTCAAACAGTCACTCTTGTAACCAGTGAAATATCCTCATCAACACCAGGCACAGAGACATTGCAAATCCCATCTACATTCATAGGAGCCATAATGATCAATAAATTGATCGTGGGCCCTTAATATATAGAAGAAGAAGAAGAAGAAATCCACATTTCTTAGCCATTGACACACTCATATTTTGAAAAGCGATCCTAAAAGCTGTTGGTCCACCCTTCTCAGCGCACCGCTCATCGGTGTGGCTGTGCGCAGAGCGGTGCACATAATAACATCATCCCGATGTCCGATCATTTTCATTTTGGCGGGGAAAAGCATACTGAACAGGGATTCTAAAGTTGTATTTAACCTGTATTTAAAAAACAAAGCAGTTACAAATTTTGGTCAGTCGGTGGAATTTCAATAGACCAAGGCTGGAAGTCTGAATCACTCTAGGTACCTCATGATTGTCTGAGAATTTCTGGTCACAGCATTCAACCACCTAGTTGCGATGAGATTAGTCCTATTCCCAAAATTGACAAATCTCTAATTAAATGCTTAGGAGGCGACGAAACACAATGCACTTTGACCCTGCATGAAAACCAGCATCACAAAATAAACATACACACAATATAATCGCTTAATCTAAGAAATGAACATATTTATTTCTGCATTCTTCTAGAACAGGGGTCACCAAACTTTTTTTTCACCGCGGGCCGGATAACTGACAAAATGACAAGCGCTGGTCGGATAACTGACCAAAATGACAAGCGCGGGCCGTATGATCATTCCTTGCAATACTTTTAAGCTAGAACTAAAGCCCTGATAATAAAAAGACGAAAAACTAAGTTTAGTATTCTATGTTCGAGTTTGAACCAAGTTAAATTTCAACAGTAACTTTATTTTTACCAGTGACATACTGTGATAGTGTGATATGTATGTCCACTCAATATAATACACTAATATCTATAGGAAATACACATCTGCAGCAACAAAAAGTTACTGGAGATTGCAATATAAAAATCAGTCATCTACTTCTAGAAATTAACTTTTTGACACCAACTTAACTCGATCCCACAAGGCACTGAGATGCGAGTATTTATTTTATTCATTTTAATATACTGTATGCTTATTTATTTACTATTAATATACCGTATTGTACGATTTTGAGATGATATTGTAAGATTTTAGTAGTTCGAGGGTAAACAGGTCTGCAATAAACAAGATAATCTAGATACAATAATTTAAAATTTAAAATGGTCAATTTAAGGCGCAGAGAAGCCATAAGGTCTTCTAACGTGTGAAAATCTCCGTTTATTCTAAACATAATTTTTATATTTAAATTGTATCACAACGTCTCGTGTTCCATACGTTTCATCAAACAAATTCAAGTATTGTCGGCGGGCCGAATGAACTGAAGTCGCGGGCCGCATCCGTCCCGCTGGCCATCGTTTGGTGACCCTTGTTCTAGAACTAGAGTGTAACGCGATTTTAAATTATTCAATGATATTTTTAAAGACTTTTAAACGTTTTTTTTTCACTTGAATGCTGTTTGTTTGTTGAGGTAGGAGTTCAACTCAAGGGGATTTAACGTGTAACTTCATTTTTTAAAAAAAGAGTTGCCTTCAATAAGCACTTGAGAAATATAACGAAGGAAAGAAAATCGTGTAGAGCTACATAATTACAGAGTTTAAATGCAATTCAATCTCTTTAAATCTTCATCCTATGTCCTATATGAAAGAACCCACCATGTTATGACTTGTTTCCTCCACAGCAATGCCAATGTCGTTGTAATCTGTCTGACAATGAGACTCTGGCCCTTCTGGTGGCGTGCCTGTGCCATGATTTAGATCACAGAGGAACAAACAACGCTTTTCAACAGAAGTGAGATTTTTATGTAGAGAGAGAACATTTTCTTTTAATTTTACGCCTAAACTTAAGGATGCTAAGAAATTTTAATTGTATATCTGAGAAAAAAAATAACCGAGAAACTTTTGTTCTAAAATTGACCCCCCTATTTTGCAAATATGTATGTGCTTTGCATTTGAATATGTATCAAAAAGAAATTTAGTAATAAATATATAATAAATATTTTTAATAAGGTTATTTTTAGGTTTAATTACCTAGAAATGTTTTTTCTAAAAATTATTTATGCAACTCGGTGCATTGGTGGTGTTCATAATTTATCAATTCAGATGACTAAATTGTATACTACGACCATCCATATAACTAAACATTTAAATCTATTTTTAAAGTTTTCCTGGCACTTAAGTTTTTAAAAAATAATATTTTAAAATATTTTTAAAAATTATAATTTTTTTTATTATAAGGGCTAAGTAAGGGAAGTTATTGTAAAAATAATGTACATATTATTCGTTGACTTTTTCGTTTATAGTTTATAGAATCGCTTACCTAGTGTAAATTCTCTTTTTGTCTCCTTTATCTGGTCGATTTGTTATCATTTTTTAGTTTACAAAAATATGCATTACACATGCAGTGAGTAATTATTAAAATAATGTTGTTTACTTACTTCCCCTGTCAGGTCGAGCTCGGCGTTATCTCAACTGTACGGAACAAGTGCCACACTAGAACATCATCATTTTAACCACGCCATTATGATCCTAAACAGCGGGGTAATATTTTATAATAATTTCACTTACTTTTAGTAGGTTTTTCCCAATGATGCTTGCAAATATTTTTTTTTCTAAATTTTCCTATTCATCATTCATAAAATTATTTGCTTTAAAAAACACTTTTTATTATGAATTAACTAAGAGCTTTCAATTATCAATTTTTTTCATGCCATGCCATAGCCATAACAAGCGGTATACTTATACTCTTACACTTACTTCTAACTCTTAACCTTGTTAGCTATTTATATCACGTATAGCCTACTTTTTTAAATACATGGTTAATTTAGTGTACTATTAATTCTTATCTAAAAATTGAATCTGTATGTCATGTGCTTTATATTCTTTCAATCCCCTCAACTGTTGCATTACGTAGGGTACACACCATACTATTACTATTTTTATTATATTTCTTAGTGTAATATTGACACTTTTAATAAGAATTAGAAATATAAATAAATGTAGCATTAGCTTATTAATGAAATGAGGCTAAATGTCTGTCACTCATTTATTTTGTACGGTACCAACTACAAAATATCCCTTTGTTTAGCAGGGCACAAATCTCTTTGGTAACCTGGGATCTGAGGATTTTAGCGAAGTAACCAAGCTACTAAAACATGCCATCCTGGCAACAGATCTTTCTCTACACATACAGTAAGCTCTTTTGACATCTCATGTAGTTGAGGTAGAGATGTTTAAGATTTGGGAATTACCAAGAACGTTAATGTAATATTGATTAGAATGAAATTACTTTTGGTGGCAAGGGACATAGACAACTTTTTATAGACTAAGAGATAGGTAAAGCTGGTTATGTTTCTTGAAATAGAAATGTACCCTCAAAACTAAAAAAAACCAACAAATTTTGCTTTTCAGTATCTTACTTATTTTTATTTAATTTTTCTCTGAAGAAATACTCTATAAAACCATTAAAAATAGATAATCTGAAAGTACACAAGTAATAAATATAGTCACTCAGACATAATTCAAAAACTGTTGTCAACATTAAAATTAATATCCTTAGCCTTAGTTACTTAGTACTACTACATTCATTGAACCTTTGAAGAAAATACTATTTAAATATCCTAACATGAAGAGGGAACCATATACTCAAAGCTACCAGACTATAAGATTTTATTGTCTCCCTTTTTGGTCCTTAATTGTTTAAAATAGTTTTAAGTTAAATAAATGTCACCCATTGATTTATTCATTCACAGACTGAGGGCAAAATTCTTCGCAATGGTGGATTCAGGTCAGAGGATATATGATGACAGAGAATCTAAAGAGATCTTTCGAAGCATTCTGATGACAGCTTGTGATATTGCTGCTATAACTAAACCATGGGATGTTCAAAGAAAAGTGAGAGTCTAAAGAGACGATGGAAACTCTTTATCCGGGGTGCTAGACAAAATTGTCTAAATTATATACAATGTATAAATATTGGTATATAGCATTGGCAAGCGCAACTCTGATTTTTTTTTCTCCATCATTAGAGAAAAATAAGTATTCATTGGAAAAAAAAATAATTAAAGTTTGAAAATAAAATGATTTATAGAAATTTAATTTACCAATGAACTTAGATATTTAAAATTTTTGTAATGAATTAAATGATTGCAAAAGTAGGAGATCATGGTAATTGGAAGCACATATTCTGATTCTTAAAATTCAAGAGAAGTGGCTTCAATTGTGTCTCTCAATTCATTGTTAATCTAAGTTATTTGACATATGAAAATAACAAATAAAAAATTTAAAACAATATTAATTTGTTTATTTTAGCATTATTGAAATTAAGAATATGAGAATATAACACTATTTATTTTGTCAGGTTTCAGATTTAGTCATAACAGAATTCTTTGATCAAGGTGACAAGGAAAAGAATGAACTGAACATTCAGCCACAGGTAAGAGAAATGCTTTTTTAGTTGTTGTTAAATATCTGGGACATTTAGTTCTTTTTCTAGGAAAGAATATGGGGGAGTTTTTAGATAAGCATATAGAAACTGGCTTGCTATTTTTTTTTAAATCTCTAGCAAGTAAAAGTCTCTAATAAGAAAAATTCTCAAATAAGAAAAAGTCTCTAATAAGAAAAATTCAGATAAATAAACAATTTAAAGGTTTCTAATTTGCATAGAAAATAATTTTAAAATGTTGCCAACCCTGATTGATGGATTCATGGATCTATCATTCAGCATTATTTCCTTTTTTGTTTGAAAAAGTTGATGGATTTGAATTATCTATATCATTAATCATTTAATGTACTCAAAGACAAAATGGCAATATTGATTATTTTGTTTAAGTAAATTCTGTTGTTTTTCATTGAAAAACATTCATTTTACAAGTCATATGCTTTTTTTTAAATGTTAAATGACTTTATTCCTTATGCATTGATTAGACTTTAAAAGTGTTAAGGATTTTTGAGTTGATATCAAAAAGACTACTACTTTGTGCAGACCCGCACCTAGGAAATTCTGGGCCCCAGGCAGCTGACAGAGTTCAGGCCCCTTTTCGAGGAAAAAAAAAGGGCGGGGCCCTATCTTGCATGAAAATTGCCATGGTGCACCCCAACTCCCCCAGGTGCAGGCCTGTTTAATGTTGTTTGAGATCCTAGAAATATGATGCCAAATGAGGATTTTAATGTTTAACATGTGATATTTTCTCAGGCATGTATGGACAGAGAGAAGAGAGATGAAGTTGCCAATCTCCAGTTAGCTTGGATTGATGGAATATGTCTACCTCTTTACAAAGTAAAAAAAACTTATACTTATCTAAGACATCTTTAATAGTTCTATTTTCTATTACGATTTGTTTTTTAACAATATTATGGAAAAGTTTTATAATTAGTTGTAAAGATTTAATGTTTTAATCAGGAAATGGCATCATGCAGCCGATTTTGAACTTTTAAATAAATAATTTTTATTATTGATTGAACTGTTATGTGTGTAATTTTTTATTTAATATATAAATTTTATATATATATATATAATGTTTTCATGATCTCACCAGATCTCACATATTCTTTTATTCTAAATTTAAAACCAGGCCCTAGTCAAAATGGATATGTGCTTCCAGCCCATGTTGGATGGTTTGTTAGAGAACAGGTCACGCTGGGAGAGATTAGACGCTGAACGTTTGAGTCAGCATGCGATACTTGAGACAGGAGTTTGAGGTCAATCATAGGGGATCGATGTCGCAGAACTGGAGCGTGAAGATTTCAAATCTTGAAATAAAGCTGTGATGTATTGTGTGATATGAATGATATTATCAGTGCATGGAAACAGTTTGATAATATTTCCATGGAACAGTCATTGTTCATGCCTTGCATTCACCTAAAACTGTAAAATAAATACTGCGCTCCCTGTTCCAATATGAAGGGAATTCCATTAATAATAACGTCTTGAATATGATGGATCACTAGTACTAGTAAGTTATATAATGGAACAAAAGCATACCCAACTTAATTCCTGCCAGGTAAAGCGAATCAGTTTGGGATAAATGGACAGTTGGCCTAGAACCACTGAATGGCTTCCAGTCAGACTGAAGCATGTGATACACAAACGTTCTTACAGTGGATACAACTCATCATTTCTTGAATGTTTAAATGGAAGACCAGCTGCATGCTCAGTGCAAGAGACTGCGGGATTCTTCAAGTCATTAAAAACTGTACAATAGCTCGTGGTGTTGAAAACTGTCTCCGATTTCTGACAAGAACTCTGCACAAATCTCCTCTAGTCTCGTACGAATATAGAAAATGTCAGAGTTTTGTTTTCAAATAAATATTTCTATACTTTATAAGATGAAATAGTCTTGATAATTTAAATATAAAGGTTGATTTTTTTTCTTTATTACATTTTTTTATCTTTAAGAGGTGGAAATTCATTTTTAAAAAAAAAAAAAGAATACAGACGATGTTTTCTCCAATTGTTATTGAGATCTGTAATATGTTTAGATATCATGACTGATGTATTTGAAATTGAAAACGTGCTATGCTTTCTGTGATTAATGAATTATTCCCATTACGTTCCACTATGTTGCAATACAATGGTTACTTTCCTATTGGTTGACATGGCTATTTATTATATCTTGTTAAAATCTTTTTGTATGAAGTGGTCCAAGCAACACTTTCCAATAAATGTAGTGCAATTGTTCTGTATACCTTACACAACCTCCCTGATACTAGATGTTTTTTTTATGTTGCTGTTGATAGGACCATATTGTGTTAGTATATATTGCTTAATACCAATCAAAACAGCTTTTGGTGAGTAAGAATGGCAAGAACTTCCTCATCATATGTTTAGGGGCTTGAAACTGTGCAGCCTGCTCCTTGGCATAACAATGAAAAAAAAATCCTTAAACTTATGAGAGAAAGATCAACACACCTTTATGTTCTCAACATTTTGGAATCTGTGAATTTGTAGTTACTATAATTACAAAACAGTAAAGAGATGAAAACAAGCCAGGGTTGAAAGTACAGTGAAGTAGTGACATGTGATGTCAAACACAAGTAGAAAAACAATAAGATAAAAATGTTTCTCAAACTTTAACATTTTGAAATCAAATTATTTTATTTCACATTATTTCTCAAACTTTAGCAATGTTTAATAAAAATAATTTGATTTTCGAAATGTGGATAATTTTAGCCACCTGAGGGAAACACAACAGAATGGTGTCAGGGTTCAGGTTATGTTGTTTCAATGAAGATATCTGGGCAAAGGAAGAAATTCACTTAGATAATACTTAAACTTTCTAAGAGAGAGTCCTGGATGCCAAAGATCGAAACATTTAATGGAGAATGAGATTCAAAGGTTGAGAGGGTGTTTGGATCATGTGAGAGGGTGTTTGGATCATGTGAGATGGTGTTTGGATCATGTGAGAGGGTGTTTGGATCATGTGAGAGGGTGTTTGGATCATGTGAGAGGGTGTTTGGATCATGTGAGAGGGTGTTTGAATCGTGTGAGATGGTGTTTGAATTGTGTGAGATGGTGTTTGAATTGTGTGAGATGGTGTTTGAATCGTGTAATGTGGAACTTAGTATTTTATCAGTGTGTTCACCTTTAATGATGTCAAGATCACAATGTTTCTTTTTACATATTGAATTTCAAGTATTTCAGAACTTTAAATACGCCTCTCACCTTAAAGCCAACAGCTGCTGCTAAGTGGTGGTTTCTGATGGTGTCTTCTGAAGCCAACAGCTGCTGCTAAGTGGTGCTTTCTGATCTTGTCTTTTGCCCCATTCCCTCCTGTCTCTCTTTGTGTCCCATCAATAAATGTGTTGACTTTAAAAAAGATTATTTCCAGCATCTATTCCAACTGACAACGGTGTTTACATAAACAGTTTATATTAGCCATTATTATTTTTGTTTCTGAATGGCATTATTTAATTATAAAATCTAATTTCATTTCACAATGATGTCTGTCAGCCATACAACACAATTTACAAGACATATATCAGTCCCTAAATTTATAAACTTTACAAATATTTGTTCGGTCAATAACCTATTTTCTCTATATTTAAATAAGTATTTCTTTAAAGAGTCTCTTAGTCAATTTTTTAAATTTAATTTAGAATATAATTTTTATTTATTATTAAAAGACTAACTTATCTTACCTGATGAAATGGTTTTCTACAAGATAACACTTTCATATTTATTTTGGCATTGCACCAGTTTGTTATGTTATTTATTGGAGCTTCATCTAAATCCATCCATATTCGCATTTATTTGTTTTATATTTATCAATAATGTATGTTAAAATATTTTCCTTGGTATAATATTAACTAGAAGTGGAGAACACAAAAGTTGTATCAGAGCCACTGATGAGGTGCTGTATCATCCTGTATTACAGTGGAGTTTAGGTCTATAGACACTATAGTATTTCATTTTGGCAGAATCAGAGGTTTTCATCATTATAGTTATAGAATTCTTTCTCTGCATAAAATCAGAGAAAAAAACTTGAACGAACACATTACTTTGGTTAATTTTTTTTAATCATAACTGGATAGTATCCAAAGCTTTAAGTTTTATTTTTCAAAATGATAGAGAAATAAAATATACTTCAAGTAAAAGTTTTAAAAGTTACTTGAAATATATTTCACATCGTAAGGGAAAACCTGATAGATGACAAAAAAGCCTTTAACTTTAACAGCACCAAAATAAAATTGAGGAACATAATGATAATCTTAATTTATAGTGAACGTAAACAGGAAATCTGTGTATGTTTCAATTGTTTCTGCAATTCAATATGATCCCCCGTTTACCATCACTACAATCAGTTAAATTTGATCTTTCTGTTCTCTCTGTTTTTTTTTTACTCTGTGAAAGCCTACCCAGTAGAAGATAGCTAGATCAATAAGACGCTGAGTTGAAAGTTTAATGATAAACTAATATGTATTGGAGAACTTAAATAATTTGCCTATATTTTAATCAATGCTTCCAATGTATGTAATGTGCTGGGTTTTTTTATATGTAAAGAAAAAAATTGAGTAAAATAATAGAGAACTTTGTGTTTGATCCATGACAATATTAGCCTTTTAGCCTTTCATTCTTAACAATTGTGTATTTACAAGTCAGTAATAAAATATGTTCTAATTAACGTCCTATTTTCTGTGATTTAAATTTTTATTGTTGTCCATTGTTGTGATTGCTCATAATAATACTCTAATTTATTGTAGATATATTATAGTTATGCCTATTTTTAAATGAAGAAATTCAAAGGGCTTTATTCAGCCAGTGCTTAAAATATTCTAAATATTATAGAATTAGACAAACAAAGAGCAACAATATTTTAAGTTAGTAGGACCCACTCAGGGTTGCCAACCATTCGTAGATTTACGAAAAGTCTATAAAATTTTAATTTAAAAAATGACATGTCCGTAAAAGATCGTAAGGACGAAAAATATTTATTTGTTTGTGACTTCATAGTTTCAACAATTTAATATTAAACATATTATGTAGCCAATGTAGCCTACGAAAATTCATTTGAATTTTCAGCTCACTCATTTTGAAGTTTAATTTTTAACATTTTGCATATTTTCAGGTGGACAAAGATACAATCTGTTGCTGTGGACTAGGACACTGTCTGTTGCTGTGGACCGTGGACTGCAATATTGCATTGGATGTTTTATTATATTTAGATTGTCACTGTCTATTTGTACTGAAGATTTCATTGAATTAGCATTGTTAGTTTAAAAGTTATGCTTAAAGACGCACATCAATGTCAAAAGATTACATGACATTTTTGAATTTTTTATAGCATTATTTTAATTGCTTTTGCAATATTTGAATATTCTGTTACATTTGGATTGTCACAAACTATTATTAATGAAAATTTGATTGCAGTAGCTTTATTAGTTTAAAAGTTATGTATTTAAATGTAAAAATGTCTCGGCCGTGGTTGCTTTTCATGAAATATTTTTTCTAAAATTGCATTTATTTTTCTGATCTGTATTTCATTTATTTTAAATGTGCCTTACTTTTAGATGGACGTTATCTGTTTGTATTGAAAGTTTTATAGCAGTAGCTTTATTGGTTTAGTAATTATGTCACTTTTTGAAAAATTAAATTTTCCGCCAATCGTCGTTATCCACGCCATATGCTCATAAAGTCATTTTTAATAAAATATAATAAGTTAATTCACAATTCATGTATTTTGTTTTGTTAAACACTGTATTGTAAATGTCTCCTCCAAATTTGAGAACTCTAACTTTAATAGCCAAAAAGATACAAGCAAAATAGTACAAAAAGTGTAATAATGCGATCACAGTTTTAAAACTTAAATACAAAGCCGAATAGTGGGGAAAAATAAATCGCTAAAAAATTCATAACATTTCTTCTATAAGTCATAGAAAGATTATCTTGGTGTCATTGGAAAGCTTAGAGTCAGCCCTTTCCAATGATATACTATTTGTGTATGTCTGATGTATTTGAAAATTTGACTTGGAGTACCTACCTACGTAAAAAAAATTGTCATTAAAAACGTGGAGATTTAGAATATTTATCCGTAAAGTTTATATTAATGTGTTCCAATATGTTTAAAGTATTACATTTACCTCAACGAGCGTCTCATTAAACGAAAAAGCTTTATGAACATTTTTGTCTGCTTAAGAAGGATTGTTTGGGTAACGAACAAACGCATGTGCCTGTACCGTGTACGGTGTACGGTACGCACAATAGGATCGCTGCTAATTAATTAATAAATTGTTATCTTTTAAAAAAAAGTAAAATACATGTATTATGAACAGTTCATTTCTTTATGAAACAACTGAGTTCATTATTGTTGTGGTGGATAGGCCTACTCTTTGGGTCATCCATTAATAACGTCAACAATTTTTACGCAATCCGCAATGTTTGACCCCCTCCCCATTACTAGTCAACAACTGTCAAACTTTCAATGACCCCCCCCCCCCCAAGTAATTATGTCAACATTTTCTAACCCCCCCCCCCCCCCACCTTACCCACCTTTAAAAAAAAATCAATTATAATATAAATAAATGTATAAATATTTTTAATTTGTGATATTTTTATGACACAAAATTGTAGGAACAACATTTCATTACATGTTTAGCTTGTTAATCAACAAGTTAAAAAGTTTTTACACTTAACTTTTATAATGCAGAATTAATTAAAAGGCTGTTCTTGATTAAATATCGTTGTTTGTGTAATAAACGTGATTATTGTCGCTAAAGCTGACAATTATAGTATAGTTTCTAGCTGATATTATCTTCCCATGGACATGGAGTAGCTCTATCGTAACAATGGGCATCGGGGACATCATTGCAGCTACTCGCATTGGTCGAATGTTGTTTTGTTGAGGAGCAGGTGCTAATTTCTTATGCTCAAGAATGGACCCGGACACGCAGCGCCGCCATTCGCACCCGGGTACCATTAGATTCAATGCTATTCTGATGTCATTTGTGGTAGTTTAATTTAGTAAAACTGAAGAATTAAGATTACAAACGTATAGTACATTCAATTATCTTTCATTTGATACCTCATTTGGTATTACAAACCCAACAATAATATTTTAAATCGTTTTTAACCCCAACCTCTCACTTCTGGTACCCGGGTACCAATAGCCACTTCGTTTTAAGTAACAAAAAACAAAAACAAAACAGGACAATTTCCGAAAATGAAATTGAAAATTATTATTTTTGTCCTACTTAAATGTGATATCTTTAACGTTTTAATCCTGGCAGTACGCAATCGCCTTTATTCACATCAACACTTCTGACACAGTGACGTAGGAGGGGGTGGTGGCATCGTCCGCCCCGGGTGGCACTTTTTTCTTTATATTTAGGGGTGGCATTTTCGGCAAAGTGCAGTTCTTTTCCCGTGGTGGGTAAGGGGTGGCATAACCCCCCCCCCCCCACCCCACTCCCCCCACCGGTTGACACCACTGATATGACACGCTTTTACGTGAAAAGAAATTATTGCGTTGGCTAAAAAGAATACTAGCCTATTTGAAATTAAGTTTTGATATTCATTTTTCTCATGTTTTTTTTTAAAAGAAGATTCAAGAAGAAGAAGAAGAAACGTGTATTGAGGTGGGGGCGCATACAAATTTTAAAAATTAATTATGAAAATAATTGCGTGTTCTAAAAGTATAAGTAATGATTATTTGCTTTTAAATTTTATTATTGTTTTGTTAATTTGTTGATAGAAAGATAATAAAAATTAGAACTCATATTTTGCCTTTCGAGAGTGTTATTAATATTTGAAAAGCATCTTATTTCTAAAGTAGCACTGATAAAACCATGAAATAGTTTTTGATTTAAATAATAAAAGAAATATATAAACAGTTTCAGTTTATATCCTTTTATTTAAGATTTATTAATCCTTTATATCAACTTCGCTTTTGTTCTTATGTTTCTATATTCAAAATATTTGGATGGCTAATTGACCCCGTAGCCGTACTCCTATTGAGGTAAAACTTGGCACATTGTGACATTGCCGATGAAAAATTGTCATCACCACCCACAACCCCAAAAAATATTTTTCCAGTTTTTCAAGAGGAAGATGAAGGAAATATAATGCAATGATTTCTCAAGAACTGTAGCCATCGCTAAGTCACACAATAGTCTAATGGCACTAATGCAGCAAACAGTTTTGGCTTTGGGGTAAATCCACAAGTTTCGACGGAAAAACAATACAATGTAATACCAACAAAAATCAGTTGCTAGACGCACACAAATGAAAGATCACGTAAAATTACATAAATGCAAAAAAAAAAACAACCAAAAAAAAAAAAAAGTATTCCTACGAAAACTTTAAAAATATATATTTTAAAACAAGAAAATATGTGAAAGTGGAAAATAGTCGACTGATTTTGATCCTTCCATGTAGAGATGTAATATTAACTTACTTTTTGGCCAATATTCGAATAAATTCAAGGTTCATTACTTCTATAATTTATGCCCCTCAATAATGCTTTCACTTTCAATTCTTTAAAAATTGATTTGGCTGCCCTATAACTGTTTGTAAGAATAATATAAGTTTTAAAAGCCATTGTAAATTTAACTTTACTGTCTCTTTTTCAAATAAATTAAAGTAATTTAGTATGCCTAACTTTCTGACTCTCTCTCTCTCTCTCATTTTCTCTCTGTCTCTCTCTCTCTCTCTCTCTCTCTCTCAGTCTTGAAATATATAAGTTACTCAAAAATGTAAGTTAATTTCTTATAATTGGTACTAAAAGCTTGTGAATAATGCAATTATATATATATATTAAATATGCATAGTTAAAGTGCGAATCTCTCTTCAGATTTTATCCTTTGACCTCAATAAATCAAAACAACTAGCTTAAATCTGCTTAAAGCAGAAACGAAATAAATATGGCAGTTTCGATGTCACTTGTAAAGAAGTTTGGAAGGTCCTTATGCATCGCAAGGCATTTTTCAAATTCTAAAGCTTTGTTACAAAGTTCAGAATGTGATGATATTGTTTATGGACCAGAGCATTGGCAGCTAAGATATTCTTTAAGAAAAGTAATATAGATTTTTTTTAAAATGTAATTAATTTCTACATCTACCACTACCAGCCGGGTGGTGGGAGAGGTCAAGATGTTTGTCTTGTTTATTTATTGTGAAGGCGTAGGCAGGCGTATTTTAGAGAAAATGAAGGACTTTGAACCTTTATTATTTACTTATTGATTGACTTATTATATAGTTGACTTACTACTTAGTAACTGCTGTCCAGTCTTACTTAGATTTACTAACTATGATTTAGTAAGACTTTGAGTAGTTTGAGTCTTCAGTGGGCTATTTGAATTTGATACCACCCGTGTGGTAATCGCGGCACCAATACTGCCAATCAAATTACCAAAGGGCAAATTACCTTCCTGGGTTTGTAATAAAAATTTTTGTATGAAATGAAAGATAATTGAATGGAATATATGTTTGTAAACTTACTTCTTCAGTTTAACTACTACCACGAATGACATGGGACATGGCGTTATCAGCATAGCCATTTACTTGAGAATTTAGTCTAAAACTAAAGAGACCCGGGTCCGAACATAAGCTATTTTTAATTTCTTAAAATTTGATAATAATTTTAGGTCTATAAGAATGAAAAATATATTGTAATTGCCAGATATAGGATGCAGTGGGGTATATAAATGAGACCTTTTTTAAATAATTTATACACATTATTAAGGAGGAAAAAAAAATTCAATACCAGCGCATAAGATACACCCCTTGTTTTAGGCGTATGATGAGAGGAAAAAAGTTGTGCCCTCTACTCCCACTATTTAGGTAACCTGTTATTAAGGTTCATATTATGAAGCTTTCCATTAATGACAACTATATTGCAGTGAGGTGCTTTTCACTTATTTTGGTGCCATGTCATCATTATATTGCTCAATGTGTCACTGGTAATGTTGACAATACTCCCTGGTATTTAAGACGTTACTGTTTCTGAACAGTTAATATCTCAAATTTTAAAATTTGTAAATGTTTTTCTTTTTTACAGATTATTGAGAAAGACATCAATCCGCATGTTGATGAATGGGAAGCTCAAAGAAAATTTCCAGCACACAAAGTTTTTAAGATTCTAGGTGACAATGGGTTTCTTGGTGTCAATAAACCAAAAGGTGAAAGATTTAAACTTTTTTTTTATAAATCCATTTATCATCATCATCATGTCCCTTAGTCCTTGGACCATTGGGGTTCCACAGATGACATGAAAACAATCCTCCGTTCCTCTCTGTCTTCTGCACTACTTATAGCATCACCTAGTTTTAATCCTGTCCACTCTTTGATGTTATCTTCCCACCTTTTTCTCTGTCTTCCTCTTCTTCCATTAAACAAGGAAAGTTAAACAGTCTTAAACAGTCACTAAAAGTGTAGATTTCATTTGAAGCCTAATTAAACTTGATTGATTTCTTTCACACCACCCCCCCCCCCCAAAAAAATGAAGTCATTATTTAAAAAGTAAACCTACAGAGGCCCATACAGGTTCTAAGGGTGGAAACATTACCTTTGGTGTATATGCATACCTTACTTTGGGTCAAGAAATCAATAATGATTATCACATTTTAATCATGTGACCTTGATCTTTTTCATTTTGTTCCACCAGTGACCCACCAGACATTTCAGAAATAACATTTAATTTTTAATTCCCATTGATAAATAAAAAAAAAATTGTTTAAAATTAAGTTTATTCAACTTTTATATTTCATATTCACGTGAAAAGATTTCAAGCTATTTCTCTTCTCAGTGTAACAAAGATAAACTTTATATTTTTCACCAAAATTATTAGTTTTGAGTGTGCATAATTTGCATTCTTGACGCTGATCACTTTTGATAGTAAAGTGATAGCCATATGTTCTTACTTCTGGCTCTGGCCTCAGTTGTTGTTGATAGTTCCTTTTCTTCATTGGACATTCTCTGGTGGTTTAAAGTTATGGTGATCCTCATTTCATGCCCCTTGAGGCTTTCGTTTGAATCAGATGTGATGCAAGTGTAGCTTGAAACATTCTCTGATTCATAGTATCTCTTTCTGCCTGCCCAAGCAATTGACAGTGATAGGAGAGCCAGGCATTTACCAGCATCATACAAATGGTGTGCCAAAAAGAATACAGAAATAAGGGCTTGGATCTCATCCTATATGAATAGTTTGCTATGTAACCGTCATGAAGATCTACACCTTCCATGTTTTCATTGTAAAACTCCAGGTCTCTGAACTTGAAAATGTGTGCATTTAGTTTGGTCCCACCGAGTGACTGTGTTACTGGGATCATTACCACAAATAGTGGATAACTCATTTACCGGTCTGGTATTATACCAGCAGACTGCTTAGTTGTTTTTCTAATGCACTGATCCATCGCACCTTCACATCTTTTCTTGACTGCTGCTTGACTTCTGGAATGCAAGTGGGTCTCATTGTACCGGTGTAGTGAGTGCCTAGCTTCTGCACTGCTGCTTGACTTCAGGTATGTGATGGGGTTTGACTATGCCGGTGCAATGAATGCCTAGCTGCTGCACTACTGCCAAAAGAGGCATACTTGTAAAAAGGTTGTCTGCAGTCACTTTGTAATTGAGCACTGGTTGTCTTGGAACATTATGTGGCAATGAAAGAACAAAGTTTCATAATAACAACAGCCCCATTTCCTAGCACACAATTTTCAAAAATAAATCTTTGTTGCCTTGATAGACATCTAAGTCACAAAGAATTACACTGGCACTGGTTCTAGCCCAGACATTTTGATTTCCCACTGATGTGGCTTTCCCTTCACATATTGTTTTATTCTACTGAATTTCCTGTTTAATGGGATCATCATTTCATAGTTCTCTTGTGGCACAATGTTTAGACAGTTGCAATGGTGAAATAGTTTTGTGGCTTTATTAATTAATTAATAATTTGTTTTAAGCTTTGTAAATTCAGTAAGAACACAAATGAACTGAAAGAATGTTGAAATGTCATATAGTTATTTTCTAGTTTATATATTTAAACCCAGAATATGGTGGCCTTGAGCTTGACTATACCTACAGTATAGCTGTAGCCGAAGAGCTTGGAAATATCAATTGTGGAGGAGTCCCGATGGCTATAGGGGTGCAAACCGACATGGCAACACCTGCTCTGGCTAGGTAGGTACAAAGAGACAATGGCAACACCTGCTCTGGGTGGGTAGGGACAAACAGACATGGCAACACCTGCTTTGGGTGGGTTTGGACAAACAGACATGGTAACACTTGGTATGACTAGGTAGGTACAAACAGACATCGCAACACCTGGTATGGCTAGGTGGGTACAAACAGACATCGCAACACCTGCACTGGATAGGTACAAACAAAACTGACAATACCTGATCTTTCTAGTTAGGATCTAGCTATGTAGTATATGTATATATATTCAATTGTTATACTATAACTAATAGAGCAGATAAAGGAAAAATTATCAAAAGGCCTCACATAAGTAAAATAATAGTATTGATAATTGTATTGCCACTGCCTTTTTATTAAGAATGGCATACTTTGTAATCAGGCAATGACCATAGACAAAATCATTTTCAAATGAATCAAATTATTGCTTTGACAAACATAGGTTTGGCAGTGATTATTTAAAGCAAGAATTTCTTGCACCCTCAATTGCTGGAGATAGTGTGGCATGTCTGGGAGTCAGTGAGGTGGGTTCTGGTTCTGATGTTGCCAGTAAGTGATCAAGTTTTTGTTTTTAACTTACTTACCACTGTGTATCATTTATTACCAAGAAGTGACAATAAATTTTCTACTTTTTTTTCCTCTTTGTTTTTTTTTTTTGTTTTTTTTGTTTTACAGAAAATGAAAACATGAGTGAATTTGATAAAAATGTATGCATTACTTTTGAGTAAAGAGCAATTATTTGATATAAATAGCTTCGCTTCTTAATGTGTGTCTGAGTTTTTAACCTATTATAAATACTGATCATCATATGACAGGTATACAGACCAGGGCTTCCAGGAAAGGAGATGACCTGATTCTTAATGGGGGCAAAATGTGGACGACCAATGGAACGCAAGCAGACTGGATGTGCTGTTTGGCCAACACAAGTGATGGGAAGTCTCATTCCAACAAGTCTCTCATATGCTTGCCCATGAAAACACCAGGCATGTCAATCTTCTTAGAGAGCAAATTATAATCATTTTTCCACGTGTGTTATCCAAAGAATGTTTCCAAAAGTGAGATCTGAAATCTATAAAAAAAAAAGTTTCAACTGAAAAAGTCAATGGATTTTTATTTAATGTTTTATTTACAAATGAGGAGCATGAAAAACAAGGATGGGTAATTTCAAATCCAATAAACATTTTGAATTTCATGTTCTTTGTATAGTGGTTAAATATATATTATCAACCGACTAAATTGTTATATGTAACCATGATCAGAGTTATCACTGGTTGCTTGCTTAACAAGTGAGTTGAGATTCCCTTGTCTTGGCCCTCTTAACTTTAACACCAGATTTCATGCTATTTAACTAGGTGTAACAGTTGCCAAGGAAATCCAGAAACTCGGCATGTGGAGCTCTGACACCGCCCAGATTTTCCTGGAAGATGTGAGGGTTCCAAGGTCACATATCATTGGGGAGGAAGGCCAAGGGTTTACCTACCAGATGCTTCAGTTCCAGGAAGAGAGAATATTTGCTGCAGCCGCAGGTAGATCATATTTGACCGACATCCTACAATTTTAAATTCTTATATTTTTTTAATAAAAAATAGTTGAACTGTGATTTTTTAGTTAAAGTTTTGCTCACTCACATCAAGTACTGATAACAAACTATGTACAAAAGTGTTTGGAAAATATCTTATGCTGCATGCTGATATGCTGGATGCTGGCATACATAGAGGTCTTCTTCCAACTAATAATTGATTTTTCTTCTTCAAAATTCAGTTCTTATGCCTATAGAGAAAATGATTAGTGAAACCATCAAGTATACAACAGAGAGAAAAATCTTTGGCCAGCCTGTGTTAAACTTCCAAGTTGTTCATTTCACTTTGGCCGAGCTGGCAGCTGAGCTGGAGATGCTGAGGTCTGCCACATATAGGGCTGTGGGTAGGTCAAGGACGAATAAAAGCTACTGGTTCACCCTGGGTAACAATGGAATAATTTTTATCAATTTTCAGCACTACACTCATAAATAAGAGAAGAAAATATTGCACATCACAATTTGATTAATTGTATTTTATAATTTTGTAACAGTATGTCAAAGGATGTGGCCTTTCCATTCTGGAATTATATTTCTTTTTTTAAATTTGTAAGTCCAAGTCTAAGATTGAGAGGTATACTTTTTACTTTTTAGATTTGTATCTTCAAATGTGGGAAATATATTTTCTTTATTATTTATCATGGTAAGCCTATGGACAAGAAAAATATATTTCCAGCCAGACAAGAATAACATTACGAAGCTGGATTTGTATTTCTTTTCTAGCTTTGTATGCCAAAGGTCAAGACGTTACCAAGCTTGCTTCCATGTGTAAGTTGAAAGCTGGCAGGCTGGTACGTGAAGCCACTGACAAGTGCCTCCAGTACTGGGGTGGCATGGGCTTCACTGAGGATGTTATTATCAGTAGGTTTTACAGGTAAGTATGGTGTGTACCAGTCTCTACAGTTGGTCAGGTTTTTGTTAAATTTTTGACATTGTGATGTCTTATTTCTCCAAAGTTTAAAATGTTAAATCCCCTCTTCATAATAATTACAAATAATTTTTAAAATTTAAAAACATTCACTGCAAAGTTCTAAAACTAAAACAGAGATGTATCTACCTTGGGGGAGATGGAATAACCATATAAAGTTTTAGATCTGTTTTCCATGAACCATAAAACTACGTTTTTCAAGAGGTTTAGTGCCACTTCCAATTAACTGCATTCAACTGTCAGGGTTGATTGCATAAAATGCTTCCTTAACTGCATTCAGAAACCCATAGACACATCCAACTCATTTAACACCAAATAACATTGACGGGAAATTAAAATAATAATTATTTTTTTTCCTCCTTAATTTGGAATTTTTTAATTGACACAACATGTTGAACTTTATTTATTTATTGTTTTAGAGACATGCGTTTGATCTCCATTGGAGGTGGGGCTGACGAGGTCATGCTGTCAATCATATGCAAGCTCATGAACACCCTCCCAAAGACTAAGAAGTGATTTTAAAGAAAATTCTCCAAATTAAAGGTATGCAAAATACATTTGTGTTTATTGATATATAGCTCTGCTGTATGATATATATAGGCACATATTAAGAAAATGTAACCCATCACTTTTAAATCATAATTTGTGATGTGGCAAATTAATTTTAAAAAAACTAGAAATTATGCCCTGAACTTCCCATCTGGTAAAGTTGCTTGACAAAACAAGCACTTAAGTAACTGACTTCAGAAGAATCCTAATTAATGCTAACTTCTTGAAATTTTATTTTGCGCGCCTGTTGAACAGCGCATTACAGCCATAATTTTGTACCTAGATAATAATTATTTGTGATTATTTTAAAAAAATTTAAAATCGATTTGATTCAAACTATTAATAAATTATCAGTAAATAATGAACAGTTCAAATGTTTTCTTACACAATTCATTTGACTCATTTTGGTTTAAGATTTTCTCTATTGTCTTTCAGGTGCTGAGTTTGTTCCCTTATGGAAAAGAAAATGTAATGAGAGAAATGTGCCTTCATTTTGCCCAGGATGATGTTGGATTGCAACAGCACACACTTGATGAATCATATAGATAATTCTTCTCAATGGCATGCACCCGTAATGCAAATTATTAATTCCTTAATTATAGAGTTGTTATACTTACTTTATTGAATATATTTCAACATTGATTACAATGGGAGAACAATAATTGCCCTGATTTACACCACCTTTGACCTGAGATTACTGACAAATTAATTTTTTTTTATTTTTATTGTTTCAATAGAAATTAATGTGTATTTATTTATTAAATATAATCAGTTTTAAAGCACACAGTCTTGATACAAGAGACTGATTTCATTACGCAAATATTTCAATACTAGCTATAACAAATAAAAATGACAGACTTTTTATGTTTGAATTTCAGCTTTACAATATTATTTATTTTTTACATCCTAGTGGTATGCAAATAAAAAAAACATAATTCTCTGTCATAAAGCTATTTTTATATTTTCAATTTAAAAAAATTTATTTTGTAACTCAGAATTATTATAATTTAATAGTTATTCAAATTAAAATGTTTTTGGTTAATGTGCAGATTTCTTGAGAAAAAAAAGACACTTTATGTAATGATACCTCTCTGTATCTTTCTTGACTTTGGTCATGGGTCAAGGTGACATACAGCTGATTACATTTTGAATGAAATAACCATTTCTGTTAATCCAAGTGACCTTTAATCTCTGATTGTTAGGTGGTATTGTTAGTGGAAACATTGCCATCTAGTAGTGTCAGTGACCGACATTGTTACATAGAGAATTATTTATGTATGTTGATTCACTTATAAAATATTTTAATGGGGATTTTTGCAATCTTGTTACAAAATATGTCCAAATGTTATTGAATGAATTAATTGTGATATTTTATACAATTATTAATTATTATAAAAACTTTTTAAAAAGTATTCCATTATATTTGTTCATGTAATGTAACTATTGTTTCTTGTCAAATTATAAATTTTAGTATGTGATCATTTTGAATAAATTACATGTGAAAGTTTTGAAAGAGTTCATTAAATGATGTGATGTAATATTATTATAACATGTTTTGCTCACTGTACAAAATGTCTTTGGTCTTATTAAACCATTGCTCAAAGTCAGTGATATAGTTTTAAAATACTTTTGGGATTGGAAGCTGCAAAAATCTATCAAAGAAATACTCTCATTTAGAGCATATTTGTTTTAAAAAACAATATTGAGCTCAGAGATCTTAAAGTCTATGTGAAGGGCAGCATTATGGCTATTTTGATGGCATTGTGCCAATTAAAGGGCATTATATTGGCTATTTTGATGGCATTGTGCCAATTAAAGGGCACCATATTGGCTATTTTGATGGCATTGTGCCAATTAAAGGGCACCATATTGGCTATTTTGATGGCATTGTGCCAATTAAAGGGCACCATATTGGCTATTTTGATGGAACTGTGTGAGATCACAGGGCACCTTGATGGCATTGGAATAACCCTCAGCCTTGCTGCTTACGCTATTAAATGTACTTTATTTGATGTTCGTGAAAAATTTCCTTAAATTTATCTACAAGTTCCATACACTAGCTATTGTATGTAGAAGCTTAGTTTAAACTTATTCTATACCTACACTAGTTATTGTATGAAAAATAGCTTAAACTTATTCAATACCTACACTAGCTATTGTATGTAGAATCTTAGTTTAAACTTATTCTATACTTACACTAGTTATTGTATGTAGAAGCTTAGTTTAAACTTATTTAAACCTACACTAGCTACTGTATGTAGAAACTAGTTTAAACTTATTCTATACCTACACTAGTTATTGTATGAAGAAAGTAAGTTTAAAATTCAGAAAAGAGGGACAAGCCAAATTTTCAATTTATTCAAGGAAAACGATTATTTTTTGTTAGTGCAAAAGCTTGGGTAGTCAGCAGGCAAATCATATCAGCTGTCTAATATCACAGTGACAGTAATATGGGACTAAAACAGTCACAAATTAAGTGTACACATAACATATGACGTCACCCATGCAAACAAAACAAACACGTCCATGCAGAGAAGACAAACACATCCATGCAGAGAAGACAAACACATCCATGCAGAGAAGACAAACACATCCATGCAGAGAAGACAAACACATCGATGGATGCAGAGAAGACAAACACATCGATGGATGCAGAGAAGACAAACACATCGATGGATGCAGATGAGACAAACACATCGATGGATGCAGAGAAGACAAACACATCGATGGATGCAGAGAAGACAAACACGTCCATGCAGAGAAGACAAACACATCCATGCAGAGAAGACAAACACATCCATGCAGAGAAGACAAACTGAAACACATCCATGCAGAGAAGACAAACACGCCCATGCAGAAAAGACAAACACATCCATGCAGAGAAGACAAACACATCCATGCAGTGAAAGACAAACACATCCATGCAGAGAAGACGAATACATCCATGCAGTGAAAGACAAACACATCCATGCAGAGATGACAAACACATTTTTATTCATCGACTGTAAAAATTTAAGCTTTTTTATTAAATAAATAATATGCATAGGATTAACCTAATTGCTAAGCAGAACGTGTCAATGGCTGGACCCCGCTACGTAGTATTAAACTGATTGCTAAACAGAACGTGTCAATTGACCTCGCTACAAAGGATTAAACTGATTGCTAAACAGAACGTGCCAATTGACCTCGCTACAAAGGATTAAACTGATTGCTAAACAGAACGTGTCAATTGACCTCGCTACGTAGGATTCATTGTATTTATTTAATGTCTTCTTGGCCGATACTTGCAATGGCGTAATGCTTAAAATATAGTATTATTTTCATTTCTGCACAACTATGCACATATTGAAAGGGGAGAAAACTCGAAAGTAAGGGGAAACCAAAACCTATCTCGCATTAATGAGACGTCCCGTCTGGTGAGAAAGTGACAGAGCTTTTTCTACTCGCTCAATTTTGTTTGGGTATAGGCCTATACGCTGTAGATTGTTACGATGTAGACTGATATGCTGTATATTTATACGTTGTAGATTGATTTGCTGTATGATAAGATGAGATTCTTTTATTGATCCAAACAATGGAATTGTTTTTTGATTGCATTGTAATTGTACATTTTCAGCACACATTTGGGCACGAGACATCTACGTTAAATTATTTCACTGGTGGAAAAAAAGCAGCCATTTCATTCAGTGAAATCTCTTAGCCATATATTATCAGGGACTTATTATTCTCATTAACATTTGTAACTTCAAGGGGAGCACGCTGGTAAATTCGTGTAGATTGATATGCTGTACTGTAGAGTGATACACTGTAGAGTAATATGATGTAATGTAGAATGTAGATGATGCGCTGTAGATTGATATGATGTAGATTGATACACCGTAGCCGTAGATTGACACGCTGTATAATGATATGTCAAATATCTTGACATAGTCCATTGTTGGGTACCATTACCATGATGGCCAGTCTCCCTACTAAGGTCTTAAATTGGGAAGTTGAACATAAAAGTTAGACAAAGTAACCGTACGGATAGCTATATGTTTAACGAGTGAATATGAGATAAGAATAGACAAAAAAATTGTGAGAATACGATACAAATAATTATCCCTGCAACGGAGTGTTTCCTCACACGTACTAGTGGGTCTAGTCCCATGTGGTCTAGTGGTTAGGATTCCTGGCTTTCACCCAGGCGGCCCGGGTTCGATTATTTTGGGCGATTCCTATATTATTTAATTAAATTCAAGTAGTATTTCAGATTTTAACGTGAGATGTCTTACAAAATTTTGTGACATTCTATTTTTTAAAATTTAAGTTCCTTTCAAAAAAGATATTCACTTTGATTGATTGATTGGATATTGATAGAGCGCTTGTATCCATGCTACTTTAGCTTGCTCACTGCGCTCTAGTGTTCTTAAATCTATTTAAAGAAAAAAGTCTTTAAACGTTTCTTAAATGATTTTTTATCATTTTCCATTTCCCTCAATTTTGGCGCTATCGCTTCAAATGAGCGCACTCCGTGAAACTTTTTTTTGTGTTTATATTTGTTTATCCACCCTGGGAACTCTGAGGAAGGACTGTGCTGAAGACCATGGCTCTTTAAGGATACGTGTTTATTAATCAGACTGCGCACAAAATAACGTTCTGACATAGTCAATAACCGTGCAATTAAAATAATAATACAAAATTAGTAATACAATTATTTAAAAAAAGGTATTTTAAAGACGAGATAATACGCACTTAAAAGTAGAAAATAATTTTAAATGTCATAAACTACATTATGCAAAGAAATACAGTGCAGTAGTGTACAGGAACACTTTGTGAAGGCGATTGATTCGAATTGAATGTAGACGAAAATCAAATGTTTTATTTCTGTTAATTTTTGGACATATTTTCTGCGTAGATTTTCTTTGTGCAATAGTAGGAAGTCTTTAAAAAATATATTTAAAAAATAAATGTTTAAAATTGTTTTCTTCTTTTTAGTATTAAAACTGTAATCATTAAATTATTGGCAAAAAAACCCAAAAAAACAACAACTTTTTTTTACACTTTTTAAACATCGCTTTAAAAATCGTGGTTAAAAGGGGCTTAACTCTTTTCCTACGCATACAACTAAAAGGTGGAGCTCACCCACCCAATCAATCACTCGGTCGTGAAACAAACGCGGTCAACCATAGCAATTTTCTAAGACAATATTCTCATTACAACAATTTTTTACTCAAGTTTCATCCCCCTTTACTTGACCACTATTACACCAATATTGTGCTAATATTGTTTCATCACAGCTACCTTACCACCATTACACCAATATTGTACTAATATTGTTTCATCACAGCTAGCTTACCACCATTACACCAATAGTGTGTTAATATTGTTTCATCACAGCTACCTTACCACCATTACACCAGTATTGTATCACTGTTGCCCATACTTGCCAGCCCTTACAGTAACTTACACCACCATTGTACCATTGACGTGTATTCACCCTTAGTTACCAAATCATTAATACTCTTATTTTAGAATGATATTTTTTTTAGCACCCCTACGATATTATGCACTCCGCACTCCTTGTATTACGTGTACAGCATGGCTATTTCAACACCCCCACTCGTATCCACCCCCCCCCCCAATTATCACTGTCGTGGCAAACTGTCCCAGCACCCTGCCGTGTGTGTCGTACTCTGCCCACGGTTGTTCTGCCATCACTGCGTCACCACGGGAAGCCACATGGCACAACTCTGAGCGTCAGGGAGTAGATCTATAAATAGACGCTAGTTGCTGGGTGGTGCTCATTGCTTGAACACTTTTGGCGGGCACTATCCTGGAATTCCGGTAAGATATTAAAAAAAAAAAAAAGAATCGAATATGTAAAAAGTTTTTCTAATAATAATTTAAAAAAAAGCCAAGTTTACAATTTCTTCGTTACACAAATTTCAAAATATTCTCTACACATTACATATGTCGATGAAAGATTTACAAAATTGGTTGATCATGACGTCATTAGAGGTTTAAAGAATTTTTTTTAAAAAGAGCGAAATCTGAAGATGACCTAATTTTATAAATTCAGAACTTATAAATAGTTTACTTTAATTCTACTTTTTAAATATAATTTATAACCAGGGATATACTATCTCTTATGGAAGATACACATCTTTGTTAAAAATATCATGTTTAAATTATTGTCAAATAAAATGTTATGAAAATTTGAATGTATAGTTTGAAAGTAATGTTTAGGTTTATCACAGAAAAAGTTATTTTTTTAATGCTCTGGTTTTTATCTTGAAAGTCAATTCAACAATGCGCTAAGTAAATGGGCAAACACATAGTCTAGCGAGCAAAGTGTAGACATAAGGGAATCAAACGATATGGCTGTGGAAAAACTTTTACCACTCCGGCCTTAGTAGTGAAATTTCGACGAAATATGCGCGTAATTAACAAAAAGATGTATCTGACTCCCTACTCACTTCTCTCTCTCTCTCCTTCTCCCTTCACTGGTCTCGAATCTTCTCTCTCTTTGTGTATGTGTCTCTTTCACTATTTTTTTCCACTCTGATTTTAAATCACTGTGCGTCTCTTTTTTTCTATCCCGCTATGTGTGTCTGTTCCAACTTTGACAGCACGTAGCTCTTTCTCTTTGTGTCCCTTTCACTTTTGCTCTCTGTGTGTTTATCCTTCTTTACTTGTGCCTCTTCTTTTCTACGCGCGTCTCTTCCTATCCTTCTGTGTGTCTGTCTTTCACCGAGTGACACTTCTGGTTCTGGTTCGGTACGTTGCTGCATTCATATACTGGCATATGTGCAGCGGTTGGGGAAGCGATGCTTTCTCTATTTCTTCTCTTTATGTCTGTCTGTCTTTCTCCGATTTTTCTTTTTCCCTATCACTCTCTGGGTATCTTTTTCTCTATATGGCTTCTCTCTTATCTCTATATCTCTATGCGTGTCTCTCTCACATCCTCAGCCGCATATGCGCCCCTTATCCATCGCATATTTAATTTATTTTATCCGTTAACTTTTCTTGTCGTAATCTTTGATTTTCTCCACACTTGTTAGTGCTTTATAATTAAAAATAAATGATCTATTACGTTATCACAATTTTTCATTAACTGTCAACGCTGCAAGCACATTTATCTTCATTTTGGATTTATTCTTTAAAACTAATTTTAAATTAATTTAACATTAGCAATGGAGATCAGCTAATAATTTTTGTAAAACGTATAATAAAGGCTGGAAAATGTAAATAATTTTTTGTTTCTCTATTAGTAAAATTGAATAGAATTTATTTTTAAAACCCGATGGCACGTTTCCAAAAAAAAAAATTGTAAGAGTGTGAATCTTAATACGTCTCTTCTAACAAAAAATTTGCTGAATACATGGCTCTGTAATGGTTGAGATCGCACACGTCCGCATAGCAAGCTAATTGTTTTTCAAGTAAAAGGAATTTATCAAGTTTTCAGAAAGGATTTTTGTTTCTAATCACGAGGCCAAGATAAACGAGAAACTTTTTTTTTTTTCATTTCCTGTCATGTTGATGAAAATACATGACGTCATTTCCATAATGAACATGCAATAACGTCGAGCTTAATAAGTAATAAATATGTATTTGAGAGTTAAAAACACATTATACTTGTTTAAAGTCACACGTTTCTATTATCACCTGTTTAGATTGCTCTATGTCATACAGCATGTACTCCAGGGCCAGATTAAGCCATTTTAGTGCCCAAGGCACAAACCCACATGGTTGCGCCCTTCTGCCCGAGGCCCCTGATCTTGTTTAAATTTGTTCCAAAAAAAAATATTTCTTGAGGACTTGTGGTGCCCCCAAACGCTTGGTGCCCAAGGCACGTGCCTTATTTGCCTAATGGTTAATCCAGGCCTTATGTACTCAAACGTTCGTTTATTTAATTTAATGTTTTTCCTTTCACAGAAAACTAAACAAAAACAACGAAAGAAATCAAACACTGGGAAACATTTAGAGCCGTTGTTTCCACTCAACCAAACCACCAAGAAAGAATCAACTCAATTTTGTTCTGCATTATTTATCCATAAACAGGTAAAATAAAATTGATTCCTTTACGTTTCTACATATTTTATTCGTATTCTTACTTCTTACTTTTTAAAATACAATTTGTTGACTCATATTTTGGTTCTCATCAATGTAATTCGTTCCTGCATTTTTTACCGTGTTTGACGGGAAAGATTTTTACAAAATATGATTTAATATACGGACACAGAAAACATAAAGTATGCCACTCGTTTGTATTAAAAAAAAAATTTCCCAGTTAACTTCTGATTTGTCATAAGGCTAAACATTTTGCTTACCAGCATTAATTACGTTTTGGAACCATTGTTTATGAAAAAAAAACCGTCAACTATGCTCATAATGTCCTAATATTACAGGCTATTAAATGCCAACTGCATTATTGTTCGGGATGTAATCGGAGAAATTAAAATTACCCAAAGCTTATCCATAAAAATGTTCACGAAAAACCAGCTGATATTATGGATGTTTACATGCAAAGTCTAAAATTGAAAAGGATTTATTACAATGAGCTGTTTTAGAAATTAACGAAAAGTTATAACAGGAATCACACAGACACTGGGGAGAAAATTAAGCCATAATTTGTTTTAGCTCGATACGGTTTCATACCCATCCGTCCAATCTGACACCCAACTACGCTAACTATTACGTCAAGCAAATAGTGATCAAGGGCGTCCACCCCAAACGTTGCCCACTCTTACTCACCCCTCTACGGTAAGACGCCGTAAATCTGAGCCTTTAATACACCCCGACAGCTCCCCCAACCCCCCCCCACCCACACGGACACACACAAGCACATACACAAGCACACACACACACACACGCATTCAGCGTCTCCTCACTCCAGTTGCTTGTGTCAATTTCCTCTGTTTTACACAAGACCCCCAATTAAAGTAACAAAGTAATTTCGAACAACGTGTTGAATTTCCGCTGCTCACAATTTAAAACAATTTATACAATTATTCTGAAGATCTTGTTTCCATGACCATTTAACCCCAAATGAATAGAATCGAAAACGGATGAATAGATTTGTACATTCAATTGTCTATCGTCATTATGTTTTTAAGCCACTAGTTATTGTCCTTAAAATCTGAATTCATTAGTTGTAAATGCTGTTTCCTACTGCCTCTTCTTATACAAGGGGAAAGCACTTATATTAGTTGAAGCCAATATAATACCTAGTTTTTCAGTAGGAGAGTTAACAAACAAATTTACGCTAATTAAGAATAACGCATATGAGGACAACTGCCGTTAAACATTTAAGTCATCGCGTTTCGCTCAGCCACGTTAATCCAAACTGGTTTCACCTAGCCCAGGCCAGGGGTGGCGGGGTTCTCATCATGACACTTGAGTCTGTCTCTTGAAAAAGTTTCCCTGATCTGGCCAAGGGTCTGGGTGAGCTTGAAAAAAAGGGAGTCGGAGGAGGGTAGAGCGGGGAGCAGGGGGCATGTTAATGAGCTGTATGGACTCACAGGGACCCAGTTATTGTCAAACTGTTATTCTCTTACATCTCGATAAAAGTGGTTAATATAATGAGAGGCCGGTTAACTCATTTAGTCTGTAATAGAGTTGCTGGGAAGCAGCTTAAATTTTTAAGCTGTTAATGACTTCGAGTGGGAGGGAAGGCGATAAATGTGTTTGACTTTTAAGGTGGAGTGCTATAGAAACAAGGTTTGAAGAGGGGAAACAATTTCAGCTTTAACACTGCGAGAACGCAATATACCACATTCTTTTGACAGTTCTCTTTCTCGTTCTTTTCGTTTTCATTTTCTTTTCTTTCTTGTGTATTGCGATATCTTGACTGTGCAAACCGGAAGTTAAGAATTCTTATTTCTTATTTGAAGAGCTGGAGCTGGATTTAAAATTTAAGACACCACATGGGACGCGTGCGCATAAACCAACCTATTCACCTACTTAGCCACCAGCTTAGACACTAACTTAGAAACCAACTTAGCCACCAGCTTAGACACTAACTTAGACACCAACTTAGCCACCAGCTTAGACACTAACTTAGACACCACCTTATCCACCAGCTTAGACACTGACTTTGAAACCAACTTAGCCACCAGCTTAGACACTAACTTAGAAACCAGCTTAGACACTAACTTAGAAACCAACTTAGACACCAGCTTAGACACTAACTTAGACACCACCCTTATCCACCAGCTTAGACACTAACTTAACCACCCTTAGCCACCAGCTTAGCCACTTACTTATAAACCAACTTAAACACCAGCTCCGACACTGACATAGATTTTTAATTTGTGATGACATCTTGTCCCTTTAGAAAGGATGCATTAGGTGATCGCTTCATTTCTCCATTCTTTGTGTGTGAATTTTTTTTCATTCTGATTTTTAGATGTTATTCCATTCTATATTCTCCTCATGATATATATGTTGTTTCTATTCCTGACAACGACATATTATCTATAAAACTAGGTTAAGAGAGCTTTTCTCTGTATTTAACTATTTTTGCTATTAAAAGCTTTTTTTTTTCCGAACGTCCACTTTCTGTTATTGTCCATCTTCAGGTTTTCCTCTATAAACGCTTTGTATATTTATTATTGCTTCAATCTGAACGCAATCCTCTCAGAATTTCTCGTTTTTTTAATAGGTCAAGTATCGCATACATCAATTCTGGTCATTAAAAAAAATACAATGAGCCCCAAACAATTTGGGCGCTTTATGGTTAGAAATGGTCTAATAACTATTTTAAATATTGTGATATAATTAAATAACATCCTTTATTTGAACTTTGCGTTGATGGATATGAGGCTTGGGTGGCGGCCAAAACCCATGCCGATGATTTTAGCTACGCGGCCGTGAGAAAGCCGCTCCTAGGAAACCGTTTCGTCCCACCACTACTCGTCCCGACCGAAAGACTCCTTGGGCGGTGGGGGGAGGTAACGCAACACCTACCCTCAGGAGTGGAAGCAAACCCGTCCTGACCCTCGGAGAGTTGACTGTGGACGCTTTAAACGCAGCGTCCTCGGTCGACCGGGCTCCACCTAGGCAAGGGGGGAGTTCCCGGCGTCCTTCCGCACGGGCTGGCGTCGGGGAGACCTTCAGTGCGCTGGCTTGTGTGGGGGGCACCGGGGGGGGGCATTAAGAGCTCGCGCGATTTTATTTGAACTTTAAAGGTTTTGATTTCATTTATATGGGAATTAGGTGTGTCCTTTTATATATTTTTAAAACAAATATTTTTTTTTAAAATATGTGAGGATGGTGCGAAGGATTCAATCTCGTAATTTAATAGTCATCAGAGGCCATTGAATCAATAGATCAAGTGCTCGAATTAATAATTGACTACTTCGGCGCATTTAGGCCAGTCATTCTTATTCAGAAAGCTGGATTTGTGTTTTACGTCATCGAAAAAATGATTACCACGTACCAGATTTGTACAAATATTTGGATGAAACATCAAAGAGACATCACAATCGCGTGTCTGACATGGCACACCACTCTTAAAATGAAACAGAACAAACAATTTTGCCAGTTCATGAAAATGTAGAAATGAATTCGGCTAGTTTTTAGGTCATCGCTATTTTTTCCCCATTGTTGGAGACTTTGGATATTAGAGAGAAGAAAGGGTCCATTTCTGGACATAAAGCATTTTCGTGGGAGGAAAAATACCGACCACAATTTCCGGTTACTGTATTGTGAACAAAATGTATGTCAGCGATGGAGGTTTAGGATAGAGAAATGCGTAGGCTGAACGGGAACGATATATTAACATATAGAAGTTACTTAGGACTAAGCTACATCCAATGTAACTGGATTTTACATCATTGAAACTATTTTGTTAATGATCGTGAAATTGTGTAAAGGACGTAGAATGTAATAAATTTATTAAATTATATTCACGTATAGTTTTCAGATGTTTTATTTCAGCGTCAAAGGCTTATAAGGATTTCTTTGAACTTGTTCACACTGTGGTCCTAGAATATTTAAATCATACTCATAAGCTTGCAGCACAGTAAAAAAAAAAAAAGGAAAGTTGGGCCCGGATATCGTTAATTGCCTTTCTTGTCAACATAATCCACTTTCAACAGGCGGAACAATGTATTCAACTAAAGACTCTGAGAAGCAACACCGCTGCTCTCCTGTCACTTATAATTAAGTCTTCTATCAAGTGTTTGCGCGAGTAATTGAAAGATTAAGATTTAGACCGCTATAGTGGACGACCTAATATATTTGTTAGTCCTGCGGGAGATGCTTGTGAAACACCTCACACTGGGATAATCTAGTCTTTGTCTTAAAAATAAAAATCAAAAAAATGAAGTCCAAATTAAAGCAAGACACAAAGCCAACAGAGACTTCCGAGTAAAAGACAAATTATAATTTACTTTAAAGAAAAACACTCATCAGGTCCAAAATAAGGTATTTCAAGCAACGCCTTATCTAAGACAGGGCTTGGAAACGTTTTTGAATGAAGAGTCATCTTCTATAATTTGTTTTTGCTAAAAAATATTTTGGGAGCCTCATGCCATTATATTCTTTTTTTTTAAACGGAAACATCTATTCGTTCAAAGAGTCTCGACATTTTATGAGCTTAGTCTAGATGTTTTATGCGCTTAGTCTAGATTTTTTATTAGCGAAGCCTAGATGTGTTATGAGCGTAGTCTAGATGTTTTATGAGCTTAGTCTAGATGTTTTATAAAGGTATATAGTCTAGATGTGTTATGAGCGTATTCCTTCAAACAGTCTCATGTGGCTCTGAAGCCACTGCTTTCCGACCACTGGTCTATGATAGCCATTTCTCTAATTCATTGAACATTTGTTTTAACTATACTACTCACCAAGTCTGCGACGGAAGAAAGAATACCAACTGTAGGCCCGTGAGCTGGTAAACGGGTAAGCTGATGATTACACGTAGAGCTTATTCTCGAAAATCAAATTGCTACTATTAGCATTAAGTAAATAAAAATATATTTAAGATTTTCCAAAATTGGAAGGAAAAAAAAAGTGTTGTAGTTTTTCAGCAAAAGAACGACCATCTCACTTGGACTTAAGCTAAAAACCTACCGCTTCCGTCTTAAACAGATTTACTTTTAGTTCGTCTGTCAACTTAAAGGAGACTTTAAAAAACGCCCATTGAAACTGAGAGCCTGGCTTCTGGTCCTGTGTTCTGAGGTTAATTCGATGACGTATGGTCCTGAAGACGTGTTGGTGCCTGTGGCCAAAGTCTAAGACCAGGCTGGGAACCATAAAGAAAGATTAGACCGGTGTTAAGTCAATGATTAGTGTTGCTAAGTTTAAACGGTCTTTGCAGCCGGCGTAGAAGAAGTTCTAGGAGTGTCGAGTTATACCTTATAATGAAAGTTGTTAGACAAAGGGTATTGGGGATTCGAATAAGGATTTTTTTTGTATATGACGTCATAGTAATACTCTTATGTTCTTCCACTGTACGTTGTATGATAATACATTTTTTGAAAAAATAAGTGTTGTCTAGATGTGAAAAAGCGATGTATATATGTATTCTGTGGGTGGTTGAGATGTTTTCTGGGTGGGGGGATGATGTTTTCTGGGGGTGGTCTAGATGTTTTCTTGGGGTGGTCTAGATGTTTCATGGGGGTTGTCTAGATTTTTATGAGGGTTGTCCAGATGTTTTATTGGTATTGTCTAGATGTTTTAAGATCGATGTCTGTGTATTAAAAAATAAAATTATAATATACAATAATTCGGCTTTTGTTACCAAAGGTGACATTTACAATATATTTTATTTGGAACTTTGCGAATGCCCGATTTACCGATTCCGAAATTCATGTACTTGATTTTCTTCTTGAGCTAAAAGACAAAGTTTAACATATTTTATGCCATTGAATCAAGTTTTTTCTACAGTTCCTATTAAGCATAATTCCAGTCACTTCATTAGACAAAACCACATAACTCTTATATCGAATATTAATAAAATGGTGATAAGAGGCTGTTATGTATTATATATCCATTTAAATTCGATTAACATGGCCTGCCTTATTTATTTTTTTCAAATGTCGAAATAATTATTAAGCAAATTATTATGTATTCCAAATCACATGAATATTGGAATTCAGACAATTATGTGACATACATGTACAGCTTTTTACATAAGCATTAACTAATTCATTAAAACCTTAAACACACTAAATATTCTCCATACAGTATCAAATCATCCAACACATAGACCATGGGGTAATATCTAAACACATACTATCCTATCACATCCATACACATTATTACTTTTAAACACATTTCATCTTAGCACCTCCATAAAAATACCAACTTATTACGTCCTCTCAAATAATGACTTATTACGTCCTCTCAAATAATGACTTATTACGTCATCTCAAATAATGATTTATTACGTCCTCTCAAATAATGACTTATTGCGTCATCTCAAATAATGACTTGTTACGTCCTCTCAAATAATGACTTATTACGTCCTCTCAAATAATGATTTATTCTTCTTCTTCTTATGCGTTTTTACCCCGTCTGGGGCATAGGCCGTCCACAAGAATTTTCCACTCATCCCGGTCCTGTGCTTTACTTTCCAATTGGTTCCAGGTGTATCCCATATTTTGCGTGTCTGTCTCTAGCTCGCGTCTCCATGTATTCTTAGGTCTTCCTCTCTTTCTTTTTCCCTGTGGATTCCATGTTAGACATTGTCTGGTGGTGCTATCTGGGGGTTTTCTCAGAGTATGCCCAATCCACCTCCATGTTTTCTTTATGATGTCTTCATCAATGGGCACTGGTATGTCCTTTCTAATAGATCTTTGTTGGTGATGGTATTTGGCCATTTGATGTTCAGGATCTTTCTAAGGCATGTGTTTATGAATGTCTGCACTTTCTGTGTAATGCTCGCTGATGTTTTCCACGTTTCTGCTCCATAAAGTAGGACTGTTTTGACATTTGTATTAAAGATTCTGACTTTGGTTTGAAGTTTCAGCTGCTTCGACTCCCATATTTTCTTTAATAACACAAATGCTGATCTAGCTTTTCCAATTCTAGACCTCACGTCTGCGTCGGATCCGCCGTTTGTGTCTATGGTGCTGCCTAAGTAATTGAAGGACTCCACTTCTTCCAGTGCCTTTCCTTCCAGACAGATATGCTCTTGGTTGGATGAGTTTACCTTCATGATTTATTACGTCCTCTCAAATAATGACTTATTACGTCCTCTCAAATAATGACTTATTACGTCCTCTTAAATAATGACTTATTACGTCTTCTCAAATAATGACTTATAACATCCGAATAAATGCTGACATGATATTTTAAAGACCACACATATACCGATTTATCACATCCCCTGTGATACCTCATTCACAAGGTCTTCGAGTTCTCCATTCACCCTATCACTGTTCCCACCTCCTCGAGCCCGGAACCTGCAATTGATGACGTCAGCTTTAACAATGAACCATCGATCCTCCCTTTGTCCCCGGCCAACGTGTGTGGTCCAACATAGTAGTCGCGTGGACTCCTTCTAATCTCTTGACTTTAAAGTTTTTTTTTTTCAAAGTCTCAATTAACCGTTCCACATTTGTCTCGCTGCTTTCCCTGTGAGCTCTTTCAGGATCCAGGTCATGGAGGATATGACGAAGAGCGTCTCACCTGGGGCAGAACTAATTCAATGAACTAATGAATTTTGTTTTAAGTTTATTTGCGTCATTTATAGACAGAATACGATTCTTGGACAGTTACAGAGCAACTTAACGTTTGGGGGTGGGGGGTGTTTTTGTTTTTAACTGTTAAAACACTATCAATCTTCAATGCACATAAAACTGAATATTCTAGTCGTTATCGTCAACACTGACAGGAGTTACGTCTTGTCAGTCATAACTAGCTACTTTTTTTAATTCAATTTTAAAAAAAAATGGCTTTTAAATATCATCTGATTGAATGCACTTTAAAAATTGTATAAAGGACTTTAATATTTATTGCTTTTACTTGACAAGTTAGATAAACAGTATTGATCATTCAATTAAAAACATTTTTTTTTTTAAAAAGTAATAACAAATGTAAACCATTCTCCATTATGTTCTTGAAAGATAGGTTGCCTATACATTTGTTTGAAATTACATTCTCATCATCATTTAAGCAATGAGAAATATTTAGTGGAACGTTCATCATCATCATCATCATGTCCCTTAGTCCTTGGACCGTTGGGGCGCCACAGATGACATAGAAACTATTCTTCTCCATTCCTCCCTGTCTTCTGCCCTAAGCATAGCATCGCCTAGTTTTAGTCCCGTCCACTCTTTGATGTTATCTTCCCATCTTTTTCTCTGTCTTAATCTTCTTCTTGCAAGGGTTTTATGTCATTAAATTTAATTTTCCTCCAAGGGGCATTTCTTGAATAAAGAATAATAATGAGTTGGTTAATATTAAACTTTTTCAACTTTAAAAGTAAAAATAAATCTCAAACAATAAGTCGAGTGGAATGTCACCGTTTGTAATTTTCTATAATTCTATACAAGGACCTTCATAAGCTTTATTCAATGCAGAATTTCAAGAATAGTTTGTATATGATAGACTAGTTACTATATGAACTATGAGATGATAATTAAATAAATTTAGGGTAAGGATAAGTGCAAAATGTTTCAGTCCATTCATCGTAAAAATCAGAGGAGTAACCACAGAACATAACGGGAGAATTGAAAAGCTAATGCTTTAGGGGTGTAAGAGGATAATACTCAATTGACCGAACAGCGTCTCAAAGATACGCCAATGTAAATTATAATATTTGCACTATGTGTTTGTCTGTATAGTTTCTACCATACTACGTTGTCCACATAATAATATACATACTAGGACTGTGTAAGTCTCTGTACTTTTAACATTTGTAACATTTTATTGAAATATCACTTTAGTCCATGAGCTTATAGTGCATTGTAATATCTTAGCTGCCCAGGACATAATATGGCGTGAAATTGGTGCACGTTACTTTTAATATGTTGGTGTCCGCGGTGCGTCCTGTTCGAGTCGTGTGGAATGTTTGTTGTCAAGCGACGTGTGATTACTTTGTGTATGGCGTCTCTGTTTTTATGGGAAAAGTGCGCATTTCGTTGAATGGCATTAGAATAGAAATAGGCAGCAGTAGAACAGCATTCGTCTTTAAAGTCTTTAGTTCGTGTAGAATCCTTTGTACTTAGCAGATCTACAATTACACTAATACTATCAGAGGCGCCGCCTCTACGGGTGTTTACTGTCACGGGGCGTCACAGTGGAGCCATAAGAACCTTTGAGAGCAGTCTTTGAAAATTGACATCCAGGACAATATCTTTTTTTTTAAAGAGCAGTTCAGTAGCCACGCCGCATTTCCCCGCGTAGCACCGCACCGTGGTGCATCCATCATCTGATTAATGATGCGTTAGTTGTGTCTCGGGGAATTCACGACGGAACACAAACAACATTCGCCATCTCATTAAACCTTTTCACATCCCAGACACTTTCATTGGGCCATCGGAATCTCCGGATCCACGCATTTTCCATGCCCCGACATGTGTTTCTTCCACCCTACACATACTCAGGTACATACATAAAAAACAAAACCTTTTCATAACCTCCATCAAAATTACCAACTTCACCACTTATGGCAAACTGCATCGCACTACTACAATAAGAATAAGATCGAATTAAAAGATAGTATGGTAGACATTTTGAGTAAACTTAACATTATTCAATGTCTTATGGCACACTGAACAAATTCATCATCCTCTAGATCAGTGGTTCTCAACTTTCATAATGCCGCGACCCTTTAATAAAATTTCTTATATTGTGGCGACCCCCAAACACAAACATTATTTTCATTGCTACTTCATAATTGTAGAGTATATGTGTTTTCCGATGGCCTTAGGTGACCCCTGTGAAAGGTTCGTTCGACCCCGAAAAGGGTCGTGACACACAGGTTTTGAACCGCTGTCGGAGATGAACGTATCGAAATTCGACTTCAGTTCATACGTCACAAATGCCCTAACTCACTGTATGTTATCCTCTCCATCTTAACTCACTCTATCATTCTAAGTTTAAAGTCTTGACTTTAAGAGCCGATAGGCTGTGTTCTAAAACTGCCCCGGCACGCTAACTGTAAGTGCACTTGTTTCATTCCCATCAGACTTCAAGATGACCGCTGTCCACCAAGTGCTCCTGCTGGTCGCCACCGTGTTTGTTCTCAGCCAAAGTTTACCACACCCGGGGGGCCCCCTCATGCTGGCGCCGCCCCCGTATGAACAGAGTATTGAGAGCTTGTGCCGAGTGATCTGTGCCAGGTAAGCCCCCATTTTTCCAATGTTGAGTCAGGAGGTACGGCGTAAGAAAAGGAAATATATTACGTCTAAAATTAACCTACCCATGTTTATTATGTCACGTTAACACTTTGGTATTATGTTATGCTTAGAAGTGATAATGAGACTGTGTCCTTAATTTGGTTTTGAATTCATTATCTGCCACGTATTTAGGTGTTTATTTTTCATATAGAATTTTAAGTGGCAAAAACTTCGTTGTCGGCAGGATTCGAACCTGCGCGGGAAGATCCCAATAGATTTCTAGTCTATCACCTTAACCACTCGGCCACGACAACTTATCTATAGTAAGAACACAACATTTTTTTTTTCGTTTTTGGAATATCAATGGCTTGGTTTAGGCATTAGCAATGGTCATAAGCATGGGTCTTCTGAAATTTTGTTCTGAATTCTAAACGATGTGTTAGGAGAAAATATTAGATTCATTTTCGGGAAATCTATAGATATTTAAAAAGGATATTGAAACATATAAAGGCTAATTGCAATAATACTCTTATTGTTATTTAAGCCAAGCCATCTATTTTAGGAGCGTCTGCAATTGAATAACCGTAGCCTTTAGACTTAATTCGTATTTAAGACAACAAGAGAGGGAACAAAAAAACTGGAAAGGTCCAATCGGAAAGAGGAGAACCTTATTTTTTCCTCTTTCATAATGGACCTTTCCAGTTTGTTTCCTGGGAGGTCGTCATATCAGGCATAATCAAGGCAACAACCCGAGCTTTGCTTAATCTCTGTCACTGAATTAACCATCACTGCGCATCACTGGGAATCACTGGCCATCATTGGGCATCACGTAGTTGTTCATCAACCAGAATCGTGTTGCGGCTATCAATAATCAAAACAAACACACCAAGTGATCACACCTGCGACACTTTTGACGCAATCGTTCCAGAATTTCAGAAAATCGGGCACTAAACGTTGACGAAATATCAACCCAAAGTTCTTCACACCTGAGATGCATGTCGCAATACGGACACCATGGGATGATTTAACACTTGATATAAAAACAACTCACAAATCGAACCGCATGGCTGATTTCACATCTGAGATAAACATGTCACAATACGACACCGTGGGATGATTTCACACGACAACTTCCAATTTTTTGTAAAGATATTTCGTCTTTAGGAAACCTACAAAAAAATTATGGAAAAAAAAATTCCGAGAAAATCTTTAACACTGTTGGTGTAGAGTGCAAACCAAAACTGGTGGCAATTATAAATTTAAATGACGAAAACAATATTTTAGAACTTAGCAATACAAAATAGCATTTAAGCATAACACGTCCCAGCACCTCAAAACAAAACACAAAGTCATTAACATCACTAAACGTATGTTTGTTCAAATCAGAGCTGCGTGCACAAATCGTCTTCATTAACACTGAGTCTAATTATTATTAAATTCTCCAACACAACTTTCTCGTGCGAGCGGGTTGCGTTGTACTAGTGCGCGATGATTTAAAAGTGTTTGAAAAATTATTTTTTTTCTCTTTTAACTTCCCGATATTATAAATAGTAAAATTAAGAATGGTAAAACGAGGGCTGTTCACATGATGGCTTGTAAAATGACTGTTAAAATGAAGACTGTTAAAATGAAAACAGTTAAAATGAAGACTGGTAAAATGAAGAGAGTTCAAATGAAGACTGTTAAAATGAAGAATGTTAAAATGGAGACTGTTAAAATGAAGACTGTGAAAATGAAGACTGTTAAAATGAAGATTGTTAAAATGAAGAATGTTAAATTAAGATGGTGAAATGAAAAATGGTAAAAGGAAGTCTGTTAAAATGAAGACTGTTAAAATGAAGACTGTTAAATTAAGAATGGGGAAATGAAGACAGTTCAAATGAAGACAGTTCAAATGAAGACTGTTAAAAGGAAGACTGTTAAAGTGAAAACTGTTAAAATGAAGACTGTTAAAATGAAGAATGTTAAATTAAGGATGGGGAAATGAAGACTGTTAAAATGAAGACTGTTAAAATGAAGACTGTTAAAATGAAGACTGTTAAAATGAAAACTGTTAAAATGAAGACTGTTAAAATGAAGAATGTTAAAATGAAGACTGTTAAAATGAAGACTGTTAAAATGAAGACAGTAAAATGAAGACAGTTAAAATGAAGACTGTTAAAATGAAAACTGTTAAAATGAAGACTGTTAAAATGAAGAATGTTAAATTAAGAATAGGGAAATGAAGACTGTTAAAATGAAGACTGTTAAAATGAAGACTGTTAAAATGAAGACTGTTAAAATGAAAACTGTTAAAATGAAGACTGTTAAAATTAAGAATGTTAAAATGAAGACTGTTAAGATGAAGACAGTTAAAATGAAGACTGTTAAAATGAAGACTGTTAAAATGAAAACAGTCAAATGAAGACTGTTAAAATGAAGACTGTTAAACTGACGACTGTTAAAATGAAGACTATTAAAATGAAGACTGTTAAAATGAAGACTTTTAAAATGAAGACTGTGAAAATGAAGACAGTTAAAATGAATACTGTGAAAATGAAGACTGTTAAAAGGAAGACTGTTAAAATGAAGACTGTTAAACTGAAGACTGTTAAAATGAAGACTGTTAAAATGAAGACTGTTAAAATGAAGACTTTTAAAATGAAGACTGTGAAAATGAAGACAGTTAAAATGAAAACTGTGAAAATGAAGACTGTTAAAATGAAGAATGGTAAAACGAATAATGGTAAAATGATAAATGTAAAATGATGACTGGTTAACGTTTGAGTAGTAAAGGATATAAAAAGTAAAAATATTAATCGGTAAAATGAAGACGTGTAATACAGTAAGCCTACCTTGTAAAATAAGGATTGATAACGTAACGCCCACATGTTACGCCCATTTTTTAAGCTCATTTTTTACGAAATCTTTCCTGATCAATTTAATAGTGCTAAATTTTGAACTAAATTTCTACGCGAGTTCATTTATTCAGCCCAAAAGTTCTCATTTGTAAGCCACCTGCTGACCTCAGACTAATGAATTAATGGCTGTTGTAGACCAGTGATCTGAATGTAATCAAAGGCACACATCAAACACAACGAGCAGAAATCTGAGACTTTCATTGCCTGTGATCACGCCAAGCAATTTACTTGTAAGACTCAGTGCATGTGAGAATAACCTTGAAAAAAAAATGGGATTAGGTCAACTCTTATTTTTTTACGTCTTTATGAAAATGAAGGCTAGCGTTAAAATGCGCTCTAATGAATCATATACATTTAAATAAATGTAATTTAAGTTTAATGACCACATTTTTTTTCTGTAAAAGTTTTTGTTCGTGCCATTTATATTTTGAGACTCCCTTACGCCACAACGCTGCCACTCACGCGCAGAAAAGTGTTAACATTGGTGAAGATCAGTGGGGCGTATAAAAATAAGTTAACTTACTGAATGATAACTTATCAAGAACTTATGGCTTGGGTGCTTGCTAAACGCAAAGGTTAGGAATTGTCTCCCTTTTATTGCACGTTACATTTTAAATAGCTACTTGGCTTGATAGATTTTTTTGTGTTAAATATAATGCAAGCCCTTTATTTAATGTAAAACTTGCCTTCCTCGCATTTGAGAACATTGCAAATCTAGAAGTTCCAATTGAAATGATTTTTTTAAAAATTCGTTGCTTTTCCTTTCATTTCATTTGCTTTCAAAGTCATTTTCTAATTTGATAGGAAACACGGAAGCTTTATTAAATATCTCCTAGTCTTTTCTGTACGGCATTGAGCTTGGAGAACAACAAAGATAAACATTAAAAAACTGCAGGATTTTATAAACAGATGCTTGCGAGGGATCCTCAAAATATGGTGGTTTGATACAATTTGTAACGCAGTCCTTTGGGGGAGAACATCAAGTGTTCCGGTGGAAGCGGAGATACGAAAGAAAAATGGAGATGGATAGGGCATGCATGAAGGATACCAAACATTAACATCACAAGACAGGCACTGAACTGGAAATCCTCAAGGTACCAGAAAAGAGAAAGACCTAGAGCCACATGGAAAACGTGATTAGAGGCAGAGGTGAAGAGAAAAGAGAAACGTTGGACTGAACTAACAAAGATGGAAAAGTATTATGGATGGTCCTATGCTCCATTATGAGTGAGAATGGCCAAGAAGATGAAGTCTTTGCAATAAATTGAAGAAGTTCATTTATAAAATTACAGTTTTTATTTGTTGCGTGCCCTGTAGCTTGGAAATAATTTGATAAAAGTGTCAAAATTTTTTTTAACCATATATCCACTAAAAAAATATAGGCTATGTTAAAGATTATTACAATACATAGAAGTTGTTTGTGTCTGTTTTTTTTTCCTTATACTTTAAAAATTGCTGTCACCCTTGAGATACCAGGCATAATTTGTTTTTTCAATACTAAGTTGTTGGATTTTTGGGGGTTTGTTTTTGAACGGTTTAAACAAGTTTTAGAAAAAAAAATTCTATCCACCAGTAATTGCCTAAATCAAAGACATGGTGCCATCTATAGACTGATTGACTTTTATACCATTTTATTTTTGAGCAGAGATTTTCTTAATATCGGTATCCCTGAAATCAGTTGTCCGACACTTTGATATAAACAAAGAAATGATCGCTCGAAGACGAACGCTAACAAAACAGTATTTTTCTGTCATTTTTTCTGTAAAAGCTTTTGTTCACGCCATTTACATTTTGAGACTCCCTTACGCCACAACGCTGTCACTCGCACGCAGAAAATTGCTAACATCGATGAAGATCAGTGGGGCGTATAAAAATAGATACGCTCGGCACTGCGTCACTGACTCTTGTCTAACATTAGTGAGTAGCTTCTTTATTTATCCTAAGTCTTACAGTTGATAGCTTCTGTTGCGCTGGGGTGACGACACTCCGCTCAAGTCTCATAAATAGAACAATTATGAAGAAAAGATTCTAGTCAATGATCTTAACTCATCTCAGCTAAATGATGTCTAAACAAGCGAAGCTCGCGCAAATAGTTGACCGAAAATATCCAGAAAGCCTTACGAAATATCACATCTTTTTTCTTTCTTCATATATAATCTTAAACGATATTAATGTTATTGTTTTACAAAATACAAATTTCTTGTTCAAATTCGCATCCCTCTTATACGAATTTAGCCGCATATCTAAATATACAATCATCAAACGTGTGAATGTTATACGGGCGGAAAATCTTAGACGTCGGGTGGTATTTAAATGCGCAGAGAAGTTAGTATTTCAGGCAATGTCTTCTTGGTTGCGTCACGATTAACATCTCTGTCACGATTCTAGACCACTCACAGCTTTGGATAGAAAACTCTCTGGAACCGCTTGAGCCTCGACGGGCTCTTTCTGTTAATTGATTTTTTTTTGTACGGAAAAGGTTAAATCTTTTAAATATGGGATCCAAGTGACGCTCGAGCGGAAGTGACGTCACATTAGATATAGGGCGGGAAGCGTGTGGAGTGAGTTACTCTACCAAATAAAGAATGCAATCTTTGGTTACTGGGATCAACTTGATTAAAAGACAAGGGCGTTATTATTTCTATTGAAGAATGGAAAATGTTATTTAAACTGGACGTCTTTATCATTTGTTTATTAAACTTAGAGTACGTTTATTTAAATGTCTATGATTCATTGGAGCGCATAAATTGAGGTACCGTGGTAATTTCAGGAATCAGACGACATATTTTCATGCGGTTAAGACATATGTTTGGGCAAGTGTGGGGTTAACACATATGTTTGGGCAAGTATGGGGTTAACACATATATTTGGGCAATTATGGGATTAACACATATGTTTGGGCTAGTATGGGGTTAACACATATGTTTGGGCAAATATTCATTTTTATAAGTTTTATCGGGTAATTTCGGCCAGCTGCGGAGTTTTTTTTTTAATGTAGCGGGTTGGCGGTTTAACTGTTGACACTCCCCTGGTAGAACTAATCCTGTATTATAAATGTCATTTTCTACATAGAGATAAGCCAATCAAAATATCCAAACTAAATAAGTTTCATATCAAGATCAATAAATTAACAAGATTAGTTTTCTCATATCCGCCTACTTAAATACTCTGATCTTTTTTTTTTTTATCAGAAACTCATGATTTCAGCCCACCAAAATACTCTCATCTTTCTACATCAAAAACTCATGATTTCAGCCCACCAAAATACTCTCATCTTTACACATCAAAAACTCATGATTTCAGCCCACCAAAATACTCTCATCTTTATACATCAAAAACTCATGATTTCAGCCCACCAAAATACTCTCATCTTTATACATCAAAAACTCATGACTAAAAATCACACCCCAAAGAGACCCTTGCTTTCTCTGTTTAAAAAAAAAATGCAATTCTCTCATAAAATCCTGGTCCACCAGATAATTATCCCGCCCTGAAGGGTATAAAAACAAAATCAGCTGGGGCATTAAATGGCGAGCACAACATTTTAACTGCTCAATGCTATAGAATTACAATTAAGAAACTTAAAAGATCGAAGCTTTAACTTGTTTTTTGTTGCTCCTTCCACTTTGCTTGCGTTAAGCCGGTGTATTTGATGCCATTGAATACCATTTAGCACTTTTATTTGATGTCTTTGAATAACATGATCCCTGTGTATTTGATGTCTTCGAAAACAACTTTAATAAATGGGAAAAACATTACATAATTTACATTTACATATTTTGAAATGTAACCATTTTTGTGTGAAAACTTTAGCGTATACATGAAACACAAGCACACAACATAGCTACACATATCATATAACACGTGGAACAAATGTAACTTACACATTGAACACGTTCAAAACTTAGCTACACAGATCATTTAACACGTGCAAAAAATGTAACTTACGCATTGAACACGTTCACAACTTAGCTACACAGATGTTAAACTATTGCATATTTTACGAAAAAGACCTATACAGGATTTCAATAATATATTACATAAATTTTATTTTATATTTATTTTTTTGTTGTAGGAATCTGAAAAATTTGTACTTTCTCCTCTTTGGTCAATAGATAATTGGCTTGACCTAGTCTTTCTTTAGCCAGCACGAGAACTCTTATTTGAAGTCTACAATTTTGTCGTAGAATTAATCTTAATGCCGAAAAAGAAAAACATATTTAAAAAAAAAAAGAAAAGTTGTATCCCTTTGCAAATGTCCCAATCATTGCAGACTATGTTTATTTCTAAATACTAGGGTTTATTATTCGTCTGTCTTTAGTTACAGAATGACACGATATCTAAAAAAATGATTATGTACATTTATGAAATTACAGAGTTGCGATGTCTGTATATTTAATTTATAATACCAGTATTGGATGGCTAGCATACATTATGTATGTTAATTAACCAAACCTTAGGACATACTTGTACTATAATGAAATAATTTAGACAAGATGGTATTTCAGTCACATCTTTAGACCATGCATGTTAAATACTCGAGACCTTATCATTAGGTGATCATTGATTGACAGCCACGCCGTCAAGCTAGTCAGCGGATGACATGCTTGACCTGATCCTCTTCACCAAATGTCATTTCTCCCGTCATTAGTATTGACATGCCAGAAATGAAAGTTGACCACGCTCGCCGGAGAAGCGGTTCTAAAACACTCGGCTACTTGCGCAACTTACAACAGGAGGTTAACTTTCAAGAAATAGTTTCTTCTGTCCGCCTGTACAGGGAAAGCATCGTGGGGGTGGGGGTGTTTCAGTTTGGTAACTGCTGGAGGTGTGAGAACTGCTGAAGAAGATTCATTTTGTGACCTTTAAGGGCATCGTTGAACACAGCTTATCCACCGTTTCTGTACTGATTTATGATCAATTGAATACTGTCTCCTAATAACATTTGATTTGAAATTAACCTTACTTCATTGAAAAGCAGCATGTAGGGTACTTTTTTTATAAACAATTACAGAATGTCTGCAAGAAGTAGGACATTTTATATGAATTACATTTCGAGGAGTTCACCTCGGGGGGTGGTATTTCTGATATCTTGTATACAAACTGTACTACAAAATAGTACAACGGGTGTCCTAGATCAACGCCATTCGATTGCACGCATGTTTTCCCGTTTGCATGTATTGAAATAATTATTTATGGGTCTCTACACAAAATATGAGAATATATGACTTATTTATCAGTGTCCTTCAATTTTTTTTAATCATACTGAGAAACATTGCGTGCTTGAAAATCTTGCACTGTGGAGGTCTTAAAATGTTAAACCTGTGTTTAAAAAAAAAACTTCCACCAGGACAGTTGCGGTATTTTACGGTGATGTGCAGATGACAAGGCACGCGATCTTAATTTGAACCAAAGATGAGTGATTCGTACGCAATGAGTCGCATCACTTTCGATTTGAAAATTTGATAAAACATTACACTTTTTACCTGTCTCTTGAGTGGATTTTTAAAATAAATTACAGAAGTGTAAATCCATTGCGAAACTATATCGTTGAGTGTATCACTCTGTGCTTTAGTCTGTATATATATATAATCGTCTCCTTCGTGTGACCCTTATCATAGTTGAAATGTTAACAAGAATTTGTTTTTGTATTGGGGATTATGTATTATTATTTTGTATTATTTTGTATTTATATTTAAGATCAACTAAGTTTATATATATATATATAAATATATATAATACATAAATAAGCCCACGACCAGCTTGATTAAATGCCTCTAAATTAAAAAAAATGTATCCACAATATCACTTAGTGGCAGATAATGGTGAGGTTATTATTTATTCAAATCGCCTTACTCATTTCAATCTTAGTGCCACAGTGTGAAAAAAACAACCAGCCAACTCTGTGGCTCTTTCAACCTTACTTTGGCCAGGTCGTGTCCAACGAAGGACATGTTTTGAAGCCCCCTCCAAGAGTGTAGTCTTGGTATGGAGTGTATGACGATAAACTAGATGTTGCCCGTAAGGTTGGCCAGCAGCTGATAAATGTCACCAGGGTGAGAGACCTGAATGCGTGAAGGTCTCTTCAAATCCTTCTATTCCCGACACGACCTTTCACCCTGTGCTCTGCTGCTGTGATTATGACGTTATTGTGACGTGGTTTATTGACTGTCTTATGTCTAAGAGTGTTGCCGCTATATGTGCCAATATCATGCAGATGCTGACTTCACTTTGACTAATGTAGAGGAATAAAGATATTCTGATTGTTGGATAAGACAAAACGCTACGACGAGAAGAGACTAACAGTCGGCAGAAGCGGTACTGAGCACGAAGATCTTGACCGACGAGAAGAGACAGAAAAGAATTAAATTAAACAATCTTGTAAACTTTTCTGATAAAGTTCACATTCATGGAATAAAATATGTCATTGCTTATTTTTAAAGTCTCCAAATTAAGTTTGACACGACCATCACCCGGTTATATGAAAGAACCTAAGTTGTTTTCCCCGAACTAATAGAAATATAACATAAGCAAGTAAAGGGCTTATATCCTAAGGTAAACAGGCATACCTATTATTATACTTTACTCATACCCAATTTAGTTTTGTTGTAATATTTAACCGCCGTAAAAACGATTATATATATAATTAAGGTGTCACGCCATTTCGGTATCAGACAGATCTGTTTCAATGCAAGCAGGCAAGATAACAGTATGACTGAACAAAAAAAACAAGAAACTGACACTTTCTCAAAAAATCAATATTTTAGCAAGCGAAGATGTTGAGACTGCCGGACTACATGCAAGTGATCTAATTGAACGACACGATGACGAAAGTAAGCACAAAGAAGACGTTGAGACTGCCTGACTACATGGAAGTGATCTCATTGAACTACACGATGGTGTGAATGAGCACAAAGAAGACGTTGAGACTGCCTGACTACATGGAAGTGATCTCATTGAACGACACGATGGTGTGATTGAGCACAAAGAAGACGTTGAGACTGCCTGACTACATGGAAGTGATCTCATTGAACGACACGATGGTGTGATTGAGCACAAAGAAGACGTTGAGGCTGCCTGACTACATGCAAGTGATCTAATTGAACGACACGATGACGAAAGTAAGCACAAAGAAGACGTTGAGACTGCCTGACTACATGGAAGTGATCTCATTGAACTACACGATGGTGTGAATGAGCACAAAGAAGACGTTGAGACTGCCTGACTACATGGAAGTGATCTCATTGAACGACACGATGGTGTGATTGAGCACAAAGAAGACGTTGAGACTGCCTGACTACATGGAAGTGATCTCATTGAACGACACGATGGTGTGATTGAGCACAAAGAAGACGTTGAGGCTGCCTGACTACATGGAAGTGATCTCATTGAACGACACGATGGTGTGAGTGAGCACAAAGAAGACGCTGAGACTGCCTGACTACATGGAAGTGATCTCATTGAACGACACGATGGTGTGATTGAGCACAAAGAAGACGCTGAGACTGCCTGACTACATGGAAGTGATCTCATTGAACGACACGATGGTGTGAGTGAGCACAAAGAAGTCCAGAAAACCATAAAAGTCAGGAGATATGAAAATATTACTGTCAAAATCTGACTTTTTTTTAAAATTCAGCTGATCCATTTAAACGACACAAGTGCATAGCGATATATTTTTTTTAAAAATCTGGTTTTATTTTCTCCACCATTTCCGCTGATGAATTTTACGTTGGAACTAAAATATCGACGAGATAGATGAATAATAAATCAACGCCCAAAGGCTCGGAATATTTATTTATTTAAAAGTTCTTGCGTGGAAATTTAATCAACTGTTATGAAATTAAACCATCAAAGTTACATAACTGTTAGTATATTAAACCAAAGTTTAATACTATGGTCCAACATATTATAGTTACTAACATTGAAACTGAATGGTTATATTTTCCTTAAGGGATTCAAATAATGGTCTCCACACGGGTGTGCAATAAGCGAGATTACACTTTGCTATTAAGCATTGGATGAGACAGGACTACTTTTTTTTTTACGAGGCCAAAGAAGTTCATAGCAAGTATTGATGAGTTTGGATTACTCTTCTGATTTCTTCTCTAAAATTTCAAACAGTTTTCACTACGGTACCTGAATGGCTTTGATCTAGTAATGCCTCCCATTGATGGGGTACTTTGGAGTACCATGAAAGTTTAGTTAAATTCTGTCCCGTCCCCACTCACCTTACATAGAATGTGTTTTTAAAAAAACAATGAATACTGAAGTCAAAATATGGTGTGTCACAATTTCATTTCAATTACCGTGCACAGAAGCTCCTCCACACCACGTATAATAAAAGAAGTGGTAAAATAACTCCAGGCAACACCGACTTGATCCGTTTGGGAACCTGCGATCAATGTCTAGTGTGACAGCAAGCAAAAAAAAAATATGTTTTGAGAATAATTAATAAATGAAATGTAAAGAAGAAGATATTGCTATACTATTCAACACACTTTCATATTCCGTTAATTAATTTTCGTTATTTAACTTTTCCAAAAAACGAATTTACATTAAAACTCCTATGTGTTTAAGTAGTTCCACCTCGCTTTGTTCATTTGAAATGTCTTAATTGAAACGGACTGACCATCAAGCTACTAATCCCAACAGTCAATCCGGCCAGCACGGGACTTCCATCCTTTTGCCATTGGTCAGACTATCCTAGCAGCTAATTAAAGCCATTTCACGTGTAATGAGTTGCCTTCCTTAAGTGACATGAATTAACCTCATCACTCAGCCACTCCGACTATTGACCTCGTTCTACCAGGAACGTTGCCCGAAGCAAAAGAAGCAGTCTCACACCTCAGTCCACCGTGAAGTGGTGTCTGTGGCGATGGTAGGCTTGGATGGTTCGGTCGGGCCCCCACTGTGGCGATGGTAGGCTTGGATGGTTCGGTCGGGCCCCCACTGTTGCGAAAGGTACGTTGTCTAGGAGCTTAGGTCCTTTCTCTAGCCACAGACATTAGTTTTCAGAGTCCAAAACTCCGGTTCTTCAGCTGATACTTATAAAGTCTCCTGGCTCCTACAGAGCCGATAGTTTAAAAAGAAACACAAGGCGGTCCAACACTGTATCATGTCATACTATCAGTTTATTCACTTCATCACAGTATACTGGAAAAATCAGGTAGAATGACGAAAAACTCCAATAGATAACCTACACAAAATAATTACTAATTTGCACTATGTCCAACATCACTCAAAAACACAATCTGGTCGAATCCACTCTCAATAATAATCTCTCTCTCTAATAATAATTTCTCTCTCTAATAATAATTTCTCTCTCTCTTATACCCTCACAGACCATGCACTCGTGATATCAACAAAAATAGCTAACATTCGTTCACCCCTTTCAATATTCCCAAACTCACAACACTCACTTCCTCACCTGGGTTTTCCCCCCTTTCCCCAAACATACACAGAAAAGGGTAAACACACGATCTGACCGTGACAGTGTCGTTTTTTTCATAAGTGTTATAACAAAGTCCAGTCGGTCATCCTGAAACAAACCAAAACAACCTGTCACTTATTCAGTCTACATGCCACGGGGATGGAACTTCGCTTACACTGTGATGTTTCTGCTGGCAAAGCTGGCAGTGGCGTAACAACGGCTTGGCATTTGGGGCAGTTGCCAAGGGCGCCGCTAAATCTCTAATTTTTTAATTTTTCAATTTATCAAGGGCGCCAAAAATAAATTAGCCAAGGGCTGGAGCCTTCATTACAGGAAACTATTTCAAAGAAGGATGTCGTCATTCTTATAAATCTATTGGAAGAACACTGGTATTTCAAATTGAAGCCCCCAGTTTACTTTGTAGTTCGGTTTTCAGTATTCTCAAATAAAGGGGAAACTAGCTGTAAAAAACATGAATATTTACAAGTTAATATTGATAGACAAAATTTAACAGCGTAAGCATTTTAGTACAAATAGTTGTTTTTTGTTTTGGTCGCACAATTATACCCACCCTCCTTTTTACCATAGAATCGCCTCTAAAATTTTTTGAAGAATCAATAAGGGAACTTTTTAGTTTTAGCATAGTTGCATTTAAAAACAACGCTAGAAATTTGAAATTCTTAGCGTGTCAATTAGAAATGTATCATTTTGTGGGGAGAGGAGACCTCCCTCAACGACTGGATTTCCCCTTAATGCATCTAAAGTTAGTTTACCAAATAAGACCACCCCTTCATCTACTCTTTTCTTTCTGTGTCTCAGACTGTATAAAGCCTAAATTTTAACGACCAGGCTGAGCTGTCCTAAACTTCGTATTGATCATAATATAAGGCTAGGGAAGATGGATAGCCCAAACTTCATCCATTAGTGTATTAAATCGTCTCCGATTCCATACTGGTTTTTTTTTTGTGTGTGGCCTGGCTTACGTTAAAAGGTATTACATTACAATTTAGCTAGATCGCTGTTTAATAACAGAAAATCTAAAAATAAAAAATAAAATTGTATACAATTAAATAACGGAAACATCAGTCGACAAAATCTTATGTTTTAAGAAAATTTAAATTTATCTTAAGGAAGTGTTGTAAGAATACAGTTATTTTTTTTTTCAATCTTTTTCAATATTTTGGATTTCGTTTTACATGTATAACAAATTTTGAAGACTTCAGCATTTTTCTACTCTTTACAGTATTTACACATTATCTTTTCAACGTGGCTTTTGGTCACTAGAAGACAATTTGAACAACTCACAATGCTTATAAGAATTAAATAAACCCCAACTAACATTTTTAAATAGGCCGGTCTTGCTCAAAGCAGCCTGTTTTCAAAATTAATATTTGCTATATGTGCATGTACGTACCACTCATCTACAGCTTATGGAAAGACTTTTAAAGGATTTTAACGGAGATACATTTTCTTTTTCTTAAGTCATATAATAAACCAACGCTTTAAGATTTTAAAAAAAAATTGTTGAACCCATTTTTTTAGGTTGATCGGTCAGACGATCTGTCACCACCATAATAAGAACGTTTCATTTTCTGATTGACGTTTATAACCAGGCCTCCCCCACGCAATCAGTGCAGTGCCTCGGGTTCAAACAATGACTTCTGTCTTTAATGTAAACGGCAATGCCTGACTGACAGGCGCAGATTACGCTCGACTCGGGGTCTAAATCAGTGAAATGAGAACAATATTGAGCTTACTCACGCGTTAACGTGGAATAGAAATGGGATGTTCAATGTTAGTGCAGCGTCGTGACATGTTTTACTATTTTTTGTGTGGGGGGGGGATGTGGGGGATGGAAATGTCCAATAGCAGAACAAGAATAGAGACGGTTTACATAAATAGCGGGATGAAATGTCAAGTAAATAAAAAATAAGTGGAACACGATATGTTTAGGCTTGAACATAAAATACGAAACAATGCAGCGGACGTTTCGGCTTGAAGCCCTCTTCAGAAGACCAGACAATACAATAGACAAGATATAAATTAGAATTTAAAAAAAAAAACGTAATAAAACTTACGTTCTCGAAGATATCTATAAAGTCACTGTAGGGCAGTTTTCAGAACGGGAAGTGCTCTATTTGATTAAAAAAAAACACAACTAAGTTGAGTTGTTCAAAAAGAAATCATGCATCCCACGTTGTTGTACTGCGGTGCGTTCTAGCAAGGTTAATGATAAATTAATCTGAACATTTAAAGAAAAATCTGATTTAATTTGTTGTCATTTGTCACAAAATGTCAAAATGGCCAGTGTAATTTTGCTATTTATCTATAGATACATTTTTTTCGATCATTTATTCCATGTTAACGGCCGTGAATAATCTTCACACAATTGTATATATATGTATATTATATTTACGTATGTACGTATAACAGATAATCGATCAGTGTGCTGTCAAATGTTGCTAATGTGCCGTAAATTAATGCATACTAGTACTTTTTCAGACGATTGATTCAATTCTTTGTGATATTCATTTGCTATTGCTACATTAGAATGTTTGTTCATAACATTTGATAATGATGGGTATTTCCTGCTGATTGTGAACTCACCGTGTGCTTTGTTAAAGTACTGATCTGAAGACCACATTAGATCTTATCAGACGGATATACGATGAGAAAAGATAAAATAAGATTCTTTAATTATTGTTAATACACAAAAAAAAAATTACTCTAATATTCAGTTTTTCAAAACATTCATGAAATAATTTTTTATAATGAGCAATTAATTCAAATAAAATTCTCTGTTTTTAATTACGCCTAAGTACAATAATTAAGCAATCATTGTTTTTTTAAAAATAAATATTTATTCTCAAATCATTAAAGCCCCCATCGCCACGCCCCCCCCCCCCCCCCCGAGACGATGAGTGATGAAACGTGTAACCTTTGACCCATGCCACTAAATCAGCAATGCCGGAAATCTTCTAACAATTCCCTTTGCATGAAAATGTCATCTCCAATTAAGGATCATCTCATGCAGTAATGCTCTCATTGTCTGTCGCCACCGGGCCCGTGATTTGAACACACGAACTGTTCTATGAATAGAAAGAAATTATCTCTCGACGTTGCCTCATCAAACAAATCACTTCCGCCCTCTGTACTTTTGAGTTTCGGGTTTTATACACCAAAATATTTTCGATTTTTTTCCGTTGAGATGGGACACAGGCAATTTTTAATCTGTTTGACAAAGCCGCTCAACTCGACGGATCCCGCAACAATACGATGTTTAAATAGAGCTGTCTGGCTTCTTTGTCGATAGTACCATGGCTAGAACTTAAGACAAAAATTTCTTATCCAAGAAGAACAGCTGGATTTATTAATATATACTACAGGGAGAACGCAATAAACATAAAACTCTCGTTACGTTATTTAGCATTGTTAAACATGAAAAGACAAAAGTGATGACGAACAACACCACTGGCATCACCACTGAAATTAAGGTCGGGGAGGAAAGGCTAGAGACAGTTGGCAGTTTCAAATACCTAGGAGCAATTGTTTCGGAAGAAGGCTCCAAGCCCGAATTGATGGCTAGAATTGCGCAGACCACTACAGCACTAAAGAGGCTCAAGAAAATATGGAATTACAAAAACATAGCCCCCAGCACCAAAATCAGGCTGATGCGCTCACTAGTCCTCTCAATTTTCTTGTATGCCTGTGAGTCCTGGACATTAACAGCAGAACTCGAAAGGAAAATAAAGGCGATGGAGATGAGATGTTTCAAAAGCATTCTTCGCATCTGCTATAGAGACCACATCAACAATGAACAAGCGAAAGAAAGGATTCGTAAAGCAATTGGGCAGTACGATGACCTCCTGGTGTTGGTAAAAAAGCGAAAACTTGAATGGTTTGGCCACGTAACAAGGAAGCAAGGGCTCGCCAAAGAAATCATGCAGGGCACAACTAGAGGAGGGAGAAGAAGAGGAAGACAAAGAAAACGATTGGAAGATAACATCAAAGAGTGGACAGGATTAAAACTAGGCGATGCTGTACACAGTGCAGAAGACAGAGATGAATGGAGGAGGATAGTTTTCATGTCATCTGTGGCGCCCTAACGGTCCAACGACTAAGGGACATGATGATGATGATGATGATGATGATGATGATGATGATGATGATGATGATGATGATGATGATGATGATGATGATGATGATGATGATGATGATGATGATGATGATGATGATGATGATGATGATGATGATGATGATGATGATGATGATGATGATGATGATGATGATGATGATAATGATGATGATGATGACGATGAAACACGATTAGAAACTGATAGAATGATGATTTTATTGTAACATTTTAACACAGTAAGAAGGATATAAAAAAAAATTGGACGTTTTCTGTTCCCGTTACATTGTATGCTTATTTTTAAAAAAAAAAAAAGTAAATTTAATCTTCCAAACCAGGGAATTGTTTGTCAAAATCGAGGATCCTGGTTTATGTTTCTGAATTGGTCACACACACACACACACAAACAAAACAATACAAAAACAAAGGTTCCAATTAAGAATGCAATTCTATTACGGAATAGTTTTTGAAACAGCTCATCCAGCGATTCGACAACGCGGAACAGATTTATTCAAGGGCTTGGCGATAAATGTCTCAATTATTTTTGTTCAGACCCATAAAATAATTTGAAAAAAAAAGTTTCTTACACGAGCTGAATAATTTTGTTTTAACTTAATCTCTTATTTATTTTAATTAATTAATGTATTTCTTCTTCTTCTTATTTTTTTTACATCTTTCATCACTTTTCGTGTCAACATCATCCATCAAATTGTGTTTACTTTTATAATAAAATTAAATTATCTTTTAAAGGCTTAAATACTATAAAAGACTAAAGCACGGTTTTGTTTTGGAGGCTGGGTTGGGAGAGGGGGGGGGGCAAGGGTTTTCAATGACAGTTGTTGCGCTAAGACATGTATCCAGTGATTATTTCCTTAAAAAAATCAACGGCCTTGACATGAAACGTTATAAAAACTATAAATAGATGCATTTTTAAATTTAAAAAATTTCACAACTTCCCAAATTTAACTATAACTTCCCACATTTGGATTCATATAGTTAATTATGGCGCCATCAAAATCATCTTGCCACTTCCGTATTCCAAGTAAAGTTTAAAAAGCCAGGAAACGCCGCAAGTTCTCACGGAGATCTTCACAATGCTGGCTAATTTCTAACACAGATCTTCACAATGCTGGCTATTTTCCATCACAGATCTTTAAAGACGCCGAGAATATTGACCACACTAGAAGGTTGTCATTGGTGGTTGCACGCTCGTCTCGTACATGGCAGTTATTTGCTAATCACGGGATGTGAGCTCTGAACGTTTCAGGGGAATGGTTGACGCCTTTAGACGTGACTCTTTTGTTTTTTCTAAGAGAGTTTTGAAATATTGTCAACTTGACTAAACAATATGCTATACATATACATATATAATTCAAAAATATGTTTTTGTTTAAAAAGAGGGCTTTAAAATTTTGCCAAGTGGACGAAACGATATGCTATAAATATACATTAATATATAATTCAGAAATATGTTGTTTTTTCTTTTTTAAATGTATATTATTAATTGTGTTTTATTTTTTTAAATCGATGGCGACCAAAACTTCAAATAAAATTATTGTCTGAATCATAAGGTAAAAAAAATTAATGTAAACCGCTTATGATCTGTATAACAAAACATTGAGCAGACTAATATATCTTGTTTAAATGGATGCATGTGAAAAAGGAGACAATGTACCATAGTTATTATAAGAAATGAAGATATTGCTTTATTTGTCCAAACAAATGGGTAAATGTATTGCCCAAATGTTAAATATTCACATTTTAGTCTTTTATTATTTTTTACTAGCGCACCTACAGAAAGAACAGACTGATTAAAAAAAAATTTAAACTCAAAAACTATGTTATTTTTAAAACGTTTCTTACATGGTCCCTGTACACACACTTGATTTCCCTCATCCATTTTTAATAAATCCTATCCCAGATCAAGTGAAAAAAGTCACTTCAAGTTTTTCTTACTCACTAACGCCATCTACCAGTGTTTGCTGAACGTCTCCATCTTTGCGTATAATGTTATTTTTATTTATTTTATTTTTTTGTTTGTTTGTTAGCTTCCTTTCATTGAGAACCTTCGAGTTTAAAATAGATGATAATTCTGTAGGCAGGATTCAAACGAGGGCTCTAACTCAAGCTCCACTTTTGAAGGTCTCTCCCGCCAAGGAGTTGTCCTCTCTTCTGTGTCAGGGAAGAGATACGTTGTGTTGTTATGTTTACCCCCTCCACAACTTTTCTCTACTGTTGTCTGTCAGTTTTATGAGTATTTGTCTGTCAGTTTTATGAGTGTTTGTCAGCTTCATGAGTGCTGTCTGTTAGTTTTATAAGTGTTTGTCAGTTTCATGAATGCTGTCTGTCAGTTTCATGGGCGTTTGTCTGTTTAAACGGTACTATTTGTAAAGGCCTTTTTGAAACATCTCCCTTAAGCCCTAAAAAGATGAACCATAACGACTCTGGTAACTTGTTATCACCACGTATCGCTGTGTAGAAAAGTTTTCTTCATCCTTCATTTCGAAATAAATGTCTTATATTTCTTACACTCCTTTGTTTCAAATCCAAAAGATTTCAATTACTTAAATATTCAGTTAAGTTTCGAGATATTTCCTTTAAAAATTAATTTTCAGTCTCCTGGTGGGGAAAAAATGAATGCCCGGGTGATTGCGATGTTTTCGCTTTTCTTGGTGGGGACTGAACTCCAGACCACAAGCATTTTGGAGCGCCTCCGTTCAGGCCGCTCAGCCACTCATCACCTATAAGTGGTAAATGTAGGTTATGTTAAAAACGAATATGTTTCAAACATATTGTTTAAAAATAATTGATCTATCTAATAATTCAGTGAACTTAATTTCTCTCTGGAAATATATCCCCCCCCCCCCAAAAAAAAAACACACAAAAAACAAACAAACAAACACCAAAAAAAACACCCAAATAATACCTTTAAATAATTAAATTTCACAAAAAATCTACATTAACTTGAATGCATGGCATACTTACAGCACCAATCCTTGATACAATTAGAACACTTTTAATTTATGTCTATCGTCTCGTGTGGCTAGCACGCGTAATTGCATTGCCAAATGTGGACCGGAAATACATCTAAGTTGGTGTAACAGCCGGCATTCACTTCACTTAAGCCTAGTCTTCCCAACTTCCTTTTTACAATTGGTCCACACATAAATGCACTCGACCTATGCCAGACAGGGTATCGTGTCAGGGTATCGAATCCTTTGTTACTCTTGAATAGCATTCTCCATCACGATACCTAATCGTTGTAGCGTCGGATAGTAAGTCACGTTATTTCCCAGAAACGTGATACCCCTTGTCAGCCAGTGATTCCAAAACGAGATCGACTCTCACTGGCCAATTTGTTGGTCACTTTTGGTTTAAACTAGACGTCCTATGTCAAGTTCTGAAAAGTAAACGGTCGAATTCTGACATATTATATTTACAATCCAATTCTAAAACGTACCAAATCTAATGCTAACATATTACTTACAGTCAAATTCAAGAAGCATACGGCAAAATTCTAAACTGTACACTGCCAAATGGTAACGCAAAAACACTGAAATTTTAACATTTATGCTGTCAATTTTTAACAAAACACGAAATTTTAACAGTTACACTGTCAAATTGTAACAAAAACACTGAAATTTTAACAGTTATACTGTCAAATTTTAACAAAACACGAAATTTTAACAGTTATACTGTCAAATTTTAACAAAAAACACTGAAATTTTAACAGTTATACTGTCAAATTGTAACAAAAAACACTGAAATTTTAACAGTTATACTTTCAAATTGTAACAAAAACACTGAAATGTTAACAGTTATACTGTCAAACTTTAGCGAGCAGACTGCGAAATAGTGAAATAAATTTCAGACGGGGTGTGTAAACTTTGTTAAAAAAGGAGTAAAACACGTACGATCACAGAACGTCACCAAGAAACTTGTTGAAGCAGTAATTACTGAATGCGTTTACTGGTTCTCAAGCGGTCCGCTCGAGGTCGCGTTTCATCCGATAAAGTTTTAAATTTGAATACTCTTTAAATTATTGTAGCACCTCGAGTCGTTCCACGGGAGGCTATTGGGACTGAGGTAACCCCTCAAATCACCAGTCCATATCTTAGCGAAGCTGTGACGCCATTTTGGAAACATTTAACGACACTATTGTCTAAACTAAATACTGTCGTGCAACCTGCGCACGCTCAATGTGGATAGTTTCTGATGACTTTATAGTGCACAATTCAAGGATATGCCTTCTATTCTATATGTGAATCAATTTTGTTTCTGCTTCCGATACACATCTATATTAAGTCTCATCCTAATTCTTAGTTCTATATATTCTTAGTTCTATGCGTTCTAACTTCAATGTATTCTTAGGTCTATGTCGTGTTAGTTTAATGCATCCTTAGTTCCATGTAGTCTTACTTCTATATAGCTTAGTTCTATGTATTCTTAGTTCTATCGATTCTTAGTCCTTTTTAGTCTTAGTTCTATGTACCCTTAGTTATATAAAGCCTTAGTTATTTGCAGTCTTAGTTGTATGTATCCTTAGTTCTATGCATTCTTAGTAATATGCAGACTTAATTCTATGCAGTCTTAGTTCTATGCAGTCTTAGTTCTACGAATTCTTAGTTCTATGCATTCTTGCGCTATGCATTCTTAGTTCTATGCATTCTTAGTTCTATGCAGTCGGAGTTCTATGCAGTCTGAGTTCTATGCATACTTAGTTATATGCAGTCTTAGTTAGTTCTATGAAATCTGAGTTACATGTATGCGTTATCTAACATATAAAACAAAGTCTTGATCCTACTACTACTGTTAAGTAAATTCTTGTTTTTGTGTGCTTCCTCCTATAGCCAGCGGCCTGTTAAAACAAAGCTGATAATTTTGATATTTTGAAAAACAAAAACAACTGTTTTACTCAGAGTTGAGATCGACCATTGATAATCATCTTTTATCAACCAACAGTTGTCAATTTTTAAGGTACTCTGCTCTTGACATTTTAAAAAAAAATATATAAATATTGAAATTTGTTTTAAATCTTAAAGCAAACAATAAATTATTTTTTTTAAACGCGCTGGCTTACTTTAGAAATATTTGGATGATGTTGTTCTTGTCCATATGCTAAGTTGACGTCCTTAAAACATAATGTTACGTAAAGAAGGAAAAAAAAGTGCTTTTGTTTACGGCTACATAGTTACAAAAAATAAATGTGTACGGACAGAATCAATGATACGTTATGAAGACATTTGTCCCTAGAGACCTTCCTAATGCGGTACGTGGAACGTGGGACAAATCTGATTTCACGCACAAGAGATACGTCATTAGTCGCAAAGGCGGACCAGTTATAAATTGCAGCAACTAAAACAACAACAGAGGTTCTACAAAATTATTATTATTATTTTTTTTGGTACATTCAAAACATGTGTCTTCTATAAAGTTGAAAAAAAAAAGTATTTTTATATTATAATTTACTAACTTAACTTTCATAAATTGCTCATTTTTAAGAACACGTTCAGTTTAAAGAGTAGTTGAATTGCCTTAACGAAAGATATTGATTATTTCTTACTGTGAATCAATACCTTCAGGAGAGGTAGTTTGACAATATTTTCCTACATCAGTGGTTCCCAACTTGTGGGTGGCGACCTTTTGGGGGGTGTCGAACGACCCTTTTACAAGGGTCGCCTAAGATCATCGGAAAACACATATACTAAACAGTTATGAAGTAGCTACGCAAATAATTTTGTTGTTGGGGTTCGCAAGGTAGGAAGGTAGAGAACCACTGATCTACATCATCATAACAAATCAGTGGTATTTTCTTCGTATTATTTCGTAAATTTTTGAATGATGCACATTTTTAACACGTTACTGACTTAAACTTAAACTAACAAGTAAAAAAGGAATGGAAAAAAAAACTCCAACTGAATGAAAATTTATTTTTCAGCGCACTTCATTTAAACGAATAAGTATGTTGGCCAGCCAAACTTAAGTATCAACAGGTCCGAGCTCTTCATTTTAACAAGGCAGAGGCCATGTTAAGAAGCCAAACTTAAATATCAGCAGGGCAGAGCTCTTGATTCAGGATGGAGACAATGTTTGGCCGCTACTCTTAAATAATTCACAAGGCATTTAATCTATTAAAAAACTGGTTTAAAATTTACAACATTATTCAACAATTTCCCCAAGAAGGCAACTAGTTGTCTTTTTTTAAAACCATATCGTTTTTTTCATATTTAGCCGGAGCGCAGTGAAACAAATAGGAAATCCTATTTTTAACTTTTAAAAAAAAAAAAAAAAAAAAAAAAAAAAAAAAAAAAAAAAAACGGGAATTGAGAAGATGTGTTTCAAATTTAAAAAAAAAAAAAAAAAAAAAAAAAAAAAAAAAAAAAAAAAAAAAAAAAACTTGTTCAAAAGAGATCTCTTAAACCCTTGACCTGAAAAATGTTTAAAATACAAATTCTTTTGCTTACGAAATTAATTTCAAAAGATTCAGTGGCCGTGATTTTGAAATAATGTTCTAATATTAAAAATAGACTTCTCCTATCTGTTTCCACGATCCAGAGGAGAATGGGAAACAATTTTATGAAGAAAATTTAACTGAAAATATATAAGAATTATTTCTTTAAAAATATTTTTAATAGTTTTAATGTAGTTTTGTGTGGAGAAATCTTGGCTTCATGTCAAAATAAATCTATGAAATGCAGATATTGAGCACTTACAACTGGTGCGTTAAGTTCTACACTCGCGGGTCTTTGAGAGTTTTATTTAACTCTTACTCGTTGAAACGCTGCCAATCTATTGCAAATTAAAAATGACCAGCTATTTAATTAGAGCCGTCGCGTCAGTTTTGTAGACCCTTTTTCAGTTTCCCGTTTTTTGTGTTTTAGTTATTCAATGGGATTTTAAAAAATTAATGTTATTTGTTTTCCACATCACAACGTTAGGCCCCTTACATATCCGAGGCCGTAGGTGTTGCAGGGCTCTGAGGGCTGGTTAAGCTTTTAAATTTCTGGAGGCAAAAATTTCTTATATCGTCAACCAATATTTCCAAATCTTAAGTTTTGTTCTGTCAAAAGACTATTCTAGAGGCAGGCAATTGCTTATAGAATATGCTTTTCTATAGACTTGATATTCTATAGATACAGACTATTCTCTAGACATGTTATTATATTCTAATTCTATAGACACGGTATTATATAGACAAGATATTATTTTGACAGGTAAAGGTATTCCATTGATCGGTATTCTAAAGAGCAGCTATATTTTGGGCATAGACAAATTATTCCTTGATTAGGCTATTCACACACACTCGCAAAGTGAATTTGTTTGCTTTGTACATAATAATAATAATAAAGTTCATTTGAAAAATTACTCTTCATCCCCAAAAACTCGAAGCGCGGTACAAAAACAAACCAGGGAGATAATAATTAGCTGGAAAAGATGGTAGACAACTTCACCGCAGAAGGTGTTTGCGAAATAGATGAGTTTTTAAATTTGTCTTGAAGGACTCCAGCGTCTGGCTGTGTCTGAGATTGTCAGGAAGGGTGTTCCAAATGGTTTGGGCCAGCAAATGCGAACGTGCGCTTTCCGTAAGTCTCAAGGCGAACACGCGGTATCGAGAGTTTGCCACTATCGGATGAGCGGAGTTGTCTAGTGGGCACATAAGGCGTAATGAGCGCTTGTAGATAGGACGGCGCCAGGTCATGCAAGCAGCGGTAGCACAGAGTTGCAATTTTGTACTCTATGCGAGCGCGGACCGGCAGCCAATGCAGTTCTCTCAGAAGAGTTTTAGCATGGTCGAATTTGCGTTTACGAAGAAAAATTCGAGCCACATTATTCTGTGATTTTTTAATTTTATCCAGGAGCGTAGCTGGAAGACCTACCATGAGAGCATTGCAGTAGCCCATGCTTGATAGAACGAATGCAGACATCAGCCTCTTTGATGCATTCATAGTTAATATAGTCTGATATGACTAATTCTGCGAAACTCTAGAAAAATTGCCTTGCAAATCATGTTAATGTGATTTTCCATAGTTAGTGTTCTGTCTAAGTAGACACCCAGGTTTCGCACTGTTTGAGCAAACTCAATCTGCACGCCTGAAGGAGTAAAGGGTGGTGTATTTTTTTTAATATTTTAACTTTTGAGCGGTAGCAATGGGGATCAGCTCAGTCTTTTCATCATTCAATTTGAGCTTGTTTATTGTCATCCAATGCTTAACTGACTCCACTTTCTTCTGTGTCATATTAAGAAGCTGAGGGAACTGAGAGGGGATCACGGATTTCTGAAGTTGGGTATCATCCGCGAACATTTGATATACCATGTCAAACTGCTTGATCACTGCACCCAGGGGCTGAACGTACATAGTGAAAAGCACCGGACCTAAGACCGAGCCCTCGGGTACTCCGAATTCGATAATGGATTTCTTGGAGGTCAAGCCGTTTGCGATAACTGATTGGACCCGTTTTTCAGATATGAGCGGAACCATCCCAGGACGGTATCGGTGAAACCGAAAGTATTTTGCAGACGTTTGAGACGTATGCCGTGGTCTAGCGTATCGAACGCTGCCGAAAGATTCAGTAACGACAAAAGGGATACCTGGCCAACACCACAAGACAAAAGAAGGTCATTTACGACGCGCAACAGGGCTGTCTCAATAGAGTGATGCATTCTGTATGCTGACTGAAAAGGCTCAAACAAGTCACACTGAGTGAGGTGATCCAGGAGCTGTCGAAGAACGACCCTCTCTAAAATCTTTGATAAAAATGGTAGATTAGTGACGGGGCGATAATTTTCCAACAAATTAAGGTTGAGATTTGCTTTCTTTAGCAGTGGAGTTACAACCGCCTCTTTAAAGGAGGATGGAACAAAACCAGTTTTCAAAGACTGATTTATGATACTAGTAATGATAGTAACAATTTCGTCCAAACATTCATACAACAGACCTGCCGGAAGAGGGTCAAGCAAACATGACTTTTTTGGGGAGTCAACATAATAAAGTTGTTCTTTTTGTTGATAGTGAAGTTGTTCTAGTTGTACATATTGAATTTGATATGGTTTTACATAGTGAAGTTGATATATGTGTACACAGTAAAGTTGATCTGTTTGTACATAGTAAAGTTGATCTGTTTGTACATAATAAAGTTGAGCTGGTTGTAAATAGAAAACGGATCTCGTGACATTACTCAACCAGGCAAGGGATCGTGAGGTTACTCTTCTCTGCTCTCTCTCTCTCTTAACCCTTTGTCAACTCAGTCCAGCTAGACCCTGCACGCATTAGTTAAACCCATTCGTTAGACGCGAGTGTGTTGGGTTAGAGATTTGTGCCATAGCGCCCTGTGGAACGGTCTGACATCCGCTCTATTTAATCGCTATGACATGCGCACTCTTTCGATTTATTCAGTGATGTAAAAAATTCTCGTACCGGTCTCACTAACACAAATCGATTTGATTTTTTGTAGTTTTGTCTCTACTTAATGTACAATTCAGTTTCATAAAAATGTACATTTTTCCCTTTCCATAATGCACTGTTCAACCTCATTTTCCCGTCAAGACGCACCTGACAGTTAATCCAGCATGTTCAATCCACATAGATTTGTACGTAAAGTGGATTTGAAAAAAAAAATTTGTTTACCTTACAAAACACATTAACAACATGTTTTTGGAGCCGTAGTTCATAATGACGGTCTGAAGATGATATCCATTGATCCAAAAATGGAAGCAAAACTGCGTAATGTCCCTAGTTATATGGATATGATGGATACATGGCTTAACTTGTTGATTATTAATTGTTTTTTGTTTTTCTTTTGTTTCGTTAAAGGATTTTTGTTTTCAATGTTTAAATTACATCTGAATTTTTATAAGAGCTGAAAGGACAATATTTTTTTAATGACATAAAACAAAAATGAAATGCCTTCGATTAGGTAAGGGTATAAAAAAATGTTGGCTTTCCAAATAATGGCCGTTCTCCCAGACGTTACGTCATTTCCTGCTGGCGATCAGCTGCGTAGAACATTTAAAAGTATTGAGAGTGAAAAAAAATGATACAAATTACTATTTCATATCGCATTACGTGTCATCGATTCAATTTCTACAACAAAATTTTTCATCAGAATAATAACTTTTTTCATCCATTAAGTTTCCTATACAATTATTCAATGTAATAAATTATATGTTATACAACCTTTCAATCTTCAGTTATGCGATATGTGTCTTAATATTGAAACAATAATATATTTTAAAAAATATGCGTAACTTGTTAGGCCCTATTTTAATTCATTATGTTTACTCAATGGACTACGATGAGTCACTTCCTTGTTTTGTCACGTGATACGTACGAGCCATTGGTAGGCTGTCTGTTACACATAACAACAGATAACAGCTGATCAGACATTATCATTAATTTTAAAGCAAAATGTTTGTCTCCATCAGCGCTTCCCCAATGTTAATTAAAAATTTTACTTTTCAAAATATTCTTGAATACACTTGTTTTTTAAATGACATTCATTAAATGTGACAATAATTATAATTCAGTTATGATTAAAGGAAGAAAGTTGTTTGAAGAAAAATTTGTGAGCGACTAGTCTGTTGCAGACAGCCTACCGGAAGTCTTACTCGTACTTACGCTTATCACGTGACAAAACAATCGACTCATCGTAGTCCATTGTAATAATCCAAATTTTGTTGTTTTTTTCTATTCTGTGCTCCCAGACCGGATGTGCTATGTCCAGCTGAATGCTCATTGGCCAGATTTGACCCATTCATCAAGAGGTCAGCTCGAGTCAACAGAGCGCGTAAATTTAGTGGTTACGGGTGAGTGAGTCACGCAAAGACGCTGCTTAAATCATTTGCATTCAACTACTTCTTGTACTGAATGGTGTATGTAAAAATCATGATACATGTCTAACTGGCCGACAAAAGGACAAGACGTCAACATTATATATGGACAAACGGGAAAAGCTAAATATCGTGTATTTTATATCAAATTTGGTCCCTGACAGCAAACATGTGCTATTCTTCGGTGACATAAATTCAATTCATACACACACTTTCGGATTATTCAAGGACTTTTCCAATAAGGGTATTTAGTATTTAAGATAGAAATATGCCTTGGATTTTGAAGTTTCAAAAGGCTACAAAAGTCTCAACTTCTGTATTTTTCTTTATGATCAGCTCGAATTTTAGACATGCGCTTTTTAAGCATCTGAAGATGTATTTCGATTTTATCCTTCCCTTAAAACTCATCTTATCTGAAGCGAGGCTGGAGAACGCATGTTGTAATAGAGAATACCTTTAAATTCAGACCTGCGCGGGCTTCTCTACCCTGGAGCATTGTCCGTGCAATATCCTCGGCAAATGCATGTTTAACTCTGAGAACTTCTATTCCCAGTTTCATAACGTCTTCCCCTTATTTGCTGCCACCCCCCACCCCCAAAACTCAAGAAAGCAATTAGTTTTTATCTTATTGCTGCTCTCCCCTTTGTGAAATTATGTTTCCAATTTCCGTCGTATGCAATTGGCCATAAAGCTAAGCTCTTATCCAAAGGTTAAGGTCAGTGGCCTCTGGCCAGTTCTGAACGCTAAAAACCGCAGTATATTTATCTTCTTTCTTATTGAAGGCTGACATATTCTTGTATATATAATAAACCAACTTACAGGGCATAGGTGAGCGAAATAAAATAAAAATGGATTTTAGGTATAATCTAAGATAAGAATAATATATAATATAGTTTTGTCAACGTGTAGAAGTTAGAAAAAAACCTTCCTCCTTATATTTCTTGTATGTTTTATTAAATTTATATGTTAATAAAACATTACACTGACCCATCTAGATTGATGTCTGCTTAAGGTAACCGTTTTCCCCCGACCCTCACTTAAACATACAAATCACAATAGAAACGTCACCTTTAAAAAAAAAATCAATACAAACACAGCACAAACCAAAACATCACCTTTTTAAAAAATAAAATCTCGTCAAGCAAACGTCTTTGATAACAATATATTCTCAAAATGATAGTAATGTAATTGTTTCTAAGAGTAAGATATCCCATTTATGTTAATTTGATTCTGCTGTTAAGGTCTTCATCATGGGATCTGTGATCAACGTAGGCACTTGGGTTTGAGGTTATGAGAAATACGGCCATGCAAAACTTTCCCCGAGGGTGACATTCAAGGGGAGGTTATTGTGAGGAAATGAAAGCCAGGGGAGATCATGAGAGCAATGACTCAATGATGAGATTCTCTCCCCCATTGTTGTGACCTGTCCCGAGTATTGTGGCTGTGATGAGTATTCTCGTCACCTATCACATAGCATGGCACTAGCATGGCGTCAGTGAGACAATGTTATACAGTCACCTACCACGTCACTAGCATGGTGTTAGTGAGATAATGTTATACATTCACCTACCACATGCCACGTCACTAGCATGGTGTTAGTGAGATAATGTTATACATTCACCTACCACATGCCACGACACTAGAATGGTGTTAGTGTGATAATGTTATACATTCACCTACCACATGCCACGTCACTAACATGGTGTCTATAAAATTATGTTATGCAGTGAATTAGTGTTTCGTATCTATCACCACAACCCTACAAAGTAATGTTGACATATTAAATATGGTATGCAATCCTTCTGTGTCAACCTTGTTGTCATAATAGTTATCTATTTTGGGGGAGACGATCACAATTATATGATTACAATTATACGATTACAATTATATGATTACAATTATACGATCACAATTATATGATTACAATTATACGATCAAAATTATATGATTACAAGCCATGACAAACTAAGCAAATTAAATATGAACTATCGCACATACTCTCCCCCCCCCCCCAATTTTCCCCCCTTTTAAACTTCAAAAATGTAATTTAAAATAAATATAAATATACCTCGGACTGGTCAATTCTAAACAGAATAACTTTGTTATTCATTAGCATCGAAAGAAACTATGAAGCCGCAGTTCTAGTGAACACAGTTAGCCAATTAGATAAGCATATATTTTCCCGTGGAACACGGGACGTTAACATTTTATTTTAACCCATTTGCTGTCATGATTTTTAACAAATCTTTTTTTAAATACTTTTTTTTTTGCTTTTCTGGATACAGCTCAGACAGCGGAGTTGACAGGTAAGAGACCAATAAAAATATCGTTTTAAGTGTCTTTTATCAAAGGAATTTTTTTTGGGGGTGGGGGGCTGTTATGTTGACGTCTTTTGTGTGTTATGTTCCAAAGCAAGTTATCAAGGGTTCTTGTTTAATGCGTAACTAGTTCCCCGTAATGGTAGTACAATAATATAAAGTCAGCGATTCGCTAGGTAGATGGACACGTTCAACATTGCTAAGAAATCCAAAAACTTCAATGTCATTACGTGAGCCGAATGTCAAGAGCAATAAAGGGAAGGCACTCGTCTCTCACTCGATTTAAACTTGTCGTCTGTTGACGGAGCAAACTTGGTGGTGTTAATTGAAATTCTGTTTGGGCAATGAGAGCAAAGCCGGAAAAAAAAGGGGGGGGGAGGGTGGTGGTGGTTGCTGGTGACCATGCTGTTGTAAGCCTTGTGTCACGTGGAAGTAGATTTTCAAAAACAAAACAAAAATTGATGACTAATTATTATGTTAGATTAGGGGACAATTATCTAAGTAATATATTTAATAATATTCTAATATAAAGTTTTGAAATCTGTTGATACTTGGCAAATTTGTCATTGTAATCTACGGAGTCATACACAAAATTTTCCTATAATCTAAAAAAATTTACAACCAGGACCCTTGGTGTAATGAAAAAAATATGTAAAAAAACCCACCTATAAATATTTTGATTTTAAAATTATTCAGACATCAAATAAACTAATCCATACGTAATATTATATTAGCATTTTTATTGCAAAAAAATATCAGGTCATTTAAATAAAAGTGACAAAACGCTGGCGTTCAATTGTAGATCGAAGATCGTAAAAAAGCCGTTCTTAAGCATATGCAAAGTGGGCGACCGCCTAGGGCCCCACTGCAAAGGTGGCCCTGCCGGGCTCTTTTTATTTTTATCCTTCAACTTGATAGTCCATATTTTATAACTTCACAATTCTGTTTTCGCCTCGGCTCCAGTGGAGCTCCGCCCCACGAACTCCAACATTCCGGGGCCCCCTACCTATGCTCCATGCCTAGGGCCCCCCAAATCCTAAGAACGGCTCTCATTGTAATGTCATTGTGAAGTGGTACCTCAGATGTGGTTATAGCGTTGAAGTCGAAACATGAGTTTTCTGATTTATCACTTTCAGAATTTAAAAAAAAACTGAATTTAACTAGAAAAAAAACACATACCGCCTAGTTGCCAATCAAGCATATCAAAATACAACCTCCGAAGACATTTTTTTTAATAAAAATTACCGTTAGCAAGAAATACCTTGCAGTAAGCCATTGGTCTTAGGCTGTCGACAAAAAACCTCACGACCGAATCCCTGCTTTGACTCGCCTAGAAGATTTACTGCTCGTCCTTCCTCATCCCTTGTGCACCATCGACATGTCCTCGTTATTTCGCGAGCTTTCCACATTTTTAATGATGGAAATATTCTTGGCTAAAGTTTTTGTCGTTAAAATCTGGTGCACGCATTGAACAGATATTGACAGAGGAAGAGACTCATTTGTCATTAGAGTATTTTTAGAATGGTCTAAAAATAGAAGATTGTCCTCTTGCGTCGTTAGGGACAACAAACAAAAATATAATAAAAATACAAAAATCAAACAAAGCAGTTCTAAACAGAGTTGGCTTAACAACGGAGATTTTGTTTAGACCTAATTTTAGACTTGTTCCAAAAGCAAACACACACACTACCGAGATAGTTAATGTGGATTTTGTGTATAAAATTTATACATAAAACTTGTTTTTACCTTGCAGACCATTATACCAACCCTTTAAAAGTTTTAAGCCAAACTGTAAAATTAATGAAACAAATCATACACACACACTAGTTTGATCCTTAATATGGATATTTTTGCTTATGAAATTAATAAATAAAACGAATTTTTACAGGGTAGACCATTATATAAACGCTTAAGTCGAACTATCAAATTAATAAAATAATGAATCAATAATATTTATTAAACAGAATTGTATTTGTTTTAAAATCAAAGAAGTTTAAACATCCTAACAACGAATTTGTAAAAGAAATGTGACACGTAGTGCCAATTATATTTTAAAAAATGATAAAGTAGCCTTAACATTGAAATAGGTTGTGTTCGTGAATCCTCTGACCTAGTTCTGCCTTTACTCAATTTACTATTTGGCCTGGAGGCTTCAATCCGCTTTTCTTAAGATCGCACTTTAACTTTAAAAATAGAAGAAAAAAAAAGCTCGTCTATGTAAATAACGTTACACCAATACGTCACCCTAAACACCGGATATAATTAACGCCCGCGGGATTGAGTGTGGCGAAAATGTTGTCCACAAAACAAAATCACTTCGACTTCCCCCAAAGGACTTTTGTTACCATACAACAGTTTTGACTTAGATTTTAGAATCCTCTGAAATTTTAGCAACACTTTTCTTCTGTTCCAATTAATATTTCAAATGTTTCTTCAGTTTGTATAGGTTTGAAATATTTTAGAGATAGCAAATTTCTCAAACGTTATCTTCCCCAAACAAATGTTAAATGACTGAGAATAAATCATTATTGTTATTATTTTTAAATCCTTTATATTAATTTCGTTTTTGTTCGTGGCTAGCTTGCTGGCAAATTTTCGGATGGCTAATTAACCAACTTCCCGTAAACCTATCAAGCTAAAACTTGGCATATAGAATTGCAGCCAATGACAACACATTATGTCAAATTTTCAGCCACATCACCAACACATCCTCCAAAAGATCACCCTTTTTGAGCGGAAGATATTGACACAGATTTCACGAAATAAAGTTCACGATAATTGCATCAAATGAGATTTTTTTTTTTTTAAATCGCATGCGCCATTGGTGCATAATACTTATTTTGTACTTTCTGAAATATTTTGTGAAATAAATCTGCGACCAATGGTCTATTCTGAACATCAGAAAAAGACCCTCTGGGTCCATTCATTTGCTCAGTTACCACGAACGTGTCAAATGAGCTTAGATCACAGGGGAACGAATCCGTCCTTGGCCATAAATCCATTGACATACCAAATACCGAGATAAAACATAGTTATGGAAAAACAGAATTCCATTTTCCTTCGAGGAACATAGCTGTTTAATCATATTTAATATTAACATCACAGCTATTTTTTTTATAAACAGTATTTGAAAACGATTGCTGGCCATATAAGAGAGTATCTGATAATGGCTTAATTAAGCTAGATTTTTTTCCTTCACAGTGTGACTGCAATGCAATATTTATAACAGTTGATTTTAAATAAGCAATTAAATTTGCTCTGTTTTATTCATAGTTCTATGCGCTATCAGAAAGTTGATGTGTTTGTTTGTCTTAATCTAAATCTATACAAACAAACAAAAAAGTTTTTCTTTTAGCCTTGCTATACAAATGAAAAGAAACCATTTAATATTAATGATCATTACAAAGTGAACAGTATGTAACGTCTCCACAGTTTCGACGACTATTTGTTTATGAAGTTGATGGGACGTAACCTTGGTGACAGGGATTAAGCTGCATTGAATCAAGATGCGTTTTAGTCGGACTTTAAATTTTTCTTTTTTTGTTGAGTAAGTATTGATTAAGAATATTAAATTAATAGAAACTGTCACTTTTTTAAAGAAACTTTAAAATAAAATTGTAATTTAAAAGATATATGTATACTAAGACAGCAGTGAATGAACAAAGGGATATAAAGTATTTTGTCTTTAAGAAACATGTTTTGTTAAGCTTAAGCTGCTTTATAAAAAAGATTTCTTGTTATTTTTTTTTATTTTGGTCCTCGAAGGTTTTAGAAAAAACGTATGCAAAGTAAAAATAAAAAAGAACAAACTATTACGGTCCATACTGACTGGTTGAATTTTGATTTCAAAATGACGGTCAAACGATAACTAATGTCGCATAAGAGATGGAGTCGGTGGGCCGTCGAGCGTGAGCTCTTAATGCCCCCCGGCGCCCCCACACAGTCCAGAGCACTGAAGGACTTAACCCGACTCCAGCCCGTGCGGGAGGGCGCCGGGAACTTCCCCCTTGACCTAGGGGAGGCCCGGTCGACCGAGGACGCTGCGTTTAAAGCGTCCGCAGTCCACTCTCTGTGGGTCAGGACGGCTTTGCTTCCACTCCGGGGGTTGGTGTTGCGTTACCACTCCCCACCGCCCAGGGAGTCTTTCGGTCGGGACGTTGGTAGTGGCGGGACGAAACGGTTGCCTAGGAGCGGCTTTCTCACGGCCGCGTAGCTAAAATCATCGGCATGGGTTTTGAGGGCCACCCATGCCTCATATCCATTAACAGCAACTAGTAATCATGTTAGTGGCAGCTCCCGTTGCGTTGGGAGTCATGCGTTTGGCCGGGGCTTTTTAGCTTCGGGTAAACAAGTCCCCCCTACTAGTCTGCCACGCCACGAAGAGGCAAAACCCCATGTGGACGCCCCCAAGTCTCCTCGAGGACGCTGCCGCTTACGCAGCACAGAACGATAACTAATAAAACCCCTTATTCTGTATTCAGTCAAGACTCACCACTTTGATATAATGTATAACACTTACGGTTTCCTTTCTATAATAATTCTATTGCTGTTTATAAGCAAAACGCTTGGGAAAGGATGAAATATAAATTAAATCATAACATACAGCGCATTTTTTTTGCTTGTTTAATCGCTAATTTTCATAATTTTGTATTCCTTTTTATTTCGTATTCCACAATTTATAAAGAGTTGATATTTTTTAATAATGCTAAAACGGAAACATACACTAAATTTAGTTTAATATTAACAACTTTTTTGAAATACAATTAAGATGACATATTTTTCTATTTCAGAATCCTGCAAGATTAAAGATCGAATTCATCATCTCATATCACCGGAGAGAAATAATTTCGCCTTTTTTTTTTTTTTTTTTTTTTTTTTTTTTTTTACCTCATCTATGAAAAAAAATTAACAGAAGCCAAACATCGACTTTTATTAAATCACATAAATTAAAAATTGGCTCGTAACAAACAACAATCTATTTAATTTTTTTTTAAAATTCGAATGTTAATTTTCGAAAAATTTGTGACTATTTCTTATTTCACCAATTGCTCAGATACAACCAAGTGTTTTACAAGCTATAGTTCACTTTTAAACCCAGAACACGTGCTATCATCGTCACTTACCTCTTTTAAAGTTGAATAAAAAGTGTTGCAAAGCGTCCTTAGCTTATGATACAGTCAGGCAATGCCAGACAGGCCAAAGTTTTGATAATATTCTTATGAGACAGTTAGGCAATGCCAGACAGGCCAAAGTTTTGATAATATTATTTAATAATCCCAATATCTCTGTGAAGCATAGGTGTTAAATTTATTGATTTTTTTATATATATTCTTATCTAACTTGTTTACGGACTGTACCTTATTTTAAGTAGGTCAATAATAATAAAAATCCTTTTCAAATTGTTTTAAGTATATTTATATCGTCTCAGTTTTAAAGAATTGAACATGTAAATGCATAATGAAAACATCATATTCAAGTTTGAAATTTACGATAATTAATTTCTATTTATTTATAAAACATGGTTTTTATAGTAATTTACTTATTAAATTAAAAAAAGTATTTTTAAGTTGCTCATTTTTTTTAGAAATTAAAGAATATATATTAAAGTTTTTTTTTATTTTCTCTTTGTCAATAACTTGTTGTTATCTTGGAATAAGTCCAATCTTGACTTCATCCAGTTATTTGTATCATGTGGTTTTATTACTTATCACTAACGTACACCAACCTTTAAAATCAAGTCTTGCTTAAATCTTAGGATAATGGAAATACATTTTTAATGTAGAAATACTTAATTTGACGACATAAAAAACTTCTTTTAAATGAATGGGAGATAAATGTTTATTTCCCTTTCTTTGAAGCTATACTTGAAGTTATCATCCTTTAAATTCTGAAATATAACTTGGGATTTAAAAAAAACTACTTTCAGAAGTTTAGTTCTAAAATATTTTTAAAAATATTATTAGAAAAACCATTTTCTCTTTTTTTAATTATGTATGTATGTCACATAGTTGAATGTTTGAAAACAATATTCATGATATCAAAATTGCATAAAGGCCTACGCTAACATAATTTTGTTTAAAAATCACTTGGTTTTGCTACGAAAAGCGAAGTAAATAATTAATTTATGCTTTAAATAAATAATAATAAATAATCTGTTGATCTTTAGTGACAACTAGAGACATAGGGCCTTAAAAGTTAATGATAACATTAATGCAATAACGACGCCAGCCGGCATTTGTGACACAACTTCAGTGTGTGCTTCTTTATCCTCCATAAAAATATTACTTTGCCTTGATATACGTATATATCTAAATGCACCTTTTGATTGCATACTTTAGTGGTTTTTATTCAACTAGTTAATGGGGCACAGGTTTAATGCAACAACACCTATCATTGATGTGCTCTTTTATCTAAGGATTTAAAAGTGAGTTAATGACGAAAGATGCATATCTTCACATTTAAAAAACAAAATACAAAAAAATTTAAAAAACCTCTTTTGTAAGCAGTTTGAGATAAAGCTATCCAAGTGTTGAGGTCCCAATATCAGGATTAGACTTGAGCGTTGTGATGATATTACAAAAATAGTAACCTTTTTGCGTCGTTTGCTTAGAAAACAAATTTTAACACTCACAGTTTGCTGATAATTTGACATGGAAATAAAGAAAAACAGTCACTTGTTCTAAATAGACTATATGATACATGCATAAGAAGGTTTTCCGGTTTACAATAAACTTGAAATAATCTAAAAACACAATGGCGAATAACAAAATAGAAATAAAATAATTTAAAAAATCAATGTTTTTAAGTATATAAAATAACAAACAGGCACAATCAGACATGATGCTTTTAAAGTTAAAAAAAAAGAGTTTTCAATGAAGGCAGTGATTACAAAGCACGAATGAATGCAAGTCTTAAAACGGGATACGTGTTATACCCAGTGTGTCTTTCAGACGATTTCCTCCGGGGGGGGGGGGGGGGGGCTGGGGGCGGGCATTTCAGATTTTTGGTGGGAGCAGTGGTAATGGAAGGAGGCGTAGCTGAGGCAGTACCCTCCCCCTACCCGGAGGTATGCCTGATAGAAACCCTGGTTATACTGCTTTTCATTTGATTAATTTAATTTAATTTGTTTTATTTGACCAGGAAGTCTTGCAGTTAAAGCAAACTATGCGTAATCTCACGGCTCCTGTCTAAAGAAATTATCAGCTGTGTTCTACCAGAATTTCATCAACATTTCTTTTTATAACAATGATTTGTATTAGATTTAATGGTATTTGGGATTAGTTGACGTCACGGACATCCTTGGAATCCTCAACTCATACACGGGCTCCCTTCGTGCTTCGCTGTCAGACGGCGACTGTTTATTTCTTGCCTTCAGCAGACGTAGAATCAAAAAGATGCAGAGAGTCAGAAGGAGCAGCACTAGACCGCCTAGAGTGGATATGATGGCAATGAAACTAGGTTGCTGGAGGCAGTCTTGTGTCCTCAGATCAGATGTGGCTAAAACAAAAACGAAAAATAAATAAAGAAGCTTTTTTTTCCACATTACATTTTAAGTAAGCTTATGTGATCAAATTTAGTGCTAGCATGGGTTCACGGGCTAATAATCTTACTATCTCCGGGTTAAAAGTTGAATAATTGTGTAAACTTTAAATTATAAAAATAAATATATTTCACATTTAGTATTAACCGTTTCAAACTTTTGAAAACATCCCCCCTCCCCCCCAAAACCCAAAGAAAAAAAATGAATGAAAAAATAAGTTTAAAATAAATAAGATAAATAATACTATAATGTAATTATTTTTTTATTAGTTGACCACTAAATGTAAATTGTGCAACGGCCAAGATTGGTTTTCTGACCGAAAAAGGTGTTTAAGGTATGTATGCCTACAAAGTTTGACCAATACATCCGTTAATTCATGTAAGACCCGTTTTTTTGTTGTTGTTATTGTTGTTGTTGCCTAAGCCTACCGGTAGTTATAAAGCCACTAAATAAAGAAAAAAAAACACTATTTATAAAAATATTAAAATTAAGATAGGCTTTGTTTTTATTTAAATTGACGAAGATTTATAATTTTAAGGGAGGAATCCTTTTTTTAAAAAAAAACTTCTTCTATATATTAAGGGCCCACGATCAATTTATTGATCATTATGGCTCCTATGAATGTGGATGGGATTTGCATTGTTTCTTTGCCTGGTGTTGATGAGGATATTTCACTGGTTACAAGAGTAACTGAGTGAGGGTATCATGCACTGGGGGGGGTTGGAAGGCCTGAGGCAATAGACGCAAATGAGTCAAGTGTTGAAAAATTAATTTAATTAACAGGAAGACTGAAATATTAAAACAATAATCATCAAATACCTTTTATTTGAGATACTGGATCCACCACTGTAATCTTGGCTGAAACTCTTTGTTCATTATCCGCAGCTCTTCTCTTTCTTAGGTGTGTAGCTTTACACATAAAATGGTAATAAATATATATTTATATATATATATATTATTTTAAATATATAACGAATGTATCTGTTATTTCGGACATTTTAAAAATATTTAAGCAAAACATGTTTATAATTACAGTTAATTTAAATTAGATTAACAAAATAAAAATGGAATAGTTGGATAGCGAAATGTATTCAATATATTAACTTTTGGCGATTCAATTCATTACGTTGATGACGTTTCCTTACCTCTAACATTCAAATTACTGCAAGGCTTGGGCTGGAAACAAAATATTTAACAAACAATTTATTTTATGAAGTCAAGCTCTTAGCACATTGTTTAATACATTAAAAGAAAATTTGTACAATAAAAATATATACATTCTCGACAACAGTCTTTAACTTTCGTCACTCTGGTGAAATTAGCTCCTAAATAGTGTGTTAAGTATAATCGTTAAAAGAATTATTCCTGTTTTGTCTATTATGTCTGAAATTGATACATACGTCTCACAACAACATTGACTATCTGTATACCCTTCGTGTATTGCCACCCCCCCCCCCCGGGCCCTACCTCCAAAAAAAAGAAAAGAAAAAAAAGACTGACGTCAAATCATTTTTATATCTCAAATCAAAATTCCTAATACATTAAAAATACAAGTGTCGACACAGATTTAATACCAAAATACATTCATTTTATCAAGAATGCTTTCGAGAAAAAAATAATGTTTAAAATCGTTATAATGCAAGATTACTCTGATTAAAAAAATTTAAAAAACCAATTATATTACATGATTATTCTGATTAAAAGAAACCACAACAAAATAATAAGAACAATTACATCAAAAATCAGAGTAAACGTTTGATTTTACTGCAGTTATTCTTGAAAATTTTCGTTACTTTTGAGTTGCGTGCTGGCCCCTTACGCTAAATATAAATACAGAGCATTAGCTGTAAGGTGCACGGGGTGGTCTAATGGAATACTCACCGGATGACTGCACGATTTATCACAGAATTCAACGATGCATTCAAAGACGAGTGTGCTGTTTGACTCGCCCAGGAACACGAAAGCCTTCATGGACATACTCTCAGTCACCATGCCTGGTTTCACGGGACCCGTGCTGGTGAGACTTTTGGTGATCAGCGAATGTGCTGCCGTTGTGGGACATCTGTTCGTACAAAGTACACATTTGAAAACAATCCTTTATATTAACTTCGCCTTTGTTCATAGTCGGCTGGCTGGCTGGGTGGCAAATACTCGGACGGCTTATTGGCCCACTTTCCGTCAATCTATCGAGCTGAAACTTGGCACATAGACTCGTCGATGACAAAACACTCTGTCGAATTTTCAGCCCCATTACCTACCCTCAAAAATCAGTTTTTCCCGTTTTTCAAAGTGGGCATGAAGTAAAATTCCCGATAACTGCGCATAAAAATAAAAAAAATATCACAAGCGCGTTTGGTGTATAATTTTTTTTTTTCTGAAATAGTTGGTGAAATTAGTCTCTGACTTAAAGGCGATTGGGGTCATTAGAATATTTATATAGTTCAGGGGCGTGCAAAAATTTGCATTTGCGAGCCTTTCTGGGGTGGCGGAAAGAGAACTAATTGGGATTCTTATAAAGTGTGTTACTGTTATACAGGTTTTGTCAATTTTCAGCACCACGCCCCCCCCCCCCCCCAAACCAATTGCTGGCTTTTACATTTTATAATGTATTTATACGGAAAACTTTGTTTTTAAGGGTTGTTTCATTTACAAACGGACGTATCGTTTAATCTCAAGCTCTTAAATATAAACACATTTTAATATGTAGTATTTAGTTATTGAGAGAGAATTTATTTGCATTAGGAAATAACTTTATCAAAAATCGACAATGAACAAATATGGACTAGTCGTAGAACTTATTATTGTAAGCAAGAAATATTTATTTCATGTTAATATTATAAAGAGTTTTGCGAATGAAACTTTTTCTGACACGTCACCATCATCTGATCGTCAGGCCCAGACGTACCGATATGACTAGTGGTTCATCGAATCTCTATATAACTTGAAATGTTGAATTCCAGCAGCTACGCAATAGTAAAATAGTATTGAACATGTTCATGTCGTAAGCATAATCGAAATTGTATAAATACGTTTCATCGCTCCGTAGATACGTCACATAGGAGATGGCGTCGGTGCGCCGTCGAGCGCGAGCTCTTAATGCCCCCCCCCCCGCCACACCTCCCCACGGGCCAGCCGCCGGGTTTCCCCGCCGACAGAACGTGCGGCGGCACGCCGAGAACCCCCTGGCCTGGGGGACGTCCGGCTGACCGAGAACGCTGCGTTTAAAGTGTTCGGAGTCCACTCTCCTCAGGGTCTGGGCAGGTTTGCTTCCCCTCCAGAGGGAAAGTGTTGCGTTACCACACACCCCCTCCCACCGCCCAGGGAGCCTTTCGGACGGAACGGAAAGTTGGGACGAAACGGTTGCCTAGGAGCGGCTTCCTCACGACCTGTCCGTAGATTGATCTTTCTATAGTAATACGACTATTGAGCTCTTTCAAAAAGGTGGGTCTACCTCTTTCATAATGCGGGAATTTTTTATACACCTATGCATCTGTTTACGAATGTATGACCTTTAACTTAGTATACATTTGTGGGTGTGATTTTTAACAACGATTCTAAACCTGATTTTTAATTTCTGCACCTACTAGTTAGTGGACCTATTGTTTAGTGCACCTACTTGCTAGTGTACCTATTGGCTAGTGCACCTATTGGCTAGTGCACCTATTGGCTAGTGCACCTATTGGCTAGTGTACCTATTGGCTAGTGTGCCTATTGGCTAGTGTACCTATTGGCTAGTGCACCTATTATTTAGTGTATCTATTGGCAAGGTTACCTTTTGGCTAGTGTAACTATTGGCTAGTGTACCTATTGGCTGGTGCACCTATTGGTTAGTGCATCTATTAGCTAGTGCACCAATTGACTAGAACATCTATTGAATGTTGCACTTATTGGCTAGTACACCTATTGACTAGTGTACCTATTGGGTTGTGCACCAATTGGCTAGTGCACCCATTCGTTAGTGCACCTATGGAGGTTTTAGCATGAAAGTCGTGCTTAAATTCTATCAGTCAAATTATCATCCAATCCTTGTATACTCACTCTTCTTCCATTATGTCTATTGACATAGTTTCGTTGCCTGCCTTACTGTTTGTGACCTCGCAGCTGGTAATGATGAAATCATTGTAAGCTGTGGATTCATGAGTACGAAAGTGATAACACGAAGACGTCACCTTCAGTCAATCATTCATTCAATGCTAATTAACTATTTATTGTTAAGCAAGATTTTAATTTTAACCTATTTACGCCGATGATGTTATAACTTTTGACAGTTAAATGAATTGTTCAAAAAAAAACAACCTTTTGTTAGGAAATCTCTTTATTTTGATTTATTGGATATGAAGCAATTGACCTTAAAATTATGAATTTATTCTTATCTTTGTATTTTTACGCCATAAGACAGTAAAATTATCACTAAATATATATTTTTTCCTTGCCGAATTAGATCATTTCATAAAGAAAGGCGAGAGAAGGCGTAAGAAAGAAATTTGGTCATCGACAGCGTTGAACTGATCGTTGCGAGTAGGAGAGAGAGAGAGAGAGGGAGAGAGAGAGGGAGAGAGAGAGAGGGGGAGAGAGAGAAGATTTTTGACTGAAAGAAACATGGCGTATTTCAATGCTATGGAATCATGTCCTATGGATTTACCACTATTTTCGATTGTTTCCATGGAGAACTTGAGATCAATGTCTTGTCCTAAACTTATGGAGTCAGTTTTTGTGCTGCCCCTTTCTGTAACGGTAAATGTAACTTTGACTGAAGTATCCTTGTGTATATCAATGTTATTGATCTCACTGGAATATGAAAGGGAAAGATATACATTTTTAAATTAAAAATCAAATAAATGATATTAATTATAAATTACGAAACAAGTGTTTATTAATTTTTTTAAACTTTCAAATGTATCTCTAACCACAAAATGTATGTCATCACTTACACATTATTACAATGTTCCTTCCTTTCTTCGGTTCTAAAATTATTCTGTCAGAAAAAGCATCACCTACTTGGTTTTTGTTTTTGTACTTTTTTTGTTTTGTTTTAATTCACATAATATTAATGAAATATCTTACAAATACAATACGTAATAAAAACGATTCGTCAACTTTACCTTTGTGACTCGGTGACCGTAACTGTTCCCTTTAAAACAGTTCTATTACTTGGTGTGAACTCACAGGAGACCGTTATTATTTGGTCCGTCGCTTCCCTAACTTGTTTTACATACTCGAGAAAGAAGTCCCTTGTATAATTCAAATTCTGGGAACGTCAAGTGTTGATTTATTATATTTTTAAATTAAAAATTTAAAAAAACGGTATCAGGCCATAAAATATTAACATAACACCGGCACAAAGAACGTTGTTATTCGTTAAAAAGAAAAAAAAATACTTTGGAAAAAATTGTACTTCATAACATTATTATATAGTCATAGATAACTATTTGTAATGTGTTTAAAAAATATAACTAACACTAATATTCAGAAATGTAAAGTTACAATAAGTGACAAAAAAAAAAAAAAAGATCTGTTAAAAAAAGATTCGAGAAAAGGTAATGAAAAGAAAGGTATGTTACAAAAGTAAAATTATTAAAATGTCAAATGAAGCCTTGATATAGCCCTAGACTGTATTGTAAAATAGTTATTCAAAAAAGAGTTCACTTATAATATTTTAAGAAAAGTTTGGGGAACCGACACTGCACTTGTGAATAAGAGAGTTCTGTTGTAAATCAGAATATTTGGTAGCAAGGAATGGATTTGATGGGAAAAGAAGGATGAACCGAAAGTTAGTTGGATGTTTAAAAACATTTCGAACTCTAAAAACGTGTGTCCAGTCAAGTCTACACAGCAATATGTACATTTTGTCTTAACAAACTTTTCTATACTTTGAAGTGCTAAACATAGATTTCAGTGCATGTGTTACATCAGACGCGATTGTGTACAATCGAGTCATTCTATAGATTCTTTAAATATTGGTAGTAAATTGGGACAAGAGTAAAACGTGAGCATGGGAGTCGGAAGTGGGGTCAGCGGAAGCAAGTAGATTGATAGTCTGTAAAGGATGACGCCCTAGGAGCAGATGTGCCGAGTATAGCTGAGATGCTGGGATTATGGGATGGGTGATGTTTTATGTTTTATTTATTTATTTTTAAAAATAATTTTGTAGGTGGAGAAATTAAGGAGAATTGAATAGTGTGAAATTTCTGGGGGTTGCGGGGGTGAGACGTAATGAAACTCAGAAAAACACCTTTGAGATGTTAGAATAATAGTATTCAAAGCTAATTCTCTTTTATTTGTTCACAGTGACAGGGAGGCTACTACATGTAACACCTTCCAGTATGAGATTAACATGAATAATATAAGAGAAATTGTCTTATTGTGTTATCTACAGTCAGTTCTTTTGGAATGAATCAGATAAAAAAATTAGATTGTCCATATCTTTGAAATAAACGATCAGGTCACTGAATGAAGAAATTGCAATTGTATTGAGTTTACTTTAAAGGTAGATTGCTATAAATAGGATAAATAACATGAGTCATTTAATGGTTGTAATAGTTTAGTGTGTTTGTTGTAGTTATAAAAAAAATATATTTATTTTTAACAAAACTTAATTATTAAATACTCAAATTATTTCATATGTTTTGATTTTGATAGACAGACGCAAATGAATCTATATTAAAACTGACTTCATTACAACTGTGTATTGGGAAAATATTCTTGTAGCTGATAAACAATAAAATACTTTACCCCATATTCTTGATTTAACGATGCATTACCACAGTCTGTAGAGATGTGTTGAATAACCAATGCCATTCCCTCTTTATGTTTATCGGCGCCTGCAATCTGCAAAAGGGTAGTTTAAAAAATTTAGGTTTATGTAAAACTATGAATCGGTGGATCCCAAATTTATGTGGCGCGCTATACTTTCTACATACAAATATAATTACACAAAACTCTTCTGTAAAAAAAAAATATCTTAAATCTACAGAATTAATTTCTTAACATTTTAAGTAAATTACTACATGCAATCGCCATTTTCATAATTTCCCATAAAATCTAGTTTTAAAAAACAAGCAACACAGACGTGTTTGAATGAGATTTTCAATTGATATGACATATTATTAAATATACAAACATGACGATGCGTTAATGTTGATCTACTTTAAATATGTGGGATCTACACACTCGTAAGACAAATGGTAGCTCCTTGTATTAGAGTGAGGCGTAAGATAATCTCAACCAACTGCGATTAGGAGGAGTCTTGTGTCAAATAGGCTACGATGCTACATATATTAATACATTCGTATTCTGTCTACTAATTCTACTGACACGACACAACAATCATTCTTAATAAATTTTTCATAAATAAAATAAGTGGATAAATAACTCTAAATGTGAAGGATACATGCATGGTGAATTTTAAATTTAAGATAATGCAAAATTGCATCCAAAAATGTAATGATTTTAAAACTATTTTCATATATCTCGTTGACATTGACAAATTAGTTTCAAGTTTATTTAAAACTTTAGGTCAAGAAAGCATAACGATATACTGTAGCCTATTTTACTTTATTCTTTGTATATACCACCATCCCGCCCAAAAAAAAACACCTAAACATGTTCACTATTATATAAAAAGATGTCACAGACGTTCTATCATGTATGGTCGGTGATGACTCTTTTTAAATATAAAGATTTAATCGCCATAGATACGGCGAGCGTTTCTAGAGAAGTTTTTGATCCAAAAATCCACTTTACAAATACTTGACTTAAAGTAGAAGGCAAGCCTGGCACATACGTCTGATACTTGGTGAAATTTGCACGCGTCCTTGACTTTTAGGTCGACGTCTCTCACAAATATTTCACCCTCGAATGTTCCATAAGGGTTGATGTAGACCGTCATGTTGATCTCGTTACATTCAACATCAACTACAAATTACAAATTCACTATGGATCAGATATATTTTAAAATTGTTAGATATATAGAGATTTTTAACACCAACTTCAAATATTTGTTACTTAAGGGATAAAAAATTTAATTTGAAACTAATCTCTTATCAAAAACTTCCAAATAGAAAATAAATTTTAGAAATTTAAAAAGGAACACTGTTATGTAGATGACGGGTTTTGTTGCACGCTTTCCCCGCTATACTCGTGCATGACCTCTTGTAGTCAAAACACTCGTGGCCGTTTTGGGGGTGGGGCTAGCGAAATTTAACCTTGTTTACTACAACGCTTAAGTTTTGTCCGTTTCAGTGGAACATTGTCTAATGATCTCGAGAATGCGAGAAGCAGTTACAATGCGTAATCTATTTCGAGAATGAGCATCTGGAATAAAGTATAAAACGCTGAACGACTAATTGAGAAGGAGATCCTTTTATCACGAGACTGAGAGCGTGCCTTATTATTGTACTTTGTTGTGTGTATTTTTTCTTTCATTGTGCAACTTTTGCTCATTGTATTTTATATTAACACAGTACCGGTACCAGCCAAACTGTAAGTTAATAATTTTAATCATATTCTCTTGCTTTGTAATTCATTGAAATTCACCCATTAAAAACGTATTAATTGTAATTAGCTCTGGCTTTGCGTGTCGTATTATTTGTTATTGTTTTTAAACTTTGGTATCGTCCTTTGCTATGGACTGTTTTTGAAACGTGCCATAGACTTAAATAAGAGATAAAATTATCTCTTTTAATAACAGTCTGTAACAAATACGCATTAAACAAATGGCGACAAACGTGCAAATTATAAAAGAATTTGCTTACTACATGTCTCGACCCAATCATATATACATAACTCACGTTCATAGACAGCTCAGCTTATTTTCCTGGTCAAAAAAAATATCAAACACAATTTTTGTTTGTAACATAAAAATCATTGCAATGCACTTAGTTGGTGTGTTTGGCAATCTTACCTCTTGAAACACTGCACGACTCGCCGTAATAACCTTCATCACAAAGACACTGAGTGGTGCCGCTTGAATTCGTACATGTTCCATGCACACAATCATTGCAAGCTGCTTCATCTAATTGTAATGGGGATGAGAACGGTCAAGCGTAGTTTATTTGTGTATTAAAACATTTTAATCAGTGTCGTGGAAATGGGAGGTAGGGGTGCTGAGGTGGAGGTCTACTCCGGTAGCACTTTTTTTTCTTTATATTGAGGGCGGCCTTTTCTGCTAACCGTAAAGATTTTTTGTGGAAGTGGGTGACGAAAATCTTGGCCTGCCCCGGCGAGCACTAACACTAGCGCCGACACTGGTTTTAATTTATTTAAAGTAACAAATTTTATATTCAAAACGATTTAAACTGCAGCGGAAGACATTTCCATGTCAATGACAGAAACTTAGAGTTTCCAAATAATGTTTATCTTCTTTCTTTTAATTTTTTTTTTGAAAATAGACCTATTGGGCACGTCCAAAAATTTGTAACAAAGAGTAACTTGCCGTGGTTGCCGCCTACTTTTGTTTCCATTTGGGTTGATTCCAAATTAATTTTACTGTATTTTAACTCTATTGCAGTAAGCTGAGTATGGCGTATTAAAACATGTCAAATTCAAATTGCTTCTAAAACAAAATGTATAATCTACGCTGAATAATTTATTTTTTCTCAATTTAATGTATCGTCATCCAATCCGTGTTTACTCATCGAAACCATGAAAACCACAATTGATATGAAAGCGGAAATGAACCAATCCACTCTCTCCAAAAATTTTTTTTTCTTAAATGGTCGTACCCCTTGCAAAAATTATTAGACACGATTGAAAAGGATTAATTTGCTGACTTTAAGCTATTTTACGGCAAATTATTGTTTCTAACATTGTAGACATGGCTCTCTTACATGTGGCGAGGTTTTCACAGATATAATTTTGATCGCTGTCACAATTACACCTTCCGGTGGCTTCAATGCAGGTTTTGTTGTTCAGACAATACGCCCCGACTCGTCTGCAATCATAACTTAATATGTCTGCCTGGACCGGAGCTGATGTTGGCGCTTGTCCTGTAAATTCATTGGTCTGCACTGACGTAGTATTAGCATTGAGTCCTGTAGAAGAATTTGTCTGTCCTGGAGAAGGATTTGAAATTCCTATAATAGCATTTAGTAATAAATATGCAATCGATAAACCGTAATCAAGCTTTAATGAGTTTTCCTTTAATGATGATTTTTAACAAAATTTAAATAATATATTTACACTTGAAAGGGTAGTAAAAAAATAATATTTTTAAATAATTGAAATTATTTATATATTAACAATGTTTGCAACCAGGCAAACAAAACCCTGTGGTTCTTAAGGCATAATCTAAAGTGTGAAAGAAAGAGCCTATAAAGCCTTTGTCCGGCCGCTTTTAGATTATGCATCTTCGGTCTGGGACCCATTCACCCAGAAGAGCATCGACAGGTTGGAGGCAGTACAGCGACGGGCAGCATGCTTTGTCCTGAATCACTACAGGAATACCTCTAGTGTTTGCAGCATGCTGGAAACACTTGGATGGTCACTATTGGAGAAATGACAAAGTCTATCCAGGCTCTCCATGATTTACAATATAAATAATGGGCTAGTCCACTGCTCTGGCATTAAACAGAAGCTCGTCCCTCTCCCCCATAGACAGCGTCGAGGCCAGGACAGGCAGTTCCAGCTCATACCAGCGAGAAGCCAGTATATGAACTGCTCATTCCTGCCAAAAAGACGATCAGAGACTGGAACAAGCTTTCAAAAGGAACAGTTGATTTGCTTCTATTGCCTCAGGCCTTCTAACCCCCCAGTGCATGATACTCTCACTAAGTAACTCTGGCAACCAGTGAAACACCAGGCACAGAATCATTGCAAATCCCCTCTACATTCATAGGAGCCAGAATGATCAATAAATTGATCGTGGGCCCTTCATGTATAGAAGAAGAAGAAGTCCGGTAGAAATATTTTTCTGTCCTGGAAATGCATTCCAAACTCCTATAATAAAATTTAGTAATAAATATGCAATCGATAAGCCATAATCAAGCTTGAATGAGTTTTCCTTTAATGATGATTTTTTTAACAAAATTTAAATAATATAGCTACACTTGTAAGGTTAATTAAAAAATAGTATTGTTAAATAATTGAAATCATTGACTTTAACGAAAGGGTTGGAAAGCGAAAATATTTTAAAATCCTTTATATTAACTTTTGTGTGTCTAGGGCGAAATTTTCTTACGACTCAGGGACCCACTTTCCGTCAACCTATCGAGCTTAATCTTAGCGCATAGAGTCGTTGCGAATAACAACGCATTTTTTCACATTTTTAGCCCCACCCCAACGCCAACCGTCAAAAATAAGCTTTTTATATTTTTCAAAGTGAGAGTGAAGGAAAAATTCCCGATAACTGCGCTAAATGAGATGTAAAGTCCCGATAACTGCGCTAAATGAGATGTAAATTCCCGATAACTGCGCTAAATGAGATGTAAATTCCCTATAACTGCGCTAAATGAGATGTAAATTCCCGATAACTGCGCTAAATGAGATGTAAATTCCCGATAACTGCGCTAAATGAGATGTAAAGTGCCGATAACTGCGCTAAATGAGATGTAAAGTCCCGATAACTGCGCTAAATGAGATGTAAATTCCCGATAACTGCGCTAAATGAGATGTAAATTCCCGATAACTGCGCTAAATTAGATTCTTAAAAATGTAAAATATCGCAAATGCGTTTGGTGCGTAATATTTTGTTTTGCGTTTCGGAAATAGTTTGTGAAATAAATCTGCGGCGTGAAAGCGGTTGGGACATTAGAATATTAATATAAAATAATAAAAAATGCATATAAAGAATTTCTACCAAAAACTTTGTTTTAAAGGGTTGTTTAAAACACAACGTTACCACACACAAAAAAAAAAAAAAAAAAAAAAAACTTTACAAGAGATCGAAATATTCTAAATTATAATCCATTAATCAGAGGACCCACCAGATACCAAACTGACACACACAGAGATCCCAATCACTAGGATAGAAAAATGGTTTCTCCGATTGTTGCGGAATGTTGATCCCGTCAGTTCACCCATTTTAGAAATGCTATGACCTTAACAGTTGCAGACACCAAACATGTTATCTGAGGTTCAGTCCGTGACCCATTGTTTTATAACGTAGGCCAATGATTCTCAAATGGAGGTTCTCGCCAAATATGCGTTATATAAATAGATGTAGTCTTATATTTTGTTCATCGTCTGCGTGAATTTGTGTTGTTGCAGATGTTGCGTAACGTCCCTTTTTTATTGACTTGATATCAAGCGCCAACCTATCGCGTTCTCAATATATTTTTCACGCATGGATACTGCTTGATAGCAGATTCGACAATAGTATGACTTATCCTGTCAACAAAAAAAAGCTTCTAACTGTCCGTATGTCGTACTTCAACTCAACTAAATACAACTATTTAGTATAATGTTTCCCGAATATCTTTGCCTATTGTTTAGCCGACCCGTGATGAAGAATTGTAAATGCCCAAACTCCAGTTTAAAGACTTGTGTATATTTAACAGTTAATATTCTTTTCATTATTGCTCTCAAACTTAAGTGTATCTTTATGAAATCTCTTGACTAGTCAGATCGTGGACTCTGACATTAATGAACAAACAAATTCCCTTAAAATTCGCTGCGATGGTCCTCAACCTGTTAAATGCTTTACCATCTCAACAAAAAGGGGGTGGTGGGTGGGCGAGGAACCATGTTACTATAGTCTTTATCTCAAGATTTCCCTTTATCTCCTGGAGTACCGCTATCCATAACTCTTTCAAGGTTCTTGAAGATAAGTTCGATACAAAAGTTACACATAGCTTGAGTATTCTAAGAAATGCAGAATACTGTGGAAGTTTTATCAGTAGTTAAGTCTGTACTCGTGATTTCATAGAAATAATGACAGATAACATTTAGCTGTACATTCCATTTATAGTTGTATTAACCCCTGGCAGTCGATGTGGGAAAGTTTAAATGTTTTCAATCGTACTCAACGGGTTAAAATTTTAATTTCGTGGAATGACACGCAGCTGAATTTTGATACACAGCTGACATTTCATAAATACCTGACATTTGATACATAGTAGAAATTTGATAAACAAATGACATTTGATGCACCGTTAACATTTGATACACCGTGGACTTCTAACACACATCTGACATTTGATGCACAGTTGAGATTGGATACACAATTGACATTTGATACAAAGTTGACATTTATTACACAGTTGAAATTTGATATCGAGTTGTCAGTTGATATACACTTGCTATTTGATACGCAGCTGACATTTGATACACAACTGACATTTGATCAACAACTTAGCCCTCTTGGTCCATTCCATCAAACGTCCATTGGTGGATTTGCCGAATATCTGCTGTCCCATTGTTTAATCCGAGGTGAAAACAAGATGGCGGCATCGAAGTTAAGCCGTTATGATGCTTTCTAAATAGAAATCTGAAAAATACGGCTTTTCTCTTTTTTCTTGTTCATTTAAAAGGACTAATTTGTTTTTTATAGGGTAATGAATACAAATTTATTGTAACAAATCATTTATATCATTAGTCTATCTATTCACTATTGCTGTAGAATTACATAATTCAATTGCGAGTTTTAATAAAAAACATAAAATGTCGGGACGATAAAATTCCTCGAAAAACCTTGCTAGATTGTTGTTTTGGGTTGTCATTTTTTTCCCCACAAAAGCGCAAGATAACTGCTGTGTTGAATCGTCACTAACAAAGCGAGTATTTCGCTGTCGAGTTGTTGGCAGCCAAGTATCCCAACACAGCCACTTTTGCGAGAATCGTCCAGCTGTTGTTTTACCAGCCGTAAGAACACTTTGTGATAAGGAACGATTCTAGAGAGCGAGGTCAGAGACAAGATAAATTTTTTTTTTTTAGAAAAGTTCAAATGCCGGCACGAAAAGACGGTTTAAGAGGTAGTTGGTCTTGTATTTGAACGTCAAAATGTGTCCATTCAATCCCGTCACGTGACGATTGGCGGACGTCGTATCCCTCTGTTGAGCTACTCTTTTTCGGTCGCAGGTGGTTTGTTCTATAGGCTCGTTGAATGTCGAGGCATGAACGGGAGGGATAGTTTAATTGTTTATTTTTCTTTCGTTCTTTAATTTTTTTTTTTCAAATCAACTGTCACTGTTCTGTACCCTTAAAATAAAACAGCAGCTGGGATTTCTCAGAACTCTCCTATGTATCAGATTAAGTTTGAATGAAACGTTTTAATCTTAAGTAAAAATGAGTCAGGAATAAATGTAAAGAATCATATAAAATACATACTTTTTAAAATAAAAAAATCACTTATTCATTAATCGCAATGGTTGACCATTAGCGGCAAATAATTGTTGAAGTTTTCTGAAAACATTTCTTTAAGAATGCTTATGGCTAAGTTTCATTTAAGCCTCATAAATATTTTAATTCTTTTTTTCTGATACCACAGATTGCACAAGCAATATCCAAAATCTGTTACTAGATCAGTTTGTCAAGGCCGTCTTTATCAATAGTGTTAACTTCCAATGGTGCGACAAGGGCGTGTTTGACTTCCCTACATCCGATACGGATGTTATCTGACACCCTTCCCACTTCCAATAGTTACTAACACAATCAATGGTCACCTTTTTCTGACAGTGATATAATTTTGGGCCACATGTTCAGCGTAATAAATACGGGTAAATACAACTGTAACTATGTAGAGATAAACGATAGGAAGAAGTTCTAAGTATAACTTGCAACACAAATTACGTGTGGTGCACTAAATTTTAGGAGGGGCTCGTTAGTCCTACCTATGTGATTAACTATAACTATATACTTGTATACAAAATTCAATACTGCTTAATTAGTTGTTTCTTATGTTACCATTTGAAAGACTAGATTTAATTAAGCGTTTCAGGTCACAGAAAACGCAGGTCAGAGATTCGAAACCCTCTTATCATGCCGTGGGTTGAGGGCCACAAATACAATGCGACTTATTATCAACACTTATTTGCAAAGTCGTAGCATGGCTTAAACAGCTTCGGTGGACAATTCGAAGATTTTATGGTTAATTTTAGAGCAAGCATTCCTACCGAATATTTGGTTTGCAGAGCGGCATCCACGGTGTCGAGGCCTTTGAATGAAGGTGACACCATAAGCACAACTGCCACAAAAGATTGTTGTGAAAACCCTAAATTTCCATCCTTTCATACGCGGTTTGGGGGGAGGGGGTGGGGTGCGTTTTATAAGATGGGCATTTGCTTCAGAGAGCTTCTTCATTTGAACTCGAAAGAATCTGCCAGATTAGGTTCGACCCGTAGTATTCTTGGTAATTAACTATAACTAGCTGTATGAAGCTGCGAAGGCACCTTGCTCCCGAGAGCGCCGTCCAATAGATATATCGGAGGCTTCTCGTCCTTTACTACTGTTGTATTTTTTTTTTTTTCGTATTTTCATAAAATCTCCAAAAGATCCAATTAGAGGAGAACGTAATCATATTTTTAAAACACCTAAAAATGCACCTACGTTTTGTTCTCCACATAAAAGGCGACGCATATCTCGTAAACTAATGAAAAGTCGTGTACCCCGGGTTTATATCGAACGCCAAACTGCAATAGAGACAGAATGTCGTTGATTCCGGGGAGTACTACCAGAAGTTTGAAGAACCTGACCTAAAAGACCTGTGCGTATGTTTGTTATGCTTATGAAATGAGGAACATTCGTTTTGGAAAATCTTGAAAGAGAAAAACCATAAAAAAACATGACGCTGCAGACATTTTAACAATTTAGAAAGACATCAAATGCTTGCTTAGACTACCAGGACACTATAAACGTCTTGAATATGACATGTGACCTTTGAGAAGTAGGTTTGTGGGCTTTGGATGAAATATTTTGAAATGTTTTTCTCCGATACGTCCACAAGGCCTTTACTCAACGTGGTAAGCGGTTGCTTAGACTCATTGGGGTAAGCAGTTGCTTAGACTCAATGTGGTAGCGGTTGCTCAAGGTGGGAGCGAACTGAATGAATGCATTATGGTACGTGGTGTCATCTTATTTTAAGCATCTGTAATGAAAGGGATCTAAGGATGGTCTTATTTAAGGGGTTTTAATCATTAAAATATTATCGCCCCCCCCCCTGCATACCCACACACACTTTTTTCCGTGGCGGCTTTTAAGTAATGTGTTTCCGTGGGCCATTTACTATAAGAACACATTTTTACTAGTCATTATGTCCTTCTATAAATTATGTGAACTATGCGGAGCATATACATGGCTCTCTTCCGTTGAACGAAGCTCAAGATCCTCAATAATTGATCATATGACCATCCGCTATTCAGCTGTGGTGTAAACTATCACAATGTCAATTAATTAAAAATATAAGTTAAATGCGTGAAAGACAAAGTCATGATAACATTTTTTATTATAACAAAGTAACATATATGGACCATAGTTCCGTACATGAAAAGTATGTGTAATGTGTATACTGAAAAAAAATGGATTTAATGTTTTAAAATGAGTTTTTATATATACAAAATTTCTGGTTTCTTCAAGAACAAATACATTCATAATTACAAAGATGGAATCTCGGTTATATATATTTTAAAAAAATTGTTTATTACTCTCATAAGCTCATTTAATCGAAAATACACGAGGAACTAATGATCTTATTGCTGTTATTTTTGCATAAAATGTGCCGTGCGAAAATGTGAACAGTGTCAATGAATTATTTTATCTGTTCGTCGCTAATATTTGTTCCTATATCTGTCACTTTTATAAACACTCCAACAGTGATAACCATAATGGAATATTCTACATTGAAGTCAAAGGTATGGTGTATGTTAATAATACTATCTATAAAATTTATATGGAAAGTAAATTATTAAAAAAATATTTTTGGTACGCGACTCAACGGGTATAAACCAAATTCACAAATGTACATAGCCGCAATGTCTTTTTCCTGTTTGATTTATAAAGTTTTACTTTCACCCACTTTCTTTCCAGTTGACACGATCAAATTTCACGTCATATTGTTGTATGAGAGCACTATTTTGTGCGTGGTTTCTTTTTTGGGGGAATTCGATGAAATAGTAATTTGAAAGCTGTGACAAGGCTTCATACACGAATTGCATCAAATGCTTGAAGGAAAATTTGATCGTGTGAACCGACCCTAAGCGTTGCTTTCGTTATTGACTTGTGTCCATTCTTAATATCTTGTTTTCTTTTTTAGGTATAAGTAGGTATATAATATAATATATATATATATATATATATATATATATATATATATATATATATATATTATGTAAATATAAGTTAGACTTATATGGATTTTTGTAGTTTTACTGAAGAAAGCATTTCCCAAAACGTTTGAATATGTATTACGTCTTATATCATAATTGAAGCTAACATATACATATTATATATATTTACACAAATTGTTTGTGTCTCATTAATATGCCACCTGTTTAGGTAAATTTCTGCACACAAAAAATACCCATAAAGAAGTGGGAGATTTGGAATTTAAAGACGAATTTCTTTAATTTTTTTTTTTTTTTTTTTTTAAATTTTTTTTTTTGTTATTTTGTAACTCACCCCAGTCAATCATCTACAGATAGGCAATACCTCCGATTATCTGCTTAAAATATAAAGCGATATAACATAAAATATGTGACAAAGATTCAAAAGTTCAATCATGAGGATAAAAATGTTCCCTTGAGTTGGAAACAGACAGACGTGGAATCCTCAATGCAAATGCTGGCCCTGGATAACCAGAATCAGCGTCACTCGCTTTCTTCTGTCTCCGCGTCATTAGCTTTGTAGCGAGTATGATGCATATTATCATCAATATAAGAATGACCGCTCCACATGTCGCCACCGTTGCTATGAAACTCGGCTCCTGCAGGCACTGCTCCATCTGATTTGTGTTCCTCAACTCTGGAGGGATTGAAAGAAAGAGAAAACATAGTAAAAGCTTTAGGCAAGAGCAAAATTTAAAAAGGTCACAAAGTATATTCATATTCAGTTAAAATCATTACACAGATAAAGTTGTCATTGATGTTTATTCCTTATCCAGATGGTAAATGTGTATTGTATGTTATCAACTTGTGAATGAAGCAGACTATCGTTACAAATGTATCAGTGGGATTACAATGCTGCGTTTATTATCCGTCGTTTAAATAAACGGAATTTTTATATAGGGATGTAATAATAAAAAAAAAATATATTTTTTTAAATATAAAAGGTGAATCCGATCGCACAAGAACAACCGAAATTTGACACCACAGAAGATGATAAACTTGGAGGAAAAACGAACACTTTCAAAACACAGTGGACGAAGCTAATGTGGGGTATTGTTATCTTTAACTTATGTTGGGTATTGTTATCTTAAACTAATGTCGGGTATTGTTATCTTTAGCGTATGTCGGGTATTTTTTATCTGTAGCTAATGTGAGGTATTGTTATCTTTAGCTAATGTGGGGTATTGTTATCTTTAGCTAATGTGGGGTATTGTTATCTTTAGCTAATGTGGGGTATTGTTATCTTTAGCTAATGTGGGGTATTGTTATTTTTAGCTAATGTCGGGTATTTTATCTTTAGCTAATATGGGGTATTGTTATCTTTAGCTGCATAGTGAGTGCAGAGAACTTAAGTTCGAAATTTGAGCCGTTTTTGTATTCTGCTGGGCTCAAGCAGGTTATTGTGGCCTTACATAAATCTAGACAACACCATTAAACCCCACAACTGCCCTAACAATGGCAATCCTCCACCGCCACCACTTTAAATCTATAATTCTTCCCCCCCATCCAGCTCAGTTCGTTTCTCTCACTACTAACCGCTCCTCCTCTTAATCCCCTTGCAATTTCCACCGTACAGTCTCAAACACATGTAACTCTTACGAATACAAAAGGAGGCATGTAAGAGACCGCGATAAAGTAATTAGTAAATGAAATAAGAAGCCAACGGTACGGTAACAGTTGAAAAGCCATCTTTAGTGAACAAACACTTGAAACGCCATCTTCAGTGAACAAACAGTAATACATTTTAAAATAAAACGAATCAATACTATTTCCTAGAGATCAAAGTTGTGTATAAATCGACATGAAATTGAAATCTCTTAATGACCTAATAAACAAATTTCATAATTCGTCTACTGAAAGCAACAAACAAAAATATTCTTTACTATTCCAAAACAAAGATCTTTTTCCTGGGCAACTGTGTTGGTTTTACCTTCATAAATATTTTTTAAGGTAAAAAGTTAAAAATGAAAATATTCTCTTTTTAATTTTAAATACTAAATATCATGTTTACTGTGTCTTTCAGCTCGCTCAGATTCTTTAAAGTTATTGTAGAGGTATATAATTTTTTGTTTCGACAAAATTATTATATTAAAAAAGTTTATTTTTAAAAAAGTTTTAACCCATCAGGTGTAACATTTCATGACAAGCATCCTTTAGCAGCGCTACATCTGTCTGCGGCCAGGAAATGAACGTTGTGATGGAATCCCACTATTGCTTCAGTTATAATGTATATTCCTTATCCTTACCTTTAATGTTAGCAAGTGGATCAACCACAGTAACCACAGCAGAAACGTCAGCTTCGTTAATCGCTGATCTCCTCTTTCTCCCAATGACAGGCGATGGGGAAGCTTCTATAATGAGATGTATATTATAAAAGATGGTTTTAAATTTAAAAGAAAAATGCTCAGCAAATGAGTACGTTCTATCTTATTTTGTGAAAGTATTATTAATATGTTTGCAATTAGTTGATTTTTTAAAAAAAATGAAGTTTTATTTGTATCAAGGCCAATATTAAAGCAAAATTCCTTTATATATTTTATGTTTTATTTTTGGGTGTAAAACTTAAGCATTTTGTTAAAGTTTTAGTCATACCAACACACGGACGATGCTGCTTTCTACAATATATTTACTTACGTGCACAATTGTTCTGTAACAAAATAGGAAATCAATTATTATTTACTTGAAACTTTCCATTCTTGTAAAATCATTTAAGTAATTATGTTATCTTTGAGGATTTTTGTACCGTTCATGATAAATGTTTTATATCTGACATACTCAATTAAATCCATGAATATTTGTTGGCGCATTTTACAACGAGCAACACTTGAGTGAGTAAACAAAACTAAATTGTAATACAATTTGTGGTTAAATTACCGGTAAGTTGCATTGATCGTTGCAGAAGGAAACAGTACAATTAAATGCTATTTGAGCAGTTGGACTTTTTTGAGTAAACATGAAAGCCTTTAATTTCAAAGTAATGACTGGATCCTGGGTCGTATGGTCGGATTTAAGTTGCTTTAAGTCTGTAGAATTCATGAACAGCGAACGTAAGGTGGGAATAGGGCACCTGTAATAAATCATACCAACAAAATAATTAAACACATATACACTTACGCTATAAATATGTTTTATATAATATGTCGGTAGCAAAGAATAAAAGAGAAGTGTATTCTAGCTACGAAGATTATGTATATAAAAATGAGAGGTTCCCAAAAATGTTGTATTCACGGCACCATTGCTTCATCAAGGTTTACTAAGAAGGTGCATGTCAAATGTCAACAAGTGCACAGTGAAAAAACGAGTATTTTATTTTTAAAATGTTTTACTTCATGTGGAGCCACTAGAGAAACCGGTGACTCACAGGCGCCACTTGGCACGGTGTTGGAAAAGCACTGGTATATATTAAGATGGATACTTAACTTATTTACATACAAAATTCAATCACATCTTATTTATTGATGTATTTGCTTACTTGCTTTGCCCAAAAATTTTTAAACAAATGAAAAATATATCGGCTACCTTTTTTTAACAACGGAGGGCTTTAAGTTATGTCATACAGTATACATGTTTTTTTGAATGGTATTCTTAATGTTCCGTTATGAAAGAAAGAGGGGGAAAAATTAAAACAAACTCACCCTTCATCTAAAAGTGTTATAGAGTGTGAGGTATTTTCTGAATTTTGCGCAGTGCATCTTTTGATATAGAAATCCTTGTAAGCTGTGGAGAAAATGTAGCTTAGCATTTTCAAATAAACTCTTTCGGATCATTTAATAGAACACAAAATCAAAATACATTTTACATTTTCAAATAATGATCAGAAAGAATTTTATGTTAATTACTAAAATAATGTAATTAATTTTGGTGTGGGGGTGGGGGCAAAAGAAATCCTCTGTAACTTTCGTCAGTAATGTTTTTGTACATTTGTTAATACTTTTTTTTTAAAAATATCTCATTATATCTATTTTGATCAATGTTTTAAAATATTTTTTTTTATAGTACCCAAGTGTTTAGGGGAATAACCAATTGTTTGTCTGACTGAAAATATAACAGAACGTTAATTATAGCCTGATAACTAATGTGTAGACATACATTAGGAAATATTAGGTTAAAAAGCACCAATGTTTAGCAGCTCAAGCCGTGGCATTCCATGAGGAAGTTGATTTGAACCTCTTGTATGGGTGTGTCGCATGACGACCTAAGATTACTAATGTGTTGGTATTGATTCGGTGATATTGATTAGAGGATATTGATTCGGGGATATTGATTCGGTGATATTCAATTTGAAGTTTATCAATTTACTAATGGGGGTTGCCCGTAGGCGTAATCCATGTAGTTTTCCTTTTAGGTAGGACAGGTTCGTTTCGATAAAATCATTACAACAATGTTATAACATAAAATAAAAGTGTTCCGTTTGTTTGAAACGCGCAGTTAACAAATGAAAAGCAGAGTTGTATCTACAAGAATGTCATTAAAACTGAATTAGTGAAATACCGATGAGCGCATGAGAATAAATACCCAGATGGATAAAACTTAACATTTTGTTAAAGAGTAAAAAGAAATTGCTTACCATTATGCAGGCTGATCATTTGAAATTTTAGATCCAGCTCGTCTCCCAAATTGAAAGTATTCCCAGACAATAGATTCCCTTCATGTTCAACAGTCAACGTTACATTGGAAATACTAGCGTACGTTACATCGACTTCTTCTCTGAAATTAAGATTATTTTTTTTTAAGCGCTAAAATATTGACTCCTTTTATCGAAGTTAAAGTTTGTAATAAAATAAACACATTCAAATTTCTGAAATTTTAAGAGGACCACGATAACTATTCATCAAATAAGAGCTTAACTTGGAAAGAAATTATCTTTCGATGCATGCGATTCTAAATTAAATGTGAACATTTTTGTGTGTGGTCCAATGGCACATTTTAGTTAGGTTTTGTTTTTCTTTCGTTCCGTCCACCCCGTTTCAACAAAAAATTATAGAAGTCCTGGTTTAAAATTTATCGTTCGATAACTTGTGTTAATATTTTTGTTAATTTATAACAACCAAATGTTAGTTCCATGTAAATTAAGTAAAGTACCTCTATCGTTGTAGCAGTAAATGAACGGAACTGAAAACCAGATACATTTTTGAGCAGTTAAACTATTTTTAAGTAGACTGGATACTCATTTTAAACTAATTCTTATTTAAGAAATATTATTTTAATATCTCCTCACTTTTTGACATCGCCATTGACTGAAAAACGTCCAGACGTAACTTGTTTTTCATTGCCCGATATTTCACACACAGCCTTGATCACCGGATCTTCCAATGTTTTTATTTCTTTGATGTATTGTATTTGAAATTCCCGCGTAAAAATGGATAAACCTGGCTTTAAATTTCATAAAGAAAAATAAATCAATCAGTTATATTCATTTGCGTCAACAAAAAAAATATCGAAACTGTACAAGAAATATTTTTTTTTGTACAATAGTTTATGTATTTCGACATTTCTTTACCTAAAAGTCCTCAGATTAAAAGTTAAAAAATACGTGTTTTATAGTCGCTCCATTGCTTAACGTTTTTATACACATATCTATGTATAAATTAGTTGTAATCTCCAAAACATAAGAAAAGTTACCATAAGGTTGATTATTTTATTGATCCCTGGAAATGGACATTTGTTTTGATTAATTACAACAACCCCCCCCCCCTTCTTTGTGGTGCTACAGGCCGTTTAAACCTTTGGCCTTGGTCTGCAGACGACGTGTTTACGTCATCTTTCCCCGTGAATGAACTCTAGCTGACCCCAAGCTCGGAACCGCATTTAGTGAGTGGCTAGCTAAAACTAGTCTCTCATGACCTTGTTTACAACTAAATAAAATTAGTAGTTTGTATCCTTAGAATTATGTAGAATTATTTAAAGAACTCTGGAAAAGAAAACATTGTGTAAGGCCTTTCTAGAAAAATATCCATAAACAGACTATAAAAGGAGACGAGATATATTTTTGGGTGTGTGCTATCATTTATCAAGAGATTTTGTTTACTAACTTTGCACTGTGTGTGTAGAATACTTTTCATCATTGTACCTTTTTACAACATTGCATCTTCTTCAACATTGTACTGGTATAAGCCAATCATTATTCTGTAAGTCATAAGCTTAATTATATTTCTTTTGATTTTGTAATTCATTATTAACTTAATTAACATTAAAATGTATTAATTGTAATCGGCCCTGGTTTGGGTATCGTATTTTTTGTTATTGTATTTAACATATGGTATCGTCTTTGTTCTGTACTGTTTGAGAACGAGCCATATAATAAAACAAGAAATTAATTTCTTCAAGATGTTCCCTTGGGTTATCCAGCGCCGTGGAGAGAGGCGATTTGCTGTTGGGAACCAGCTTATAATCCTAGAAGAATAATCTCAGGCCTTGTGGATTTCGTCCTGCGAATTCCACACCATCGTCACCATGTGACGGACGGATGAGAACAACAAACATTTTCTCCATACTGATAACAGTACATAACAGCCGGCATAACCACTTCCTTCTTCTCAGAAATAATTTAAGTATTTCTCAAACGCCAAAATTATTTTACTTTGCTTGTTGTTTTTTTTTAAATTACCTGTGTTTCGTCTGTTGTGTGATTTGCATTTCCACAAGAGCTGTCATTATGAGGAATGTCCAAGAAAAATCCTTCGATTTGTTCATCAAAACCCATTGAAGCAGCTGTGACCTAAAAAAAAATAATTACATAATATGTGTATAGTTGTGGGCCCTGAGTGTGGCAGTACAATCCGAGCAGTGCATTTAAGGGCACCGGTTGTCACCAATTGTCTAGGATTTTACAGATAGATCCAAGGCAGTCAGGGTTAAATGAGCGTGAAAACTAAGTAAGAAAATAATGAGAAGGTATAGCCCTGTCGCTACCTCACGATGATTGTTGAGTTAAGCTAGACAGAGTAAAAGAGAAGGTTATTATCCAAACATAGTAGCAACGATAGGACATGGGCCCTCTGTAGTTTTGGGACGAAACAATATTCCTTGAATTCCATGGAGATTTAAAGAGCTTACATTTCGCTATCCACCATTAAAATTCTAGAAAGTTGATGGAAACATTGTTATCGTATTTACGTCTAAGGAACTAAAATAAAAAGGACATGAGTGAAATGACAAACAAATTTTCAATTATGTGGAACTGACAAATCTTTCTTTGCTGTCAGTGAAGAAGAACTTAGAAATGTATGGCCAAGTGAGCTTTCCAAAAAGAATTGTGTGCCAGTGTTAATTATGTCAACGATATAAAGCAGAGTCGAGGGCTTGACACCGGCGTTTGAACTATTCCTAGTAACAAATAATAAAACTAGGTATGCGGAAGATTGAATCGAAAGAGGGGTAGTAAGAGAAGAACGTTTTGGATAAGAGCCTTCATCAGCAGACAGGACAAACAAAAATACGACAAGAAATAGAAGCCAGTTTTTTAAAAAAACTTAAGTATTTACCATTTTTATTGCCAGAGATGGATTTTCAAAAACCAAGATTACAGGAAGTAAATAATGTATGTATTTAACTGTGAAAAATAAGATAGTTTCGCCTATAGGAGATGAGCGGCATCTGCGGCACACAATCACAGATATCACATTTCGACTAACACACGTGAAGCCCTCTTTGATGATAAAAGTACCTTTAGGGAGGCTAATCTTTTTGGTTTCGAGAATGGGTTCTGGTCAATCGCAACCAGACCAGCCGAGGACCCAAATGGGAGTCAAGGTCTTGCTAAAAAGAATTTATAGAGATGTGGCTTAGTGGATGGTTGGCATGAACTATAAAACACGAAAGGTTAACCTAATTATGGCGCCACTGAGAAAAAACTTGATGAAATCCAAAGCGCAGGACAACCGAGCCTAATAACTGAGATGAGAAGCGGCAGTTACTGTGGCGTAGCTACTTTCATTGATAACATTTTCAGAAGGAAACAACCTGTCACTACTTCTCCCGGTCTCTCGAAAAAGTATGAGTGTCCCATGCTGGGAAGTAAAAGAACGAACAATGACAAAATCAGGAAAAAAAATATATTTCTTTTTGATGATGCCCAGAAGACGAGGTTTAACAGGTAATGTATTAACCGGATTGCGTAGAGAGCGAATAGCTCGATCCCCAAAAAGAGAATGAATTAGAATAAAGTTTCTATCTTTCCTTGTCAGTATTTTCTTGCTTTACTTTGAATATGGCAATAATCAGTGCGTGTATAGGTTCGAAAATTAAAAGACGAATACTTACTTTCTGTAAGAGACATGTCGTATTATCTTCTTCCCCCAAGACGTAAACATACACTCCGTTATTGTCGTAGAGGTTTACATTGATTTTCATGTGTGTAAGGGTACAAGCGACTTGAACTAAACACGTTAGAAGAAAAAATACATGAAAAATAAGTAGTCTACATTGGTAAATTATAAGTTGGTAATCAAAACAACTAATTATCAAAGATTTTATTTATTTGCGTTGCCACATTAAACTCATTGATATGAGGAGAAACTCGTTAAAAAAGAAATTAGCGATATACCTAAATGCTTGTCTAAATTTATTCAGAAATTATTATGTTAATGCACATGTTTTTCTATGGTTCATTGACGTATTTGCGGTGTAAGTCATTTACTTTTTTGTTTGATTAATTCGTAGTCAGCTGACAAATAGCCCCGAACGCTTGAATAATTTAACATGCAAAGTTTAACAAACTTCAATAATAATCGACCTCTTAAATTTACGAGTATTCATACTGTTGAAAGTCTTTAAAGATGGCTCGTTCTTTTAAAATTCAAATATTCGATTTCAGTTGGTCAAACTAGAAGCAACTGCTTAAAGGGGATGCTAACACAGGGGTGTACTTTTATTTTTGGAGCAAACTTGGGTTCAATTGGGTCAAAAATTAAATAGAAATGAGATAACATTTCTAAATCATACGGCTCATAAAAGTTTAAAAAATCATTTAAAATTGGTTATAAAAAATGCTTCGACGTCAATTAGCAGCACGTGTAACCGACACTTGACCTAGTAAAAAAAGCCAGAGTCGTGAAGGGACGGTATATTTTTTAAGAGTATCACCTTTCTATTATTATTTTATTAATATTCATGTCACCTTTTTTAAAAAAAAATTATGCTAAAACCAAAAGTCTTTAAAACTATGATTTATTAATAATTTATCATATGATCGACAATAAACTGTATAATGATGTGCTTCCTTGTGGCAATAAAGTCTTCGTGTGCATAGGGCAGGTCATTAAAAGAAACCACTGCTATGTGTGCATTGATATAAATAATGAAGGATCATTATAAACAGATAGGTTAGGGGTCCATTGAGCGTCACGGATAGACATCTTTATCTAACACTATATGTCTCTAAAAATGTAATAGAATTTTATATAAAATTAAATTATTAAAAAAGTTCAAATGATATACAGAGTTGCTACTTTAAAAAAAAAATCCTCATTTTATATTTTCTTAATTTGATCTAATTCAAAGACAACAGTTTTGCCATGCCAAATTGGTTTAACTATATAAGCAAAAAGTAGAAACGAATGTGGAAATAAATACGTCATACCAAATATATCAAGACAAGCGCTGTTTGTGAACACTTAGGGTCAAGATGAAGAGTAAGACCCAAAAAAACATCCGAACAACAGATGTTGACACAGATGTAACAAAGATTCGAAACAGTTGGACTGACTTAGAGAAGATAGCCAGGGACCAGAGTGTTTGGAAAGACGTTGTTCATAGCCTATTTCTCAATGGGAGTTGAAAAGACAAAGAAGAAGAAAAATTCCCATTTCAAAAACAATCATGTTATTGTATACCTCCTTAATCTAACCTTGGAAGAGGAGTGTTTTAGTTTCCTTGGCTCTCTGTAGTTATTACAACTTGGATATTTGATATAGATGTTCTGAAAACAGGATTTATTGCATTCGTAGATTTAACATTCATTATTTATCACGTAACAAAAGTAACTGTCAATAAATATACGTTTAACTGTAGTTACCTACCTCTTGTCATGCTACAATTTTTCCCATAGTATCCTTCATTGCACTTGCAAGTATCAGTAGCATTGCAGTAACCATGATTACTGCAGGTGTTCACTTTATTGCAACTGTTTGTCGAAGTATTAGCTGATATTCAGAAACAAAACTCGCAATAAAATTTGTTATCAAACTTATCTTCGTTGCATGTAAACAAAACAATTATCATAGTAAGTATCAGAATGTTTCTGATCATAATTTATCTTGACTCCTTCTATTAATATACCAGCGATTAAAAAATAATTATTAACTCTAAAATAAACACATTGCTAAAGGTAAAATAATTTGGTGTTTAATATTTCTCGTCCACATTAAATACGTACATTCTCAACTTTTGCTTTTATAGATCGTTGGATTTGCTTAATTTTATCGAGCGGGTTGAAACTTGGCTTCGAAATACCGTGGAACCTCTCATAACGAGCATAATTCGTTCCAGAATCTTACTCGTTAAGCGAAACACTCGTTAAACGAAACAATTTTCCCCATACAAGTCAATGTAAAATACGATAATGCGTTCCATGCAGAAAAAATACTAATTTTTCAATAAAATTTCTTTTATTAACATTTATTAAAATAAAATTACTTATGAATTGTTAAGGAGTGTAACAACTTGGAATACAATTTAGATTTGAAACAAAAAACGTAAAAAAAAAATGAAATAATGACAAATAATTAATCCTTTTTAACTAGAAAACTGTCTAAAGACATTTGTTTTTGCCGACGCTTCAAAATTTGACGAAAATATGTCACAGCATTATCATTGAATAAATTTGTACCACGAATAGCCATCTTAGGGTGATGCTTCTCAATGTACGATGAAACACTTTCCCATGCTTTCAGTATTTCTCTTATTGCGCTATAGAAGATTGTTGCTCTGCTACTCCATCCTCCATTAATGAACTCTCCTAAATAATGTCTTGCTGAGAAACACGATGCAACTCCATAAATTCTTCGGCGGTCAAATCTTGAATGTGCTCTTTTACAAGCTCTTCCATATCGTTTTTGTCCACCTCGAGTCCCATGATATTGGCCAATGACACAATCTTGTAAACTGTAGAATCCACAGGTACTGTTTCAAAATCATATTCAACTACAATCTCTGGCCTAAGTTTTTTCCAAGCAGAAGTGAATGTCGGGAAAAAGGGACCTCCCTTATACACTTTTGTATTATTCACATCAGCCAAAGTGATTTCTATGCGCGTAATTAGTAAGGGAGCAACTTCTTCACATTTTTTTTGCTCGTTATGCGAATTACTCGTTATGTGAGGTTCCAATGTATTTATTGGATTTGAAGTTGTGTAAGTTTTTCTCGTCCAACGCTTGCAACGATACCACAACGTATGTTCGAAAGCGGACGCTCACGTAACTTTTTGTGCCTGGAAAGCTCCCCCACATGACACACACATTTGATTTTGCGCCTTAGTGCTGTTAAAGGCAATTTTGAGCGTTTCCTTATCCCCTCTGATGAAACGTACTCTGGTTAAGCAATGGTGATGCCGTAGTTTGTCGCAGGACTTAACAAAGGGATCAAATATTTCCTGAATCTTCAGTAATGACATAGGATATAATGCGCAGGCCTAAGCGAAAAGGAGGCTAATCAGGCAGAGTGATAATGACAATTATTTGATGATCTGTCTTGAAGTCTTTTGAGATTGAATAGCTCTCCGTCTGTCCTGTATATTACAGAAATGCCATGTCTTTATCAAGGGAAGCATCAGTCATTAAGCTAAGCTTCTTCACAAGAAAGTACCACAGGTGTGACATTTCCAAAATGTATTATCAATATAGAACATAAGATATCAAATTTTTGTGATTATGCATGTGTAGTGTGTGTGTGTGTGCGTGCGTGTGTATGTGTGTGTGTGTGTGCGTCCCATTCAAATACATTTTGTAATATACGTTCATTTATTTTAGGTCACCTTTTCCTGAGATATTAAGAACGTATTATACTATAGCGTGGTGATTTTTTAAAACAGAATACAATTGACTACTTGCATGATTAAAATGCCGTGGAACACGTACAGGTTTTGAGCTAATGCCAATATTTTTTAACTCGATGGCAATTTACATGTGTGGGGGTCCTAGATTCCAGAATTGGATGAAGAACTTATTTTTTAAATAAATATTTTGAAAACCAAATGATTATTAACTTACGGTGGCTTTGACATGCGTAGTCATATACTTCATTAGGTTTAGCTTGACCACACTCGCAAGATCCATCTGTTACATTACACTGAGAAACACCGCAAGAAGCCCCAGCCCTTCTACAGTCATATTTAATGATGGAATCCGAAGCTGCAATTTCTGCAAATATGTCAATTTAAAAAAAAATCTAAATGATATCAATTGGTAAACTCATTTTCAAAGTCAGGCTCAAATTTTACGTAGTGACATTTAAAGCGATGGTAAAGTTTCATTCTTCTTTTTGCAATGCCCCCCAGCTGTTTATAAAACAGTTTATATATTTCCTTCGATACATAATTATCACTGCATATAATAAGAAAGTATCGTGCAATTGTGAGTTCAATAGCGCTGGAAAATGAAATGTTACTTCTTATTTGCGGGATACAACTAGTTGGATAATAATGCTGATCATATTCATTAATACACAACAAATGAGGTTATAATAATTCCTGTTTAACCATGAGTTTTTTTATTTTTTTACTATAATAAGCAATAAATGAAATATACAATATTATTTAAAAAAATTTCCATTTTGCGGGGATCAAACAAATAAACTTATCGTTTAACATATCTTACAATAATAAGAGTTTTTTTATTGTGTGCAGAGGGAAAAGTTTTATTAGAAAATAAGTTGTAAAAATTAAATTGGAGTGGCTCGAAATTTTGAGATTTTCGAGTCGGTTAAAAAAAATCTGGAGTAGAGCAGTGGGCTGGATGAATGCAATTTTCTAATACTTGCAATGGGAATATTCAACCAAAAAAAGTTTAAATGGATATTTAAGAAATTCAAATAATTAAGTAAAAATAGTAAAAGTAAAGTTTCTTTTTGGTTCATCAGATCATTTTGTTTTAGTTTGTTAGCCTTTAACTCTTAGCAATAGACTTTGAAAAGCCACTACCACTTATAATGATTTATTATTTATCGCAGTCAATAAAGGAGATGTGGAATTTGCACACAAAAAAAAGGAAAAAAAGATTTACACCAGCCGAAAACTCAATTAATTAACTTGTAATTTAAGTCTATATCCCTTACACGTTTGTATTATTCACATCAGCCAAAGTGATTTCTATGCGCGTAATTAGTATGTTATTTACTAAAGCAAAATTATAATCAATTTGAAACATTCATATAACATAAACATTGATTTAATTCAATGTTTAATCTTTTTTATGAACATCCGATTCATTTGATTGCAGTTCCATCATTGCTGCTAAATAAGCCAATACATTTTTTTAGAAATTTTTTTTTTACATCCTGTTTACATAACACTTTATTGTACAAGTTTTTTTTTTGTTGTTTTTTTTAAAAATTAGAAATTACCTTTTTTTGCAAATAAAAAAATTGCCGATAACCAGAACAAAACTGTGCATGTTGAGAAACGTCCTTGTTTGAAAATGAAAGCCATGTCAGCTATGACATATCATCCAAATTAGACACGAAGGCAAATATTTATACCTGTTGGCCAGCAAAGGGAGGCTACAACCATGAAACTTGAGTTGCGCAGCCGCAACGAGTAATTTCTGTATGCAGACTTCATAAATAACTAGCCAGATATACCCGACATTTTCTCGGGAAAGAATTCGGAACAAATGAACTTCTATGCCTTATAATCAACATTAAATTTAAGACCAGTGTACAAAAAAAAACATTGCTCTAATAAAAATAATAATAATATATCTGTTTCCTATTAAACCACTTAAATATGTTTTTGTTGTAAATCGTTCGTTTCCCGATAGGATCTCGATCCCGGAGGGAACCCAATCGGATCCCATTTCCCGATGGGATCCCGTTTTCGGATGTATCCCGGCATCTGGAGGGATCCTGACCCCCCACATGGATGCCGACACCGGTTGCATCCCGATACGGTGGGAAACCCATCCCGGTAGGATCAAAATCCCGATGGGATCCGAATACAATCGTTATTCTTCTGATTCCAGTGGGATCCCGATCCTTGTGGGTTACCGATCCCGGTTGATCCCGATCTCGGTTGGATCCTGATCCCGGTGGAATCCCGATATATGTGGGTTCCCGATCCCGTCGGTATTCCGATCTCGTTGGGCTCCTTATCTCGTCAGTATCCCAATCCCTTTAGTATCCCGTTTCCCGGTTGGAATCATATCCTTCTGGATCCCAATTCTAATGTGATTCCAAACCTGTCGACATCCCGATCATCCTGGTAGGATCGAGTTTTCCGATATGATCCCGATCCTGGTAGGATCCATATTCCGTCGGTATTTCATTCCCGGTGGTATCGTGATCGCGATGGAATCCCGATCCCGGAGGGATCCCAAAAGTATCCTGATCCTGTTAGGATCCCGTTTCCTGGTAGGGTTCTGATTCCTCTGGATCATAATTCTGGTGTGATTCCAAACCCGTCGGTATTCTTATCCCAGTGGTATCTCGATACCGGCTGGATCCCGATACCGGTGGGATCCCGATACAGATGAGTTCTCGATTCCTATGGGTTCTCCATCCCGAAAGTTCGAGATTTCCTATAGGATTCCGATCACATTTGGATGCCGATCCCTTTAATATGTCGATTCCGTTAGGATTTCGTTTCCCGATGGGATCTCTTCTCTGATGGGATCCCATTTCCTGATGGGATTCCGATCCCGGTTTGATTCCATTACCCGATTGGATCGCGTTACCGTTGGGTTTAATGTACTGCTGGATCTCGATAACGTTACTATAAGCTTTTATATCCCTTTATATATCCCCGTAGAACTATATAGAAATTTCAGGAACATTCTAGATTAAATTCAATATCCTACTCGAAACGCGTAAACAATAATTTCCTAAGTAATTATTATTCGAACACAAACAATTATACAACTAAATGCACTGCTATATAGGGTTACCAGACATTCGTATTTAGTACGGACAGTATGTATTTGTCCGAACTAAATTTTGCGTTTATATTTGTCCGTACTATCCTCTCGTTATCCGGCTTGTCCGTACTTTTGGCAGCGACGACTTGCTTGTCTTATTTCTATTTCTCTTATCTTATTTCTCACCTAAGAGTCCAAAAAAGTATATATTTATATATCTCCAATGATGTAAAAAAAATAGCACGCAATGTTGTGTAGGAATTATCGTCATAATGTATTATTTCTTTTCACAAACGAACTTGCTAGATATCGCTTCAATAGTACTCAGTAGCAGCAGTATTACAGTAATACTTCGTCCAGCGTATCTTCAATGTTTTAGTTCAGTAATTCCTATAATGGTTCGATTCCCGAACTTTATGTTTTCACAATTCTTTTGCTGCCCACTTGGCCACTACTTTTAATTTAAGTGATATATTTATTTTTTTTAATCTGCTTTTACTGTTTGTTCGCTGTGGAGAAAATACTGCAACGGGGGGGGGGGGGGGGGAGGCCGGAAAATGGTGCCACTTATTATATAGAAAAGTGCCCCGTAAAAAAAGCGATTTTTGCCCCTTCGTCTTTCTGAAGAATATGGGATTTGATATTTTAATTCAATATTAAGATCCTGTCCAAAGAAGATTTTGGCGCCCGCTGTGACTGTCCTCTTTGCACCATTGTCATGGCTCTGCCCGAGGGTAACATAGAACCCAGAGCAAAGTATATTATGGGGGACCGCTGGGCTGGCCAAAGTGTCGGTGCTATAAACCCGCGAAATTTTTTTTTATTTAATATGACATCACAATTATCTATTGAATTAATTTGATTTCTTTGGGGTTCAAAAGATTCCTGTACGTACGATTGTGGGGCGGAGGGAGGATTGTCAAAAAACTAAGTTCATTAACCCCCCCCCCCCTTTTTTTCCGTAAGTATGGTTCCGGTTGCTGATAGGCTTTGCGTCCGTACATGTCATCCAGAACATCTAGTAAGCTCATGCTATAGGTATAATAATTCCATTATTGTACAATATTAGTTTTGCATGAGATTTGGGGGGGGGGGGGGGGCTATAAAAATCATTTAGAAAAACTTGAGGAGTTTAAATTTAAAATGCGTCCCTTTAAAATCTATTTAAAATGCAATATATTTAGCTTTTTAAAATTATGGAACTTTCTGGAAAATTCTAAATTGGGTATGCATAGTTTTTAATCCACCATAATTTCAGAACGGACAGTGAAGTGTAATACTACCATGCTAGGCCTAGATCCATCGATTCCCATAGAACATTAGCGTTGACTAAACCTCTTAATATTTATATAGCTAATATTAGAAAAAATGAAATGGGGCCCCCGGCTCCAGAGGAATGGATATTATGAGTTCAGTACCCTTCGGTATTTGAATATGGATAATCAAGTATATGTGTACTACGTTTGGTCAAGTTCCATCCATTGATGTATGAGTACTTATTGGTCATTTTATTTATATATGTCATATAAGATAAAAAACGAATTCGGGGCACGAGGCCCAAACGGAATGTTATAAAAATTTTATAACTCTTCAGTATTCGATTCTGGATAATGATGGAAATATGTGCTAAGTTTGGTCAAGATCCATCAATCCACGTAAAAGCCTTTGTAGAGCAAACAAACAAAGCCACATAATTTCACTTTTATACACTAGCAATATAGCCGGCGTTGCCCGGGATTGCATTCGGAAAAACAACCTCGACCGACTTAACATTGAAATTAAGCCCCATGTAAAAAAAAAAAAAAAAAAAAAAAAATACATTAAAAAAAATTCATTTGTCCGCTATAGAATCACAGTTATTATAACTTTTGTAAAACATTCAATCCCGAATGGGATCCCGATGACAGATAGATCTGAATCGGATCCCGTTACCGAATGGAATCCAATTTTCCAATGGTATTCCGGTACCCGGAAGAATGGCAACCCCGTTTCTATTCCGATCCAGGCTGGATCCTGATTCCAAGGTGCTCCCGATCCCGTTTAGATACCGATCCCAATTTGGATCCCGATCCCGGTTGGATCTCGATCCCGTTGGATCCCAATACCAATCGTATCCTTATCCTGTCGGTAGCCAATCTCGGTGGATCCCGTCAGGTTCATGATCCCGATTGGATACCGATTACGGTAGGAACGATTTTCCGATAGGATTCCGATCCCGTTGATTTGCTGATTCCGGAGGGTTCAAAATCCCTTTTGGATAATGATCCCGGTTCAATCGCCGAACCCGGTAGCATCGAGTTTTCCGATAGAATCCATATCCCGGTGGTATCCTTATCCCAGTGGTACTCTAATCCCAGTTGTATCCCAATGCCAGTGGATGTCCGATCACAATGCTATCCCGATCCCGGTAGAATCGATTTTCCCGATAGGATCCCCGGTGATATCCCAATCCCAATGGGATCATGCTCTTAGTTGTATCCAGATCCCGTTTTGATCACTATCTCGATGCTGGTGGATCCGATCCCGGGAGGATCCCGATACTGGTAGGTGACCAATCCCGGTGTTATCCTGATCCCGTTAGCATCCCGAACCCGTTAGGATCCCTTTTCCCGGTGGGATCTTGCTACCTGTGGTAATCCGATACCGGTTGCTTCCTGATCCTGGTGGGATCGAGATTTCCGATAGGATAAGTATCATGATTCCGTTAGGATCCCGTTTCAGTTGGATACTCTCCTCTGACAGGATCCCGTTCCCCGATAGAATCCGGGTCTCGGTTTGATCGAGTGACCCGATGAGATCGCGTTACAAGGTGGGTTCAATTTACTGTTGAATGTCGTTAAAAATTACAATAAGCTTTAAGATCTTATTATATATTCCCGCAGAACTATATAGAACCTTCTGGAATATTATATATTAAATTAAATGAAACGTACAAAAAATTACTTTTCTACTTGGTTATTTTTTTAAATATGAGACATTATACAACTAAATGCACTACTATAACTTTAGTAATTTTACGTTGATCAAGGGGTTCTGACCGGGGCCCATTCCAGTAATGATTTAGTTTTGCCTGGTAGAGGAGGTCCTATAAAAATCAGTCAGATCAACAATAAAGTTACGATTTTAACTTTGTCCCATTAAAATCGGTTTAAAAAATGCCATACACATAGCTTTTCTAAAATTATCGGATTTTCTGGAAAATTCTACTTTGGAAATTCTTAGTTTTAAATCCATCGATATTTCTATACAGTCAATGAAGGATAAGAAACCAATTGTAGCGTCATATTTGAATTTTATTATAAATTAATGTTTTTGTTAAACAGCAGCACCAGTTGTATTCTTAATGTATTCAGCTGGATTGAGTTTCAAAATGTGAAGCTTTAAGCAAATGAGCACCGTGACGTTAGTTAAAGGGAAATAGCTGTTGCTTTAACTTTTCATTAAATTTAACAAAGAGAATAACTTTAAAGCCAACAGCAAACAGTTATTGATCATAAATTCTTATGAGTATAGAATACTGAGAGTTAAATATAAAAACAATTTTTAAAATATTCAATTTTAAATATATTATTAATTTTTTCTAAATCCAAGAAACAAATTCAAATATAAATAATTGTTTATAAATAAAGTATAATTATCTTGGGTAAAAAAATGGGTTATCACCAGATTTAAAAAAATTACAATGGTAAAAACTAAAGTAAAATATTTTATTTTTAAAATTGTTATATATTAGATAATACTCTCAGGTGTCAAGGTGACCCTGACCCTTGCTTGGTTGAAATTTTATAACCCTTTTTATAACACCCCCAACCACTCCCCCCAATAAAAAATATTGTTTTGTAATTTTTGGATGGGAAGTAAATTCGAGATAACCTTTTTAATCTCGAATTTTTTCAATAAAAAAAAAACATTGTCTAGATAACGATCACTTTAGCTATCACCAGCATTGCAGATATCACGAGAGTTGTGCAATTGCAAACGTCATCTTAATTCAAGGACGCTCTGAACATTTGACGGGTTCACGTCGGTACTATCTGAAATTCTGGTGTACCTGAGGCTTCGTATCTGTCGGACACCCCCTGCCATCCCACCAAATATCTGTCGGACACCCAATGCCATCCTGCCAAACTTAAAAGAGTACTGAGGCACCACAAGACGGCGTTCTCTCCCCTGTCTTGTATACGTTATATACCAATTATATCCGAAGCCCAAGAAACACCGCTCCAATCATTACATTTGCTGATGATACCATCACCTTTGACTTAATATCTGAAGGGAACACTCTATACCGCAACTTAGCTACATTATTTATCCGCTAGTCAAAACGATTTTCTTCACTTGAATGTCTGTCGATTTCCGTAGGGACACTTATCGCACATCTAAAAATTAAAAAAATGACATTATAGAACAAGTAGATATTTATAATTATCTGGGTGTCGCCATTAATAATAAGCTAACGTAACTTAACCGAAGAGAAATTTTATTTTAAAAAGTTGTACAAAACTTTTCTTTCTAAAGAAATATTTTTAGATGTCTTTTGATAAATTAACCAAGTTTAAGAATACTTTTCTTGTTAAGAAAATTCATGTCTATACTGAAAATGAAATATGTACATTGTAAAAAAAAAAGCATTTCTATTTATTTGGACCAATAATAGCATCTTATCTTATTTTAAACAGCCTATCCCTGATAATGTAGCCAGGACTCTAATATGGTGACATGGGTCCTCCGACCTGGCCAAACAGCAGGTCTCTGGTTACGCAAAATGGGTCCCTTTAGATCGACAAAGAGCCAGTAACTTGGACGTTAACCGGGTCCTCTCATATAGCATAACCGCAGTTCCCTGGTGATTACAGTCTGGGTCCAGTCAGATACCATAAAAGCAGTTACCTGGCAATGCTAGCTGGGACCTGTCATATTGCACAAAAGCAGTTTCCCATGAATTTGCGTCTAGTCCTAACAAATCTTATAAAAGTATCTTGCATTGCCACATGAGTTCTATCAGCTTGCCATATAAGAGGTATTGGTAATGAAAAATATGATTTTTTTTCATAACGCATAAAAGCAGTTCCTTGGTATGACACTGCCAGATCACAAAGAAGCACGTCAATGCATTCTCACATGGGTCCCTTGTCTTAACCAGGCACGTATAACGAAGGCGCCACCCAGGTGGGGGGCGGGGTTGAAGACACGCCGTCTTTGCTGTCACTATCCTGGGGAACATTTATTGCGCTGTGTACCGCTCTGCCTCTTATCATTTTGGTGTTTAATTTTTTCAGTTAACTTATAATTTATTTTTAAATATTTGTTTATGTGATTTAATATGTTAGTTTTTATTATAATCTTGTCAAATGGATTTGTCAGTTAAACTTTTCTTAAAATATTGGAGATAATAAAATTTACTTTATCAGCCATTGTAACCATGTCGCCAAAACATCACGTATTTTATATGATGACTTTAAAGTGTTCCCTAATAATGCTTAAAACTTTATTTTTTTAAAGCTTAACCATTCAGAACAAGCATTCTCCTGTAATTCGGTTTTAAGAACCATCCAATATAACTCATTGTCCTTTTCTTTGCTGGTGCAATTTTTTGTCATTCCATGACCCTGAACTTGATATACGCCATGTTATCTTTCATTACATTTGTGACCTGACATCGTGTGAGATTAGAGCTGATTTGAAACTATTGCTTACGATGTGGTTGTGCATGTTTTACATTTTTTGTTAGGCGTTAACCCACTTAACTAGAACCTTAGTCTCAAAATTTTCTATATCAAAAATTTTTTACATTTAAAATATTAAAAATTATCAGAGAAAATTTAAAAACTGTAGATACGGAGAGGCTGATAATCTGAAAGAGTTCTCAATCATTTAAACAATCATTACAAGTGACGTATCAAAGTGTTTTAGAGAGAGTATCGCACTGCAACGCGAATTTAAAAACTAATACCGACAAATAAATGTCAAAAAATGCAACCAAGTTGTAGCACCAACGTGAAAATTTTTGAAGGATTATCACATACTTTTGGCTGACCCCCGTAAATAACAACGCTTACTTGATGTCTTCAGAGTGTAAATAAATAACAATTAATCTATATCATCTTCATGTTCACGCTGGCATTCAAGACGATTCATCTTCCGTTGGCTCTAAAAGATGTTCACGAAGCATTTGTATTACTCGCAGTTATTAATTGGAAATGTTTTATTTTTCTTTTAGCTGTTAGCAATTATAATGATCTCCACCAAGCTTAAGTTAAATAAGTTAAATTTTATCAATCCGATTTTAGCGCTCACTTCACCTTAGTGTACTTAGACCTAGTCCTAATACCTGTAGTATGATACCAGTACTTATTATCCAAACTTGGCTCATGCCTGTGATGGATAAACTGACCCCCTCCCCCACCAGGAACACCCCCACACATAAAAATGCATATGCCCATGTATGCAACTTTAAATGCGGGAATAAAAATATGTTTTGCACCAAGTATTCTGCAAATTATCGGTAAACGCCTTAATCCACAAAAAAGCCCGATAAATGAGAATGGGTATTTGTGAGCGATCAATTTGCTAAACGGCCCTAGCTGAATGCTTTCAAGATGACAGTTTAAATCGAGACAGTTTAAAAATTGAAAATACATTTTGTTGCGATTTTCAAAAATGTTCACTGGATTCTAAAGCTGCTATCATTTATCCTGCCATCCCACTTCACAGTCTATTTATTTAGTGATGTCGTAAGTGTATATACAATAACCGGGCGGACGACAGATAACATTACGTTTTCTACCCGAGCTGTCAAAACTTCAGTCAAATGATAAAATGTGACCTGCTCCTCTGCTCCTCTGTTACTCTTTGGCTATTTACCAGCCACTACAAAACCCCTAGCATGAAAAGTTTCTTGCTTCTATTTTTGTATATACACGGAATATTATTGTTCACAATATCTGTTTGATATTATTTGCAATGCTAATAAATCGCTGAGGTATCTTAAAAAAGATTGTGTCGTTTTTTTTTTAATTATAGAAAACAAAATTTGGCAGGTTTGATATGCAAGAGTTAAAATCACGTTTAAATAAATGTATGTTTAATGGATGTTTACAGTGATTAAAACTAAGAAATTAGAAATTCCTGAACAAGGAACATGATCCTAGTGCGAGAATGAGCACAAGCAGCACAGCTTGGCCGATTTCTATTTTATTTTGGCGCCATTTTCTGACCGACAAAATATTATAATAAATTTCGTCATATAATGAATCCCCTTAAACGTAAAAATTGCAGACAGAACATCATGCGCAAGTCATTTTGACATATGTATGACCGGTTTCCCAACTTTTCTTCTCACATCTTCGTTTACGTATTGACATTAGTAGGACGCTAACCGTGCGAACGGCACGTTTCTCAATGCCATTCTACCAGCTACAACCAGGTTCCATTGAAAGTATCTTTTATATTTAAGGGCTTCTGCATGTCATGGTGCCAGTAACAGGGGCTAATTGTACTTGCTAAGCCCAGGGTTCAAATGTTTGGGTTATTAAGTAGCACTGGCTTCTTTTTCTCTCCCCCCCCCCCCCCGTTACCCAGCGTTTGTTTTTTTACGCACGCCCATGAAAGATTGGAAGAGAATTTTTGTGTTGGTTTCAGATTTAAAATATAAAATTGTTCAAGCTGTGTTCTCCAAATATCAGTGAATTTGGGAATTGTCCTTTTTATTCTTTTAAAATTTTGACGGATAGTAATATAGTCAAGCCTGGTTAAAATAATCATTGGGACAAAGAGCAAAAGAACAATTACTAGAAATTCATTTCAATCTTTATTTTATTTTTTATTTTTTTTAGTTGAAAATCCATTTGTAGATATATGTAGACACGAAAAGTGTGTTTATAATTATAAAAAGTAAATTTAGAGAACGTTACGGTCTATATGTTTCTCGTACAAATTATTTCTCACAAGCCTTATAATTCTTCAAAGTCGAAAAAAACCCACCTCGTTTAAACATAATAAGATTTAATGAGCTAAAGTTGTGAGAACTTTAATGTGATGGCTTTGAATTTTTAAAAATGCTAAAACTGTAGTATACATGGCTGTGTATCTTTCACAAGATCATGTCAACACGTGTTAGTACAGTTTATTTTATCTAACACTTTGAGAAACAAGTCCAGATAACTCATTCGTGAGCACCAATTATTTAATTGATTTATAAAAGAAGCGCCAACGCTTACAACAATTCGTTGACAATCAGGGGGAAAAAAGTGTGGTCGGAGGGGGGGGGGTAGAGACGGATTCAACATGTTTTCTGATTAGCGTAATAGTTTTCATACAACTTATCAATGACAAAACATTAAATTAATTCAACTATTTAATCCATTATTACGAGATGTTCTCACTTTGTTCTGGACCACCCTGTAGATATATGTATTTAATTATTGGAAGTGTTGGTTTTTATGATAATAAATGAGATGGTTATATTTTAGTTTTAAATTACTCTAAATAATTCTTTTAATTGGAACCCGGTGAGTTTAGGACAGCCGTGGAATCCTCAAAGCCGTTGTTTTCTTACTAAGCTTGGCATCGACCTCCGATACCTTACTTTGTCTCAATTCCTTGTACTTTGTTGAGAGTGCTACGCAGACTATGATGAGAATTAGAACAACTGTACTCAGTGTTGCTACAGCTCCAATAAATGTTGGGTCACTGGTGCATTGGTGTGTCATCAGTTCTTGCGTCACATCTGGGACGAATAGATAGACTGATTTACTTTTTTTTTTCCTTTTAAGTGACTTAATTTTTTATTTACATTTTGAGCGTTTAGATTGCAAAAGTTTTATTTTGCGTTGAACAGTTCAAGCAGGGAAATTAAAAAGATGTTTTTTGGAAGAAAAAATAATGTAATAATGAATCTCTGGGTAATCGTTTTGCTGCCATAATTTTCGTCATCTTCATGATTTTCAAAATTAAAGTACTGGTAATTTCTGAAAGTTAAATGTATGACTCAATGAATTTTATTGGGCTTCAAGGGAAAGTGAGAATAAATGTTGCATCTTACTTTTATCCTGCAGCTTTTCGTGAAACAAATATTTGAGCATTTGAATGTGATTAAAAAAAGGAAATAACTTTTAGATTACATTCTAATTGGTAACAGCGACATATTTTGTATGTTAAATGGAGATTTTTTTAACGATCTTTAAGCACTTGCAATTTGTAACAACGAAAAACATGTTTTGTTATAATGCATTCGTTACGATTTCTATCATGTTTGTTCTAATGCACTCGTTACTATTTCTCTCATGTTTTGTTCTAATGCACTCGTTACGATTTCAAAGTTGTTAGAAATAAAAAGTAGCATTTCTATTGTATTTATAGGATTATCAATGACGAAAATTCATAATTGTTTCTTTTTATATATATATATTTAAAAAATCACCTTTGCTGCGATCAACAGGATCAACGACAGTTATGACAGCAGATACCTCTTTATCGCGGTCACCTGATCTTCTTCTTCGTCCTGATGGGAAATAAAAATATTAAATTATTTTTGTTAAATATTTTTATTAGTGTGCTTTTTCAAGAATGCTGATTCTGCTACATAAGTGTAAACAAAACTGCACGGAAAAAAATATTTTTTAAAAAAATGAAATTTTCATTGATCTTGAGGTGCAAAACAAATATTTTTGTTTATAATTGCATCCTTCATGGACACTATTTGACTGAGCTCAAGATGTGTGAAGGAAAAAGTACAACAAGGTAAGTTGAGGTTTGAAATGGAACGACTGGACTGAACGAAACGAGAAACAAAATATAAGAAATAGAAAAAAGTTTTTTTTTAAAACGCAGTTGTGTCTGGAGTTCGCCATGCTTTAGGAAAATGCTAGAAGAGGAGACATATTTTAGGCAATTACATTGTCAGGGTCGTTGTTAAGAATGAGCTTGTTGCGATCTTCATTTGAGTTTTAACCAAGTTTTGAAAACATCAGTACGTGTGACACGATTTGGTAGTGTTGTGAAGAAGATTTAGTAGCATGATGTTTTGATATGAAAAGTTGTTCATGCATGGTGAGAGTTTGTATGAGAATCCCTGTTGTTAGTGTGAACACTTTTTGGTCCATGAGTTATGTCATGAATTGTATTATTGTGGCTGAATGGTCATTGGATTAAAGGGAAATATTAATAAACAAGTGAGTGGACATAAGGCGTGAGACAAGTTGAGTTGGGAAGAGATCAGGAGAGATCGTGATGAACACCTGTGGTAGTGCGAGTTTATTTCATACTTGTGTAAGTAGGATTTGATGATATGTTTAAAAGGAGTAGTGACTCTCGATAGTAATGCATTTGTTTATGATAGGAATAAAGGATTGAATTATGAAACTTCAGATATTCGTGGACTTAATTTTGTGATTGGTGATCCATAGCTGTCAGCTCGGTAGGGCGTACAAGGACATAGTTGTAATCATAGAAGAAAGACCCTAGACAACGAAAGTAGGCCGTAACAGGTAGCAATAAAAGAGTAGTGCTAGGATATGATTTTGAGGGGTAGCAGCCAATCATATCATATGCTCAGTTCACACACTCAAATTTTCATCAATTATCATTTTGAACGCATTATGCTGTAACACAAAATATTTCGTTCAAACAAAAATTTGACGAAAATTTGATCGTGTGAACTGGGCATTCGGCATTTTGTTTGTGTGGAAACATTAATATTTTTCTAAAACTAAAAGAAAGCCCACCCATAATAAGTTTAAAACGCGAACTGTTTATCCTATACTTACTTCTATTATTACAATTCGCTCTCTGAAATAAAATGGGAAAGAAAACAATTATTTCCACATTCTCGCTGAAACAGGTTTGGCCCTCATCATAATCAATTAAATAATAAATCCTTTTTACTATTATATAGTAAATTGTAAGATTCTCATGAGAAATATTTGAAAAAGTTAACAAGGTCATCCGTTCATTCTATAAAGTTGATACCACACAAACTTTGAAACTTTAAAAAAAAAAAACTTATTATAAGGCCGTATTTAAGGGATGCCTTAAACGGAAAATAAGAATGTGATTTTCACTGAAAAATTATCGTATACTTTTCGAGGACTTAAATTAAAAGGAGTTTGCACCTAAAATTTAAAAAAAAAAGAATGTAGACGTATTTAGTGATGCGAATGAGTTTAGGAGACTTTCGTGTCGATTAAATATAATATCAATTTAAATTAGAGTTAAATGACATTTAACATAATCATATTTCTGATGTTACGTCGCCTCACTGAATTCTAAAAATACTCTTTGCCTACAGGTATATGAACTGATACGCAAGACTCCCGTACCCCAGTAGTTGGCTCAATGAATTGCTTTCCCAATAGATTCAGAAAAAGCGCTCATTATTCTATATATACATCTATTTTGTTTTTTGTTTAAAGATGCAATAAATTTGAATTCAGATAAAGTAAGTATTTAAAAATGACACATGCTGCGGAGCCATCTTGCCCCTTTGAAGTCTACACATTAATCCTAATTGAAATATGCTAATATAGAGAAGAAGAACATACATGTTGGCACTTGTCCTCACAGAAGTGGACGTTACACAAGAAGGTCACTTGACCAGTTGAGCCGTGTCCAGAAAACAAGAACGCTTTCAACTTCAGCACTATCACGGGGTTGGCATTGGTTGCACTGTAGTTGGAGATCAGTGGTGTGTGATTGGCATCGGACAGAAACAGTGCCCGAATGTTTGCATCGGCGCATCTGTCCATCAAACAAGGCGTAGACAGTTATAATAACAAGGTGGGTCTATTTATGTGGTGTAGTAATGTGGAGATGCACGTGGGTGCAGAGAATTAATCTGTTTGTTTAAAAAAGTGTTTCTTATTATCTGACAATTTTAGTTCACCTACACACGTATCATTTCAATTTCATTAATTGTATATGTGTTATCATGCCTGTAACAAGTTAACCATTGAATTTTACGAGCTGCTCGATCTATTGTTCGCCTATTTCCTTAAATTATATATTTTTTTTAAATGCATACTTTATTATATCTAAAGGAATATTGTATTTATTTTAAACTTACTCGTTGTCAATCATGGTTACAGTTTGTAAACGATTGTCATGATTGCTAGCGGTACATTTGTTGATTTTAAAATCCTTATAAGCTGAGGAGATTCAGATTTTAAAAGCACAGTTATGTTACAATACAAATGAGGCTGGTGTACATTTAATCACCATATTCTTAGCCACAATATTTGCAATTATTTAGCATTTCGATGCATACTTTAGTAAAACAATTATAATAAGAAAAGGTGGATTGTTATGTTTTTAATACATTGCTGGTCTACTATAAAGTTTGATAAGAAATAAACTTCAATCCTCTATCTCTTTGGTTTGTAAAATTAATATTTACAAACTTTATTATAGTCTCTTATTTGAAAAACGCCAAGCTAATGTCTGCACGACAACTGTCAATTGGGACCCAAAATCACAACGCGTAGTCACGGTGAAACAAAACCAATTAGTAAGAACCCAGCCACCTTTTTTTTTTCAAAACTTAATAAAAATAAAATTTTAATCCATTCTATTTCTTAATACTATTCTTCTGAATAAAGTCTAACTTGAACTCTGTTAAATCCTTACCACTGTGGCTGCTTTTCTGCATTCTAAAGATCAAGTCCATTTCGTCCCCTATGTTAAAGGTCGTGTTGTTGGGGGCACTTCCTGCCTGCTGTACAACTGTCAGCGTGACGTTGGCGGTACTCTCGTCTGATACATCGATGCTTTTAAAAGGCCTGGTCACCAGACGATAAACAAAGAGAAAAGGTGAGCACTGAACGATACAAAAAATATGAAAATATAGGAGGCTGGCTGTGTTTTATATTGGCCAATTATCTATTCCCAGAGACCAGTGATTTGTCATTGGGATGTTAGTGACTTGACGTTAAGAAGACGCAACACAACTTTTTGTCTCTAAATCGAAATGAACAAATGAGATTTGATGGTTAGCCGAGAAATAGAATCTTCACGTGGTTGTATTAAACGTGTGAGTTTTAATGTATTCATTTATTCATATTGTATATTTGTGCATGATGGATCATGCACAGGTAAACATATATTTGCTGATCTAATTTTAACTCTTAACTTATTAACGACACTTGTAATCAATACGAACAGCCGTCCAAATGATACGCCATTTTTCACATTGTTGTGAAATCTCTTTTGAGCCTTTAAAAACTATATTATAAGATATTATGTTCTGCTATTGCATTGTAGGTTTCTAATACATATTTGTTTGAAGTGAAAGAACAACACATTTGAATTTTTTTAAAGATATACTTTCTATTTTTTATTTAAAAAATAAATTTTAATTATGTTGTTATTTATGTCATCACTCACTTATTAACATCCTGGACTGATATGTCTCCAAACGAAATATTCGCGCCATCCACGGATACTCGACACTCGGCAGCAATAAGGTTATCTAAACTTGTCTCTATATCTTTCGAGTACTGTATGAGAAACTCTCGCCTATATATGTATACACCTGCCTGTCATGAAACAATGCTTTGGTTAATTTGTTTATTTTATACTAACGAGAACCCGGCATGCGTTGCATGCCACTCAATGAAAAAAGTGTTTGTGTTTTAATTTAGTTTTAAAGTAATTTTTAAATAGAAAATATTTATTGTTTTTTTCCGTCTAGTAACACAAATAAATTAGAAGTTTTTTCAACGCGTGAGCAGGCAACATATAGCTGTCCACGTGAGAAGCGTGTATTTTCAAAATTTAGTCCACACACTTGTAGCGATTGATCCACCCACGCAGTAGCTCTGTTTTAAATTACATTTAGATAGCTCAAATATTTATTATTTTTAAAATAAGGCCACCGGCCCGAAACGTAAAATTTTTAAATGGTTGTACTTATGTCACACACAAACTGAAATGTCGTTTGTATTTGATTGATTTCTAGCCACCCATGCAATAGCACTGATTGAAATTATATTTGTATAGCTCATATAAGAAAAAAATAATTTGGGGCTCCGGCCCGAAAAGGAATATTTCAAAATGGATAAGCTAATTCAGAAACCATTTGTGCGCACAACAACTTACCAAAGTTGTATCGCAATCGGATGATTGGTATAGGAACGCATACGAAAATTATATTTAGCTCATAAAAGGGGGAAACAAGAATTTAGGTCCCCGGTCCCAAAACGGAATATTGTAAAATTTGTGTAATAATTCAGAAACATTTACATTTTTTTACAAGTCACACAATTTTCATCACTTTGGATTGATGGTATAGAAGCACATACGGGATATACTTTTATATGTATGGATATAGTTTACCGAATTAAAATAACTTTTTTGCAATTATTCAAGGATGATCTGTCTCTCTGTCATTCTGTCTGTCTCTCTGTCTGTCTCTCTGTCTCTGCCTGTCTTTATGTCTCTCTGTCAGTCTCTTTGTCGTTCTGTCTGTCTCTCTGTCTGTCTCTCTTTCTCTCTGTCTGTCTCTCTTTCTCTCTGTCTGTCTCTCTGTTTCTCTGCCGGTCTATATGTCTCTCTGTCTGTCTGTCTCTCTGTCTCTATGTTTGTCTCTCAAGCTGTCTCTCAGTCTGTCTCACTGTCAGTCGCTGTCTCTCTGTCTATCTCTCTGTCATTATGTCTGTCTCTCTGTCTGTCTCTCTGCCTATATCTCTGTCTGTCTGTCTCTCTGTCTGTCTCTCTGTCTGTCTCTCTGTATACATATCTGTCTGTCTGTTTGTCTCTCTGTCTGTCTCTCTTTCTGTCTCCCCTCCTGTCTCTCTGTCTGTCTGACTGCCTGTCTGTTTGTCTGTCTGTCAGTTTATCTATCTATCTACCTATTTACCATATACATGCCTGCCTGCCTACCTACCTACCTGCCCACCTACCTACCTACCTAACTACCTACCTAACTACCTATCTACCTAACTATCTACCGATCCAGCTACTATCTACAGACCTGTGTGCCCTCAAAATCTTAAAATCGTCAATTTCATCACAAAATCGTTCAATACTTTATCTTAATAGTAAAAAAACACTCATTATATATAATCTATACACATCAAAATCGTACATTTTACGCCAATATCTACCCATCTATCTACCTATCTCCCTACCTACCTACCTACCTATATATCTATCTACCTACTTACATACCTACCAACCTACCTGCATACCTACCTTTCTACCAACCTATCTATCCATCCATCCATTCATTCTCTCACCCACCCACCCTTCCATCCATCCATCCTTTCATCCATCCATCCATCCGTCTAGCTATCTTTTATCTACATCTCTATCTATCTATCATCTATCTGTGTATTTGTCTGCCTGTCTGTCTGTCTTTCTATCTCCCTATCTAATAAAATCTCTATTTTTGAAATTAAATTTTCACTTGTGTAAAGTCATTGGATTTTTATATCCCTGGGGATAATTATGAAAATATTTTTATGTATTTTTTAAGTCATTGATTTTCTTAATTGGTTAACATATGTTCATATGTAAAATGAGAATATAGCTTCTTTTTTTTTTACAACTGAATTGTCATTGGATTGAAAAATATTGCCATCCAAGTAAAAATGCATGAATTCAATTTCCTACCATCGATATAAATGTATCGAAGAAAGTTAATTATTGATCAAATTTATTCTGATGCTTATCTTGTGCTGCACTGGGGAAAATGAATGTATAGTGTATAGTGGGCTACACAGAGTTTAAAAAAAAAAAATAAATCCTCCACTGGATTGTATCCCCCTTAATTACGCAGAAGATTTTTTTGTATTTAATATGCTTATTTCTTATCTAGATCAGTGATAAGTGCATTAAAAATGCTATTTGGCTATTTAGTTTTGCTACACCAATTAATTGGTTTAATTTAATTTAATTAAAAGGCATATTCTTATTAAAATTATTTTCAAATGTAGAGTTTTTACTACTTTATAAATTTCATAAAAGTTTATTTTTGGAATGAATAAAAAGTACAAACTTATGAAATGTTAAAAATACAAAGTTAAATTAGTATTTAGGTTTAGCAATTTAAAAAGCAATCAATGCTATTTATTAATTTTACTTATAAGAAGGGGAATGTACATCATCAGTTTTGTCACGCTCTTTTATTAAATCAGATACATTTTAGCTTTGGCTAAATAGGCAATTCGCACTATGACGTCATGTGCGTGATTATTTAGAACTAATTAATTTTAATTTTATTTCGACTTATTGACAACGCGCTAAAGAACGCACTAACAACAACTGATGTTTAGGTTTTCCCGATAAATGTGATTACTGTGTATTTCTTTGATCATATTTTTTATATTTAATTTTTTGTTTCATAACTTTTAAACGCATATAAAATGCTTAAGCTAGTTCCTTAGTTGTTTCTTTATATGTATTTGTAATTTATAATAATAATACTTAAACTCTTGCTAAAATAAAAGCGGAAATATAATATTTTTTGCGCATGTAAATTTATTCGATTTCCGTAAAATAATAGAAAATAACTATGTTTGTTTTTAAGAGTCTGAACGTAGTAAAATATTTTCGGCTCTTTGGCGTTATGTCCCTATAGCTCATTCTTATATAAATATATATATATATAGTTTATAATATACTTTAAATATCACAAGTAATGTCCTCCAGTGACGTATTTATTTCCAAAGTTATTTCAAAGTATTATATTGCAACAGCAATGACGTAGGAAGGGGCATAGAGTGGGGATTGGTACTCTGCCCCTGACGGCATTTTTTTTTTTTATAAGGATGGGCTACTATTTCGAAAAAAAACTTTTTTTTTTGGTGGTTATTTGTGTGTTTTGGGGGGGGGGGGGGATTCTTGACCCCACCGGAGATACCCTTACCCTATCTAAGCCAAAGAGAAACAGTTATTTAATTGATCTTAATGTTGCAAACCCAAAATATACGGATGTGTCGCTAGCATCCATACCACTCACAATAAATACCCCAATAAAGAATATAATCTAAAGACAAATTAACGCTAGCATTCCACTGCTCAGACCCAAAAAGCCTTTCACATTTATTTGTATACCATTGCTGGATCCTTCTTTGAGCTTGCATTGCCACATGTGGCATCGACGTGGTTGATTGTCAAGCTCCATCCCTCTAGCTCAAAGTAATCATCTATCACAACACTGCTCACATTCCGGGAGATCTTTTTTTTTTAAATTAATGAAATTGATTTATAATAATGATGAAAGGCAAATGAGCATGGTTAAACATATATTTGTATATAACATAAATTTTTTTAATCCGTTAATTGTGAAATAGAATAACATAATTTTTCATATGTTTTAATATCATTTACTTACTTAAGTGCTTACTAAATATTCATTACATGTGTTGGGTTGTATAACTATAACAAAAAAAAGTATTTAAAGCATGACCATTACTCATATACTCAATGGTAATGTCAATATTTAATATAAACATTACTTTAAGTTGTGTAAAACTAATTAAAATTCTATCTATTTGGTTTCAATAACAACATTTTCTGAAATGGGAAGCCCGATCCTCACATCCTAGCTTGGGTATTGTAATTATTATAACGAGAACCATAATATCAAAAGAATACGCGAGACACTAACCGTGTTGTTCAAGTTGCAATCGCTTTCCTGTTTTTTGTGCAGAATGTAAATGTAGCCTTGAAAATTGCCATGCGGATTGACGTTGATAAACATGATCGAAGAGCTGCAGGCAACTTGAACTGGTCCAAAGTCAAGTAATTTTATTAGTCCCTTTGTTTTAGGTACTATACAAAGCTCAGTGTCCAAAGACATACAAGTCAAGTTATTTTATTAGTCCCTTTGTTTTAGGTACTATACAAAGCTCAGTGTCCAAAGACATACAAGTCAAGTTATTTTATTAGTCCCTTTGTTTTATTTACTATACAAAGCTCGGTGTCCAAAGACGTCAAGTTATTTTATTAGTCCCTTTGTTTTATTTACTATACAAAGTTCAGTGTCCAAAGACATACAAGTCAAGTTATTTTATTAGTCCCTTTGTTTTAGGTACTATACAAAGCTCGGTGTGACGGTGTCTTTATGTTTACTGTATGTTTGTGGATGGTCGATCAGTCAGGAGAAAACCACTCACACAATGGATCGCAACCACATTTGACATGGTCTCTCCTCATGATCTATAGATTTGTCCTGGAAAGTTTTGGTCGTAATCCCTTTTATCCCAAAAGATGAAGTCAAAATAAACGACAATGAATGAAGGAATGCGTTCAAGATGTGCGAAGAAAATGGTGGGACAAGGTATGTTAAAGCTTGAAATGAAATGGCGTGTCGATAAAGGGAGAATCTTTTCGGCTGAAGGACTTCTTCACCAGACCAGACGTAGCAAGAAACATCTATGCAATGGAAGACAGTTTAAAAGCTTAAATGTCTGGTGTTCGCCATGTAGGAGGAAAATCATAAAATAGGAAGATAAGCTGGTTTTGGACTGTAGATATCTTGAAACGCTAATATCATCCACAGCAACTTAATCAGTTTCGCCAGTACTTTTACATCCTACTTTCCCAAGAAAGAAACGTCAGAGCGAAATGGGGTCGTGAAGATTTATAATTCTCTCATTAAGTATAGGCGTTACATATTGAAAGTATAATGAAAGATTTGTGTCTAACTCTATGGTTATTATTCACCTCTTGGCAAGCTACATTCCACACCGTAATATCCTTCCTCACACACGCACGCACTTAATTCATCTGAACAGTTGCCATGGTAACTGCATTCGCTGAAAGGACCACATGACGCCGGGTATGCTGCTGTTAATTGGAAACGTACGAGAGAAATACAGGTCATTTACCAAAATAACAATTACCTATTTTTCTGTTTTTTTTATAATAACATATTTTTTCCCAAGAGATTTCAGGTCGATGCATTACGATACATTCTCCACTTTTAATTAAGGGTCGTGTTGTTTGATTATGAAATAAAATAACATTTAAAGATTTAATTTTTTATTAAAACGTTATTTATATAGTTAAGTGTCAAAGATGCGTTAGAAATACTTTCAGTTTCACGAAGTTGCAACGCTGTAAAAAGCTAAATACAATATGAGCCGAAATAATACATATAAACTGAAAATCCTGTATTAATTGAACGCTTCGTGTGCTGTCAGCTGTGCATAGTTCCAGACACCAAGTGTTCCTAGTAGTCAAAAGAAATTTATGCAGGCGGTTTTGTTTTTTGTTTTGTTTTTTTGCGCCGGGGGGTTGGGGGGGGGGTCTTTTTGAAAATGATTTTCTCGACGACGAAGGAAAAAAAAATATTCATAGTTGTCCGTTACTTTCGCTCTTACCCAAAAGTTCTTTGAGGGTTTTAACTAAACAGTTCCGACTTATATGATCTAATAAATTCGTCAAGTCATACTGACTATTGTTGCGAAATTTCGCAGTTCTGGAAAGGTACTCGGTGAAGCGGAAGAGGAAGTTATACGTTTTATTCACAAAGCCAGTGTGACGTCATTGACAAACGGGTTTAGAAGACGTACATAAAATATTACCTGCTTCTTCTACATATTCTCTCGGTGGATATCTTTATTTCAATTTGTGATCATCTCAGTTCCTTTTCAATTACTTTTTTAATTTTAAAATGTTCAGTCTTATTTATGTGGATAAAAATCAGGTCCATACAAATTTTTTATTTATTTCATCAAATAGACATAAATATGAGCCTTACTGAACATATTGCATTGGTAATCAAATGACGTGAAGTTTGCAACCGTTAAGTGGGTGGTGTTGCTTGTGTGAGCAATTGTTGACGATCGTGTTGTGCTTGGGTAGAGACATTCACATTTCCCAGTGCTGATGTCACAGTGGGATGGCGAGGAACAATCCGATCCCCTTCTGAGACAGTTGAATTCCAACACGGAGCTGGATGCTAAACCTAGAGACGTATCAATGATGTTAAATAGTTGTGCTAAACCTAGAGACGTATCAATGGTGTCAAATAGTTGTGCTAAACCTAGAGACGTATCAATGGTGTCAAATAGTGTGCTAAACCTAGAGACGTATCAATGGTGTCAAATAGTTGTGCTAAACCTAGAGACGTATCAATGGTGTCAAATAGTTGTGCTAAACCTAGAGACGTATCAATGGTGTTAAATAGTGTGCTAAACCTAGAGACGTATCAATGATGTCAAATAGTGTGCTAAACCTAGAGACGTATCAATGGTGTCAAATAGTGTGCTAAACCTAGAGACGTATCAATGATGTTAAATAGTGTGCTAAACCTAGAGACGTATCAATGATGTTAAATAGTGTGCTAAACCTAGAGACGTATCAATGATGTCAAATAGTGTGCTAAACCTAGAGACGTATCAATGGTGTTAAATAGTGTGCTAAACCTAGAGACGTATCAATGATGTCAAATAGTGTGCTAAACCTAGAGACGTATCAATGGTGTTAAATAGTGTGCTAAACCTAGAGACGTATCAATGATGTCAAATAGTTGTGCTAAACCTAGAGACGTATCAATGATGTCAAATAGTGTGCTAAACCTAGAGACGTATCAATGATGTCAAATAGTGTGCTAAACCTAGAGACTTATCAATGGTGTCAAATAGTTGTGCTTAACCTAGAGACGTATCAATGGTGTTAAATAGTGTGCTAAACCTAGAGACGTATCAATGATGTCAAATAGTGTGCTAAACCTAGAGACGTATCAATGGTGTCAAATAGTGTGCTAAACCTAGAGACGTATCAATGGTGTCAAATAGTGTGCTAAACCTAGAGACGTATCAATGGTGTTAAATAGTTGATTTTAAAAATGTCCAACAGTTTATTTGGACACCTTTTTAAAAAAAGTCTAATTTTTAGTTAGTTTATTTTTTTTTAAATGTATTCTTTATATTTGATATTTTAGGTGAGTAATAACTTTATTGGGACTTATTTTAATTGCGGGATACTTTTATGTAATTCCTTATAACTATAGTAACCGTAAAGCTGGTAAAATAAAATCAATTTTAAGTAATGAAAAAAATTTACACAGTGATATCCAACAAAGATGCTTTACATGTAGTTAAATATTTTTCTTATTCCAATAAATTACCAGTATTTGACAAATCATGGATGTAGCATCGAAACAGAACATTATTGAAATTACGTTACAAAATTATAGACTTCCGAAATGTATAATGTTGCAAATATATATTTTATATGCAAATGAATGACAGGGAATAACGAATTCAGTGGAGGGATTACAATAGAACATTAAGTTACCTTTATTAGTAAAAACTAATAATGCAATGGACAAGATTATCCCATGCTTTAATACATGATGGAGAGTCATACTTGACGGAAGGGATGACAATCACAAAATGTTAGCGCAAATGTCTTTAAGGCTTTTTATACAGTCCGATTGTAACATAAAGAGGATGTTAAAGACACAATGAATCCTCATAGCAGGACATAACTGGACAAGCGGGCAGGGCCGTCATAAACAGCGTCGAGGGGCCCTGGGCAACGTAATGCAATGAGGCCCTCTATTACTCTATAACCTATCCAAGTAATGAAATGAAAAGTCTTTGGGTCCCATTTTGGCCCATACATTCTGACAAGTGTTTCTTTCAGACAATTTAGTCGGTTGAAAGTGTGGGGGGGGGTATTCCGTCAGGGGAAGTACATCATCTATCAGCGCGTCAATTACGCATAATACCCAGGGCTAGCTCTAGCTCTGCCACCCTCGCAATACAATAACATCAATACATTCCAGTTGTGGCACCTACTGAGGGTATTGTTTGGGCCCAATCTAGTTTCGCCCCTGGAATCTACACAGTCCATATGTATGTGTATATATATTATATTTATATTTAAACATATATATATATATATATATATATATATATATAAACACACACCAACCTAAAAGAAACATATTATTATTATTATTATTATGGGTAGTTTTCTATAGCGTGGTACCCCAGCCTAGGGCTGGGCTCACCACGCTGTACATACACATTAAAATGAAATTAAAAAATATAAATTAAAAACCAACCATTCCATAACAATTTACATGTGAAGCCATGGACGGCACTCCGCAGCATCGTTTAACTTTCAGAGGGGGAATCAGTCAGGATAGTAACGTTTAAAGTTTAAAGTTTATATTGTTGAGGCTCAAGAAAATCCTTTGAATAAAAGACATCATTGGCTTTTTTTTTTTTTTTTTGTAAATAAAATGGTACCCGTACTTATTCTTTGATGAGAGATGGAGCAGACAACAGGGACCCTGAACATTTTGTGTACATTCAAAATGTATGGAAGCATTTATGCGCATACCTGAATTTATTTTATGCATCATTCGAGCAGTAGAAGAGATGCTAGTGGAAATTTGGATTTCATTGACCTGTTTGTGTTTATATCCAAAAAAAAAAAAATAAGTTGTTTTTAAATATGAGTGCTTTTTTAAAAAAAATGTTGTATACACTACTTCATTGATATATTTTTTTTCCTTTAAATAATACCTTATTATCAAATTTCTATTTAAAAAAATTATAAAAATTGGCAAGTCCTAAATGGCAAGAAGAAATGTAAAGACTATTTCTTAAAAACACATTAATTCCTTAAAAATATTTAAGTTTAAAAAAATGCAAAAAGTTGTTGTTATATTTAAAGTTTTGTTTCCTTTGTTATTCAAAATTTATAATGATGTTAGCAGTCTATCTTTTAAATTTTTTAATGAAAATCATTTTTGACCGTATTTTTTAAAAATAAAAAATTACATGTATATAGAATTTGTAACAATATTCTATCATCTTTAAATTGGGTTTACATTTGTGATAGGATAAGGGAAGGCACATTAAAATCAATAACTCCAAAACCGAATATGTCACAGTGTTAAACATTGGTAGAGATTGTAAATTTTTTTTTTTTAAAGTATTTTTTCTCTCAATATACTGAAATAGACTTTGAACTATTTTAGAAAAATATTATTTAGTATTTTGCTTGGTTTAAAGCTGGTTTGGGTATTAAAATGTGTATGTTGTCTAGGGGCTTCCGGTGGAATGTCTAGGGGCTTCCGGTGGAATGTCTAGGGGCTTCCGGTGGAATGTCTAGGGGCTTCCGGTGGAATGTCTAGGGGCTTCCGGTGGAATGTCTAGGGGCTTCCGGTGGAATGTCTAGGGGCTTCCGGTGGAATGCCTAGGGATTATCATCTAAGGGGCGCTTTTATTAATGTTTTAAATACTTGTATGTGGGATTTTTAGATTTTGCCCCAAGCAGCAAAACGTAAGCAATAGTAAAGTGGGCGTCTTTTATGATTAGATTAAAATCTGAAAGGCCTAATATGTGAAATACCAAAGACAATCAAGGACTGGAACAAGCTTCCAAAAGGAACAAAACTTGACTCATTTGCGTCTATTGCCTCAGGCCTTCCAACCCCTAGTGCATGATACCCTCAAACAGTTACTATTTTAACCAGTTAAATATCCTCATCAACACCAGGCACAGAGACATTGCAAATCCCATCTACATTCATAGGAGCCATAGTGATCAATAAATTGATCGTGGGCCCTTAAAATATAGAAGAAGAAGAAGACACCGGAAAATGGAATATGGGTGGTTTTAAAACTAAGGAAATAATTTATATACCTTTCGTCAGTAAACAAATTTCAGGTGAAAGAAATACCCGGTGTATATGTTGATGAGTATCACTATAGCTCTTGAGACATTGCGACATCATGTAGAAGGAAGCGGAAAAAATCCTTCCTATCTTAAATGAGCTTAAGACTCATTAGTGCATTTCTAAACTGAGACCAGAGACATTTGTGTACATAGTGGGAGGAAGATGACTTTATATGAACATGTAAATTTTTTATAATCTGGACAAATAGATTTTGTATTAAATAATGGCTTTTTATTAACTGAAATTAGATTTTCAATATTATGCTGTTTTTTTTTTTAATTCTCTTAAGAAATATGTCGACTAGACTACAGAAGTATTTATACAGCAACGTTAAGTCTACCTAAAATTATACGTTGAAAAAATTAATCCTATCACAATACAAAAGTGATTTTAGATATTCTAAATTCAAAGATATATGTCTATTACATTAGCATTTTTTTTTCGGGGGGGGGGGGAAGCTTGATCTTTGCGGGCTAATCAATTATTGTGACATAAATCGATTATCTATTTGTGTTATATATTCATAAATCTGAGCTTAATTATATATGACAGTTGATAAGCTGTTAAATTTAGAACAGCGAAAAGACAATCTGCTGAGAAACTTTTGTTGAGACAAGCGATTGTAAATCAGTTGCTATTTAGAGATTGATATAAAATAAGTAAGCGTTTTAAAACACATTTTAAATGCCACATTTTTATCTGTTGTCGGTCTTTTTCATGATACAATCTTAATAATTTTTAGTAAAAATGAATTAGTCTTTCTTCACTTAAAATAACAATCTCCATTTTTAAATTATGCACACAATTTTTTTTATTTTTTTTAAAAATTGAATTTATTTTAAACGTAAATTTTGACGTTTCATCAATGTCTTATTTTGTATATTTACCAGCTTTAAAAGCACTTCAGCTGAATAACAAGGAAATAATATGTAGCTTTTTTTGCCTTTGATTTACTTCCTGTTATCAGACTGACGCTCTTCATATGAGCGATTATCTAAAAGACTTCTGTGTTTCGTAAATTATCATTTCTCAACAGCCGGCCAAAATGAATTTAAATGTGTGTAACGGTAATTAAATTAATCAACTATTTCAAAATAGCACGTCACGTGAATCTAATCACTAAATAAGTGCTGAACAACGTTTTGGATCAAGTTACCGAAATTAGTTGTTGTTAACTTACGGGAATTTTTCGAGGCCCGGAGATTTTCAGACTCTGCAACAACAACAAAAACCTGCTTGAATCTGACGCTTTAAAAAAATGTTTTTGTTTAGAGATTGATTCAGAAAATATTGGGGAGCAAGAAAATAAGAAGTTTGTAGGTTTGCGAGGCTGCCCCTTTTTGATGACATCAGGGATCAAAACTACTATATATATATATATATATATATATATATATATATATATATATATATATATATATATATATTGTTATGTAGGCGACTTGCTTCATGCTTTCCCCGTGTATGAACTCTAACAGACAACAAACTCGAGACCGCCATTTGGGGTGTGGCTAGCGAAATAATAATCACCCTTTAACCTTGTTTACAACAAGCTTAATATTGTCCGTTTCAGTCAGAATATTATAGAAACATCTGCGGAAAACTGGAAATGAAAACAGTGCGTCAGGCGGTTCTCGAAGATGAGTAGAACATGCTATAAAAAGGCCGATAGATTGAATGAAAGAGAGGCAGATAATTTATTATGAGACTTGGAGCGTGTGTTAATTTTGTGCTACTAGACAGTGCTTTGTTTATTGTGTGTGTGTGTAGATTTCTTTTCATCATTGTATAATTTGTGCACATTTTATTTTATTAACATCGTAACGGTACCAGCCAAACTGTAGGTCAATAGTTTTAATCATATTCTTTTGATTTTTTTAATTTATAAAAATTAACATATTGAAACGTATTAATTGTAATTAGCCCTGGTTTGATTATCGTATGCTTTGTTTATTGTATTTAAAATTTGGTATCGTCTTTTCTTTATTTACTGTTTTAGAACGAGCCATACACTTAAATAAGAGATTAATTTCTCCATATTTTGATAAAGTACGTATAAATAAAAAATAATAATTAAATATATATATATATATATAAAGGATACAATGTTTGACATCTTGAGAGAAGAAACAAAAAAGCAAAAAAAACTAGTCAATAAATAATGTTAAATAAAACAAACACATGTAAAAAAAACATGTCGACATGGTTTTAATGAACTTTACATGACCCAAAGCCCTGAACAACATATTCTTTAAATAGAGAAATGGGGAAGTTCCGATACATCAGAATTTTGGATGGTATTTTTAGATAGAGTTCAACAGTTTACTCTCAAAGTATTGATTTATTACTTCTTATTTTAAGAAGATATACACCTATTAAAATGTGTGTTCATAGTGTATAATACCAAGACATCAAGTTTTATCAATGAAAGTTTCAAAATTAACATTTTAATTAATTTCTAATTTACTATATTTCAAAGTTTGAAAAAGGTATTTAAAAGTCAAGTATCTCATATCTCAGCTCCGTCACTTAATTTTACTAAGTGAGCTTGGATTTCTTTAAATACCCCCTTCCAGGATTTCTTTGCATGGCTTTCTTTATATGGAACTACAGGTTTGGCTTTTATCTTGTGTTACGTGATATCAACTGTCAAACTACCATGTTCATATACTTCTAGATTATGTTTCGTCCTTCGACGTTAAGGGTCGTGTTATAATCTCTGCCTCTCCATCATGAGACCGTGATAGGGTCTGGCATGTTTGTGACGAATGCCCTCAAAGTTTTTTTTTTATATTCTCAGATTTGGACCATCAACATAATCCTATGTAATCTTTTTTTCTGAGGAAATTGTTTATCCGTTGAAGAGTATCGCCATTTCAATGTTTATTTAATGAAGCTGATATCAAAACACTCATCTATACCAGTGGCTCCCAAAGTGTTCCCTAACCGTGCATTTCTCAGGTTTCTGCGGCCTCTTCCCCCTCCCGTAACACTACTTCTAAATAGCACTAAGTTGTCAAAAGCAGGGTAGCCATAAGGGGCTCCACCATAGAAATTGATCTTTTAAAGGGCCTCGCCTGTCAAAAAGTTTGGGATCCACAAGATTTGTACTATTAACAAAGGAATCCGCTAACCGGAGTGTCTGGTAATATTTGCGTGTAGCAATGATTGAAATGTAGAATCAACTCCCTCGTGACAACGGTCTAGAGTTTATCCTGTTGTGAAGAAACATTAATATATTACTTCTATTTATTACTTCCAACGTAACAGAAAACCACTTTGAAAAAAATATTTTCAAAGACAGAAGTGAAATGAAATATCACTTTGTTTTTTTAGCTATGAACTACTGATGACTGTCGTGAGTCTGAATGTAAAATACGAAAACATGTCTGCATTCTAAAAAATGAAGGCGTCCTGGGGTCGTTTTATTTTATTTTAAATGTGAACCCAAACGTTTTAAATTATTTTACAACAATTTAAGACGTCTCTCCAATACAAGAGCTATACAGATTCAGTTTCATACTCTTCAGTGGCGTGTGAATAGGATCACAATCTCTGTCATCGCATAAGAACAATGCATGTTTTAAAACGTTTTGGTTTTAACGAAAGGGTTTAATTTAAAATGAATTTGGAGTCAATGGATAATACATTCTCATAAATAAATAAATGCATTAAAAATATCCCAATCACAGAAATTGTATACCAGATTTCTTATTTTGCATGTTATGTTGAATAGTTTCTTTACAACAAGACTAAAAGTAACTCGGTCAAGGCGTAACAGAAAGTTTTCACAAAAATGGGAACACACGAAGAACACTTAAAACATTTTTTTTTTAATTATTATTATTAAATGCCAAATATACATTGGGTTGTAAACTGTATTTTAAAACATATACATTAAGATAATAAGCCACCTAGTTCTACATTAACGATTATTTCCCTTAATAACAACAATTTGTTATCTTCCCATTGACATTAACAATAAAATGAATTCTTAATAAAAATGGTTTTCATTAATTATAAGAGTGTTTGACTGTGATGTAGCTTTAAAGAAGATTAATTAGACGCAAAAAATGTGTGTAACTAAAACAATATGGGTTCAGCTTTATAATGATCATACAGAATACAGTAAATGGTAATGCCCAAAATCTCTTTTAAAATATTTTTTTTAAAGTATAAAATACTCGCCTTTTCAAAAATGTTGTCTGGAACAATCATTTAATCAACATACAATACTGACTGTTTCCCGGAATCTTTTCCATTTAGATTATAAATCATGCGTCAATATAAATATTAAAAATACCAATTGATTATTTTTTCCAAAAAAATGACGTAGTTATTTAATGTTAGATATTGGTTTTTCTGTTTTATTTTGTTCAATGCCCATGGAAAATATTGAACAAGAAATGCTAAAAGGTTACAAAATATGAGCACACAAAAAATAAATAAGATCAAGGTTTTGATAAAAGATAGTTTAATGAAGATTTTGTACATCACCCCCCCCCCCCCCCAAAAAATATGTTGATTTGTCCTGTAAGTTAAAGCTTCAATTAAAAATGTAACTTATCTGACACGAATATATAGTTTTATTTAATAATGTGCATGTTAAACATAATTGTAAAAATACCTTTGTACAATATTAGAATTAATTTTTCAAAATTGATGTGTCATAAAGATTCGCCTACCAATATGAATTATTTGTATAAGCGCCATCAATACGAAAATACCACTTCAAACATAAAATACACACATAAAAAAATAATTTAATTTTTTTTTTTAAAGTAAAAAATGTATGTGAAAAGTGAGAATTTGGTGGAATTTTTTTTTCATTTGTCCCATCATTTTTTCTTTTTTTATTCCTATCATTTATTGTTTTTTGTCTTTCATTTATAATTTTAGTCCCAATTGTGGTTACGATGATAAATAAAAAAGAAGACAAAATACGCGTAGGTAAAACAAAGAGTACCCAGTTAGGGAGAAAAAACCTGTTATTAATCTTAAATGATTTCATAAGAAACAAAGGAAATGGTTGTTGATTTCCAGAGGGGGAAACACCAGATTACAGATCTCAACATAAAAAATCAAAGTGTAGAGAAAGCAGAGGCAAATAAGTACTTAGGTGACACCATTAATAATAAGTTAACATGGCATGCGCACTGCCAAATGCTGTATAAGAAATTCAACCAAAGACCATTCTACCTCAAAAAAAAACTGTACAATTTCGGCGTAAACAAACAAGTCGTTAACTTATCATACAGTGCAACAATTGGAAGCATTCTTAATTTCAGTACTACCTGCTGGTGTGGGAATTCATCGTCTGATGTTAAACACAGAATAAAGAGACTAATCAAGAACGCTAAGGATATAATACAAACTAAACTTGCTTCACCAGAAGAACTATTTGAAGAAAGGTGTTTTTGTAAAACTAAAAATATTGGATAATACATCCCACCCTCTTCATCACAGATACTTAGGATCGGCCCGTTTGGGACGAATTCTTTGTCTCAGTGCGAGGACTGAAAGATATAAAATTTCTTATGCTCCTTAATCTGCACGAATTTACAAGCGTGCTCCCCCAGAAGTCACAAAACTAAATGAGAACTAATAAGTCCCTGATATGATTAAGAGAGCTCGCTAAATAACTGTTATTTTTACTTGTGAAATTATTTAATGTAGGTGTCTTGAGTTTAAATTGTTTTATTTATGTGCTGAAAATGCACTATGCAATCAAAAAAATATTTCCATTTGTTTGGATCAATAAAATAATCTTATCTCGTATGCATAGACAGAGGGGCATGTCCGTCTTCAAAAACATACATGGCATATTTTTCAAATATAACAAAAACATTTAAGTGAAGAGGTTGGATCGCAAAAACCCCAGACAAAAACGGCTCAAAAGCAGACATAGGCTTAGATGGAGGGGTGATGTGTAAAATAGCTACAACAACTGGGAATCCAAGCATGGAAAAGAAAATCATCATTTAGGTCTGAGTGGAAGGAAGTGGTGAGGCAGGCCAAATGCCTACACGGGCTGTAGTGCCACAGGAATGGATGGATGGATATTTTTTTAATATTTTATTTCTGGGTACATTTTTGCAAGGTCATTGGGCGTCAACGTGGATAACAGAGAAGATAGACCCTTTTCAATTTTCTTCAAAAATGTTATAATCCGCATGTGCCGTACCTAAATTAGATATGTAATGCAATCCGAGATCTCTGTTAAGGACTCCACTTACACACGCCCCCTCTCACATTGTAGTATCTTTAAGCTATCAATTATTTGTTTTAAACATTGATTCTAGTATGAATATTTCTTAGATCCGCTTTATTTACTGAGAACTGCAGCAAACATGTTAGATAGTGTTGTTGTTTTTTTTTTGGTTTATTAAATGAAAACATAATTGTCATGTTGACTTACAGTTCCATCAAGTCAAAAGAAATGGTTGAAACTAAAAATTACATTAAATTTCTATGAAAACTACGCTTTCATAGGTGTGTGTGCGGGGGGAGGGGGTAAGTAAGAAAAACAATTTATCAGGGCAGGCAGGTCTGGCCACTAAGAAAGCATTTCTCTGAACACGACAAGGATTCTGCGTTGTACTGTCAAATTATTTATAAATACCCAATAGTGTATAAACTTGTTTTCCAACTGGTTTAACAAAAAAATATACATTACTTATTCTCGCGTAATTTAGTTGTTATTTTACATATATATTTTTAAAGTAAAGGTTTTCGAATGGGCTTTGCAAAGATGACATCCTGCGTTAAGACATTTTTAAAGTAAATCAGTAACGTAGGCGTAGATTTTTTGTCAAGCCAATTATTGTGACGATGTATGAATATAATCGTATAGTGTAACCAGGTTTTTAAAAATAAAATAAAATTTTAAGTTCTAGCCCAAGTAGCAAGCAATATGTGATTTAAAATACAAGTCAGCTGATATATAAACGTATATTGTGCTGTGAAAAATTTGACCCGGAAATCTGAAGACCACGCCTTTGACAATTCCTTAATTCTAAAAATATAGGCATCTACCCCCTCAAAACAAATGTGTGTATTTTATTACCAGAAAGCAAGCATATAAAACTTTTTTTGAATAAATAAAAGGCTGCACCTATTGGTACCTGGGTACCAGAAGTGAGAGGTATGATTAAAAAAATATTTAAAATATTATTGTTGGGTTTGTAAGACAAAATGAGGTATCAAATGAAAGATAATTGAATGGACTCCTGGTACACGGGTACCAATAGCCACTTCGTAAATAAAATACCACAATGATCTCATATCAAGGCTAACTGTATTCTGGCGATCGTTTAACACGGCTGGTTAAGGTTAGTTGTGTTAAGTTCCAGGCGTGGAATCCGCATCGTCTGCACCGGCTCAGCGTATCTGGGGTCCTTGCTTGTCGTGACCTTTGATTTCGCCCTTAGCGTCCAGGTCACCACCAAGCCGATACAAAACATCAAGATGACCACGACGACGGCCAGCAGGATGACCAGCACCAGCAGGCTTCTGTCTTGTGAACAGTCTGAAGAACTTGTGCTGTCTGGGCTCGTCGTCTCCGCTGAAAGGTAAAAAAAAAAAGAAGAGCGTGTGCATTATACCAGTGTTATCTGGAATAATAATTCTACCAAGGTGTACATTATACCAGTGTTATCTGAAATAATAATTCTACCAAGGTGTACATTATACCAATGTTATTTGCAATGATAAGCCTACCAAGGGTGGAGAATTATAAGGCGAAATACAAGAATTGATTCAATGATTCAATTCAAGTTAAGAGAAAAAGATGTCGTAATCCAAACGACAAGACGTTTTCGAAAGACGGTAGACATAATCCCCTACTTAATCCCCTAGATCAGTGATTTTAAAAAAAAATGAAAGGCCGCGGATCGTAACCGTTCCGCGACCTTTTCGTTGCTGGACTCTACAACATTAGAGAACAAACTGGATACGTTAAATAAAGTCACTCAGCTTTAACAAATAAACATTAATGGCTGGCATTAAATGATAATAATTACTTGGAGTTGTATCGTATTAGCGGAGGTCCAATTTTTAAAAAAAATTGACCAATTTAGCGTTAAATTAAAATAGACCAATTATTTATTAATCTGGTGCATTGGGAATGTATCCGCCAGTCAGTAAATTAAAAATGTTGGGCGAACAACTCTAAACATTAATAAGTTGCAAGGTGCATGCATGATCTGTTTTGAAATGTGTTATGATAAAGAAGACCTTCTGCGCTCGAATTTTGGGGATTAAATATTGGTGTCAAGCGAACTACACCTGTTTAATCATGACATAACAATTGACCATTTCTCCATGTACAGATGTGCACGAGTTTGTCCGGCAGCTCACTGAATTGCCACTTAGAAACAATTCAACAAAGTTAAGAAGACTTTAAATTTGATTTGGGTTTATGACTTACTGTTAAATGTTTACACAATTGAAGGAAATGGTATAACAAGGTATGTGGACGCTTGAAATTTAAAGACAGGACAGAACGTTTCTTCATGTGTCCCGTCTGCCGTGGAAGGCTCTTAGCCGTAACGTTCTTATGTTATTGTCCTGTCTCAATATGTCAAGCCTCCACATACGTTGCTCCATTATTTCGTTCACACATCTTAAAAGCAATCCTTCATTTATTGTGCGTTGGTGCAGGAAGTCAGTGCCGGGATAGATACATTCTTGACTAGATTTAAACCTTGATAAAACCAGCAACAACAACAACAACAAAAACACTAAAGTAAACACTAAATATGTGGATGTGGGGCAAATGCAACAGACGCCCCCCCGGCACTACCTTCAGGAGGTGACCAAAATTGTAATTTTCAGTTTTATAATTATGAAGGCAATAAATAAGTCTATATCCAATATAATTTATTGCTAAATACTGGAGGAGTAGATGGGGGAGGGGCGCCAGTTTCAGGCTTCGGCCTCCTCGGCACCACAATGGGTATCTTGTAAATATAATTGATTATTTTCGGTTTTATAGCTAGTGTGCGTGAATGTATAGTGATCGATTAGACTTTACTTATAATTATTACGAGTATCTGTCTTGTAATCGATTAGTCCCAGCTGTATAATTAATAGGGTTAATCCTCGTCTCATCGATTAGGCTTGGTTTTATGCTTAACACTGGGTTTTGTATTGTTATCCATGGGAGTTTTATTATTATAATAATACATTTTTTTCCGAGACATTGTGAGATAACCTTGATACCGGCTAATAGACAGTTGTTCGTTCTGTATCTAGGTCTTTAAATGATTGCTGGCCACTTCCCTGTGACACAAGCGAGACGAATCCTCATGAGGCTGCAACAGCTCATTTTATTATTTCCAAATACTTACCCTGAATTCGCAATATTTTTTTTCCAATTAAGATGAATATGTAAAATTCATATCGATATCACCCTCACACTCGCAAATCAGGTTCTTAGGTTGGACACCTTAAGTTTGGACACATTAGGTTTGGACACATTCGGTTTGGACACATTAGGTTGAACATTAGACTTGCTTACCAGCGATTGAACTCCTTAGGTGGGACACCTTAGGTTTGGACACATTATGTTGTACGCCTTAGGTGCGACATCTTACTTTTAATGGCTAAATTTGTATACCTTACGTTAGACAACCTTAGCCCAGATGTGGCGTCAGGGACGACTTGGTGCAAGACTGCCCTAAAATAGTCCCAGAGACGACTTGGTGCAACACTGCCCTCAAATAGTCCCTGGGTTGACTAGATGCAACACTGCCCTCAAATAGTCCCAGGGAGGACTTGGTGCAACTCTGCCCTCATTTGTATTCAGCCTTAATCCCTCTCTCTATTTTAATCTCACTTTTACTTATTCACTCCATATTCAGAACCACCCTGACCCCCCTACTCCGCATTCACGTTCACAACAACAATACAAACATTCCATTCACACACACGTGCGTGTTTCTGGACACCTACCAGCGAGTTGATCAAGACTGTCCACCACTGTTATGCTTCCAGTGAGAATCTTTGGGTCTTGCGCATTAGCACTTCTCCTACGTCGCCGGGCAGGTGTTTCTGGTGTAACGGTTGTAGTTGTAGTTGTGGGTGTCGTGGTTGTTTCGCTAACATATGTAGTGTTAGTAAGGTTAGTGTCATTGCTACCTGAGAAAAAAATATGAGATTTTTATGAACATGTTTGACCCACTAAACTTAAGTTGTTGTTTTTTAAATATTTCTATTATTATCAACGGGTTACTATTTAAAAGTGTAGTTTTAATGTTCATAAAGAAAAATCATTTCACATGGTTAAAAGTTTAAATTGGATCAAGGAAATAAAAAAACACATTGTATACAACCCAAAGAGGTCCTAATCCTAGAGCTTTTTAAGCACAGGATTGAACATCAGTAATACTTTTGTTTTTGTCATGAAACTTCATGAATAGTTCACTTAAAGTAAGTGGTTTCCTTGACTAGGAGCTTTTTGAGTAAGGAGATGGGTTGATTAGATGGCTTGACAATGTGATATCTACAAATGGAAAAATGGGGGGGGGGGTGCATAAATTATGGAATCCATCTCAAACGGTGTTTTCTGTTTTTTATAGACGCCTTTTTGAGGCTACGTCTGGCCATTACAGGCCATGATTGGCCACGAACGGCTACGACTGGCCACAACCGGTTACGAGTGGGCACGACTGGTCACGACCAAAACTGCTAAAACTATATGCTATACCCTAGCAGGGCTTCGCATAGCTTTCTATATGCACATAACCTTTCTGCTCTGCACATATTATGTTCATTGTAGATATCTTGTTCATTGTAGATATCCTTTTGATCGCAAATTTCCTGTTCATTGTAGATATCCTGTTCATTGAACATTTCCTGTTCATTGCACATATCCCGATTGAAGTAAATGACTCTGGCTATTATTTAAACTTCATCACCGCCCAACCTCAAGATAACTCTTGGTGCAAACAAACCCTTCGTTAAATGCCGCCATCAGAATGCTTCCTCCTTGACACCAACTCACTAAAGGCATGACACACGTGGCCTTCAGCTTAGGTGTCCTTTAACAATAAGTTTTCTTGCATTGGACTTTACATTATGAAATGGCTGCAATGGTTCGGCTCAACATTATAAACGTTTAATAATGCACGGATCTACATATTGCATCGTAAATACTCGGACTGCCGTTTCCATAAGTGGCGATCGCCACACGGAATGGGTGAGTTTATCGTGTCTGTAATCTCATTTCATTAATTCGCCTCCTTTTGCCTGGTCTCAATCGTGGCGTAGACAGGGAGGCGCTCTACTCCGTGAGGTTTTTTAAAGGCATTTTCGTTTAACTTAAGAGTTTATTCTTCGTGGAGAAGAGGGGGAAAAATGGTTTGGGGGGGGGGGGGGCAAAAATCTTGTCCCGCCTGTTGCGGCACTAGCTACGCCATTCCGTTCCACTTTATCTACATCAATGCCATCAAAGGTGTTGGATAAAAGTTCACGTACCTGGTGTTGGTGTTGTTGTCGGTGTTGTAGTAGGAGGTGCTGTTGGTATAGGTATTGGAACAGCAGCACTGAAGCCCGGACAGTTGACCTGTAACAGACGTAACATTTAAAAAATATTTTTGCTATTTTAACCCCTTCAGTATTTCTAGACGCGTTTTGACACGAATTTCTTTTGTAATATTTAAAACGTAAAACTTAACATTTCTACTGTTTCTGGAGTTTGTCTTTTTCAATCTTTTGGCTTAACCTGACGTTAAGATGTTTTCTCTTTCCTTAAAGTCATTTGAATCAACTTCCCCGCGTCTTGTACAGTTTGAAATTGGATTTACACGTTTTGATGTACACGTTTGTATGTACTCGTTAATATAATGCGAAGTTCTTATCTGGTACATTGGTGTCATTTTTGCTCAATCGATGTATCATTTTTTAATATATATGTATATAGATGGCAAAAATGACTAAAGAAGAAATGATGTAAAAAAATCTAAATGCAGTGAGGAAAATATGAAGTGTTAATAAAAAGAAATCATCCACACTGTTTGCCTATAAATCAGGCTTTTGGTTAAATATGCGGTAAAAATGGAATAGTTTCTTTAAGAAATGCAGATACTCAAAATTATTAATGCCTTATAAAGTAACTTATCAGACATGAGTAACCCACCTTTGAACACCCCGTGTTGTTCCCACAGAGATTGACGGTGCAAACAAACGCGACTACCGTACTCCCAGTGAACCGGAAGGCCTTAAGACGAAGAATCACTTGAAACTTTCCACCAACCGTGTTGGTCAAGATGTTATCATAGAACATACTCTTGGCTTTTTCATCTGGGCAGCTGAAATCAATACACATCACCCTTGTGACATCAAACATTGGACTCGTGTTGACTCCAGTCATACTCTGAGAACTCCATAATTTGTGTATAGTCTTGTTTTAAATTGTTGTGAATAAAGGACACGGTCTAAGCCATTTTACATAAAGAAAAAAAATAGTCAATTAAAAGATACATGTTTTTTATCGATATAAGTTCAAGCTTTAGTGATGTGAAATGATGCATACACAATTACATACAATTCATTTGATTAAATGAATTCTAAATAACGTTCGCAATAAAAACGGCAACAACAGCTAAGAATATCTAAGTTATGGTTTTTTCAATCACAATCATCCAATCCGACCATACTGCATCTAACAGGGGAGAATGCCTTTTAAAATGAGTCGATGAAGCCTTCTAGGCTGATTGAACGTTTGAAGACTGCACGTGCAGACAAGGCGAACAATAACTTTATATATTTTCAATCACTTAAAATGGACCCACCCTGGAGACTAAGTTTTGCAGTGCTTCTCACCACAGCAGTGTTGGTTACAGGGCATCAGCTAAGAATTCATAATTGATTGTTTATAAATGGGGAAAGCACTATAAAATCGACGAAGAACTCGACCGACCAGTAATTAGTGAGGTTCTGAGTGCTGTTGTCCATAAACTATGACAGTATATAATTAAAATGATTCCTTTCTGCAAAAGTTATGGATCTTAAGGGGCCAATTTGCACAAACAGCCTCCAGATTACGCGGGGAGACTGGGAGCCAGGCTACCACGTGACATATGATTAGCAGCGGGGAGGCCCCTGGCATCGGTCCGGCGTTACGGTTTTCCATTTCGCCGGACTGAGTCTGGGGACGTTGCTCTTCATAAGTGACCGGTCAAGAGCTTCGTGCTCACTACCGTTTCTGCAATTAATTGTCAAGTTGCAACTAATGAAACGCCATCAATGACCGGTTGCCAGTGATGGTGTGCCACCAATTTCTGGTTGCAAGTAATGGAATGCCATCAATGACTGGTTGCAACCGAGGAAACGCCATCAATGGCTGGTTGCATTTTGATTAAACCATTTAAATCACTGGATGCAACCGATGAAACGACATTATTTACATGTTTCAACTGATGGGAGCCATCACTGAACGGTTGCAACTGATGCAGCACCACAAATGGCTGGTTGACACCGTGGCGTTTTTGCTTATTTAGAAGAAAACCAGTGTAAACTGTCTTTACTGTTCACTGTGTTAGTCCTCGCCAGGATTCGGGTCACTTACAACCTCGGTCATCGCTTGCAGCGCTCATTAAACAACGTCTTTAGTAATGAGAATTAACTACAGCCCCCCCCCCCTTTTTTTTTATTCCCAGCCCTTTGTGAACACTCAGTGCTGAGCTTAATGAAGATTATTAACGTTTGCTGCTGCTTGTTAAAGTTCGTTGGCCGTCCGCAGGGGGGGCACTTGCGCCAAGTCCCGTAATCATGGGTGCCTTAAAATAGTCTTTAGAAAGGACCTTAAAAGTGAATAACACCACAAAATCCAATGTACTTCACAAAGACAAGAGGAGCTAGATTAATTTTTTTACCTGTCCTAGGCACCGCCTTAGAGTACTATTCTAGACCAACATGCCACTGAAATAAAACTGCTTAAAGCTCGATCATTTTAATATCTGATAATTTAATATCTGATGATTTAATATCTGATGATTTAATAGCTGTTGATTTAATATCTGATGATTTAATATCTGATGATTTAATAGCTGGTGATTTAATATCTGATGATTTAATACCTGATGATTTCCTACAGCTGATAGACCGTTGTCTTTGTCTCAGTTCACGTTTATTTGTTGTTTTGTTTGTGTGTTTACATGATTTGGACGTTATTCACTAAACATACGGCATGTCTCTGACTCTACCATTCTTCCTAAATAACTTCCAGAATGTTGTCTAATATTGTACACATTTTGAACCACTAACTTTTGACAGATTGAAACATAAGCCCAAAATGTGTGATTAAGGTGTACATTTCTTTATTTTTTCTATTCAAATCTCATATTCCGTGTTGAGTAAGTTGAAAAGTTTGTGTTCATTTATTTTTTATTGATTAAATTAACATGGTTTTCCTTTTAGGTTTATATCCAATTGGAGAGATATGTACAAGAAAAATTTTAATTTAAAAACATAAATAGCAATAAAGTTTATTTGAAAAATCACGCTTCATCCCCAAAGGCTCGAAGCGCTGTACAAAGTCAACCATATTAAAAGAGAAATGAAACAATCGATATTTTACCACATTGAAATACAAAAGGCAACATTACAAAAACTACATGCGAGCATACCCATTTAAAGTATTTCATCCCATAGCAAACCAAGATGAGAAATGGACAGTTAATTCATAGCTGCTTAGAGAGTTCGCACTTACTTGTCAGTGATGAGGGCTGCTGTCTTGTTCATTGTATCATTGGCCACACATGTCACGAGACGGAACTCTTGGGCAGCTGGAACAATTATTAGCAGTATAGAGGACAATGAAATTGGTCAGTGGTAGTGTATATTCAGTAGAGTTGGTTAAAGTTTGTTTTTTTAAATGCAATTTGGATTTACGAATCATAATCAAATTGTATCTCTATAATGCAAAGTAAGCAACAACATGATACGTAAATTTTTATGTATTGCAGAAGTTTGTTCATCTATTTACAGAAGTATACTATCTACTTAATTTCAATCATAAACATTTGAATTTAAATATTTTAGTAATAAATTAATTTAATTATTTAAAATTGATTCTAAAATGAATATACATATATATATCTATCTCTCCTTTGTTCCCCCTCTCTCGCTCTCTAGTTCTCGCTCTCTAGTTCTCGCTCTCCCTTGTTCTCTCTTTCTCTCCCCCTCTCTCTTTTTGTCTGTCTATCTCTCTCTCTATTTCTCTACCTCTATCTGTCTCTTTCTCTCTGTGTATATATATATACATATATATTTCTATATTTAAAAGTTTTAAATTTCTCTAGTTAACATGTCGATATTGATTTACTTGAAGTAATGTCAATCGAATAAATGATACCATTTAAATTGATAACACTTAATATATTTTCGTTAACATTTCCACACCCGTCTATGTGCTAAGATTTAGAACGTGTGGCGTACTTACACCTGTAAAACAGAATACATTTATTTCAACAATTGCCAAATACTTAAAACTATTTTAGCTTTAAGAAAAAAGTTGATTTCACTATATGAAATTAAATTTCTGATTTCAGCGCTGAATGATATTCTTCAAAATACCGCAAATGCGATTGGTGCTTAATATTTTCTTTTGTTAATTGGAAATAATTGGTTTAATAAATCTACGGTGTAAAAGGGGTCGGGGAATTAGAATACTAATATAGTTCAGGATCAATGGCATACTGGTGTGGGAAGCACTAATATGAAACTTAATTAAGTTACTTGAGTGCACGGTTTGTCAGGTACGTTTAGTGGATGGTTGCCATTTCAAAACTTGTCCACCGGCCAACCAAACGTAAATGTGTGGGAGATCTTGTCCACTGGCCAAACAAACGTAAATGTTTGGGAGATCTTGTCCACCGGCCAGCCAAACGTAAATGTTTGGGAGATCTTGTCCACTGGCCAAACAAACGTAAATGTTTGGGAGATCTTGTCCACTGGCCAAACAAACGTAAATGTTTGGGAGATCTTGTCCACCGGCCAACCAAACGTAAATGTTTGGGAGATCTTGTCCACTGGCCAAACAAACGTAAATTTTTGGGAGATGCTGATCTATAATATGAATACCCTTCTTATGATATTTGAACATGCTAAAAGGTTTACTTCTAATCTAAAGGATCAACATTTCATATCCGTGTCGTAATGGCTCTATTAATAAAATAACATTTCTGAATCACATTTTTTTTAAAAATGTATCCAAGCATCTTTTGCATTTATATATTTAGAGCATCAGTATTTTGTAAAACGAAAGTTAGCGTTTAAAAAAGGCGTGTTTGGAGAAAAAGACTTTTGGTTGGTGGTAAGGGGCAAATTAAAAGTTTGCCTTGGGCGGCAAACAGCCAGTGGTTCTATCCGCCCTCGGCTACATTATTAAACAGGAGCAGCGTTCTGGCGTCGGACTGCACTGAATACATTTAACAACGGTATATCTGCTTATTACTTGACACATCTGATATTTAAGTAAAGAACAGTATCTCTGTGTATGACTAGACAAACGATCTTTCTCTTGCTGTGCCCCAAAACAATGGAATTCACTTCTTCTTCTATATATTAAGGGCCCACGATCAATTTATTGATCATTATGGCTCCTATGAATGTAGATGGGATTTGCAATGTCTCTGCGCCTGGTGTTGATGAGGATATTTCACTGGTTACAAGAGTAACTGTGTGAGGGTATCATGCAATACAACGACCATCACAGCCTTCAAAACTGCCCTAAAGACCCATCTCTTCAAAATTATACTATACCGACTCATTCTCACCCCCTCTGACTGATAAATAACGCTCGATTCTGCTGGGTGCTGTCCATGGCTGGACAGGGGTAGATAGTACTTGGGTGAGTGAGGTCAAGCTGTTCGTCAATCGTTGTTTTTAAATGTATTCGTTTCCGTCATTGCTAATTTGTATGTGAAGCACAGTGAGCCTAGCCCTAGACTGGGGCACTGCTGTGAGCCTAGCCCTAGACTGGGGCACTGCTGTGAGCCTAGCCCTAGACTGGGGCACTGCTGGGAGCCTAGCCCTAGACTGGGGCACTGCTGTGAGCCTAGCCCTAGACTGGGGTACTGCTGTGAGCCTATCCCTAGACTGGGGTACTGCTGTGAGCCTAGCCCTAGACTGGGGGCACTGCTGTGAGCCTAGCCCTAGACTGGGGCACTGCTGTGAGCCTAGCCCTAGACTGTGGTACTGCTGTGAGCCTAACCCTAGACTGGGGCACTGCTGTGAGCCTAGCCCTAGACTGGGGCACTGCTGTAAGCCTAGCCCTAGACTGGGGCACTGCGCCATATGAAACCACCTAATAATAATAATCCTGTTAAAAAAGCGACTACCTTCAAATGTGAGGTCAATCTTGTCTCCAATGACTACTTTCTCATCATTTTTGATAGCCTCTCCATTGGTGACTTTAACAATCTTCAATGTCACCAAATCAACTTCGTCACCCACGGTTACATTATTTAAACCACTGTGTGGGGGGGGGGGGGGAATATACATTTGGTTAATGTAAAAAAAATCATGTTGCTATTTTAGACATTGTTTGGACAGAAGATGGAATATACAAGGTATACATTTACCAGGCCAGGGAGGGGTTTAAAAAAATGAGGACACCTGCAGGCGTAAATGTGGGGGGGGGACTCAAATATAGTTATTTTATATATGACAGTCAATTGAAGGTTAAAAAAATTATTTGTCGTTCTACGTTAATTAGGTATTCAAATAATTCAACAAAGCATTTTAAGTAACATAGAACTAAAAAATGAAAATATGATATACGAGGGACTATGTTCTAGTGAAGGAAATAGTAGAACAAGATATGTTCAAGTCGTGAGAAGGAAGTAGTAGAACAAACTATGTTATAGTCGTGTGAAAGAAGTGGTAGAAAACAAACTTTTGAAGTTATGCGAATGAGATAGTATAGAACTAGATATGTTCAGGCCATCTTAAGGGCGTAGAAGAGAAGGATACGTTCAAGTCAAGTCATCTTAAGGACGTAGCATAGCAGGATATGTTCAGGTCATCTTAAGGACGTAGTAGAGCAGGATATGTTCAAGTCAAGTCATCTTAAGGACGTAGCAGAGCAGTATATGTTCAAGTCAAGTCATCTTAAGAACGTAGTAGAGCAGGATATGTTCAAGTCATCTGAAGTGCGTAGTAGAGCAGGATATGTTCAAGTCATCTGAAGTACGTAGTAGAGCAGGATATGTTCAAGTCATCTGAAGTACGTAGTAGAGCAGGATATGTTCAAGTCATCTGAAGTACGTAGTAGAGCAGGATATGTTCAAGTCATCTGAAGTACGTAGTAGAGCAGGATATGTTCAAGTCATCTGAAGTACGTAGTAGTGCAGGATATGTTCAAGTCATCTGAAGTACGTAGTAGAGCAGGATATGTTCAAGTCATCTGAAGTACGTAGTAGAGCAGGATATGTTCAAGTCATCTGAAGTACGTAGTAGAGCAGGATATGTTCAAGTCATCTGAAGTACGTAGTAGTGCAGGATATGTTCAAGTCATCTGAAGTACGTAGTAGAGCAGGATATGTTCAAGTCATCTTAAGTACGTAGTAGTGCAGGATATGTTCAAGTCATCTGAAGTACGTAGTAGAGCAGGATATGTTCAAGTCATCTAAAGTGCGTAGTAGAGCAGGATATGTTCAAGTCATCTGAAGTACGTAGTAGAGCAGGATATGTTCAAGTCATCTGAAGTGCGTAGTAGAGCAGGATATGTTCAAGTCATCTGAAGTACGTAGTAGAGCAGGATATGTTCAAGTCATCTGAAGTGCGTAGTAGAGCAGGATATGTTCAAGTCATCTGAAGTACGTAGTAGTGCAGGATATGTTCAAGTCATCTGAAGTACGTAGTAGAGCAGGATATGTTCAAGTCATCTGAAGTACGTAGTAGAGCAGGATATGTTCAAGTCATCTGAAGTACGTAGTAGAGCAGGATATGTTCAAGTCATCTGAAGTACGTAGTAGTGCAGGATATGTTCATGTCATCTGAAGTACGTAGTAGAGCAGGATATGTTCAAGTCATCTTAAGTACGTAGTAGTGCAGGATATGTTCAAGTCATCTGAAGTACGTAGTAGAGCAGGATATGTTCAAGTCATCTAAAGTGCGTAGTAGAGCAGGATATGTTCAAGTCATCTGAAGTACGTAGTAGAGCAGGATATGTTCAAGTCATCTGAAGTGCGTAGTAGAGCAGGATATGTTCAAGTCATCTGAAGTACGTAGTAGAGCAGGATATGTTCAAGTCATCTGAAGTGCGTAGTAGAGCAGGATATGTTCAAGTCATCTGAAGTGCGTAGTAGAGCAGGATATGTTCAAGTCATCTGAAGTACGTAGTAGAGCAGGATATGTTCAAGTCATCTGAAGTACGTAGTAGAGCAGGATATGTTCAAGTCATCTGAAGTACGTAGTAGAGCAGGATATGTTCAAGTCATCTGAAGTGCGTAGTAGAGCAGGATATGTTCAAGTCATCTGAAGTGCGTAGTAGAGCAGGATATGTTCAAGTCATCTGAAGTACGTAGTAGAGCAGGATATGTTCAAGGTTTAAATGAAAAAGACATGACAGTTAAAAGGAAGTTTCGCAAGACGCCCTTTTCAGCAGACAATACAAGAGACAACAAAGTATAATTCCTTTAAAAACGTATCTTAATATGTTAGACTAAAATACATAACATATTTCAAATTCCATTTTAAGATGCTGACTAAAGATGTTGTCTACATCCACGCAATGAAACGAAATGGTAATTGCACAAGATTTACCACATTTGGGATTAACGTCACGTTTGTCGTATGCCACGAAAGGGGTCACGTGACAGGCAAACAAATTCGCAACTTTAAAAAACAAAAAAAAAACACGAAATGACCACTAGGGCAAAACAACCGACTTACTAATGGTTTGATTAGCCACAGAACAGGACAACATAACCGACTTAAAACTGGTCTTCATTAACCACAGAACAGGACAACATAACCGACTTAAAACTGGTCTTCCTTAACTACAGAACAGGACAACTTAACCAACTTACAACTGGTCTTGAATAACCACAGAGGGAATGCCACCGAACACGGTCAGATTGCCTTTGCTCGATGAGCACTTAGCCGTTATGATCTGATCGATCGCACTGACGTAATATAAACTGTACTGGACAATGAAAATACGGGTGTAGCTCATCAGTTGGTCAGTCTGAAATTTGGATACCACAATGTTAGCATCTCAAAAACTCAGAATCTTATGTCACAATCATCATAAGAATCGTACATTTTTTTCAGTGAACTTTACAGTCTGCGTTGTAAATAATAGGAGTGCTAGAGACAGCGTGTAATACAAGTTTTATCCACAATCTTACAGTCAAAGGTTCTCCTAAACACGTACAGTCAAAGGTTCTCCTAAAACGTTTCGTCAAAGGTTCTCCTAACAACGTATAGTTAAAAATTATCCTTACAGCTCACAGTCAAAGGTTCTCCTTAACACGTATAGTCACAGGTACTCCAAAGATCGTATTATCCATAATTCTCCTTGCAGCTTATAGTCAAAGTTTCTTCTAACAACGTTTAGTAAAAAACTCTCCTTACAGCGTATAGTCAAAGGGTCTCCTACCTACGTATGGTCAAAAATTCCTTCACAGCTTATAGTCAAAGTTTCTCCTAACAAGGTATTTGAGTGTTTGAACTTACAGATGTATCAGCTGGAAATTTCAATCTAAATATTTGATTCTAAGATAAAATCTATATGCTCTTAATAATAAATTAAATAACGAAAATATTGAAAAACTACATCATTATGGAGTTCAATTACAAACAAAATTAAATTAATTTTTATGTACAAATAAAAAGTACTAAAAAACAATATATAAAGATTTTTAAAATGCGTTTTATTTGTCCAGCTATAAGGCTTAATTTTATAGATATATAATTAATATATTATTGCATGTGCGTATGCCTGATTGTAACGTTGTCACCACCCCCACTTGTCTCCCCTTTGTCTTGATTGGGTATTGACGTCACCAATTAAATATGCTGTGCCACTTTTTTTTTACCCACCCCTCCCTTGATTTGGAAAAGGTTGTTTGCGATCGAATACGTTATTTTTTGCTCTAAATATTGTTATCAGCTGACGCAATTTCTTGAATTTCTTGTCTAGACATTTCTGATTTAATACATATTTATAAGCCGGCAGCTTTCTTGGCGGAATTATATTTTTGGCTGCATTTCCAACATTTAAGTAACGTTATATAATTAAAAGATTGTACTCTCTACGCCTGTATATAACTTAGTATTTCTATTTTTTTTTTTTTTAAATTTTTTTTGTTTGATTGTACAATTTGAATTGCTGTGCTGTAAGTTGTTATAGATTAGTGTTTTTGTATTTTAAATTTGATTTTTTTATATAGAATTGAATTATATACTTAAAATCAAATAGTGTTAGTATAACTAGCTCTGGTTTCAGATTCTAATTTATCGAAACACTTACTGGCAGAACAGACTTCCACTTTGTGTATGTACTTTTTTCCTTTTTACGTTAAATATATGTAGATTAATTTAAAAATATAACATCAAACATGACACTTTAAAACTCTTCTTTCCAGTGGCATGTTGATGTTGCGGTACCCGAAGGAGACGATGAAATTATCAAAATTCCTTACATTATTTTCAGCGGCATTACCACACTTAGCATCAACGTGGTTCAGGACTATTCCGTATCCGCTCCATTTTTGGAAGTCCGTGCCGTAGCCATCTTCAGGTACAGTTAGCTTAAATAAAACAAATTGCCATCTGTTTAGATATGTCAACAGCGTAAGCAAAACAGTCTGTCATCTTCAGGTGTAGTCAACTTAAACAAACAATAATTGTCAAATATTAAACATTTCGTTAGCTTACACAAAACAATTTATCATCTTCAGGTGTGGTTAACTAAAACAAACAATAATAGTCAAATATTTAGACATGTCGTTAGCTTCGACAAAATAATTTATTTGTCATCTGTTTAGATATGAAACGTTTCAATATGAAATTTACGAAACATAAAACGGGGCCGGGTGGTGTGTGTGTTGGGGGGTGGGTCAACTATGCAATGCGTGTTGTTGTTTTTTCACTCTTTACCGATAATTGTTACACTGTAAATTTTGTCCTGCAAGCCAGCCACGAACAAAATCGAGGTTAATTTAAAAAGCCCTTTTAGAGTGGTATTGTGATAAGATTAGAAACCAAGATTTTAAAACAAAAGCTAATAGATAAAAAAATAAGCGTTTATATTTTGTATTGCACATGTGTAACGCACCGTCGTTACGTTCACGAAGCTACAAGCCGCCACGTCCCCCTTTGTGTACACGGAGATGATGCCTTGAAAGTTGCCGTGGGGGTAAACATTGACCAGCATCCCCGTTGATGAGCAGACGACCTGGACTGTTGGTAGAGTTTAAGCAGGTCAACGTTTTTGTAGAAAAAAAAGTTGTAATGTTATAGGCAGATAAATTATCAATGTGAAAAAATGACGAATAGTGGTCGCCAGTTAATATTCGTTAACATCCACATTAGTTGCTAGAAGTGGCTGCTTAGGGTCAGCTATAGAGTGGTGGTGGATGGAAAGCTCTGTATAAGGTGATGGTGTAGTTGGGAAGTGTGCTCAAAATCTTGGAATATGCGATCCCTGTTTGCATATATAGTCGTAAATACGCTAAACAATTCGTTTCATTTATATAAATAAGCTATACAATATATTTCACTTAAGCTATAAAAATGACATAACCAGCTTACTTAAATTTCAACATAGTCTTTCAATAATTTGTCAGCTAATTGTGAAATTCACACACACATATATATACGAGCGATGGGATGTGACAGATACGTGATATACGTTTCTTAAATAAAACATAACCTTTTAATCCCCATCTGATAATTGATCCTAATGAGTCAAGGTTAACTTTTAACAAAAACAGTTCTTTACCCCCAGCGAGTGATGTGTTATCAAACAACATTGCAACAGTGTCCGTTAACAACTTTAAAAACACCACCATGGTTTGTGTAGGGGGAGGGGGTATTTGAATACATTTCATTTGTTAATTTTTACTAAGTTTCACAATCACTGAGCAACCTTTCCATAGTTCGTACAACTAAATTGAATATTCTTATTGAAATTGACAAGCCTAGAATTAAGCACGTTTAATTGTTCCACAATTTTCACAGAACCTTGTCGTGTAAGAAAAGATTCATGTGGCAACATGACGTTAAATATAAACAATTGGATAACTTTTTTTAAGTACAAAATATTTAATCAGACGATTCCAAAATGTTTAGTAATGAAAAGAATCGATTACCTCTATTGAAACTGCAATCGTCTCCATATTTGTCCTCTGGGCAATTGGCTAAATGAAAAGATTAAAAGATGGGATATTTATTGGTGATTTTTAACAAACAGTCAACTGTTACACAAGGGACATGCGATGTGGGAAACGTTATTAACTGTTCGGCATGGGAAATGTTGGAACAATGTGCAATTTTTGGACTAATAATCAGCTGTTATGGATGACAGATTTAGGAAACAACCATCAACTATTATGCAAGGGAGATGTTGGAACAATTTTAAAATTTTATGCATGAGAGGTTTAGGAGCAATCCTCAACTGTTTTAAAAGGGGTGATATTGTACTTACATCCTGGTAGTCCACACAAGTAGTTTGTCGAGTTGCTGCAAACACATTTGCCAGTGGCCAGATTACATGGATTGCCCACACCGCATGAGACTCCTGGACGGTGGCAATCAAAGTCGAATGTTGTAGTCGACTCGTTTGTTCCATTCTGAGCTTGTGCTGGACATTTGATAGAATGTTTATGTTTATTTCAATGTTGAAATAGTTCGTAAATAAACAAAGGCGAAAAAGTACTTTATTTCAATGTTGAAATGGTTCGTAAATAATCAAAGGTGAAAGAGTGCTTTATTTCAATGTTGAAATAGTTCGTAAATAAACAAAGGCGAAAGAGTACTTTATTTCAATGTTGAAATAGTTCGTAAATAAACAAAGGCGAAAAAGTACTTTATTTCAATGTTGAAATGGTTCGTAAATAATCAAAGGCGAAAGAGTACTTTATTTCAATGTTGAAATAGTTCGTAAATAATCAAAGGCGAAAGAGTACTTTATTTCAATCTTGAAATGGTTCGTAAATAATCAAAGGTGAAAGAGTGCTTTATTTCAATGTTAAAATGGCTAGTAAATAATCAAAGGTGAAGGGTACTTTATTTCAATGTTGAAATAGTTCGTAAATAAACAAAGGGGAAAGAGTACTTTCTTTCAATGTTGAAATGGTTCGTAAATAATCAAAGGTGAAGGGTACTTTATTTCAATGTTGAAATAGTTCGTAAATAATCAAAGGCGAAAGAGTACTTTATTTCAATCTTGAAATGGTTCGTAAATAATCAAAGGTGAAAGAGTGCTTTATTTCAATGTTAAAATGGCTAGTAAATAATCAAAGGTGAAGGGTACTTTATTTCAATGTTGAAATAGTTCGTAAATAAACAAAGGGGAAAGAGTACTTTCTTTCAATGTTGAAATGGTTCGTAAATAATCAAAGGTGAAGGGTACTTTATTTCAATGTTGAAATAGTTCGTAAATAATCAAAGGTGAAAGAGTACTTTATTTCAATCTTGAAATGGTTCGTAAATAATCAAAGGTGAAAGAGTGCTTTATTTCAATGTTAAAATGGCTAGTAAATAATCAAAGGTGAAGGGTACTTTATTTCAATGTTGAAATAGTTCGTAAATAAACAAAGGGGAAAGAGTACTTTCTTTCAATGTTGAAATGGTTCGTAAATAATCAAAGGTGAAGGGTACTTTATTTCAATGTTGAAATAGTTCGTAAATAATCAAAGGTAAAAGAGTACCTTAATTTCCCTGGTGACAATATACTAACATATTTTGAGTGACTATCACGCCGGCTTAGTTTTGTATCAGAAATCAAACTTGAATAAGAAACTGTGTTAATGCAGGACGCCGTTGCAGCTGGGGCGGTATCGAACGGTAGATCGATATCCAGTTCAATGAGATCGTGTTTATTTTATATCCATTGAAATGATGGATGTTTACAGTTAGATTTACTGCTCATCGTATCGGGCTGTGTAGCTCCTGCTCGGCTACAGCCGCGACGCTTCACTTTATGGCTTCAAGTTAACACAGATCGTATCTGCATCACAAATGGTCATTTTTGCAGTGAGATTTATTGCTCACCCTGTGAGAGGCGGTGGTGCGCTTAAAATGTATCCTCTTACTTTTTTTTTTACATCAATCGTTCAAACAATCAAATAGACGCCTAAAGCGCAAATGAACTGCACTGCTTCAAAAAAAAACTTCATTTTTGTATACAGTATTTTTCAGATTTATATTGCAAAACCTGGCTGTTCAATCGATTAATATTATTCGTTTTTTCTAATGCTTTTTTATCTTTCAGAAAACCAAACAACTTATACTTAAGACAATGGAAGCATTACAGGGAGGAATGATGACACGTGGTGGCTGATTTTTGTTTTTGAAATTAGTATCTTTAAATCTGATTTCGTAAAATATGCCACTGGTTTTTTTTTTAATAGAAAGAAAAATATTCAAATTATTATTTTTTTCTCTCTCCCACCCCCGGTATGTGTTGTTGTGTTATTTAATGTAAAATGATTAATGATTAATATTTACAATGTGGTAAAATCATACTTTTTTGGCTAGATTAAGAAAAATATTAATCGTAAATTATATTTAAGTATAAATGATGTAAGGTTTGAGCCATTTAAATTTAGGTTATGGTGGAAACACATAGCATTGCTGTATGTAACTACTTTCGGTGTGTAATTTTAATTGATGGATCCTTCTTGCCTACTAGGCTAGTGATCAATAATATATTCATTAACAATGTGTCTCAGTCCAAAATCGTTGAACAGAAAACGAAAAAGTAAGTAATTGTTTTAAAATGAGTTCTGAAACATGACAAACACATCACATGACAGTATTGTGATCCTACTTGTGTTTTAAAATATAACATAAAATAATAGTATTGTTATTCATACCGTTGTGTAACGCTGTAACATAAAATAACAGTATTGATAGCCTACCTGTGCGTTAGACTGCATCATGGCGTAACAGTATTGATAGCCTATCTGTGCGTAACACTGTGACATGGCGTAACAGTATTGGTAACTTACCTGTGCGTAACACTGTAGCATGACTAACAGTATCGGTAGCCTACCTGTGCGTAACACTGTGACATGGCGTAACAGTATTGGTAACCTATCTGTGCGTAACACTGTAATATGACGTAGCATTATTGGTAGCCTACCTCTGCGTAACACTGTAGCATACAATAGATGTAGAAAGAGGTACACGTAAAAGTTTGTCCGGGTGGCCATTTCTTTCACGCCTTTTTGTGTCTCGTGTATCTGTTGAACACGTAAACGTATAGGATTACTTCTGCATACGTAAGACATACGCAAAATACACCCAAAAAGAAAGTTTAAAAAGAGAAATTACAGAGGGATGAAAGCAAGATTAGGGCTCAAGCAAATAAAACGTACTAAAAGTATTTATCTTCGGCAAATAAAACAGTGTTTATAATATACATTCTGTTTATTGGGAATTCAAGCTGAAATCAATGTAGCCTACATGTGTATCTGGGTAACAAGTTGATCTAATGTCAATATCTAATCCCGATATTTAGAAAAAAAACAATACGTCAAAGGAAAACCTTTCACTGTGTCAACATTTGCTGAGTTGGCAAACTCGTTAAGTCCTTTTGCCTGATTAAAGACAATTCTAATGAGTTTAATAGGACTACCACTAAAAAGTATTTTTTTTTTTTTAAATGTGCTTTGTAACTCAATCCGATAAGATCACTCTGACATTTTCAAGTATCTACGTGAGCGGGTAAGCTACTTACCCGGGAAAAAAAAGGAGAGGGGGGGGATTGCAATGGTTTATTATGTAATGCCTGTATTTAAATCAAAGAAAAGTTTTAAGGAAATTTTGTTCATTCGTGTGTATCGAAATGTACAACTATACTCGTTGTTTCTGTTTCTGATAGATTTCTGGTGGTTTTTTTTCGTTAAAGGTTGGTGGGAGGAAGGAAATAGCCAGGATTGAGTGAGGATATATACAGGAGAGAGAGAGGGGAAAGAGAGATAGAATGAGAGAGAGGAGAGGAAGGTTGGTGGGAGGAAGGAAATAGCCAGGATTGAGTGAGGATATATACAGGAGAGAGAGTGGGGAAAGAGAGAGAGAGAGACAGAGACAGAGAAACAAACAAGTATGATAATTATCTATATTATACTTTTTTCCTCGGTCTCTTTACGTGTTCACATAAAAAAATTGACATCATCCACAGGTTTCTGATCTATTTTTATTTTATATATGAGTTCAAAGCATAATTATGACTTGTTTTTTTTTTTGTTTTTTTTTTTTGGTAATACGGTCAAACTTGTGGGGGAAGGAGGGGGTACGAAGTAAAATAAAAAAAACAAGTAAAAAAACGGGCTCTATATCTTTAAAATGTATTTAGGTTTATCTGGAAGCATACACATTAACTATATTTTGTACCATTTCACTCACATACAGTAGTAAAGAAAGGGTGCATGTATTTTTGCTAATGTACGGACTCAAACATTTATACAACTTGTTTATATGCAGACTCGGTAGAAAGAAAACCTGAGTGAGGAGGTGACGAGTGGTTAGTTTATTTCTAATTTGTATTGAGCTGTTATAGTCAACATAAGCTAATGTATCGACTAGGTGGGTGTGGTTCGTTGGCAGAGGATTATTTGCAGAGTATATGATTACTGTAATCCTGGGATTTAAAACTCAAACGTTTATACCTTTCAAGGGCAAATATGCATATCGTGTCTTAAATTAAATATAAAAATTGAATTTTTCAGTACGATTATTTTCATAAGCGATATCAATAAATTTTAAATAGCATGAATGTAATACAGCTATGGTTAGACCTTAAAATCATGGGTGGGGGATGGAGTAACTACCTCAAATGCCCCAAATGATTACCCAAAAATCAGTCGTAAAATTATCATTGCGATAATTGTATCTGAAGTAGCAATTAGATTTTTTTTTTAAATTATGGCACGGTGATACATATATACGAAATCTTGATACTTAAGTATTGTAATTTATTTTTATAATTTTTTTTCAAAAACTCTTACAAATTGATACATTTTTTTTCTAAAACACAACAACAACAAAAAAAACATTTATTATAAAGATTTTTTTGTATAACTTCAGATAATTCAAATGCAACAGTCGGCTGTACACGTAGATTGAGGTCATTAAATGGGTCGCATCAATGATTACATGGAGACGATGAAGGCCGAGAGTCTACAGGTCTCCCATGCTGCCACTGGTGGTTTTAAAGTCTATAAAACAACAACATTTCTTAAAGTTTACAAGCCGTACATATACACCATAATAATATTATTATAATTATTATTATTGGTAGTTTTCTATAGCGTGGTACCCCAGCCTAGGGCTGGGCTCACCACGCTGTACATACAATTTAACAAACAGAATCATGAACTTAAAAATTAATATACATTAATTAATAAAACAAAACAAAAGAAATGTGTATTCCCCCAACCATTCCATAACAATTTACATGTGAAGCCATGGACGACACTCAGCAGCATCGTTTAACTGTCAGAGGGGGAATCAGTCAGGATAGTAAAGTTTAAAGAGATGTGTTTTTGGTGCAGTTTTGAAGGCTGTGATGGTTGATATATTTCTGATGTGTACAGGAAGAGAATTCCATTGTTTGGGGGCACATTAAGAGAAAGATCGTTCACCTTATGTTTTTGTGCGAGTCTTTGGGGACAGAAAGAATACGATCGTCTGCGGAGGAGCAAAGCTGTCGAAGGGGTGAATAGACAGAGCGAAGTTCGGTTAGATAGGAAGGGCAGGAATTTGAGAAAAAGTTGTGGCAGAGAACAAAGAGTTTATAGTCAATACAAATATGTATTCATTGTTCTCATAAAGAATATGCTCTCTTTAGACCAGAGTCCAATGGCGTAGTTAGATCATTTTTGCCACGAGCAAAAAATAACAATGACGCACCTAAAGTAAGGGTTACAAAATATATTCAGCTCACAATTTTTTACTCTAGCTATTTATAATTCTTTCGATGCCTTTGAATCTACGCACGTCCCGTCCACGGTTGGCTACGTCCGGTTATGGCTTTAGGTATGGGCGGCAAATGCGGCTGATTAGGGCGACAGTTCCGGCCTTAGGTATGGGCGGCACATGCGGCTGCTTAGGGCGACAGTGCCGGCCTTAGGTATGGGCGGCAAATGCGGCTGCTTAGGGCGACAGTGCCAGCTTTAGGTATAGGTGGTAAAAACGGCTGCTTGGAGCGGCATATATTTCAGATATATCTATTTTAGTGAGGAGCGGGAGGACATGAAATGCTGCATCCAAAGTAGGCTTTTTGGACAGCAGTGACACGAAGCGAGAGTTAATCTGCTCGGCCAGGGGGTGGGGGGACAAGTTTTTTGCCACTCCACTTCCATAAAAAACATCTGCAGTTCTCCGATAGATCCGCTCCCCCCCCCCCATTTAAAGAACAAAAGTACATCCTGATGTGGACCGGCACCCCTTACCCACCCTACAGCCCAATTTAACACAGAAGAGTATGTTTTAGCCTTCCTTGACAAGAGTATGTTTTAGCCTTCCTTGACAAGAGTATGTTTTTGCCTTCCTTGACAAGAGTATTTTTTAGCGTTCCTTGACTTAAGAGTATGTTTTAGCCTTCCTTGACAAGAGTATGTTTTAGCCTTCCTTGACAAGAGTATGTTTTAGCCTTCCTTGACGCCCGATTTCATTTAAAATGTATTTATTGTAAATTTTGTGCACGTTGGGTCTTCTGGGGTGAGGGCTAATAAGAAGGAGTCTGCATTTAAAGTATAAATCCTTTGGATCTCTATGAAAGGTATTTTTATGCAAGTTATATAAAAAAGACATTACATTCGAATTATGTGTTCAATAAACCTGTTTAAATCTCTTAATTTCAATAATTATATTTATGCAAACCCTTGGTAAATCCGCCATTGCATTTGTGGCTTGGACAATTTTCATACAATAAGAAAATTATATATATCACATTTTCATTGTTCAGTTAAATTCGTCAAAATCAGAAAGACGTTCACTTGCTAAAAGATTAAGGGGCGGCCATTTTAGATTTTGTCTAGAGCGAAAAACAAATCCCCTAAGGCTGACCCCTGGCTACGCCTCTAAATTAGTCACGCCCTGATCAATCCTTGATTATCACGTGGGCCAAGGTTGAGCCAGGTCTTATAAAGAGTAAACAAGCAGGCCGTCGTGGCGTACACTATGACTCAATCACACGACGGCCCTGCCCTATTGTATTCTCTGCCCCTCATGCATTATGGATCGACTGGCCCAAAATATATTAGCCGTGGCGTGTCACCATCTCACTGAAGAGAACAAATTTTAAAATCCGCTACGTCACACCATCTTTGATATTATGTTTGAGCCTTTTTATCGGGGAAAATCTTGAAACAAATAACAGATATTTTATTAATTTTGATAGAAATTACTTTTTAAATGTTCCATTAACTTTAACGATTTTTGATGTAATTGATTTTTAAAAATCAAATTAAGCTTTAAAAGTAGTGAAAACTAAATAAATCTTAAATGGTTTAAAACATGGCTGGGTAGATATTTTAAAGACATTTCAATCTACTCATTTTAAACGGTTTGAATGAAAAACTAGGAATCAAATTCCCCGTTTAGAGGAGGAATCGTAGATAAATTATGTTGTTGGAGTTAACCATTAATTTGTCCAGCTTTGGAATTGTCCTGAGGGTCTTTGACTTGCGATATCTTGGACCCTAAATCCTGACCGATCCCCGCCCTCCCTTTTTCCTACCGATAGACGATACTGCTGGGTGCCTTCCATGGCTTGACATGTAAAAAGTTATGGAATAGTTGGAGGGAATATACATTTGTTTTGTTTCATTTAATTAATGTATGTTAATTTTTAAGTTCATGATTATGTTTGTTAAATTGTATGTACAGCGTGGTGAGTCCAGCCCTAGATTGGGGTATTACGCTATAAATAAAACTTCTTATAATAATAATAATATTATTATTATTTGAATGTTTTTTGTGAGACGATTTTTTTTTTAAATTCCAAATTTTAAACATGATTCTTTAGATTTGCTATGTGTGTGCCTCCATGCGTGTGTTTGTGTGTGTGAGTGTGTTTTGGTGTGTGTGTTTTTGTCTTTGTTGTGTGTGTTTTTGGTGTGTGTGTTTTTGTCTTTGTTGTGTGTGTTTTTGGTGTGTGTGTGTGTGTGTGTGTGTGTACCTGGAGGGTTGAACTTATGGTCACCTCCGTGGGTGTGTGTGGTGACATGCAGTATGCTAGAGATTGCATCACTGTGACATCAGAGCTATTTCGTTGTCCAATTCTGTTATTGTATTTCGCCTATTTTAAGTCAAATAAGTTATCAAGAATTTAAATACATTAAATATGACTCTACCACTGACAAGTATTTTCTTACTAAGTCTAATTTAATGTAAAATTATAGTGAGCTAATTTCAAGTTGTTGGAAGTAGAATTGTAAACAAAATGGACTCATAAATCCTTATATTTAAAGTTATTAAGAAAGTGATTAGAAAGCTATTTTAAGAGGAATCCGCGCATTATCGCAAGAAGTTGATCAATCTATTGGGCTTAAACGCTTTAACATTGGGCTGAAACGTCTGTAACATTGGGCTGAAACGGCTGTAACTTGGTTAAAATATGTTACATCCAACTTTTTTATAATGATGTAACATTTTGACAAGCACCCCACCCCCCCACCCCCCAAAGAAAAACACAACCATCCCTGGGCTAAAATATCAATCAATTTTTTCTATACGATGATACCACAGTCAGACCATTGTCCTACATAGTTCTGAGCACTTGAAGTTATATAATTTATTTGTTTAAATCGAATACTACGTCACTGTTCACAATATTATGAGCCGAGTTTATGAAATCATTATTTCCAGAAGCCCATAACCAGCGTCATTTAAAACATTGGTAACCAGAAGCACATAACCAGCGTTATTTATTTTAAAAAAGTAGGTTTCTTACCCTATTTATTTAAAGTCCTCTTTTCACAACCAACATTCGAACACGACTCTCCTGTCTGATCACAGCGAGGTACGATCTGGGAGGGGCAAAAAGGTGGAGGTGTGGAAGGGGGGGGGTGTTGTTCGGCTGACGCATGGCTGTAAGTAATATTCAATACTTCGGACAGCTGCTGATTACTGTTTCATACACCAAACTCGTCTTTTGGATTGGACACACAAACACACACACACACATCTTTAGTTTCCTAAACTTTATTAGGTTACATATATTTGAAATCATCATTAGAAACAACAATAAGTGGTCTTAGTTGTGCTGATGAAAGCATTAGCCGAAGAAAAGCTTTTACAATTTCCTTCTGTCTTATAATTAAATCTAAATTAGGATGTTTTACTTTGCAAACATTGTTTTGGTCTCATTAATGTGATTAAACTAACTCGAAGACCAACCACCTTTATAATGCGATCATTTAACGCCCATTTTAACACTTGAAGAATTTATATAACAAAATGTATATAACCATGACATGAAAAATAAATTACAATACCCCCTCCCCAAAAACCACAACATCTGTTAACATATTAAACAAGATGGAAATGAAAGGTAAATGATCAGGGGCTGGGGGTGGGTAATTAAATATATCACATCTTACCTTTCCATAATGATGTGTCTAATATCCACAATCTAGCCATCTATCGGTTCTTGAATCAGATTACAATAGCGATGCACGCCACACGCGTAACATGATATTCCAAAATGTGTGCGTGCATGAAGACAACAACATTGCACACGGTCAGTAATAATTTAAGAATTTTTTTGCACGGCGTTGTAAAACGAGATTAAGAGATTCCAGAGCATAATTTGGATGGTTCCCTCTACCACCTCTACCTCAACGGCCTGATCAGCTAAGTCAACGGTTCTCAACCTGTGGGTCGCGACCCCTTTGGGGGTCGAACGATCCTTTCAGAGGGTCGCCTAAGACCATCGGAAAACACATATACTCTACCGTTATGAAGTAGCATCGAAAATAATTTGATGGTTAAGGGTCGCCACAAAAATGAGGAACTATATTAAAGGGTCGTGGCATTCAGAAGGGTCAGAACCACTGAGCTAAGTGTTTTGATTCTGACCAATACAATAAGGTTTAGAATATAGATATGATTCCTTAATCAAATTTTACAGCTTTAATTTTCTGAACTAAATAAGACTAGGGCTGTTCTGGGCATTAGAACATTGGCGACTACGGATAGTTCAAGTGTTACAATACCGTGTAACGAGATACAATTTAGTTGAAATACGTAAACTGACTCACTGTGACGAAGGGAACGTCGTCTGAGAATAGGTCTCGTTTGTAAGGCCACAGAAACAATGTAAATGTCTAGAACTCCGTTTCTGTCTGCTAGCCCCAACTATTTAATGTGCTGCTACTTTTAGGTTCCTATTATCTTATGTGCCGCTTCTTTTAGCTTCATACCAGCGAATATGCCGCTACTTTTAGGTTTCTACTATCTTATGTGCCGCATCGTTTAGGTTCCTAATAGCTAATGTGCCGCTCACTCGCAGTCGATCTCGTAGATTTTCAATATACTCGTAAGCGCCCCCTCCCCCCCCCCCCCCACTTTCCAACCTCCCTCTGTCTGATTAGCCTTTCCTAAAAACAATATTCCTAAGGATCTTTTTGGGCCCTCTTATTTTTCGACCCCATATTAAATTAAATGAGAAAACACTGTTGATTCGTTTAAAATCCCGGACACGCGCACTCCCTCCCCCCCCCCCCCCCAAACCCACTACGTCAAATAGAACTTTGTTTAAAACTAGGTCCGTCCCTTCATAGTCAGATTATGCGATGTAGTTCCGCTGTGTCTCTCGTCATCATTCTTTGTGCACTACCATATTTGTGCGCATGTGTTTTGTTTTCTCTACCTGTGGTGTGCCGTGGAGTCCAGGTGTGCCGTGGAGTCCAAGTGTGCCGTGGAGTCCAGGTGTAGCTAGGGTTAGTGCCGCCCGAGATAGCCAAAGCTTTTCTGCCACCACTTGAATGAAGAAGAAAGTCTGCAGTTGGCCCAAAATGCCATGCCACCCTTCAATATAAAAAAAAATTGAAGGCCCCGGGGCTTACTTCTAGTGCTTCTATTGACGTTCATAATCAACCCTAGGTCTTGCAAGGTGCTGAAATAGTCATGTAATAGTTTTGTACACTGTAGATTTACGATGAAACATTCCTATAATGACGTTAGGCAGTACTGTCCAACATTTTCGACTGCGGGGGTCAAATTATTATTTTTTTTTTGTGAAGCTGAGGGCCACCATTATTTTACTAACCTTTTTAGTTATTCAATATACTAACTCTCCTTATAACCTTATGCATAAAAATCCTCTATCTGTCATTAGGGTCATCTCAACGAATAAAAACTGTAGCACATATTTAATGCGATATTTGGCTTTGACTTGAGCTTGCAATCTTCGTGGTTGTTATTCATTTACTGATAACCCATTAGGTTTCCTAGATGTTCGTCAGTCAAAGCATTTCGTTTTTTGGACTTGATGTTGGTCATTACTGATAATCAAGCTTCTAGACATAGGTGCTTCCAAACATCGTCATTATATTTTTACAACATTTCAATAGCTGTGGAAATTCATCTGAAGAAACGTGGGTCATCCAGAATTCAGTAGGCGAAGCATTCTTATGTTTTGTCAAGAAGAGCCATGTCATGTTGAATTGTGATAAAATCTGCTCCAGATAATGACGTCATCGTTGTGGCTACAATGAAGATAACACACGTAAAAGTATTTTCAACAAAAGTAAAACAGGAGGAAGACATCGAATATCTTCAAAACGATCTTTAAAATCTAATTTCAACTTTTCTAACAACAGATTCAATCGCTCACTTGTGACCAGATCTGAAAGCCGTTGTGCTGCCTTTGCAATGGCTGGGAAAGAAATAAAATTTAACTGATTCGGTTGAGTAAGGAATAAGTCCACTTGGGTAAGGAATAAGTCCAGCTTAAAATACTTATTTCTTTCATAAGAGTTGTTAAGATTTGAAAACACATTTGCATTTTTATTTTATTTTATAAATTATCAGTTAGAAATGCTAGACGCACAATAAACTCAGGCATTTCCTTATTGTTTAACAAATCGCTCTTTGCTTTGGGCCTGAGAAACAGTTTCACTTCTTCAATTAGATCCCAGAATCTTGCCAGCACTTTCCCTTAGCTCAGCCAACGAACATCAGTATGAAGAACAAAATCCCAAATTTTCTTTTATATTCTTCTATCAATGTCTTAAACTGCTGGATGATTAAATGGATTAGCTCGAATGAAATGTACAATTTTCACTCCAATAAACATAACATTTTGCAGTGCATCATCTTTAAGCTTTGAGCAAAGAGAAAACTGTTGAATTATGGAAAATCGTTGTCAGCCATCAGCAAATCAATCAGACCAACTCTCCTTCCCACCATTGCTGGAGCATCATCTGTTGTAACCGAAATAAGCTTCTTCAAATCAATGCTATTCTTTAATAGAAATTCTTTCAGTGCCTTATATACATCCTCCCCACCGGTTGTATTTTTCAATGGAAGTAGTGCTAATAATTATTCTTTAGATCCATGTGTCGTGTCAAATATAACCCATAAAATATGTTGACCTGTGTCAGTGATGTCACATGATTCATCCAATGCAAGATTAAAACCGGTAACATTTTTCAAACCATGAAGCAACTGCTCACATCTCCCCGGACATACTTTCAAGACGTCTTGCTACAGTCTGGTAAGAGAGCTGAAGTTTAGCTATTTTTTTAAAAAACTTCTTCTTTGTTTTTAAATTCAGCAAATAATGAATCTGCTCTTCTTGAAAACAAAGTTTAATACTATGAACAGTTTCACCATCTCAATATATGGGTTTTGCTTTTTAGCTAATATCCAGCTAATATTAAAAGATGCTTCGGTAGCACAGTCGCTTGAGCTACAAACCCGACAACAAGCATTTTCCCGTCATTCAGCAGATCCTCTTTTAAAGAAAAAATGTTGACGTTTCTTAACTGTGTTCCAATTGGATAGTCTTTCCCAACATCTGCATGCACCGACTTGTGGTGTATTTGCAGATTGGCCTCTTCATAACAGAACTAGAAGTCTGGCAAATCATACACACTGGCTTCTCATTAAACAATGAAGACAAAAATTCCAGTTCCCATAAAGCGTCAAAAATACGATTCTTTTCTGTAACTTTCTTTTTTTTACTTGCCATTTTGGTTTGATATTTTTAAAAATGAAGATTTGTTCAAGAATCCTTAGCACGGTCTCTCTGAACTTTTTCAGACTGAATTGCACTAACTACAAACACATCTTTTATCCTGCCTTCTACTCATGGCATTGATCCTACTCAGATCAGTGAATACCAGCCACTAGTCTGATTTCGTCTAAAAAATACAGGATGGACATACTGCCCCCCACATGGACAGCCTGCCTATTATGTTTCAACTGGTTCACACCCCCCCAGTCATTTGCGACCCCTTTAGTACCCCAGATCCCCCAGGGGCTCTAGTCGGCATGTCCGTCCCATAAATGGCATGTCGACAAAGAGGCGTTTGCCACGAACCCCCTGAAACGTTACCCGGGGCACATGATCACCGTGTAAGGGACCTGCGCCGAAAGGCAAAGGTAACGCACTGAAACTGCGTTAGAAAGAGCACGGCTGCATGGTTTCCTACCAAATGCAGTCGAAAATAACGTAGAAACAGGTCGGGATATGATTACAGTTGCCGCATGTATATGAGGCGAAAGAGTGTGGCGACCCTAGCCGATGATTCCAAATATGCAGTCTTGAGGGTACTGCTCCTAGGCAACCTCTCTTTTTTTTATCATTTCCCAGCTGCGGTGTGAATTAGTCATGCCGCAGAAAACCACGTAAACCCTATTAGAGGGCGTCTGTTAACACCTACGAGTCCCCCCGGGGTAGGAAGGGGGGGGCTTTAGAGACGTAAACTGTATCCACCCCAGCCCAAGGAAGTCCGGCCCGGTTGCTGTGTAAGCATCACCCCTGCTGGCCAGGCGTCCCTTCTCTGTTGCGGCCTCACTCGCATAGTCAATCGAATGGAAGGGTGGGTGGGGCTGTCTCAGGGGCAGGGAGCCCTCGGCATGCCGCTTCGCGGCCTGACTGGAATAGAGACCACTGGGGGAGTGGTTGAATGCCAGTTGGGGCGGTGGAGGTGTGCTGGGGAAGACTTTATGAGCCTCGGCTCGATGGTCTGCTGATTTTCTTAAGTAAGTTAGTTAGTACCCCAGATCTCATCCTGTCTTTTTTAGTATACGCCATAAAGCATTGCCGTTTTAAACCAGTCCCTTTGGGAACATGGACATTTTACGATTACCATCTAGCTACGCATCAAGTTACCGTACGTTGAGTTGTTTCCAAGTTCTTCTCTCCGTTAGTAATTACACTTATTATACGTCAAAATTTAATATGTTCATTTTTTTAAACAAATGGTAAATGGTAAACATGTCTCAAGCCCTGGAGGGCCATTTAAAACCAGTCCGCGGGCAGCATGCAGCCTGCGGGCCGCGGGTGGGACTGCACTGATATAAGGTCATGAAGAAAGTGGAGATATGTATTTGAATGAGAAAAAACATGGAATTCGAACCATGAATTTTGCTAATGCTTTGTGACTCACATTGCCATAACACAATATATTTTTCAGGGATTTTTTTTCAATGTCAAATAATTATTTACTTGCATCTTTGATCTGTTCAAATTTTGTTTTATACACTTGAGTAATTGATTATAAAATAACATATATTATTAATTCCATTGATCAGAAACCAATTCTGCGATTAGTTTCAAGGCCGTGCATGGAAGTCAAAGGGACATCCACCCCGGGTGCACTGGTCTAGGGAAGGGACAAATACAAACGGTATTTTTGGTCAACTGCAGAGCTTTTTCGCAAGAGGAAGGCAGCAACTGTTAGGGCGCCATGCTCATAGGGCACCATGTTCATAGGGCACCATGTTCATAGGGCACCATGTTCATAGGGCACCATGTTCATAGGGCACCATGTTCATAGGGCACCATGTTCATAGGGCACCATGTTCATAAGGCGCCAAAATCCTAATTTTTTTGCAAAATATGTGTTTAATTCTATTCAAATTTTTTTGGCCCGGAGGGGAGGGGGGGGGGGGTAAAGGGTGCCTCATTCTATGGCTTGTGCTTGTCACGGCCCTGATTAAGAAGTTAATCACGTGCTCAAACGTGTATTTATCAGACTTGGCACTATGACTATGACTACTATGAGACGTTTTGGGGTTTTTTGTTTTGTTTTGGGCTTGCGGCTAAAAAATAGTTTGCTTTAGGTATGAATTAATGGATCCATGTTTTCACCCCCCCCCCCCCCAAAAAAAAAGCAACCTCACCTCGTCAGCGTGACATAAAAATAAAGCCCGTGGTACTGTCAATATAATTTGTATTACGTATATAGACATGGTTTGAACCTGACTGCCTAGGAAATCTTTATGTTGGTATCTCTAGCCGGCTGGAGTATTACAGCAATAAAATTTATTTTATTTTCTTGTCTTACTTCTGATGAATTTTTCAGGGGAGATGGGGATATGCTGATATTAATTGGGAAATGCTAATATTGATTGGGAAATGCTGATATTAATTGGGAAATGCTAATATTAATTCGGAAATGCTAATATTAATTGGGAATTTGCTAATATTAATTGGGAATTTGCTAATATTAATTGGGAAATGCTTTTATTAAATGGGAAATGCTAATATTAATTGGGAAATGCTAATATTAATTCGGAAATGCTAATATTAATTGCGAAATGCTAATATTTATTGGGAAATGCTAATAATATTGATTGGGAAATGCTAATATTAATTGGGAAATGCTAATAATAATTGGGAAATGCTAATATTAATTGGGAAATGCTAATAATAATTCACATGAACATTTAGTTTAGTAAAATCTTGGTTTACGGTGTTTATACAATGTCCGTAAAATGTGTGTGACTTTAATGTCTTATTGAATACATCATGTTGAAGACCTACTGAAAGCGCCATGTTGAGGACCTACTGAAAGTGCCATGGTGGTGACCTACTGAAAGTGCCATGATGATGACCTACTGAAGGCGCCATGATGATGACCTACTAAAAGTGCCATGGTGGTGACCTACTGAAAGTGCCATGATGATGATCTACTGAAAGTGCCATGATGATGACCTACTGAAAGCGCCATGATGATGACCTACTGAAAGCGCCATGATGGTGACCTACTGAAAGTGCCATGATGATGACCTACTGAAAGTGCCATGATGGTGACCTACTGAAAGTGCCATGATGGTGACCTACTGAAAGTGCCATGATGATGACCTACTGAAAGTGCCATGATGGTGACCTACTGAAAGTGCCATGATGGTGACCTACTGAAGGCGCCATGATGATGACCTACTAAAAGTGCCATGGTGGTGACCTACTGAAAGTGCCATGATGGTGACCTTCTGAAAGTGCCATGATGGTGACCTACTGAAAGTGCCATGATGGTGACCTACTGAAAGTGCCATGATGGTGACCTACAGAAAGTGCCATGATGATGACCTACTGAAGGCGCCATGATGGTGACCTACTGAAAGTGCCATGATGATGACCTACTGAAGGCGCCATGATTGTGACCTACTGAAAGTGCCATGATGGTGACCTACTGAAAGTGCCAAATTGATGATTTTTTTTAATCGCCGTGTTGATGATCTACTACAAGCGCCATATTGATGACCTACTGAACACGCTATGGACCCTATACAATCCCTGACTATCTCAATAAAAATATATAATCGTCGTGATTATTTCCAACGTTTCTGTGGCGAACAGAAATATGTAATAGTTTAACTCCACGTTTACGGCATTGGGAAACAAAGTTACGTCAATTGGATTTTTTTTTAAATGTACAGCGAGATTTATGTGTACAAGTTTTCATACCTACAGGATTAGTGGAGCCTAGAAACATTTGTCGAGGAGATGTATTTTAGCGGACAGTACATCCTCTCTGTTTTATTTCTCTTGCTGGCTAGTTTCTGCTGTAGGAACAGGCATCAATTGTTTTTTAATATACCATGGATTGAAAGAAAGTAAAATAGTAAATATTTTTATTGTATTTAAATAAATGATTTATTGATGATGATGCCGGTTCCTGATTCAGTGTGTCATAAATGTATGCATTTTAACTCTGCATTAGACACGAGCAATGTCTTTTCCCCATTAATCAAGGGCAAGTTTAGTCACGAAGAGTTGCACGGCTTTAATTTATAGGGTTGTAGATGCATTTGTGAATGCGTTTTAATCTTCCAATCGACATGGCTTACGACATTCATGACGTAATATTTCAAAGATGGCGCATCTCTAACTTAAACCCATATATACTGATTGCGTACAGCTGAACACTTTGACGCAAAGAAATGTATTGAAGCATGGGTCTTAAACTTAAAGTCATTGATGGTATACAGCTGAACACGTTGACACTAATAATGTATTGGAACATGGTCTTAATGTCATTGATAGTATACAGCTGAACACAAAATACTGCAGCATGCATTGTATCGCGGAGAAAGAAATCTGACAACATAACACCAGTTCCTGTGAGCGAGCGCATTAACCACAAAATTCTTTCCCTGGCGTACAGCTGCATAGAAGGTATGTCCCTGGCGTACAGCTGCATAGAAGGCTTTGTCACTGGCGTACAGCTGCATAGAAGGCTCTGTCCCTGGCGTACAGCTGCATAGAAGGTTCTGTCCCTGGCGTACAGCTGCATAGAAGGCTCTGCACTGGAATATCTGAAAGAATTGATTCATAAAAACGCATCCTTAAAGAAACTGAGGTCTTCTACACAGTCCTTACTTACAATTCCCAGTGTGGATGAACACAGAAAAAAGTCTTACGGAGAGCGCTCTTTTGAAGCGATAGCGCCAAAATTGTGGAATAGTTTGCCTCAATATTTGAGGGGTATTGAAAAGGATAAAAAATAATTAAAGAAACATTTTACAACTTTTTTGTTTAAATAGATTTATGAAAACCAGAGCGCAGAGAGCATGCTAAAGTAGCATGTATACCAGCGCTATATAAATATCCACTCAATCAATCAATCAATCAATCAAACACTTTGATCGTAACAACGTGTTGGAGTCTTAAAGTCATTGATAGCAGATATAGCTGTACAATTTGACCGTAACAACGTGTTGGAGTTTTAAAGTCATTGATAGCTGATATAGCTGAACAATTTGACCGTAACAACGTGTTGGAGTTTTAAAGTCAGTGATAGCTGATATAGCTGAACAATTTGACCGTAAGAACGTGTTGGAGTTTTAAAGTCATTGATAGCAGATATAGCTGAACAATTTGATCGTAACAACGTGTTGGAGTCTTAAAGTTAAAGTCATTTATAGCAGATATAGCTGATCAACTTGATCGTAACAATGTGTTGGAGTCTTAAAGTTAAAGTCATTTATAGCAGATATGGCTGATCAAGTTGATTGTAACAACGTGTTGGAGTCTAAGAGTCTCGAGGCGAAATAGTTTAAAATATTCCAAACTGTCTTGTAGGTAATAAACCAACATAAACAATAAACCAAATTACACCCCAATATTTTTATTATTGACGTGCTAAATTTGATAAAAGAACAAGAAAAAGTTGTACGTTATGCAATATGTGTTCCATGTATTTGTTGTATTTGCAACATCTGGGTCATAAATTATTTTAATCATGCAATATATTGATCTAGAAATATGTGGGTCATGCAATAAGTATGTTAACTATACGTTAGTGACATAATTTGGGTCATGGAATGTACGGGTCATATAATATTCGCATCATATAACATGTGTGTTGACAGTGTGTGCGTCATACAATATATTATGGTCCTTACAAAGTGTGCGTAAAACAATATGTTTTTCTCAAAATGTGTACGTGATATAATATGTGGGTCAAACAATGTGTGCGTCATACAGTATGTGGTTCTTACAATGTGGGTCAGAGCATAATACGTAAGTCATGCATTTTTTAAAAAAATGAAACTTATTAGTTTAACTAAATAACCGATATGACTGAAAGCCCCCAAGCTACTAACTAAATCACATATTCTGATGATTTATCTGAGATTAATCTCTTATGACCCCGGCTAGTACATTGACAATCAACTCCCTCTGCTGAGCCGTGCCATTAACATTTCCCTCAAGTAGGGCTCTCTCGCTGCTCTGGCCTCCCCTGAAACTTTAGTGTCGGGCATTCAGTCAACAGATGCGCGAGAGTTTCTGGGCCCTGGCTACAATGCCGGCAGGTATGGTCCCTGTTATGGTCTAGCCTCAACGAAGTTAATAAAAGTTATGTTCACGTTCGAAATAAAAAGCTGATAAGTGGTCATCCATTAATTACGCAACAATGTTTACGCAATATTTGACCCCCCCCCCCCCCGTTCAACAACTGTCAAACTTTCAATGACCCCCACTATTTCATTACGTCAAAATTTTATTACCCCCCCCCCCCCCAACCAAAGAAAATGAATTATAATAAAAAATTAATTGTACTTTATGCTGATGTATTTTAATAACACAAAATTGTAGAAAAAATATTTTATTACATTTTTAGCTTGTTAATCAACAAGTTAAAACGTTTTTACAAATTTACACTTACATTGTATAATGCAGAATCAATTAAAAGTTTGTTAAAGTCTAAATATCATTGTTTGTGGAAGTAAAATATGATTATTGTCAGTATAGCTGACAATTATAGTATACTTTCTACCTGCTATCATGTTCCCATGTAGTAGCCAGTTGTTGCTCTATCGTAATGGGTAGGGCAGGGGGGAATTTGCCCCCCTCTTTGAATTTGCAGTTTTTATTTCAATTGCTATGTACAGTGGCGCCTCCAGTAATACACAAATTAACAAGCCGACCAAGTTTTGGTTTCACCCCTCTTCCCCCACCTCTGAAATGATGCCCCTGAAGGGCATAATTGCTGATATAGTAGCTGATGTATCATTTTCATCTTGCAGAACTGATATACCAGACAAGTCAACATCATCCTCATCTCACCATTCAGCACTTAAAATAAAAGCATTGTCGGTGTGAGCAATAATTGCCATAATGTCTCCCTGTCGCATTGGTCGAATCCTTTTTTGTTGAGGAGCAAGTGCTAATTTCTTTGCTCAAGAGGGTATTTTTGGTGCTGTTGAACATGCTTTTACAACTTACTTGTGAAGCAAAATAGATATTACAGATTTTGCAAATCCGTTCACACAGCCATTTTATTATTATTACTTACTTTACTCGCTCCTAATTCTCAAAATATCTTATTCCTACTCTATCAATATCATTTATCTTGACTGTGCATGACACTTGAACCTTGTCCTTGTTCCAAAACTGCAACATGATCACAAACATACCAACATAGTCATTTGCGACAAACAGAATCTATAGGCACAGGTGAAGAGAGGCCAACTTTTGACTTCTCTTGCAAAAACAAAGTGCGCTAACATTCTAACCAGACATCTGTCGTGCACAGACAGTCACACGTTAAATAATCGTATATTGTTAAAAGCCGAACAATTATATGACTATTTACACTCATTAATATTTTTTTTTAAACAATGTAATAACCAGTCAATTTTTAAGATTTAAATTTTAATAGAGAAAACATGATTGTTGACGTCAACTAATATAAACCCCCCTCCCTCCCACTTGTCAACAACTGTCAAACATTTCAACCCCCCCCCCCATTTTGTTGACGTAATTAATGGACGCCCCTTAACTATAACTAAAGATAGTGATCAATATAGTGTTCATGAAGAAAAAGAAAACTTTTCAACTCACAATAAGGCCAACCTTTAACTAACGACTCGTTTGTAAGATCTCAGGTCTGACCAATATCCAAAACTTTTCAACTCAAAATAAGGCCAACCTTTAACTAACGACTCGTTTGTCAGATCTCAGGTCTGACCAATATCCAAGGTTGGTTTTTTTTCTATGCTCTCATGTTCGCCTATTGGGGGCTATAAATGACAGGGGTTCGGTGTGAGACAGCGATCGATATATGTGAGTCAACCACACGCAACGTTTCTTACCATGTTTCTTTTTCTAGCTGTAGATATAAACTGACTTGGAGGATTGCTTACTTTATATATAAACTGACTTACGGGAAGATTGCTTAATTTAGATATAAATTGACTTGGAGGATTGCTTGCTTTAGCTATAAACTGACTTGTGGGAGGATAGCTTGCTTTAGCTATAAATTGACTTGTGGGAGGATAGCTTGCTTTAGATATAAATTGACTTGTGGGAAGATAGCTTGCTTTAGATATAAACTGACTTGTGGGAGGATTGCTTGCTTTAGATATAAATTGACTTGTGGGATATAGCTTGCTTTAGATCTAAACTGGCTTATGGGAAGATAGCTTGCTTTAGATATAAACTGACTTGTGGGAGGATAGCTTGCTTTAGATATAAACTGACTTATGGGAAGATTGATTGCTTTAGATATAAACTGACTTATGGGAAGATTGCTTGCTTTAGATATAAACTGACTTATGGGAAGATAGCTTGCTTTAGATATAAATTGACTTGTGGGAGGACAGCTTGCTTTAGATATAAATTGACTTATGGGAAGATTGCTTGCTTTAGATATAAACTTACTTATTGGAAGATAGCATGCTTTAGATAGAAACTAAGGGTCGGTTCACACGATCAAATTTCGCGTCAAATTGTTGTATGAACGCACTATTTTGCGCGTGGTTTCCTTTTTTGGGGAATTTGATCAAATAGTAATTTGAAAGTTGTGACAAGGCTTCATACACGAATTGCATCAAATGCTTGACGCGAAATTTGACCGTGTGAACCGACCCTTACCTAAATTCCTTATTATCGCACATTGGCAAGAAAAAACATTAATTCAATTACTTATTATATGTGCACCAAATACACTTGTAATACGGAAACATTTCTTTCAAAAATTTCGGGGAGGACTGCGTTCAGGTTGAAACATAAGAAATATACAAAGGGTGGAGGGCATGTGTCTATTTCCTTTACGCTACATTTCTATACAATAAGAGTTTTCTCTCTATTTATTAATTGCTTTGCTGGCGAGGGTTTTTTGGCCGAAACGTTCGACTTTTGTTATTCTTCGGGTTTTCCCTTTTCATTGTATTTGTATGTTTCTTATTTCCTTTCTTTGCCCGGTTTTTTTTTTTGTTTTTTTTTTTGTATTTTACCCCCAGCTCATAAATGTTACTTAAAACAAGAAATCCAATGCTTTTGTCAGTGACAGAGATGTTCGTTCCATCCAAAAATCTTGCCTTAATAACTATATTTAAGAGAGAAGTTTAGTTAAGTATGTTTTGTGTATCACCATTATTAAAGCTACATCGTTTTTTTGTTTTATTTACACAAATTGTTAGTGTCTGATAAATTTAAGTAAGATTTGAATGATGGCCAAGATGATCCTACTTGCTTATAACCAAACTCTCCCTGGAGATATACAATGATAATCTTGCTCACTGCGTAGCTATTATAAAGTATTATAATTCGAATTTACAAGCAAAGCATTGGATGAGTAACTGTATAGCTCCATTGATAAACGACTTTCGAAAAATTAGCTAAAAGAATCACCATAATAAAGTAAATGTGGATGACCAACACAGCTTACCTATAAATGTCATTGGGTTTGATTTCCATACATTAATCGATGCCCTCGACGGGTGATTTCCTATCATATCCCGGCAGTTAACATATATAGGTTACACACTGTTATCTCAAGGCACACATCTAGTGAGCTTAACTTGGTATGATTTGTTGACTTTCGACCTTTTCTCCTCACCTGTAGTAAGTTCTCTTATTATAACGAAATGAAAAGTTCGTGAACCTGGTGCTAATAACATGTCATCGCTCACAGCATCGAGTTTTTTGTTCACCTGATCCTGTAGTTATAATAAGAGGTGGGGGGGGGGGGGAGAGATCATATAATTCTTCACTGGGAAATAGATGGGTGGTCGGGTGGATATTATCGTGGAGTCCTGCCAGTCTTTGAAATAGGCTTATATTTATTATACTTGTTCTTGTACTCATCTTAAAGTTTGGCGTGTGAATTGGTCAAATATGTGAGCCTACTTTAACTACTTATTCGTATACCAACAACGGTTTTATCTGACATTTTTTTCATGAGATTGAACCTGATTTTAATAGTTTAAGTAGACTTGCCTCAAATTTAATGCACTCATTTCAAACTTTATGGCTGTATCCACGGTGTTATAGGCGTCTCGTTTACTTTCATTCATCTTTTCTGGTGAATGAACATAAGCTGACCCCAAGTTCGGCAGCGCTATTAGGGTGTTGCTAATTATATAATAGTCTCCCTTGACCTCGATTACAACTAACTAAAATCTATGGTTTGTATTATTATTAGAATTCTGTAGAATTATATAGAAATATCGAGAAAGGAATACAATGTGTAAGTCCGTTCGAGAAGAAGCCGTTAATCAGACTAAAAAGGAGACACATGGGAGATTTGTGGCTATCATTATCACGAGAAAAATTGTTGCTATACCAGACAGTGATTTGTTTACTAACTTTTGCTGTGTGTGTGTAGATTTTTTTTCATAATTGTACATCAACATTGTATCTTCTTGAACATTGTACCGGTACAAGCCAATCATTATTCTGTAAGTTAGTAGCTTAAATTTTATTTCTTTTTGATTTTGTAATTCATTATTACCTTAATAAAATGTATCAATTGTAATTGGCCCTGGTTTGGGTATCGTATTCTTTGTTATTGTATTTAACATATGGTATCGTCTTTATTTGTGTACTGTTTTAGAAAGATCAATTGATCAATATACTTAAATAAGAGATTAATTTTTCACTACTGATAACACAGTAATGTTACAATATACATTATGATATGCCTACAAGGAGTTCTGGCAATGTTATGCGGAACTGGCTTGTGGTTGTAGAACCAACAATTATAAAACAATTTAAATCTATCCAAAATATAATTTTACCACATAATTTTCTTTTTCTTTTTAAAGACACTTTATTTATTAATTTTGTTTATTAACAGGATATAAGAATTGTGCAGTATAATTCTATATAGACTTTCATAGTTAAATCATTAATATAACGTTCATTGCAATACACTGACAATAAAAGTTCATTTCGGAAGACATTACATTTCTCCTGCAGTCTGCCTAAAATTATTTTGCTCCCTTGTACTTGTAGTCACAAATTGAATATTGTAGAGAACCTTGCTCATCTCTGTTCTCTAACTAATGTGCAACCTTGTTCACTCTGTCTCTCGTCTGCACAAACTTGACAACTCAATGATGGTTATAGTCTTTGAAAATTTATTTGTCTCTTCCTTTGACTTCACTTTCTCTCTCTCTCTGTCGTACTCAACTCCGACTGACCCGGTTCGTCTCTATCTCTTTCGTTTTCTCTCGTCTGTTCTATACTCCTGTCCGTCGGAGTCTCCCATCTGTCCACTTGCCTGCCCGGCTGAGTTCTGTCCAGTCCCGTCTAACTGTCCCTTTTATAAGCCCCACGTCCCTAGAGATTCTTCCCAGGGCCCCAATCCCATTCATAATGTCTCATACCGTTGTTTTGTTGCTTTCCTTTTATCAGATTTAACCTTACCGTGTTTTACTAATATCCTAATAGGTCATACCCCAGCACCGCAACGGCGTCACGGGCAATCTGACACGACTGACCCTTTGTTTGGTCAGTTGATCTCTCATTCCTATGTCTCACACCGCGTAATAGGTCGGTAGGTAATAATGGGGGAGACTGCAATCAGGTTAGCACAATAGGAAATTTGTAAAACACAGTAAGGTTAAACCTGATAAAAGGAACGCAACAAAACAACGAACGTGTCGGCAGGAAGCCTTCATCAGCGAACAAACAGAAAAACGAATAAAATTTAAAAATGTATCAACAATTATAATGTAGCACTTAGCTTAGAAGTAGTGTCCAAGTGGTCAACAAAAGATGTGTGACAGAAAGTAAGTGGGAGAAAGGTTAAATAGGGAAGAGCGAAAGAAAAGAGGAGACGTAAGTCCACTGCGATAGATCGTGACATGGAGAGGCGGAGCTAGGTTCAAACAGTGAATAGAGACATGACATTCATACCATGTGGGGACAAGGTGTCATAGGTCAAAATAAGCTTGTGTTCCAAATTCACCCGGCTGGGTGTGTTTGTGCTGGCCACAATCGCACATATTGAAAAGTCCGCCTTGCCCTGGTGGTCGGCTCTATTGAAGTGTTTGGAGACAGGACACTGTTTATCTTGTGTAATATTACGGAGGTGTTCCGCCCCTGTCAACACAGGTCGACTACCAAGGTCTGACACTCCACAATATTTTGATAATCAGTAAACCTCATGCTTTCAAAAGTTTTGGAGGATTCATTCAGATTGGGAATGAAATGAAACAATGCTATCAAAAGGTTTGGGGTTTTCTTTCAGAATTGGTTTGAAATAAAACATACCAGCGAGAACTGCTCATTCCTACCAAAGACAATCAGGGACTGGAACAATCTTTCAAAAGGAACCACACTTGACTCATTTGCCTTTATTGCCTCAGGCCTTCCAACACCAGGCACAGAAACATTGCAAATCCCATCTATATTCATAGGAGCCATAGTGATCAATAAATTGATCGTGGGCCCTTAATATATAGAAGAAGAAGCAACTTTGGTGTTTTACATACTTCATCAAGTACACCTGTTTATATATACTATGCTATAATTGTTTGTAGTCATTGAAAATTTACCTTATTATGAAACATCTTGACTAACCTTTTTTTTTTTGAAATCTTGGTAGGGCCTAAATGATAAATAATTATATTTTTAAATGTTCTTTTCAAGAAATTCCAATTAAGAATTTTTTTTTCTGTTTATTTGTAAAGAAAATAAATCATAAAATTTTTACCCTAAATTACGCCCATAAAACATGATACTATGTAAATTAATTTATTACAAGCTTTCGCTAATGAGCTGAATTTTTAATGCAAAATACACATAAAATAAAATCTATTATTAATCAATAAAATGAAAAGATACCCCCAAAAAATTATAATTGAAGCTATTGAATCCTTACTGATGATCAAAGAAACGAGGTTAGTGCTGAGCAGAAAATGTAAGTTCAATATGAGGATTACTATGACCCTATGTGCAGGTGAGATGAACTTGTAGCTGACCAGCAGGCATGCAAATTGAAAAAAACAAAATGTGGATACACTAAAAAGCATGATATTGATATTTTAAAATAATATCCCTTTACTTGGGGAAGGTGACATTTTTGTTCCTTCGAGTTCTCAAATTTTTGTTAGTTTGTTTCTTCAAGTTGGGTATTTGAATTCAGATTGATAGTCTAAATGATTGTAATGACCAATTTCAAATAATTGATAGTACTACGTATCATACTTATATATTTTACAGGCTGGATGAACATTTATGCAAGGTTTGATCTGATCTGTAGGTCAGACTTGTAAATCCCTTTCTCAGTGCTACACTTAAATATTTCTTATTATAAATCCTTAAAACAAAATAAATTTTTAATTATAATTTTACTAGCTCTATAGGACCTCCAACTGCCCAACCTTGAAAATCATCAATTTAATAAAAAAAAAATCTTCAGCCAAATGTCCAGTTAGTTGGGTCAAGATCAGATTTTCCAGTATATCTCCAAATTTTGGTTATGAAAGAAATGTTTATGGCTGCCTCCTCTTTTGGAAATTAATTTAAGAGAATTAATCTTCTAAGTAGTAGCTTGTTTTACAAGACAGCGTTAACGATGGTCCTAGATTCTCTGACTTATTGCTGACAGATCAAATGAAGCTTAAATGGCCTATTTCAACATCTAATTATTCAGCAAGGTCAGTGAAGGAGCAAATTCAAACCGGAATTTTGGTGCAGCCCCAGCATCAGGAGATGCGTACAGTAGTAAAATTGGTGCACTGAACTGTAGTGCACTGCCAGGTTCCTGTGGATGTAGGGATTGAAACATTCATATCTACAGAGTAAATTGTCAAAGCAGGTTAACTTATATCAATTAGCTGCTAAACTGGAAGTAGGTCCATGCATTTCCCAGAACAATAAGAATATCTATATTATATTTAAATACTTTTTTTTTCATTGAAAGAATAATGAAAATAATTAAAACATTATAGATCATTTTTTCGGTTTTAAAATTCAAATAATTTTTTAAAATTTCTTGATGTATTTAAATGCAGAATATTAAAAGGTACTAAATTATTCATAGCATGTAATGCAAAACTCTAGCTTCTTGTTTGAAAAAGGCCCTAAAAATGTCTGGTCCACATATAATTTGATGTATTAATCTTGCCTATCTATAAGACTCGCCAAATCTATCTATCAGTAAGTCTCTGTAATTCTAAGCCTCGGAAAGTTTATCTGCTTAGGAACCTGGAGGGCTTTTATGGGAATTAAATCCAAACATCCTAGTACAAAATATCTAGATATTGCATCACATACTGTTAGACCAAATGGAACTCATTTAAAGGTAAACAACATTCTCCCTAGCAAGGTCAGAGGCAGGCAACACCTTTATATGGTGACCTTGAGTTGTAATGGCTAAAAATAACTCTGTGCACATTAAAAATAAGCCCAGACCTACGCTGTACTGGGCCATCGTATCATAAAATAAAAGAAGGCTGCTGATAGAAATATATTGAGTTAATTATAATACAAGCTAATAACTCACATTGCAGTATCGACCAAACAAAGGACTAGCCGTAGTGGCACCCTGATACACAGCTACATAATTGTTGCTGCAGGTACCATTCTGATTGGTCATTTCTGTAAATTTGAAATACAGAGTGGTACGACTGGGTGGTGTGATCAACCATGAGCAGGTCTGACTTATGTTGGGGCTGCCAGGGTAGCCAGGACTAGTGACTGCTCCGAAACGGGTTTCATTGATATCTCCACCACATCCAGACCCTGAGGGTAGACAACGGCAATTGCATAAACATAGGCTCTCTATGATTAAGAGACATTTTAAAAAGTGTGCAGTCATACAAAATGTGTGTGTGTACATGTGTGTTTGTGTTGTTTTTACCTGAATGCTTTTTTGCCTAACGGGTGAGTTAAAGAGAGTAACCAAAGAGAGACTGGGATTTAAGCTGCGTGAATGAAATATTAAGAAAAATATATTTTGAAGCTTAAAAACAAAATAAGACAATAAAAATAGTTCTGCCAAATTACAAGCCAATAAATTTGCTGTCAAATTATTTTCAGCTTTGTATTTTTGTAGTTGCAGCAGAAGGCATTCGGCCCAATCCATTTCGTTCTTATTATTTTATATAGCTATTTTTTAATTAGTGCAGCTTTTCACAACTGGATTCTAAACACTTATTCTTAGTTTTTAAATATATATTATGCCAATACATTTTTTGAATAATAAAGATTCTAGGCAATCCAATGACATATCTGCATGAGCACAGCACTAAAACAATATGAATTATCTTCTCTCACAAAGTTGACTACCTGCAGTTGATGAAATAATTGTAATATCATAGCCAGCCTTCTGTCCCCAGAAATCAGTCATAAACTTTAGCTTGGCAATATTGTCCGGAAGAAATATTGGAGAGGGAATGGCTTCACTACAAAGCTTTGCTATGGACACAGATGAACTATTGAAAATCTGAAAATAAAGAAGACAGAAGTATATTCATACACTTCTTAAATACATTGTAATAAAACAGTTAATATTATTAAAGCATGAAGAAACAAATATATTTATAAGAAGGTCTCTTTAAGGAATAAGAGAGCAGTATGAGTAATGTTAAAAAAGGAAAAGTGCATTTCACTTATGTACCCTACAATAATGTACAGTTTTCATTTCCGAATATAAAGGTTCCAAAAACACAAAATTTACAGAAATGAGCAACACTTCATAACACTTTCAACAAAATCCGGTTAAGATAAAAACCTACTGGCAGGAACAGTAAGACAAATTCTACTAAGTAAATAGCTCATTGTGAAAGCATTATTTTATTATAATTGGTTGAATATGCCAGGCAATATCAATAAATTGCTGCTGTTACAAGAAATGGGATGGTTGCCTAAACAATTTAGCAGCTGCAATTTCAATGCAAACCTTTTCACCGCCATTTTTTATCAATAAAAATACATTTCCTTTACTGTCTTAGTTATAGTATAGAGGTTTTCTAAAGTGGTTAACATTTTAAGGATTATATAAATCAGGTTACATGCTTTGAAACTCTCTGACATATGTTTTTAAACTGTTTATTTTTTGCACTTCTTTAACTTGCACTACCTTGATCAGTATAGATACACCAATAACTATGATTGTATAATATATTAAAATGAAAGAATTTCTCAATGCATTTTAGAAAAGAAAACTTTCTTGTATCCATAATATGTTATCTATGCTTAACACATGTGAAATTTAATGTTGGACATAATATATAGGAAATATTTAGAGTAGAAATGAACAAATGAATACCTCTAAGGAATCCCAATCACAATTGCGATGATATTCCATGCTGAATCGACGGAAATACAAGGCTAATGTTGTGTTGACAGGAGCTTGATATTGGATAATACATAATTGATTTGCTGAATATTGCCGAGGGAAGCCAGGGCTCGTGATTCTTGCATTGGATTGGGTATAATTTCTGCTGCATCCTGACAAAGATAGAAACACGTTATTAATATCAATGAATTTGTTTTACATTTTAAAGAATGCAATCGCTCCTAAGCAATCGTGTAATGACAAATTATAAAATATCTCTAGTGCATCAGCTAATGAGTGACTCACATAGCTAGTATATTTATGTCCAGGGTGTTAAAAAACAATTAAAATATTTATATTATCCTTGCATGTCTTTTAGTTTGTAATGAGAAATAGACAACAGTAGAGGCAAACCTTAAAAAGAACAATAACATTGTCCTTTTTTGTTATTGTTCTTGTCCCCAGGTTTTCCTCTACGCTTTTCATATATTTCTTATTACTTCATCCTGAAAGCAGTCCTCCCCATATCTTTCTAGTTACAACAACACGTATTATCAAAAAAGGTTAACACTTGCGAGATCGAGATAATAATGGGCACATAAGGCAGATGCTAGGAGAATGTTTGAGAAAAGCCAAACAAATTTACAAAGTTATTGCGAAAAACTGTCTTCAGCTAAAAGAACAAATAACAAAAGAAAACCATGGTGAAAATGTGTAAAGTCAATGAAAAATGAGTTAAGCCAGTAAAAAATGTGTTCACTCAATAAAATATGTGTTATTTAAATCACTGAAAAATGTGTTACGTCATTGAAAAATGTGTTATGTCTATGAAAATGGTGCTGTTAAGTAAATGAAAAATATGTTAAGTCAATAAAATAACATATTATGTCTTAAGTCAATGAAAAAGGTGTTAAACCAATAAAAATTTGTTAAGGGTTGGTTCACACTATCAAATTTTCCTTCAAGCATTTAATGCAATTCGTGTATGAAGCCTTGTCACAACTTTCAAGTCATCATTAAACCAAATTTCGATGGCATGCAATTTATTTTAGTATTATTGCGCAACCTCCATATCACGTGAACAAAAACACAAAAAAAAAAAAAAGGATCGTAAATCTTGGTCGTGTTTACAATTGACTACGCTAAGTTATCGAAACAACAGCAGCCTCCACATAATAATAATTTTTTACTTAATTTAGAAAAATATATAATAGAAAAGTTAGAAAATAGATAGGCGTAGGGCAGGATGTAATTGAAATTTATTTTTTAAATAGGCTTTTTACTTATAAAGCATATATAACGTAGGCGTAGGCTAGTCACTAGTCTTAACTAGGCCTAATGACAACTGAATTAGTAATTACTTTAGGGTCTTCTTTCTGCTACGGCTAGCGTCTGCGACGTTATCTAGTATCTTTTTGTTTTATTCAGCTCAAGCTCAGGTCCGAAAAATTTAAAAAGGAGTTGAAAGGATGTTGAGCGTTTAAAGAAATGTTTATTGTTATTTACCCATCTACATATAGAATATAGGCTAAATAACAAGGCATAAGACATTAGAAACGCATGTGGCAGTGACATAGACATAAGTAACAACATGTAGTAGAATTTTCGCTCAATCTCGTCTGAATTATGCATTAAAATATATATTTGCACTCATTTATAGTAGGCCTACTCTGCAATAGATTTAACAATTATATTGTGTACCATTATCTATACTTGTATAATTTATATACTTATACTCTAAATTAAATTCTGCTCTAAACTATGATGGATAATATTTTAGGGAGTGGTAATCTCCTTTTAAAAACAATTTAAAATTAAAACATAAGTGCAATCACAGATTTCACAAGAACTCAGAAATAAAATTGTTAATATTTTTATTAAAAATAAGCAGTGCTGAATGAAGTTATCAACAAGCACTACCATTAGTAGTAGTCTTTCCATTTTTTTTAAATAGGATGTCTCAATCATCTATGACTATAAAGATCCTGTCATTTCATTTTCTTTCAAGTTAAGGTACCGGTACTGTGAATGCTTATCATTTTTTAGTTTAATAAGTAATAAGTTCTGAAAGAAACAAAAAAGGAATACATTTTATTTATTACTCTTAATTTTTTTTTTAAATATATACATTATAAAGGTAAGATCAAACAACCACTCATTTTAAAGTGTATACATTTATATTTCCCAATTATCATACATTACATATATGTTACCTTATCAATAATGCAGACAATAAAATCATTGAAATCTATAATTTTCTCATTTATTTAAGCTTTTGGTGGAAAGAGTTCTACTATTCAAAAGCCTCCCAGATTTGTATTATAGGTTTTCAAAAATAAATTATCATAATTATATTTTTCTATGTTACATTGATGCTGTTGCTACCTTTTTTTGAGTGTAAACTAGGGGTGGAAAAGTGCCTGATTGATTAGTTTGATAGAATTGGGTGGTAAAGTGCCCATTCATACCTTTTTAGGGTGGTCACACCCAAGGTAGGGAAACTCTTATAACAAATTTAATATTAATAAAGACACCAATTCATCATTAAAATTGCAATCATGTTTTTTCTACTTAACATTTTGTATATTTTTTTAGCAGAAAAATAGTAATTTTCATCTTAGTTATTTTTTGATTATGTAAAGTGGTAATAAAATTGGTATCAATGATGGAGAACAACATACTACCGTAATGAGATTTTATTGTGATATTAACGTAAGCGGACTTAATAAGTGTCATTAACATTTAAGAACCTTTTTTACTTAAGCAACAGGCTACAAATGTCAAAATAATTATAATTTTAAAATATCTTTGTGTATACATTAATAATAAATTATATATAATATTAAAAGAATTATGGTAGTCTCAATAAAACAATTAAGTTTTTACATATAACCAATTTTATGCCTGTGAATTTGAATGAAACTTTAGAACTACACAGGTGAAAAATTATTGTTGGATGTCTTATTACTAATAGTAGGATGGTGAAAATTTATTTTTGGATGTTTTATTATTATTCAGCGGCTAGTTAACCGTCTATCACATGCTTGTAAAGAGTTTGGATTGTTAATTAGTCTACAGAAAACTCATGTCATGTTGCAAGAAGCGCCGTCCCCTCCAATTATAACTATTGAGGGCCATAATCTGTCGGTTGTTGAGCATTTCACATACCTTGGATCCAATATATCTAGTTCTCTCTCCATTGATGAAGAGATAAACATCAGGATCGCAAAAGCAGCAGCAACTATGGCTAAACTGAATAAGCGGGTGTGGAATAATCTCCATCTAACTGACAAAACAAAGCTAAGTGTCTATCAGGCATGCGTGCTTAGTACGCTCCTATATGGCAGTGAAGTGTGGACCACATATACCAGTCACGAGCGGAAACTTAACAGCTTCCATCAACGATGTCTGCGTCACATTCTACGCATCCGATGGCATGACAAGGTGACTAACACAGAGGTCTTTGAACGTTCCAAAATGTGTAGCATATTCTCCGCTCTTAGCAAGAAGCGCTTTCGCTGGTTAGGCCACGTAAGGAGAATGGAGGAAGCCAGTATTCCAAAGATGCTGTTGTATGGAGAGTTGGCAGAAGGGACAAGACTTATTGGACCGCCTCGCCTGAGATATATGGACGTTTGCAAAAAGAGCATGAAGGAAGCGAACATTGAAGTCAATAAATGGGAGATCATTGCCGAACAACATTCCAGCTGGCGAACGGCAGTGTACGAAGGAGTGAAAAAGGCAGAAGATTGGCCTAGTGAGCCACTCGTTGAAGTGTAGGACTAAAATATAGCTACTCCATCGTCTCGTGAAGACGGAAGGATGCCATACAATTATTATTATTACTATTAGTATACTGTCATTAACTAATTTTTTTGTCATTATCAATTGTAAAAGGGCCTGTTTCTTAGTATGGTTTTATCTGTAAACTAGCCTATAATTGTGATTACTGTAACTACTACTACAGACTATATTTAATTAAGAATATCAAACTCATAACAGTAGGCCTACTAATTGTCATTTTCATTGCATTGCAAAGAATGTTTTTTTTTATTTGTTTGAAGTTTCTGTTTATTTTTTTTTCCATAGGCCTAGCCCTAGGATTGTAATGTTATAATTGAAAATGATTAACCAATTCTATTTTATATTATTTAAGCTATATTGCTATATACAATATTATGTTATTAAAAAATTAATGTCGGCCCTACTCTAATATTAAACAATAAAAGATAGCCTAATACATCTAATCACTAATTTTATTAAATATATAATAGTTGCTATTACTTCTATTAGTATTTTCTTGATTCCTTATCCTAATTCATTATGGCTCAACATACATTTATAGTGTCTCATATAGACATATTTATGACATAAATTAATTCGTACAGTACAGTTTATGATATTGTATTTTAAAATTTTTATACTATAACTATTATACTATACAGTATAAAAGCTACTTAGACAATTTGTAGTTTAATTATTATACTTAACTTAATAAGTATACACTATTATAGCCTACACATAATTTATTATTTAATTAGAATGGCTATTTTAGTTTTTAACTATTTTTATTTAGGCCTACTAAATTTAGGTGGGACTATTGAGTGGGTCTAATATTTTAATTTTTGCTTGAATCGCTGAAATTTTGATAAATCAGCTGAAATGTCACATGAACTAAAAATTTGTTTGCGATTGGTTTTTGCATCATACAAATGCTTAAAAGTGAAAAACAAATTCTCTGTTGTGTCCATAAATTCGCAAACAAAATAGTGCCTTCATACACAAATTGCATCAAATGCTTGAAGGAAAATTTGACCGTGTGAACTGACGTTTAGTCAATGAAAAATGTGTTAAGTCAAAAAAAATGTGTAAGTTCAATGATAAATGGACCTATAATCATTATTTATGATATAAACCTTTGCTTAAATTTCATGTAATTACAGTGGTAACTTACGCTTGTGAGACTTGGACCTTTACCAGTAAAGCAGAGAACCTTCTCAATACATGGGAGAGGAAAATCCTCAGAAAAATATACGGCCCAGTGATGGTAAATAATATCTGGAGAATCCGTAAAAATCAAGAGCTATACCAATTGTACAAAGACCCACCCATTGTCGCAACAATAAAAAAAGGCAAACTGCGCTGGGCAGGACATATTGAAAGGATGCCGGAATGTAGAGCAGCAAAAGAGATATACAGGTAGAAACCTAGGGGCAGACAACTCACCGGTCACACAAGGCTAAAATGGATCGACAATGTAGAGAAGGATTTACACCAGTTGAGAGTTCGCGCAAGGACGCAGTAAGCCATGGATCATTCCAAATGAAGGATGTGGCGCAGCAGGCCAGGGCCCTACATGGGCTGTAGTGCCACTGATGAAAATGATTGAATTTCATGCCACGCTAAGTAACTAATAGCTTCTAAAAATAAAATTGTATGGCTCATTTCTTTTATACCTGATAGTAAATAATTCAGTTGGAATCTGGAATTAGTAGAAAAATGTGGAACATTGTAAACAATTTTTACTCGTTGACCTGCAGAGTAAAATGGACTGGGGATTGTTGTTCCACATATGTGTTGACTTTGTCCAGCATAACCCTGAAAGAAATAGAATTCTTTTAAAATTTAAAATAATTAAATAATTCTTATATTGATTCAAATAAATGCAAATTTGTTTTGGTTCTAATACATTGAATAACTTCATCTTCAGCTCATTAAATGAAACACAGGCTTTTTTTAAAAAAATAAGAAGAAATTAACATTTTAAACTAAGACAATTTAACATTAATTTGGAAATTTAAATTTCAAACATAAAAGCCCAGCTTGTGTCATCAAATCTCTCTAGAATGATTAGATTAACTTAAGCACTGCTACATTCAGACATAAAACATGCAAACTATTTGTGATGGATTGGAGAAAATATAAATCTCTATATTTATAATTCAAATGTAAAATCTATGAAAAGGATTGAGTATATCTAAAATATTGATTGAGTGTTCTTTTTTTCCAGTTTGTAAAAAAACACACTCTTGGTCTATCTTCGAATGACAATGAAGATCCATCAGTAACTGAGCAGGCTTCCAGCTGAAGGTCTGTGACCTCAAGTTTGATGGAACCATCATTTGATCCTGAGTCAATGAACCAGTTACAGCGAAGAACTTGACTTAAGTAGTTGGGGTAGTTGGGAGATGATATTGTTTGCACTTCTGATGTGGCATTGAAGGCCCCACCACACAACGCTGTGAATAGAAGAAAAGTGAAAAATATCAGGTTTTAAGCACATGTCCATGTGGCATTGAAGGCCTCACCACACAACGTTGTAAATAGAAGAAAGTTAAAAATATCAGGTTTTAAACGCATGTACATGTGGCACTGAAGGCTCCACAACACAACGCTGTAAATAGAAGGAAGGTTTAAAATATCAAGTTTTAAGCACAGGTCCAGTTAAATCGAAAAGGGTAAAAAAATATATATGCAAAATAAATTTAAAATAAATTAAGCTAAAAAAAATAACTTACTTTTTTTTTTATAAAACAATATTACATTTAGCTTTTATAATAAAAAAACAAGAGGTCAAGAATTGTTAAATTTATTCATGTTAAGGATGTCATACACAAAGTGATGAGAGCTAACGGGGCAACTTTTTCGCTAATGTGATATATTTTGTTAATTAACATTAATATTAGCTACCTGCCATCATCCTTTGGCATGCAAATCAGTGCAGAAAAGACAAAAATGATGACACTGGCATCACCACTGAAATTAAGGTCGGGGAGGAAAGATTAGAGAAAGTTGGCAGCTTCAAGTACCTCAGAGCAGTAGTCTCGGAAGAAGGCTCCAAGCCCGAATAAATGGACAGGATTGCACAGACCACAACAGCACTAAAGAGGCTCAAGAAAATATGGAACAACAAAAATTTAGGCCCCAGCACCAAAATCAGGCTGATGCTCTCATTAATCCTATCTATTTTCTTATATGCCTGTGTGTACTGGACATTAACAGCAAAACTTGAAAGGAAAAATAAAGGAGATGAGATGTTTCATAGGCATTATTGGCATCTGCTATTGAGAAGATATCACCAATAAACAAGCGAAAGAAAGGATTTGTCAAGCAATTGGGCAGTATGATGACCTTATGGTGTAGGTAAAAAAAGTGCAAACTTGAGTTGTGTGGCCACGTGACATGAAAAGAAGGGCTTGCCAAAGAAATCTTGCAGGGCACAACTAGAGGAGGGAGAAGAAGAGGAAGACAGAGAAACAGATGGGAAGATAACATCAAAGCATGGACGGGATTAAAACTAGGTGATGCTATGCGTAGTGGAGAAGACTGAGAGGAATGGAGAGTATAGTTTTCATGTCATCTGTGGCGCCCCAACAGTCCATGGACTAAGAAATATGATGATGATGATGATGATAATAATGATGATGATGATTATATGGTTTTTCAAATGTTTTAAGTTTTGGCTCCTTTGTTTAACAATGATGAAAGCCAGTATACACATAAAAACGATACAAAATTGATTAAAATTCAAATTAATAATACTATTTTGTTTATAGAATAATACAGAAACAATAGAAGGAGAGCGAGAGAGAGAGAGAGAGCAAGATAGAGAGAGAGAGAGACAAAGATATAAAACTATATTAACTTACAGCACATCAAGTGAAAAAGTATAATCTTTGAAAGATATAAATATTAATACACAGACAAAGAGTACAATCTTGTTAGGCTCCAATCAGTAGGCCTATATTAAGTCTAGTAAATGCCTTGAAAATTAGCAAAAAAACTCTTGCAGCTTCAATTTATATGAAGGGAGTTGGAACCCTCCAGAAAAGAATTTGTAGAAATTGCTTCACCCGATAAAAATTGTTAGAACAAATTAGAATGTAAATAACATTTTTTAATCAAGGGAGAGTAGGGTGTAAGAGCTTAACACATTAAATTGGTCACGTCAAAACAAAAATGTAATGTTGTTTGTTTAGACTGTTTCATTTGAGTGGAAGACTTATGCATTTTGATAATGTACAGTTTGAGTAATTCTCTCTTACTTGTGATCTTCAGTTACCTTGTATTTCTTTTCTTATTTCTTATATTTTATATATTTCCAAATCTTATTTTTCAGATTAATAGTACATAAATAATTTTACTTGCTGTGATCTTGCTTTTGACAAACCCATCTTCATGCAAAACATGAATATGCTGAACAATTCATGACAATTAATTTGTTTAAATACTTTCTGTTTCTTTTTCTTTCTTCATATGTCCTGTCTGCAGAGGAAGGCTCTTAGCTGAAATGTTATTCTCTTATTGTTCTGTCTTTCTATTTCAAGCTTCTACATACCTAAACCTTCTATTTCTTTCACACAGCTTGAATTCAGTCCTCCCTTTATTTGCCTTCAGTTACAAATTGCACATTTACTATTTAATTTCCAGATTCTTTAATATCTTCTTGATAGAACATCCCTTTCTGATCTTTTTTATGTATTTTAAACATTAAAACAGACCACAAATAAAGAATGGGAAATTTTCAAAAAGGCCAGATTAGAAATAAAACTTACGATCTCTTTCACCAAATGTGGCTGTAAATCCTGCAGCAGAGCCCACAGAGTCTGATTTGAACACCACCAGGATAACATTGGATCCTGAAGTAAGGTACTGATCAGATGTTTGGCTGCAATAACGTCCAAGAATCTGGTCTTCTTCATCAGTACCTTCATAAATCTGGTAGAAAATAAATGATTGGAGTATGTCGTCAGCAAGTTTTTAAACTTGTGTTAAAAGTTTAATTTTTGGAGAAAACAATGACCCCAATTTCATGTACATTAACCATGCAGTAGCCGAAGTACTATTACTATTATCACAATTAAGGTTCTTTCAATGTACACCTTTAGACAAACTCTATTAAATAAAACAATCAACAATACAAAGAGCTATTGATCAACAGATTGGAGGAAATCAAACATATATGTAAACCCCATGAAAAATCCTGATGTCCAGTTTATGAAAAAGATACTTAAGGCTTTTAACAAAGTATACTTACTGTGAGTTGATCTGTAATATTTTCTCCCTGACAAGGTGACTGTCCAGCTATGTTGATACCTGTGATGTTGATGGTCACTAATTTGTTCTCACCTAAACACAGAAATGAAATCCAAAGCAGTGTTAAAAATGTTAATGCCAGCCATTAAAGAGACAAATAAAATATATTTTCTAAACAAAAGCAAACATTTTTGATGTTGGGCATTGTGTCTCAAAACACAACAATGCAGAACACGCCGTCATCTAACAAAGCAACACAAACATTTTTGATGTTGGGCATTGTGTCTCAAAACACAACAATGCTGAACACACCGTCATCTAACAAAGCAACACAAACATTTTTGATGTTGGGCATTGTGTCTCAAAACACAACAATGCTGAACACACCGTCATCTAACAAAGCAACACAAACATTTTTGATGTTGGGCTTTGTGTCTCAAAACACAACAATGCTGAACACACCGTCATCTAACAAAGCAACACAAACATTTTTGATGTTGGGCATTGTGTCTCAAAACACAACAATGCTGAACACACCGTCATCTAACAAAGCAACACAAACATTTTAAGCCCTTTCCCATGGTAAATTTCTGCTTGATTTATTACAACTTACCAACGTAAATAAGCCAGTGACAGTCCAGATCAGGCTCGTACTGTCGATTGTTGTCTATGTCAAGGGATCTAATTGTTCCAGATGACTGTCTCAGTGTGCCACCACATCCAGCTGCGGGTCCTTCAATTTAGGAAGGTGAAAGTGTTTTCATGACATTGGCAAATAATAACTAAATGTACAAAGGTAAGCATTGTATGACTGAAAGTCAGAGGCCCTTCTAAATTTTGTATTTAAAAGTGGACCTGCTTGGTCTGTTTGTATGGTATATTTGTGGTTTAAATAAGCGGTTTTCAATTTTTATCTGACCATCGTCCCCTTGGGCCATAATCATGCCCTGAATGCCCCTGTTGAATCAAATTATATAAATTGACCACCCACTGTCCAATGAAATTATATCAATTAACCTGTCACATTTAACCGAAATTCTCTCTGTCTATTCACTCCTTCGACAGCTTCACTCCTCCGCAGACGAGCGTATTCTTTCTGTCCCCAAGACTCGCACAAAAACATACGGTGAAAGATCTTTCTCTTAATGTTCCCCCAAACAATGGAATTCTCTTCCACTACACATCAGAAATATATCAACCATCACAGCCTTCAAAACTGCACTCAAAACACATCTCTTTAAACTTTACTATCCTGACTGATTCCCCCTCTGAAAGTTAAACGATGCTGCGAAGTGCGTCCATGGCTTCACATGTAAATTGATATGGAATGGTTGGTTTTTAATTTATTTTTTTTAAGTTCATTTTAATTTGTATGTACAGCGTGGTGAGCTCAGCCCTAGGGTACCACGCTATAGAAAACTACCCATAATAATAATAATAATTTATGGAAGATAATTAGAGAGGGAAATGTAAAATTCTGACACATATTTGAATAATTAATTAACATACAAATAATACTCTATATTCCTTTTAAGTCAGATACAACCTGACTAATTTGATCATGTAGTACCTTAAAAAGATCATCATTTAGAAGAGGCTTTAGATGTATAACTTCATTAATGGTCAAATATATACTAATTTTAATTAAGAATTAACAGAAGCACCAATATAAAACCAGACTTTATATTTCTTTCTTTTAAAATTAAACAAAATCAAGTTGTATGAATCAAACTTACCCCATGATGAAGAGTAGCTAGCTTGGAATCCCTTTTTAATGACATAATAGTGGTTAGTGGTAACATACTTCAGAAACATTGTATTATTTGAGCTTTTCATCTTGCTACGAATTCCTGAAAGATCTCTACATATATGTGCCAGTAAAGGAGCTTTAGTATCTGATCCATCATGAATGTCAAGGTAATGAGAATTGCAATACATATAGGTGTATTGAGCATCCTGTTCAAATGAAAGTAGCCTGTAAAGATAGAATGAACATTTAAATAAAAAAAGCACTGAAACGATAAAACTGTTGGATATATTTATTTAGAAAAAAATAACATTCTAAACATTTCATCAAACAAACTATGAACATTAAATTGATTAAAAGATTCTGTACTCTCATTACACCATTAGCCGTATCTACAATTACAGAAAGCTGCAATAATGTATCCTGTTTGGTTAAACTCTGTACTTCCTTTATTTTCTTTTTCCTATGTGTTGTGAAGAACTAGTGCCGACTATTTTGTCCTTCTCGTCAGTCGGTAGCAAATTTATTATGTAAAATACAATATAACTTCATGAAATGTTTTGTTTTCCCATTGAAGGCATGTTGAATGCAGTTATTTTTATGATGAATTTGAAGACAGGATAACAGCAAAGAAATGCTTATATTGCCAGTCCGCAGAACATGAATATCATTTGTGAAATAAAAAGAAAATAAATCTAGCACTGGTTCCTGTTGATATTTAAGTTATTCTAGTTTGAGTCTCATTTCAAAACAACATATAAAGAATGAGTTTGTCTTTCACATAAAATGGCCAGCTTCTAGAGTAGTCTGTAAAGATGATACTACGTGCTGGAGTGCAGTTTTGAAGGCTGTGATAGTTGATATATTGCGTATGTGTAGTGGAAGAGAATTCCATTGTTTGGGGGCACAGTAAGAGAAAGATCTTTCACCGTATGTTTTTGTGCGAGTCTTGGGGACAGAAAGAATACGCCCGTCTGCGGAGGAGCGAAGCTGTCGAAGGGGTGAATAGACAGAGAGAAGTTCGGTTAGATAGGAAGGGCAGGAATTCGAGAAAAAGTTGTGGCAGAGAACAGAGAGTTTATAGTCAATCCGTGCCTGTACAGGTAGCCAATGAAGTGAATGAAGTTGTGGTGTGACGTGATCACGTTTTTTTGCCTTTAAAACTAGCCTAGCAGCTGAGTTTTGAACCTTTTGTAGTTTTTCTAAGAAGTGTTTTGGTGAACCTGACAGAAGAGAGTTGCAATAGTCAAGACGAGAGAGAACAAGAGCATAGACTAGTGTTTTTGTTGTGAGGTAGTGGCGGATGGAGCTGATCTGACGGATGGCCGTGTATGCAGAGCGGCAAATGTGGGATATATGATTATCAAGAGACAAGTTGTGAGATAGAAAATAACCAAGATTCCTAGTGGAGGATGTAAACTGTATGTCTGAGTTACCTACTTGAAATGAGGTGGGGAGAGCTGAGTTAGAGGATGATTTGCAATCGTGAATAAGAAGTGCTTCCGTTTTGTCATCGTTAAGTTTCAACTTGCTGAGTGTCATCCATGACTTGACATCAGCAAAGCTCTCCTGCAAAGTCCGGACAGCGGAATCGACAAGAGAGGGATGGGTATGAATGTATAGCTGCGTGTCATCCGCGAATGACTGGCTCTCCACAGCATGCCTCTCTAGCAAAAGGAGCAGTGGCCTGGTATACATTGTAAATAGAACCGGGCCTAAAACGGACCCCTGTGGCACTCCATACACCAAGTCAGCACTGCTGGAGAGACAGCCATCGACAGCGACCGTCTGCGTTCTATTGGAGTGGTAGGACCTAAACCAAGCCAAAACTGAACCAGAAATGCCAAAGTAATTTTCAAGGGTTTTGTAAAGGGTTTCATGGTCAACAGTGTCAAAGGCCGCACTGAGGTCCAAGAGGATCAGGAGGGAGACATCACCGCTGTCCAATGCGAGCAAGAGGTCATTGGTTACTCTCAAGAGAGCTGTCTCAGTGCTATGGAAAGTCTATAGGCTGATTGATTAGGACTGAGAAGAGAGTTGTCGTTTAAGTAAGCAAAAAGTTGTTTTAGAACTATTTTTTCAATGACTTTAGATAAAAATGATAAGTTAGATACTGGTCTATAGTTTTTTTTTATTGTTTTCATCCAGACCAGGCTTCTTAAGCAATGGTTTGATGACAGCTGACTTACACATAGAGGGAACAGTGCCAGAAGACAAGCTTTCATTGACTATGTGTGGGTTATCGTTGGGAGCAAATGATCTAACGACTCAACCAACAGGGGGGTGGGGATGGGGTCCAAAGAACAAGACGTAGGCTTAGACTTAAGAATAGTACTTTTGACCTCTTGTTCTGAAACCGGTTTAAAAATGTCAAAATGTGAACTAACACAATAAAAAGGAGGCACATCTAGGGGGGATATGTCAAGACAATCAAGTTCAGCGCGGATGTCAGCAACTTTGCGTGTAAAGAAATTACAGAAAATATCTGGTGGCTGGGGCAACGGGTACACAGAAGGAAGAGCAATTCCTTTATTACTCCCTCTGAGGTTGCTACAAACATCGAACAACTGCATGTTTGTTTTACCCATAATTATATTTTGGCTAAAATACAAAGTCTTAGCACGAGAAACAATTTTGTTCACACGTTTTTTGGCAGCATAATACATCTGCCTAAAAACAACAAGACCTGACCTCAGCCACTTCTTTTCCGCACTACGCCTCTCTTTCTTGGCACAGCGTAGTTCCTCCCTTATGGTTGCATACCAGGGAGCTGACCATGCTGACCTAACATTACATGTGAGGGGGGCATGTAGTGTTTCCAAAGTAGGGCAGAGGGCAGGGGACACTTCCAAATTCAGATCATGCTTAAAGGCATCCCTATTTATAGCACACAAACTGCGGACCTCCCTGAACTGATGGAGGGGAGAGGATGCATTAACGTTAAGCTCACAAACAACACAGAAGTGGTCTGAGGAAAGCTCTTGAGTGACTGAAGTAGAGGTAACTACAAAATCCTGAGGCCTATGTAGCACCCAATCAATAATATGTCCACGATTATGAGTCGGTTGGTCGACTGATTGCTTAAGACTAAATAAGTCCAAAAGGTCCATCATCTTAGCAGTGGAGGGGTGCTGTGGCTGGTCGAAATGAATGTTCATATCCCCCACTACCATATAAGTGCCAGCCAATGTGTTGCAATACTCCAGCAGATCCGGGAACTCACGATGAAACACAGCATCAGTAAGTTTATTTTTCCTGCTAGGGCAGATGCGATAAATGCATATAAAATGAACGCTCTGCTGGGGCACCGACAAGGTAAGTTGAACCGCTTCAAACGATGTGTAAACAAATGGAAAGTCTGTGACAAGGGCTAGATAACGGGACAACGTATACCATGACACTATATTTATAAGGATGTGAACTGCTATTCAGTATTTTCACTTTTACTCTGAAAATAAACATTTACTGAGCAATTAAAAAAGGACAATTACATGGATAGTAATTAATTACAATTACTAATTACAATAATTATGAATAAAATGTGTAATTAATTAAAGTTTTTATTAATTATCCCAAGTATGTCTGTTACTATGCATAAGATTATGATCTCAAAAGGTGTATTACTATCTAATTATAATGTACAGGAAACTGCACTAACACAGCACTACACTGTTGAACACCAAATCCAGCTTCTAGAGCACATGTGTCAAACTCAAGGTATTTTTCCTCAGGACTAATATAGAATTAGGCCGACGAAACCACTAAGAAAGTAACAATATTTCCACCATCGTTGTAAACATCAAAGCTCTTTGATGTGACCACCGCACCAGTTATCATGTTTGCAACGGTAACCAGATAAAACAACAAGAGACAAAACGACATGTGACAAAACGACAAGTGACAAAAAAAAACAAGTGACAAAACAACAAGGTTACAAAATGACAAGGTTTGAAGTTAAGGTAAGGGTTAGTCTGATAACCCAATACCGTGTTTCTCCAACTATAAGGCATGTTAAATATCTTTAAAAGTTTACCATACTTTATTGTATGCAAGGTATTGTTTCCCAACCTTTTTTGTGCTATGCCCCACCTAAGCCTTTCTAAAATTCTTATGCTCCCTATGTAACATATACAAAATTTTTAATATTAAAAAATATGGTTGTTCAATTAAGAAGCTTTAATTATAGGTTTTAGGAAGAAATCACTAGGAAATTGGTGAGGAAACATAGTAAGTAAATTTTCAAAACATATATGGAGAACTGACATTCAAGTATGAATAATTTTAATGAAAGATGTTTCTATATTATTTTAATTATTAGTAATAATTTATTGTTTAACGTTAGTGAGATGTTTGTGTTTTCTAGTTCTAGATAGCTCATTTTTAAATTGCCCCTCTGTGGGGCGTGGGCCCCACGTTGGGAAACACCAATGTAAGGCATTAAAGACGGTGGAGGCGTTAGCGTTGAAGACTTGTCGTTTTGTCACCTTGTCGTTAAGTCAACTTGTCATTTTGTCACTTGTCGTTTTGTCCCTTGTCATTTTGTCACTTGTAGTTTTGTCATGGAACCGTCTCCATGCGTCTGGCTAACCCAATGAGCTTCAAGTGTGGATGATACAAATTGGTACTAGAAGCGTCACTGGACTAGCCAGAATGTATATTGTGGGAATGACAAAATGACACAGGACACCTATAGGACTCCTTGAAATTGACTCAGACAGCTAAACCCCCCCCCCCCCCCAAAAAAAAAAAAGAAAGAAAATAGTAGAGTGTTACATTATTGAAAATGTTTTATTTTACAAAATAGCCAAGAATTTAAGATGAATTTAAGGGTGAAGCCTGTATAATTTATGTCCCCTCTATGACACAATGGTACATTCCTACATACTATATATATACTTACAAACTAAGATGCTATCGAATCCAAGACAAACTGTAGTAAGTTAAATGTGTTTGATATAATGCATGTAATAATAATTGAATGTGTTTGATATAATGCATGTAATAATAATATGTTAAACATTGCACAATAAAAACTGGACAGTGAACAAAACAAATGTGAGACAATGTATTTTCTGTACTCACTTAAAATGAATAACTTTATTTGTCTCAACGGTTATGGTCCAAGTGCACACACTCGGGCCTCTGTGAGAGTTGTGAAAGCTGCTGGTTGAAATAATGCCTGATGGATCCGTTAGGTTTCCTCCACAATCTGATAGAAAAAATATCCTAGATAATCATAATGTTTAACTTTGAAAGACATTAATATAAGTTAAACATTTGAAATAGTTGTTTAATCAATAATAAAAGTGTTGGACTGCGATTCCGGTCTCCAAACATTTCAATAGCACTAACCATGATGGCATTTTAGACATCGCAGTTACTGGTATACTGTATACTAGTAACACACCGGATAGGATCTATATGGAGAATAAATTAAAAACAAGATTTGGTACGTTAACTCAATACAGGATAAACCAAATCCACAATTTTAAGTAATTGCCATGTCTTTTTCCTGACTGGGCATTTACATTTTACTTCAAGTCACTTCCTTTCCATTCTTCTTGACTTTGTTTCTGTCTGGTTTTTATCTCTTCTTTTTTAGGTAGGATATATCTCTATGTCTGCGTTGCATTCTACGCATAAGATGGCAGGACAAGGTGACTAACACAGAGGTCTTGGAACGATGGCAGGACAAGGTGACTAACACAGAGGTCTTGGAACGTTGGCAGGACAAGGTGACTAACACAGAGGTCTTGGAACGTTGGCAGGACAAGGTGACTAACACAGCGGTCTTGGAACGTTGGCAGGACAAGGTGACTAACACAGAGGTCTTGGAACGTTGGCAGGACAAGGTGACTAACACAAAGGTCTTGGAACGTTGGCAGGACAAGGTGACTAACACAGAGGTCTTGGAACGTTGGCAGGACAAGGTGACTAACACAGAGGTCTTGGAACGTTGGCAGGACAAGGTGACTAACACAGAGGTCTTGGAACGTTGGCAGGACAAGGTGACTAACACAGAGGTCTTGGAACGTTGGCAGGACAAGGTGACTAACACAGAGGTCTTGGAACGATGGCAGGACAAGGTGACTAACACAGAGGTCTTGGAACGTTGGTAGGACAAGGTGACTAACACAGAGGTCTTGGAACGTTGGCAGGACAAGGTGACTAACACAGAGGTCTTGGGACGTTGGCAGGACAAGGTGACTAACACAGAGGTCTTGGAACGTTGGCAGGACAAGGTGACTAACACAGAGGTCTTGGAACGATGGCAGGACAAGGTGACTAACACAGAGGTCTTGGAACGTGCCAAAATGTGTAGCATATTCTCCGCTCTTAGCAAGAAGTGCCTTCGCTGGTTTGGCCATGTCAGGAGAATGGAGGAAGGCCGTATTCCAAAGATGCTGTTGTATGGAGAGTTGGCAGAAGGGACAAGACTTATTGGACGGCCTCGCCTGAGATATATGGACGTTTGCAAAAAGAGCATGAAGGGAGCGAAGGCCAACATTAACCAGGAATCATCATTCTCCTGCGTGAAATGCAGACGAGATTGTCACTCCAGGATTGGCCTAGTGAGCCACTCGTCGGGGTGTAGGACTACAATATAGCTACTCCATCGTCTCGTGAAGACTAGGGCTGGGCTCACCACACTGTACATACAAATTAAAATGAACTTAAAAAATATAAATTAAAAACCAACCATTCCATAACAATTTACATGTGAAGCCATGGACGGCACTCCGCAGCATCGTTTAACTTTCAGAGGGGGAATCAGTCAGGATAGTAAAGTTTAAAGAGGTGTGTTTTGAGTGCAGTTTTGAAGGCTGTGATGGTTGATATATTTCTGATGTGTAGTGGAAGAGAATTCCATTGTTTGGGGGCACAGTAAGAGAAAGATCTTTCACCGTATGTAAATTTGATTTATACTTATTTATATGTCTTGTTGTACTGATGAAGGCATGTGCCCAAAACCTTTACTTATGTGTAATGTAAAATTATTATTAAAGCTTAATATATATAGTTATATTGACACAGCTGGTTGGTGTCTATTCAATCATATTTAATCAACATTTGTCTATTGTTTTTCTCACTCACTCAGTCACTTTGCTCTCCTCCACATACTAAACAAAGAAAACTAGCTGTCCATATGTCAATGTTAACTAAAATAAGAATATGTAGACGTACCTTCAGTGACATACTAAACAAAGAAAACAAGCTGTCCATATGTCAAAGTTAACTAATATAAGAATATGTAGATCTACCTTCAGTGTCATACTGAGCTTGGAAGCCTTTCATAGTCCCTGACTGATCAGATATAAATGTTATAATAATCTGATTTTGCCGAAGCATAAATTGTGGAGGAGATGTTCCACAGTAGCGTCTTGACCAGAATGAGAAAATCCCATATGAGTTATCACCATTTATAGTCACATAATCACTACTGCACCAGTAAGGACCTAAAATTAAAAATTTACTCAAAGAATGATCAAATCAGAATAAAAACTATTAGCTGTTTTAAATTTCAAAATTATTATTAAACAAAAATTAATTTCACATTTCCTTTTGTCATTTACGGGTTATGCATAACAAAACATGGGATATTTTAAAAGTCAAAATAAACTCAGTTTTGATGAAATTGTATAAATTATCATCTTTGACAACAAGCAGAGTATGTCTACAATTTAAAATATTATAAGAATACCACCAAAACAAAAATATGAACAACTAAAACCTCCTCTTAATCAAGTTTCAAACAATGAAGTTACCAACAAGGAAATTAAAATGTTTGCCATTATTTGTTGATGAAATTATAAATGAATTATATGTTTAAATTTAAACCTTGATAACTTTTGAAATATGAATAGTAAAAGTTAAACAGCTGACCCAATATCATTTTCAAAAGAAGACTTCAGCAGTGCTGCAGATACACCATTGCTAGTCATCATTATTTCTACAAACGACCAATAACATCACAATATAATTTGAGAGCAGTAACAAATCCTTTGAAAAGATTAACTTTCACTTTCCTTTCAGTTGAATCAAGAGCAACTACAATGGAATGTTCAATCTTTATTTAGTTATGGCGGAGTTCAGTAAAACAAAAAAACAAATTTGTAAACAATTATGTTTCATAAACTTTACCTCCTTGCACAGCAAAATCAACAAATGTTAGAAAGATGAGCTTGTTTTCTGGTGGTTGGATGGTGTAGGTACAGTTTGCATTGTTGGGGTAATTATTTGGATAGCCAGGTGAATACACAGTTCCTACTTCACTTGTTAAAATGCCACCACATTCTGTAGGGAAAGAAAAAGGCAAAATTACATCATTTTCATAAGCGCTTTTGTATTAGAATATTTTGTTTAAGCAAAAAACCAATTTACATTAACTATTAATGTATACTTGGGTAAATATTTAAAAATCGTTCACCTACCAGAAGACCAGTTTGCAGAAAAACCATTTCCATTGGTGTCTATATCTGATCGGAAAATCACTACCAATCTGTTTGATTTTGATCGCTGGTCCAGTGGAGTGGTGTTATTGCAGTATGAGCCAAGTAAGGTCAATGAACCATTCATTGACACATCATAAACCTGAGGTTGAAATAGAGATCCATAGATTATGAGAAATTGGTACATAGGCATCATTGGCAGGTTGCCAATGGGTTGGCTAGCCCTCACCCCCTCCTCAACAGCTACAGAAAAAAATTATATCTAAACTCAAGCCCCTTCAAGGCTGATGTTAATGAAGTTAATAAATTTAATGCTTTAGTGGCATCAGGAAAAATTGTTGGGAGTTAAATATTGTAAGTGTAGAGCAGCTGAAGTAGGTGAATCACTTGTTATATAACCAAATGACTAAGCAGGTTTTGCAATAACAATCAACTGGTAGACATTTTCAACAGGTTACTGAATCCAAGTGTTTTGACATACTATTTGCACGATTTTTATAGAATTTATGATGGTCATTAAGAGCTATGAGGAGGCAGGATTGATTTTTTTTAAATTCTTGAAATTTGCAGATGGACTCTCAAATTTATTATAGCATGTAAAGCTAACCTATCATTTGCAAGCATATTCTAAAATTTTGTTAAAATTGAACATTTGGCAAACATTGTTGCAACTAAGTCGATGAACTAACTAAGTCAATGAACTAACTAAGTCAATGAACTAACTAAGTCAATGAACTAACTAAGTCAATGAATTAAGTAAGTCAATGAACTAAATCAGTGAACTTACCAAGTCAATAAACTAAGTCAATGAACTTACTAAGTCAATTAATTAAGTAAGTCAATGCACTTACTAAGTCAATGAACTAGCTAAGTCAAAGAACTAACTAAGTCAATGAACTAACTAATTCAATGAACTAAGTCAATGAACTAAGTCAATGAACTAACTAAGTCAATGAACTAGCTAAGTCAATGAACTAACAAAGTCAATGAACTAACAAAGTCAATGAACTAAATAAGTCAATGAACTAAGTCAATGAACTAACTAAGTCAATGAACTAACTAAGTCAATGAACTAACTAAGTCAATGAATTAAGTAAGTAAATGAACTAAGTCAATGAACTAAATCAGTGAACTAATTCAATAAACTCAATGAACAAAGGTCAATGAACTAACTAAGAAAATGTTTAAAACTAAATATTTGGGGTAACCAGTAGCCAACTGAGATTTTGAAACTCACTTGCACGTAATCGTAATGACAATCACTTGCTTCTAAATCAAAAGGGGATTGAAACTTCAGTTTGACAACGTAACCAAGGGCCACAGTTATGTCCCAACGACATTCCACATTGTGTGGGTAGCTCCTGGGATAGTTGGGAGACTTGATAACACCGCTGTCAGCATGGAACAATCCACCACAACCTTGAAACAGTAACATTGAGAATTATTAACGAACGCTTGTGTTTGCTTGAATAATTTCTATTTAATAAAAAAAAACTTCCTTGATGAATTTTATCATCCAATTAATGGGTAGACATTAGGTAACATTTATTAATTAATTTTTAATTAAAAAATTGATTAGACACTAACTTAAAGGTTAAGTGACCTCTGATTTAATTGTGAGTTATTGATTATGCCTTATATTTTATTCCTTTCTCTCATTGTTTTGAAATGATATTAACAAGTCTGAGAAATATGTCCCACTAATGAAAGTCTGAAATACGCCCTTAGTAATGAAAGTCTGAAATATGCCTCCATAATGAAAGTCTGAAATATGCCTCTGTGATGAAAGTCTGAAATATGTTCACACTAATGAAAGTATGAAATATGTCACCACTAATAAAATTCTGAAATATGTCACCACTAATAAAATTCTGAAATATGTCACCACTAATGAAAGTCATAAATATGTCCTCAGTAATAAAGTCTTAAATATGTCTCCACTAAAGCAAGTCTGAAATATGTCCCACTAATGAAAGTCTGAAATACGCCCTTAGTAATGAAAGTCTGAAATATGCCTCCATAATTAAAGTCTGAAATATGCCTCTGTGATGAAAGTCTGAAATACGTCTCCACTAATGAAAGTCTGAAATATGCCCCCAGCAATGAAAGTTTGAAATATTCCTCCGTAATGAAAGTCTGAAATATGCCTCCAGCAATGTAAGGCTGAAATATGCCTCCGTAATGAATGTCTGAAGTATGCCCCACTAATGAAAGTGTGAAATGTGACACAATAAGGCATACAACCCTCAAATTTATTTCTAACTTTGAATATTTTTTCTAATAATACATACCTCCACTCTCAAATGTATAAGTCATCCGAAACCCTGTGCGGTTGGTAGCTGATATTCCATTAACCATTGTCAGTCTTAGGGCATTGCTCTGTGACACAAAGTTAGGAGGACGAGTCTGATTGCAATATGTACCAATTTGTGGTGAGTTATAGTATCCTCCATTTTGAAGTGTAAGGTTTTCTTGGTGACATCCAAGTGGAAAATCAAAGTCACGTACTTCAATCTTGGATAAACAAAAAAAGATTGTATCATAGTTTATTCAGTTTTAATAATTTAAACAGTTCTATATATAGTTACCGTACCAAAACTAATGAACTTATAGATATCGTAATGGCAAATGTTTTTAAAAAATGAAGTCTTTAAAACATTCTTACATGATCCAAAACCTAATTTCAATGATTAAAGAAATATTCAAAAAGATCTAAATTGATTTTTTAACCATACAACTATGGAGCTATTTTTAGAAAATAAATAAACAATTCAACAACTATGTACATTTTCTCTTTGTTAGCTCATACCCTTATTCGGCTGCCTTCTGGAGCAGTAATTTGCCATGCACAAGATGTATTTTGATTATTGTTCACAGGGTAATTAGGGCTTGAAATGACTCCTTCATTATTTGTATAAATGCCACCACAATCTGAAACAGATTCTTGTAATGAATGAAATAGAATAAAAAATCAATACTCAGCGATAAGATAACAAATTATAACTTTTCCATCACATCTCTACAATTAAGTAATTAAAAACCATACTTGAATACAAGTGCTGTTTCTACACAGCTCGATAACTCCAAGACTTCAGAACCTTCTTTAAATCTGCCAGCTACCACGACAGAACTAGATGTATGAATCTCTACTGTTTAATTGAGATAAAACATAAAAAATGGATATTTTTTTTAAAACATGCCAGTTTAGTAGTCGATCTATGACTATGAGGTAAAGTCTAAAACCAGGAATTAGTGACCCAATGTCCAGTACATATATATCATGGCCCAGCAATCTCGTGAATCATTCGTGAAGAAACAGGATGACATTTTAGTTGATAATTAGACATGAAGTACAATTCATATGTGTAATTCTTAACAAGAGCTAGTGTCTAGTTGACAATTTCTTTTAACTTCAATGAAATAATTTTAATACAATTAAATACCTAACAATATGCATTAGCCATTAGACTTATTGTGTCATGCTTTAATTTTATGACATCCAATATAACACTTTATAAAACTGAGGCAGGATCCATTACAATTGCTGTATATGTTATTTGAAGCTGTCATGAATGACAATTGTATAGTCCAATCCTGATCAAAATTTTCAATTAAAAGGCGAACTCAAATTGAAATTTAAGTCATCCTTAATCACTCGGGATTTTTTTTGTAAGTGGATGAACCTGGAATACATTATAGAGGCTCCATCAATCTGAACACAGGGTGTGTTATGTAAAATAGACAGTAAACTGATTGCTTCTGGCTTTGAGAATCCACATTTAAGAACTTGCATAGACATATTGATTGTGGGCCCTTAAGATAAAGAAAAAGAAGAAGACATCACTTTGAAGCAATAAAGTGATATTATACCAATATGAAACAAAATTGCACTTAATTGTGAAACAATCACTTCAATATCAATAGTGTAAAATAAACACTGAACATGTGAATTTTGGATTTCCAACAGATCCAGGCATTTTAGAAAGCACAATGATTGCATATACTAAAAACAGTTATCATTATAGTTTCAAAATGTAGGAAGATCATTAGTTTAACGATACATTTTTTTTACATGTTTTATTTCTATATGTGTGTAGTTTAAAAATTTTTTCAGGGTTTTATGTATTTGTACAGCTTTTAAAAACTTGTAGAGGTTTTGATTTTCATAGAATGGCATGCATGCTCTGTTCATATTAAACTTTTCCTATTAATGATCATTTTATGCCTTGCCATCCTACTCAATATAACAGTGAATATAAATAAAATATATCATCCAGCAACTACTTAGGAGACCTCCTTGTTCTATTTCTATTTGTTTTGTTTGCTGATGAAGGCTCTAAGCCCGAAATGTCCAAATCTTTTGTGGTGTCTATTAATTCAAGTTTAACATACCTTGTTCTTATATTTCAGTGAATATGAATATTCCTCTTACTTGTATACTCAAATGACAAATTGAATCCTTCACTATGTATATTTCTATCTGTCTTGTAACGCATCCATACATCTGGAACAGGGAGGAAAATTGAGGAATGTGTGACTTGACCACAGAAACGGTTGACCAGAGCTCCACTGCTGTCAATGCCTGTTGAGAACATATAAAGATAATAAGCACATGTAATAAGCATTCAAATATGACAAAGGCTTGAGTAGTATGCTGTAGTTTGTTTAAAATGGGTTTTAAAAAAAATAAACTCCAGACTGCTCTGCCACCCAGCACCCTAAGTAAATGTATACAAACATGAAATAACTAAATACATTCTAACCTTCTCTCACTTCCAAATAGTCTTGAATACATGGAGATTGACCTTCCGTATTTAGGAACCCAAGAGTCAGTCGGACAGAGGTTTGGTTGGGCTGGGAGCTGCGAAGTTGCCATATGCACTCAAGGTTGTGGCTGTTGCTGATATTGGTCAGAGGGGAAGTTATTAAACCAGAGCTCTCAGTGAGGTAGCCACCACAATCTGAATAGAATAAAATAGAGAGTTAGCATGAAAATAATGTTAACTGTCTGAAATCCTTTTAGAATATGATAACTTATCTTGTTTAACTTCACTGAGTTGCCATGCATGTCATCAGTGCATCTTAGGGATGCCTGTTGAACACTCCAATGCAAAGTTTAATGTGTTATAAGAAAGATAACTTTACCAGATTCAGAATCAGATGAGTAGACAGCTCTGAATCCATTAAAACTTTCAGATCTGTCTGTGTGGAATATAACCTTCATTACATTGCCTGAAGACTGAATTGGTGCAGGGATGACATCATGACAGAAACGGCCTAATGAAGGTGAATCTTCTTCGTTACCATTATAAATCTGTTGAGAACAATTTTACACTCACGAAATTTATAAAAGGAAATGTGTCACTGTTAAAGAAACATAAAATTCACAGAAGAGACCCGACAGAACCACAAAGGTGGCATCTTAAACTGACCTAAAAGTGAAAAGGTAAAAATGTTAAATCAAAATAAATTATGAAATAAAGTATCCTGATATAAAATTAAAGTATGTAGTGGATGTGAACAGAAAAAAATGGCAGTTGGGGCTTAGAGTGAGTCACGTGAAATAAAAAAGTAAGTTGAAGTCTTGTGGTAAAGATGTGCTAAAACTATTTATAAATCAAACTCTATCTTGTCTCATTAAATTTTTATTCATGCTCTTTTATTTTGTTATGTTTATATTTATGTCATTTTCAAAAATCTATTCGAGTTTGTGATTACCTACAGCCTCAACACAAACAATCAATTTTTGTCAGAATGAAAAACAACAAGAATGGTGTGAATTATCTTTCAATGTTGATTTATTTAATACATCGGCATTGAAAGAATCTTCCCAGCCAATATCTTCCCTTAATTTTCTATATTGTCTGTCAGATTTTTTGTTTGTTTGATTTTTGTGTGTGTTTAATCATTTTAGAAATTATTATATTTTTTATGGTTACATAAAAGTCACAAAATTGCATTGATGAAATTGTTTCAATGTTAGTTAACCCCTATACTGCCATCACCACATGCTTTCACCTAAAACTTCCCATTATGCGCAAACCTTTATGGTGCTTTAAGGGCTTGCAATGATATAAAATAAAATCATTACTGATATTCTATGTTTCCATTATCATCACTTACCTCCACATAATCCTGACAATAGCCAAAACTATGTATTTGAAGCTTGAAGTCAGTGAAGGTTAAAGTGATGCTTCTTCCATTATTAACAATAATGACCCACTGGCATCTACGATTGTGGGCATACCAACCAGGAAAATTAGGGGATGTAAAGACACCGGATGGAGTATTCAATTTTCCTCCACATTCTGAGTGTTTGAGAAAAATTTGAAAACAAAACATTTATCAGCATTGAAACATACCTCTATATGCAATCATATATCTTCAATGCTTAAATTCTGTAAATGGTGTGAACGAGTCTAACAAATGGAAATATATAGTTTTATTAAAATTTAATTTTCTAAAATCATTGTGTCTGTTCCTTAACAAAAATGTTTAACACAATAAATTTCATCATCATATACTAATAACCTTCATTTGTTATGTTTGACCTGTTCAGACTGGACAGCCTTTTAGGCATTTGGAAAATTCACAACGTATCCTTTCAAAGTCCCATCCATTCCCACATATCCTCAACTTCTACCCAAGATCTCCACCTGTCAGTCCCAGATCTCTACAACAATCTCCCTCCTCACCCTTAAAGGCTATCTGCCAATCCCTAATCTCCAACTCATCAGATTAAACCCCATCTCTCAACCTCAACACCACTAATTACCACCTTCACACCACTAAACACACCACCACATTACTAATACCCACCTCCACATCACGAATACCCACCTAAACACCACAAATACCCACCTCCACACCACTAATACCCACCTACACACCACGAATACCCACCTCCAAACCAAGAATACCCACCTACACATCACTAGTACCCACCTACACACCACGAATACCCACATCCACACCACTAATACCCACCTCCACACCACTAATACCCACCTACACACCAAGAATACCCACCTACACATCACTAAAACACATCTTCTCAAACCTTATTCCCAACTCCACACCACAAATACCCACCTCCACACCACGAATACCCACCTACACACCAAGAATACCCACCTACACATCACTAAAACACACCTTCTCAAACCTTATTCCCAGCTCCACACCACTAGTACCCACATCCACACCACTAGTAACCACATCCACACCACTAGTACCCAGCTCCACACCACGAGTACCCAGCTCCACAGCACTAATACCCAAGTTCTCTGGATTTTTTATCACTTCATTAAATTATTATTACCTCCCAGACTTGCTTGGAATACAATTCTAAATCCTTGGCCAACCTGGCTACCATCAGATTTGAATCTAACATAAGCAATGTTGTCTGACGTCTCAATTGATTGAAGAGCATCATTAAGACCACAGCTTCTGAACAGACTTGTATCCGTGGCATTGCCATCCCGCACTTCTAAAAAGTCAGCTGTGCAGTTCTCTGAAGACTGGATATTCAAGCTTGTAACATTAATAATGAGGAAGTGACCAGTGGGTCCTACTATGAACCACTCACACTCTTGGTTGTTGTCGTAGTTTTCTGGATATTTTGGACTTGTGATGACTCCGTTGCTTGCCCTAATACGACCTCCACATGTAGCTTAAGACAAATCACAAAAGAGACTGCTATAGCTGCATGCACAAATTTTGTTTCAAATGTCATTTTATTTTTTTTTAATGTTGTTTTATATATTTAAGATGCAGTCCTACATATTTTAAATTCTTAAATCTCAAATTTTTTTTTTTTTAAATGATTTTATAAATGAGCCGCTGGGTACTTTATAAGATATGTAACTATTGATCGAGAAACCACAACAATGACAGTTTAATATTGCAGTTATGATTCTATTCATTCATATACAAACTATAATAATTCTAGCTTAATAATGCAAGCAACATACAATGTACTTTGAATCAAACTTTTTTTAAGTCAAGAAATTTAAGCACTAAAGCTGCCTTTATGGAGATAGTTAAATACACAAATTCCTGGAAGCAAATGTTTTCATTACCAATGGAATATTTTGCCTTGAATCCTGGGTGGACAAGAGAATTGTCAGTTCTAAATCTGGCAAAGATAATATTTTCAGTTGATAAAACTGTTCCTGGAAGTGTGGAGCCACACAGAGGTTGGCCTATCCTAGGAGACATCAAAGTCCCACCATCATGGAAGACAAGGTAGTCCCAATCACAACTACAGACAAACAACACAAAAAATTCAGATTTTCTTTTTAATATTCAAATTATTGGATTATCTCCAAATTTATTATTTTTTTAAATACATTTTCTTAACATCAATTTCAATTTTAAAATTAATTTTCATCACAAGCTTAATTTTCAAATGATTTATAAACAGAATCAATTAATAATGTCATAGAAAGTTCTCTTTTTATTCACAGGCAATCAAAGTACAACTAACAGTTTAATAAAGTTTACAGGGGTGTTGCTAGGAATAAGGACACCTGTGGTGGGACAACATTCCCAACCCCGCTAAATGACATAAAAATATGCTGTTGGCTGAAAATGCAATGTGCCAATAAAAAAAGAAAGTGCTTGGCCACTACCCCCTCTGCACCCCTCTTCTACACCACTGCAAGTACATATTTTTTTCATTGGAGCTAAGATACAACTTTCTAAGTGAACCATACAAAATTAGTCAAAGATCTGTATTTAACTTCATTTTTTTAAAAAAAGGAATAGGCAAACTATAGCTTGTGAGTCAATAATGGTTCTCATAAATGTTTTGAATGGCTCACGCTCCCTTTAAGAATATATAATAAATAAAACAATCATAAAAAAAGAGAACAAAATTTTGATCGCATTTCTGGTGAAACAATAAAATCTCCATGATTAGGTTAAATTTCCCCTAACACACCCCTTTCTCCATTTATTTTTCATACGCATGTGTAACCTCTTGAATCTGGCTCTCAGCTACACATGTTTGCTCACCACTGTTATAAAACAGTGAAAACATAGATCAGATTAACGTAATGGGAAATATATTTAACAAATTTACCCATGATTAAGTTGAATGTAAAAATTCTCTTCAAATTCAATCTTTATTCTCTTAGTCATTGGTGCAGTTATAGTCCATGTGCAATCAACATTTTCGGGATAATCTTGTGGGTAGTTTGGTGACATAAAATGCCTAAGGATTTTTTTAAAAACGTATTAATATTAAATTTTACCTTTTGAGATTTACTCTGAATATTTAATGTACAAATCTCAGATAATGTCTTGTGTTTATCACAAGATGTGCATGGTGTTATCACACAAAAGGTATGGTGTTAAACAAAGTTTTATAGCTTTTGTGATGAGGTATGTATGATGTTTATCATAAGTTATGAATGATTTTAATCTGAAGTTCTTTTAAAAAGAACTAAAAATAGTATAAGTAAAATAAAATAGTTGAATAATTAGAATGAAAAGAAAAACATCCCTATAAAATGTCTCCTTACCCTGAAGTCATGGAATTGGTCAGCCTTAAATGTCCACCACATGTCACAGAGATTTCTGAAAAATTAAATGAAAATCCAGGCCCAGAGCCTGCCCCATCAGACACAAACTGAGCAAACAAATAACTGCTGCTTGTGGTGAGGCCTTGTGGAGCAATCATTCCACAGTAGGTGCCATTTGTATTGCTTGAGCCATTGACAATGAGAGGAGGTGAAGTCCGGGTAAACCCATTCAGTAGCTGTACAGATAAAAATTGTTACAAATCCATTGCTAAAGAGAAAACTGGAAGTGCTATATTAACCTAAATGAAGTGATTTCTAGGGTTCCAATGGATTTTTCAGAACAAGATTTCTTAAAGCATGACTAGCAAAAATCAAGACAATCATAGTGCTTAACAAAGTCCATTGAACAACTAAACAATTTGAGAAATTTAGCACAGTTGCTTGACTAGAAAAGAAAACTGTTAAAATGGAAGCAGAATTGCATGTTGTATTGCCTTATTATGTTACTCGAGCTTCAGGAAAGCTTGTTCTAAATACATTTCTCTCACAAAGCTTGTACTCAAGCATCTACTATATTCTATTTAATATATTTAAAAACAATATATAATTTTAAAATAATTAATATTTACAACTCTGTTTTGCATTATGAACTTTTAAGTCGTGGGTATAGTTGTATTTTTTCCATTGCAAGATGTGTACATTTTTAAAAAAAATAAGTTATTAGTTGTTGCTGCTAATGTACTAGAGTTTGCATATCAAATAATATATTAAATTAAAGTTCTGTCTAAATTGTATCATAGTGAATTTTTTGCAATAAAAATTAGCTGACCTTAGAAATAACAAAACAGAAAGATCTTCCTACTTGAGACAAAAAAACATTCATTTAAGAAGTGAAAACAACTTCTACCATTGGGACGATTTATTTAAAACATGCATATCTATTTTCATTGGTCTCAGTTCTTCGTTTTTTTTTTTTTCAAAATCAAGTATCCTTTTCCATTTATTTACAAAACAATGAATTTAAAAAATATTATTAGTTACTGATGCTCCATTTAATATTTTATTTTTCTAAAGCATCCAATTTATTGTGGTCCAATAAACACTTTGTACCTTCAGATAGTTGTTACTGCAGAGGCCAGTATCTGCAATGTTAAAGGGCTGGGCAAATGTGAGTCGTATCGTTTTACCAGTATTAACAGATACTTTCCAAGAGCAATTTTGCTGGGATGGATAGTCAGCAGGATAGTTTGGGCTGGAGATGATCCCTGTTGATATAGGCATGTAACCTCCACAACCTGACTCAGAATGAAGAGAAATGATTGTTTGTAGTCCTATACATTCTACAAAGAATGATAATTGAGAACAGCAGTTCCCAAATATACAAGTTTGATGGACCGCTGGAAAAGCTTCCAAACTGCACAAAATACAGGCACCAGATTTATTCATTAGATTTTAAATGTATAGCATATTCATGTTGTGTGTACTAGCAACTTAAGGCTCTCGGATAGGTGCCACTGTTCTATCCACCATTTGGGAAACACTGATTTTAACACAGTGGAGAAGATGTCAGATACTTGTGATAAATGATCATGATGTGGATCAATTTTAACATTTATATTAGAGCAAGCAAAAAAGTGAAAAAATTGTGTTTGTTGAATAAATGTTTAAACTAATTCACCAATGTCACACAGAAACTAGTTACTAAAATATTAACAACACACAGCTTTACCATTTTATTTTATTAAGAGGCTATTCCCATCATTGCACATTTTAGGGGCTATAATTTTCTATAAGAAAAATTATCCCTGTCATAATAATCAAATTATATTCCTTCCTATACAATATTTCCAAAAAATGGCACATGAATGTAGTCCTGTTGTCCTTCAGACCCCATTAGATGCCTATGAAATGTTTTTGAGATTGGAATGTTAGGGTAATATATCATTTGACAAAAGTGTTTAGATTAGGTTACCTCTAAAATAGAAAGGATTTTTATATTGGTGCAACGTTTGAGCCAACGGTTAGGATATTAACAGAATGTGTCAGAATAATGCCGCTCAGTTTTGGGAATATATGTTCATAAAAAAGGGCATATGTGATAAAAAAGTGCGGGGGATCTTTCAAAGGAAAATTTTGATAAATCGTGAGAGCTGAAGTACATAAAGTGAAAATGCATTAAAACAAACCAAAGTGCCTGTGTATAAAAACAATTGATGTTCATTGTGCTAATGAGTTCAAAAAAGGTGATAGTCTTATTGTTCCTCTAAAAACTTTTAAATATGGATTACCTTGGTGTAAACTTATTGATAAACCTTGGCCTTGGATAATTCCATCAGAATGAAAGTGGATGGTCAAAAAAATTGAATTAGACTCAACAAGAACACCTGCATCCGTTGCCTTGCAATATTTTTGCCCAAGCTTATCTGAATGTTGTGAGTTGCCTAGTTTAGAACAGTAAAATGTGTATATAGTTTAAATAACAGAGCTATATCTTTGAGCCCTTTGCACAAAGTTTAAAAAATTAATCAATAAGGCATATTCTGTAATTTTATTATTATAGATTTTTAAAATTATTTTACTTACTAAGAATAAGAGTTGTATCATTGAATAATCATTTCTAATAGGACAATTAAATAAGGTCAACAAAATCTTCCATGTTACAATTTCTATTTTTAACTATTGAAAAAAAAAAATTCTCACCATCGAGAAATTCAACATAATCCCAGGTACACATCTCTTCGTATTCTAGACTGATATTTTGTATGGTAGCAAGAACTCTGTATCCTAGTGGTACAACCACTGTCCAGTAACAATCAAGATTATTAGCATAAAGACCAGGGTATCCAGGGGTAGTGAGTTCCTGTGATACATTACTAGCTACCAGGTTTCCACCACATCCTTGAGAGCAAAGAAAATTAAAATGTGTTGACAGAGAAGGCTTGTTATTATTGAGGTCAACATCTCTTAATGATTCGTCATTTAGCCTATCTGAACGAACAATGAAAAACGCAAAACGTTTATAATGGACACTATTTTTGGACTTTCACAAAACTTCTCAGGCAGATTTAAGTTGTTAAATTAATAATTCTATTTCATACATTTACCTGGCTCTTTAATAAATAAAAGAAAACCCTCAAGTTTGAACCTATGTACCTGAAATAGTTTGCTGAATTTCGGGGGAAACTGATGCTCCCAGATCAGAGGACAAGACAGCCTGCCATGTAAACAGGAAGCCTGAAAGCTCTAAATAACCATCTGATACGAACACAACTGTAACCTCATTGGTAGAAGACACAAAACTTTCTGGCAAATTTACGCCACAAAATCTGCCCAATGAGATGCCTGTGACTTGTGGACCATCAAAGAACTGATTGAAATATTTTTTAAAAATAATTAAAAGTTAGCTTTAGAAATATGATTTCCCATTTTTTTGTTAACTTAATATCACAATTAAAATGATTGTTTAAGTGAATTAGCATAAAGCACAAAAGCTGATCAATGTCTCTTAAAGTTCAGACAAAATATTATTACTAGTGTAAAGATAAAATAATAATTGTTTGAATATGATAAGGGCAATAATGTTGTTCCTCCTTTGCATGAAAAGATAACCAAGGCTACATATCACTATGAGTACGCATGCAGTCTGCCCATGCGATTTTTTCCTGGAAAGATTTCCAGCAAGTGGGACACACAATTTACACTTGAAAACAGCTTTAGTTATTTTGATTACTAAATTTTTAAATTATGCCCCCTTCAATGCCTTGATCATATAGCCTGGTAGCCATATTAATGAAACAACACTACCTTAGCAGTTTTATTTTTTTTTAAAAAACCAGTGCCTGATTCTGAGGAGTCAGACATCCTCCTACCAAACCGTGAGCCTCCATCACATAGCATTGTGAGTTTTTAGGACTCTACATTCCACAACATACATCTTAATAATTTTCAGAGAGGAGGAAAGGAGGTTCTCTTTCAACCATAAATGTGACCACATACCTTGATCAATCTATTAATATCATCATTTATGTATTGATCATAAGATAAGTGGTAACGAGTAGGAACATATCTAACTTCTCACAAATCAATATAAAATGTTTATGAAAAAAAGATTGCTAATTATAATCAAAGTTTAATTAAATCCATTACCATAATAATTAGATTAGCCACAATATAAAGCCACAATTTATATTAAAATGTGTAAATTGAATTTGAATAAATAGATTCATTTCTTTCTAATGAAATTTGTTCCAGACTTCCTCTTAAATTACTTATGTGTATCATATGCGTGTTAATACGTTCATTTGTTGTTAACAAACCAATATTACCATCCTATATATATATATATATATAAAAATAAATACAATTAAACTATATATATATATGGAAGTTTATATATATAGAGAGATATGTTTGTATGTATGTGTATATATAATATTATGCTTTGACTACCTCAACATAATCAAAATGGCATCTTGTATAACTGTATAATCCTGGTAATGCAATTGCATTAAATGTAATGCGGACAGACATATTCTGAGCTACTTGTATAGTCCAGCTGAAAACAAATAAGTGCTGTTAATGTAGATCAGCGGTTCTCAACCTGTGGGTTGTGACCCCTTTGTTGGGGGTCGCACGGCCCTTTCCCAGGGGTCGCCTAAGACCACATGAAAACCCATATGCGCTACAGTTATGAAGCAGCCACGAAAATTATTTTGTGGCTGTGGGTCGCCACAACATGAGGAACTGTATTAAAGGGTCGCGGCATTAGGAAGGTTGAGAACCACTGATGTAGATGAAACTTATCATGTTCATAAATAATTCTATTTGAGAGAGCAATATTTTTCTTTAAAAATATTTTTAATCTGTGTATTGCAAAAGAATGCAAAGATACATAATATATTAAAATTCAGTAAAGTATATAAACCCCTAAAAACCTATAAAAAATCTTGCCACAAGAATAGAATACTTTTCATTGATTTTTTGGTACCTAAAATCTCTAGTTTATTTTAGTTTTTTGTTTTTAATCTATTTTTTTAAAAAATATATCACATTTCCAAGAAAAAAGATGATCACTAAATGAAATTCTAACTCAAATGAATATAAATGAAATTCTAACTCAAATGAATATAAATGAAATTCTAACTCAAATGAATAAAAGAATTGTGTACCGATAGCTTGCACGTCGTGGATATTCAGAAGGATAGTTTGGTGATGCAATCTGACCTCCATTTCCAGTCAATGTAACATCAGTAGCTGTATAGTTATGAAAATTACTAATGAAGGTTAGGTTTTACCTCATAAGATTATTTCATTTAAAATTTATTTTAATCATCTAAAAAGAAGTGTTCTAAAAACATTGTGCAATTAAAAATAGTGTCCTAGGAGTTGTTCATATGTGACATACACAAAGGGTGGGGGAGGTTCATTCAAATGCAGACAACTAAGTCTAGTGGGTAGGCATTAGTAGATTATTATATTTCTTTGAAGTTGTTCACTTTTGGAAACCCGGGTAAGGGGAGAGGTTTAAGCCAGTTAAGAGTGCTGGGTGGCCGAGTGGTCTAAACTGATTTACTCCAAATACTGGAATAAATGGTTTGTGAACAACAACTAGGTTTAAATGATTTGTGAACAACTCCTAAGTCTAAATGGTTTGAGTTATTAAAGGTAAAAAATGAATGTAATCATGAACTTCTTCTGTTTCTAAGATGCTGCTTCTGTGATCTGTAGCTGAGCATGCCGCTGCAAGTCCAACCAGATGGTAATACTTACAGGCACTCCACTCAGCTGTAAATCCTCTGTCTGTGTCCATTTCATTTGATCTAAACTTGATCCAAGCTCCAAAAAAGTTGGTTAAGTTTGAAGGTGGAGTGTTTCCAGCCCATCTGCCTACCAGCTCTCCATTAACATCTGGTGTTCGTATTTCTACATAGTCATCATTCACACCGCCAGTCAGATCAAAAGTTCTGTTTTTAGTGTGATAAATGGTTACCAGACAGATATATAATTATCATTTAAAAACTGTTATTTTTAGAAGCATTCTTTAAACAATTCATAATTCAAGATATATGATTTGGATTATTTAAAAGTTGATGGAGAAAAGAAAAGGTATACCGTATATGCTAATTCATTCATACTCAGGTTTGTTCATAAGCCGATCCACTTAATTTTGTTACCCACCCATTAGTGGCCCTATAAAATAAAATGCTAGCGTATCGTACAGTTATTAAATTTATAAAAATATTCCAAATTGTTCCTTTTAAAAAAATAATAACTATTCTAAACAGTGCATTCAAAGGGTGTAAAGTGACAAGGTGTGAGCTTAAATGAATAATTACTATCTATACATCTATGTTCTTTTCTAATAAAACTAGAAGATACTGGGATAATAATGGAAGGCATTTAGCAATTTATTTTTTTACAAGGGCTATAGCGAAGTCATAATATCTAAAAATAAAATTTTACATATATAAATGAAATTTAATTATGACAACTTTCCAAGCCTTTAAAATTTATATTTAGTAAATAGTTAATCAGAATGTCCTTGTTTGAAAAAGTAGTATATATATATATATTGATATTTATGTTTCTAACATCATTATGTTTGGAATTTTTTATATGAAATATAATGTTTGCCTACCCTACCCCTTTTCAGGACCCCAAATTTATATTTAAAAAAACAAACATGTCCTTTAATTTAAAAAAAAACAAATTAAAATACTATTTTCAATATCTGTAACATTAACGGAATTTGATATATTAGTATCTTCATTAAAAGATCAATCAAAGCTTTTCTGTTATATTATCGTAAAACACAGAATTCTTAAGAATTGAATAATATCTTAACGAATTTTCATGGCTGAAACATCCCTGCGTTTTTTTTAAAAAAAGAATTATTATTAATCATATAAAAATGTACACCCATCTATCCATGAACTTTACTTTTGAAAAAAATGTTAACCAGTATATGTCAAGCCCCTTAAATGTGAAGGAAAACAATATTGCTCTACTTTTAAGATTATATTTCGATGTATGTAAACTGATTTTGTTTTTCATTAATATAGAAATGTTCCCACTCTCTTTCTTTACAATACCTATGTATGTTCAAGAAATATTTACAATACATTTTTAAATTTAAACATATTGTTTATCCTCATAAATATGTGTTTACACTTTTGCCTCACCCTTGAACTGTAACATTTGAAAATTAGGAGAACCTAGATGTCCTTAGTTGCAACAAAATTGGCATCCTCTTTTTTCCATTTTCAAACTTTTTTGCAGGGGTATTGATATATTTAGTTAATGTTAACCACTGTTTGTTGAAGTTCTTAAACTCTATTTTCTTTATTTGGTATAAAATATTTTTTTTTTAAAATAAAACATTTACGTCACGACTGAAATATCCTCATATTTATAGATACATAACTATGTACACATCATTTTTACTTTACTTGAAATGAGTGTTAGAAGAAAGAAAGATACATGTTTAAAATAATTTTAAAACTACTCATACACCAATACCCAGTGTGTAATATATTTAAGATCTGAGTTAAATGTACTTATAAATTATGCTGAGCCATTTTGTTGTGTAATTTGTGCTGTCTTAAGCACTCAGGCATACTGTGCAATGCAAAATTAGCCTACATACAAAAAAATGCTTTTTTATGTTTTTAATGAACCTTAATAAAAGTAGTATGGGATGTAAACACCCCTATTTGGTAACTTACACTTTTTCCACACCCCTCAACTAAGCAAACATTATATTGTCCTACTCCTGTTTTACCACACAATGTATTACCTTTTATAGAAAAATATTTAAATGCTTACTGTTGTATATATTTTTAAAGTTATTAATGGACTACGATTAGTCGATTGTTTTGTCACGTGATACGTGTAAAAACAAGTAATACTTCCGGTAGGCTGTCTGCAACACACTAGTCGCTCACAAATTTTTCTTCAAACAACTTTCCTCCTTTAATCATAACTGAATTATATTTATTGTCACATTTAATGAATGTCATTTAAAAAAACACGTGTATTCAAGAATATTTTGAAAAGTAAAATTTTAATAAACACTGGGGAAGCGCTGATGGAGACAAACATTTTGCTTTAGAATTAATGATAATGGCAATGGCTGATCAGCTGTTTATCTGTTGTTATGTGTAGCAGAAAGCCTACTAATGGCTGGTACGTATCACGTGACAAAACAAGGAAGTGACTAATCGTAGTCCATTGTTTAAACTGGATATTTTTTTAAATGCTCTTGAATGTATAAACAGAATATTGTAAACTTCATAACATAGTTCACAATTTTATTTTAAATTATCTATATACCAATGTTCAAGTCTGTATTGTTTTCAAGTTTTGAGTTAATAGTTTGATCTTAAAAAATGGCTGCTTATTAACATATTTAATAGGCCAACCAATGAAATTTTAAAAATTATAATTAATCAACCAATAAAAATTTGCCACCGTCATATTAATGAAAATGTAACTCTATTTGAAAAAATATTAAAATAATAAGGGGAGTGAATCCCGCAAATGACGTCATGACCACACAGCTACATATCAGCCAAAAAATGTTCATAGATGTACATGAAATCATTTTTTACCCTTAAATTAAGTTGTGTTGAAAAATAGAATGACCTTTATATCAAATACATTGATGTATATTATACGAACGTTCTATAATCATAAAAATTTATCTAATTTCTTTTAAATGTATAATATTAATTAATTAGATTAAAATATTAATAAATGCTTAATGATGCTGTCTCATTCTATTACAAAGAATACATTTAGGCAATTAACATACATTTAAATTGAATTTCACAATATAATGCAATACTTAACAGCAAATTTTTGGGTTTCCCCAATAAAAGAGATTGAAAATTAATATTATTAATGCACAGAGGACAATTTATCGATCATAAAAATAATATCTTAATGTTCTAATTCAGATAAAATACTTAAAATAGTTCTTTAATTGTTATCTTCTGTTATATTAAATTTGCTTACAATTTCTTATAATAATACTTAAACATATCCTTAAATATAAGTAGTAAGTAGACATGTTTTATTTTTTATCATATTTAAATTGATTAGATTTTTATAAAATAATAAAAAAATCCTTATTATTGTTTTTAAGCATCAGAAACTATTTAAATATATTAGTTTTTAAGCATTATGGTCAGCTTAGCTCATTCTTATATTCAAAAATAATTTTAAAATAATATAAATAAAGAGAATCAAATACAAAAGATATTGAAAGTTGGATCATCTGAGAGCTGAAAGTTAAGAAATATGGATATATAAGACATATATATAAAATGTTATGAAGTTGGTGATTTTAAAAGCTCACTTACAGGAAAGACAACTGTAATGCATTTCCTGGAGAAGTAGTTAATTGCCAAACACATTCTATATCATCAGGATAGTTATCAGGATACAAAGGACTGGTAAATCGCCCAGATAAGACTTTGATTTCACCACCACAAGCTAAGAGATAAGTACAAGAACATGTGTTTATTTCCTTCTATAAATATAAGCATTTCCTTGTTAACAATGAATATATTCTTGTAATTTATCAATTCAAATAGAAATATGCCTTATAAAACTGTAATAAATCTACCGCATATCACAAGCAATTTGAACTAAAGGGCTATACATATATTTAGAAGAGGATCATCTTTCCAAATGGGAATCTAGTAGACATTGTAAATATATCTTAAACACATTCAAAAATACAAACTTTTGAAATCTGATTTCAATGCTTAATCAAGTGAGTCGGTACATTTTACGGCATAGATATTTCTTTGTTCAGCAACTTTTCTAAACATCCAAGCCAACCAATTAACTCTACTTCACAAAGCCAACTTTTCTGAAATCTACTACTCTTTCCAAAAAATAACAAAAAACCACCCACACTTATTCTACTTGAAAAAGCGTAAAACAATATAATGTGTAACTTACAACTATGAGATGATGAATACACCGCTCTGAACCCCTTGCCCCTTGCATAGCCAACTGATTTAAAATGCACTCGCAAGGATGAACCATGTGATGTTATAGAAGCTGGTAACGAGGAGCCACAGAATCTGTTTTGTAGTTCATCATCGGCTGCCACGAAAGCATCTCTCCCATCATTAACAGCTACCCAGGCCTGACTACAATTAACATTTTTATAAATGTCCATATATGTGAAATGTAAGGTCACTCGCTGAGCTGGAAAGAAGGAAGAAAAATATATTTTGATTAACCATGTATTCAGAATGGCTACCTTAAAGAAAATGACACTATATATGTTGACCAAAAAATGAAACTAGAGCTGAATACCAAAAAAATGAAACCAAAGCTGTAGGCCAAAGAAAATGGCATATTTGATGTAGATCAAAGAAAATGAAACTATATCTGTAGACCAAAGAAATTACAATATAGCCGTAGATTAAAGAAAAGGACACTGTAGCTGTAGACCTCAATAGAAGGCGCCAAATTGATTTAAACACAACTTGCTTTGCAGTTTAGTGGACATAACTGCAAAGTGACAGAAATGATGGTGTATCTGAACTTCTTAAAAAAATAATGTGTATCTGAGCTCCTAAAGATGTTAGAGTGTATCTGAAATTCTTAAAAAGTAAGATGGTATCTGAAATCCCCGATGACCTAACAGTACCAGCGGACTTGACAATAACAAGTAATTATTTTCTTATTTGGCAATAATTGGGTACTTACTGTTGCTACCAGAGGAAATTATCCAAATACATTCCGAATCAAGAGCAATTTGATGAGGGTAAAGTGGAGACGTTATTTCACCATCCACATCAGCATTCAAATTACCTCCACAAGCTAAAAATAATATTTTTAAAATTATAAAATAGCTACAAGCCTAATAAAGCACAATGACTATTTTAAATGAAAAAAAAAGAGAGAAAAAGAACTTAGGAATAGTCTAAGAAAAAACTGAATAAATAATTTTAAAATTGTTTGATGGATAAATTAATTACAATAGATAGCAGAAGAGTGTTTAACGAGATCTAATTATAAAAGCATTGCACTAATTATGTGACTCATTGATATTAACTCAACCTGTTTTGTATTCTGCCAGGAAACCTAGGTGACTTTGTGATGAATCAGCGACCATTTTAATAAACATTTGATTTCCAGTTGATCTGAGAGCAGGTGGAGTATGAATGTCACAGAAGTGACCCAGTTGGGTAGACTCTGTGCTGTTCCCATCATACACCTTTTCAGAAGGAATAAAATTTATTTTAACTTCAAATTTTTTTGTTACCAGGTAATGTGAACCATGTCGGAGAATAGGGATAGGATGTATAGATTTGCAGTTAACTAGTAGCATGTAATATGGCTAGGCTAATGTGCACCATGTGGGAGAAGTTTGATAGAATGCACAACTTGGTGTTCAAATTGTAGTATGTAATATGGCTAGGCTAATGTGCACCATGTCTGAGAAGTTGGATATGATGCATAGCTTTCACTTTCAAGAGCAGCATGTTATATGTCTAGGTTAATGTGAAAACATATGTTAGAAGATAAATAGGATAATAGAATAATACTATACAGAAAGTATCCCCAGTTATATTACCATGGGCTTATGAGATTTTGTGTGAAGTTTAAATCCTCCATAGATCGGCCGTAGGGCACACCACCTGTTATACATGTGTATTCTCTCCATGTTCTATACTATATTTGCTATATTATTACTATTAGCAATGTAAGCATATGATTTAAGTAAACAATTTCTATAACAATACTAAAAATTGTCAACATCAATCGATGAAAAAGCACATTTTTTAATTGTAGTATAGTGTTAATGGTTAAGGGTGACACACAAAAAAGCAAGTGGCAGACAAACATACAGTTTTTACATGAATGGTTATTTTTAAGTAAATTTTTCTCTGAATCGCATTCTTCCTGCAAATGAATTTTATTAAACTGAATGGATTGAAACATGCTAATGCCTAGATCTAATTCTGTGGATATGATGCAAAGCTTTTTTGGTTAACTAGTAGGGTGTTTTATGGCTAGGCTCGTGTGCACCATGTTAGAGAATTTGGATGGGGCATAAACTTTGCAGTTAAATAGCATGGCAAATGCTAAACAGGAAAATGAGAATGTAGATGTTAGATAGAATGTAAGCAGTTAGTCTGGTGGTTAATTTTCTTGAAAAAACATGTTCCATCCTGAAGTTTTAAAGACATACATATACATATTGTTATAATTGTATCAAATCAGAACAATTTGTTTTATAAGCAGCAATCCTATACATGTTCATCAAACCTAGTTATTCATAATAATGTTTGTCACTTGATTGTAGTAGGAATTTTGTTATCTAACTTAGGTGTATAAATACTTAAAGAATCTAAGTCTCTTCAAACAATTTTATTTCAGATGAAATGGAGAAACAATTCTCCATTAAAATGTTAAGTTTAAACTTAACCGTCATTTTAACATCGAAGTCTGTTTTGTATTTTAAAAGTTAATTTTAAGACTTTTCAACTGATTTTTAAATAAATAATAGTAATAACAAAGATCAAATTATTCTTTGATATTGTTGGTTTTATCAAACAAATGCAAAATAAAAATTTACCTGCACTCATGAAGACATTGTAAGGTACATCTAAAAGTGTACTTACATCTATATAGTCATATGTACAATTGTCTCCTTCAAGGTGAAAATTCAGGAATGTCAGAGCCACAATGTGAGATGGTTCCACAGTGATGAGCCACTCACACTCAGAGTTGTGGTCATAGGTTTCTGGGTAGTTTTTGGAGGAAATTCTGCCATTCCTTGCTGAGAATTTACCACCGCACCCTGGAGAAAGTGGAAGGAGTGGGCATAATTATGCATATCATTAACTGTACATTCAATTATTTTTATATTCCCTATGTATTATCTTGCTACTAATCTGATTTTAAATAAACAATTCCTTTAAGATGATGCAACAACATCTGGGAATCTAACATAAAATCACCATTAGGCACTGCCTTGTATGTGGCATTAAAGCCAGTCCCATGAACTGAAAAATCGCTTTCAAAGTAAACAAACAAGGTATTGCCTGATGAAGTCACTGTTTGAGGACCACTTTGTCTGTGACAAGCTTGGATTAATTGAAAGCCTTGCCTGTCACTACCAGAATGCACCTTTATAAGAAAATTCAGACATTTAAGATAAGATATGATTCTTTCTTGGAAATATTTTTTAATTAAATTTAATTATTCATTAATTAGCTATTAGCAATATAATTTCTATTGAAAATCAAATTTTAAAACTATTTATTTTCACCCTATATAATTGTTCAAATTTTTTTAACAATTTCTTTTTGTTATTATAAATAATAATTTAGGGTTTCTATAACAATTGTTAGAGGAGAAATGGAAACGTATGGCATGTCTAGCACACTAAAAAAAAAGAAACAATGTTTAATAAAAGTATGTCTTTACAAGTAAATATTATAAGTTATTTTGTTTATTAAATAAATCAGAGTAAACTTTTCAATAAAAATGCTTTAGGGGAGTGAGTAAAAATGTTGCGGCATAGCATCAAAGCTTACCTCTAGAACATCATAGCGACAGTTAGTAGAAGATTCCAGATCAAAGGTGTGCAATGTGAGCTCTACAGACTTGCCTAGCTCAACAATAATTTCCCAGGTGCAGATTACATGAGCAGGGTAAGTATTGGGATAACCTGGACTATTGAAGCCTCCACTGTTCCCAGTCAGCTTGCCACCACAACCTGTTCACAAGAATTTAACAGTCATTTTTTCTTCTTCTACATCTGAAAACAGTTTTGACCGTAATATGATGTGTCATAAAGAAAAACACAAAAACTTGAATTGTGTGTATGTAATGTATTTTGGAACTGAACTTGTTTCTCTTAAGAAATAAAAATATGGAAGGAAAGTCCATGAAGCTGGAAGCAAAAAAGTAAACATTATTAAAGAGTGTGTGTGTAAAAATTGGAACTCTGAAGAAACTTTCCAAAATAAGCTTCAGTTCAATGGTACTTTACTTTTGAAATTAAGAACTCCTTCCTTTTTTTTTACTTCTTGTTATTATACCGCCGTCTTGAAGCCGTATGATAAGGTGTATAGGTCAGATGGCCGGGATAGGGAGTATAGGTCAGATGGCCGGGATAGGGTGTATAGGTCAGATGGCCGGGATGGGGTTGTATATTGAGGACATCAATGTTTTATATTTGTTGTATCAATACTAAAGACTAGCACTTGGCTGCACGCCCCAACACATACAGCTTTGTGCTCTTGTTGTTATGTACCGCTATCATGTCGTAGCCGGAATTTTCCTTTTACTGTCTTTTTAAATGATAATACTTATCCGAAAACAAACTTTCTGATTTGGCCTAAGTTTTAAGTTCAGTTTCCACAAATTTGACTATTTCTTCTAATTAAGTTCGTGTCTAAATTTCAAATTTTCTCGCTTTTAGTGCTATTGTTATTTTTTTTATTCGGCCATCTTGTTTCTAGCCAGAAGTACATATGCTTCACCCTATGTACATAGCCTATGCACCCACCATGACAAACACAGAAGAGTCCATAGATAAGTTTTATGAGGACCTGAACACTGTCATCTCTTCCACACCAACTGCTGACAAACTCATAATTCTTGGAGATTTCAATGCACGTGTCGGCAGTGACTACACCTCCTAGGGAGGAGTGTTGGGGAAGTATGGTGTTGGAAAGTGCAACAGCAATGGCCTACTGCTACTTCAGACCTGTGCTGAACACGGCCTTCTAATAAAAAACACCACATTTAACCTGCCTATGTGCAACAGGACCTCCTGGATGCACCCCCGTTCTAAAAACTGGCACCTAATAGATTATGTCATCGTCAGAAATAGGGGCCGGCAGGATGTGAGAGTGACTAAGGCCATGTGCAGTGCAGAATGCTGGACGGATCATCGCCTCATCGTCTCAAATTTGAAAATTCACATCCAACCTAAGAGACGACCTCAGGCCACCAAAGCTCCGAAACGCCTCAACATCAGTAAGCTGAAGATCCCTGATGTGAGACAAACCTTTGTCTTTGTTGACACCCTGGATGAACGCCTTGATTCCATAACACTGAACACCCAGGACGCGGAAGCAGCGTGGGTCACACTTCGTGAGACGGTGTATAACACAGCCGCTGAGCGCCTCGGACTCTCTATCAGAAAACACAGGGATTGGTTTGGTGAAAACAACACAGCCATCCAAATTCTACTTGAGCAAAAACGTCGGGCATACAAAGCCCTCTATGATGACCCAATGTCAGCAGCAAAGACAGCTGCACTGAGGAACATCCGCAGCAAGGTCCAATTACAACTGCGCCAGATGCAAGACTCCTGGCTGAGTGCGAAAGCTGATGAGATTCAGGGATTTGCAGACAAAAAAGACATGAAAAACTTCTACAGTGGCCTGAGAGAAATCTATGGAGTTACCACCTCAGGCTCATCCCCTCTCCTTAGTGCAGACGGTTCTACACTCATCACAGACAAGGAAAAAATCTTGGAAAGTTGGGTGGAACACTTTAATAGTATGCTGAATACGCCTTCCATCATTAATGATGAGGCCATTGAAAGACTGCCCCAGGTCCCAACAAACAAGTCACTGGATGCTGTCCCAACTTCGGTCAAGATACAGACAGCAATCCGTCAAATGTCCAATGGTAAAGTACCTGGCTCCGACATGATTCCTGCCGAAATCTACAAAGAGTGTGGACCAGTGTTGACGGATAAGCTATTGCGTCTATTCCAGATCATCTGGCAGACGGAAACTGTACCACAGGACCTCAAAGATGCCTCAATTATCCACCTGTACAAACACAAAGGAAACCGCCAGGCCTGCGACAATCACCGCGGAATTTCACTGCTGTCCATCGCAGGCAAGATCTTGGCCCGAGCCCTTCTGAACCGCCTGAATGCACATCTGGAGCTAGATCTCCTACCCGAAAGTCAATGTAGTTTCCGAAAAGAAAGAGGAACTATCGATATTGGTGTTTGCTGCCAGGCAGCTCCAAGAGAAATGTCAGGAGTAAAATATGGACCTATATTCCACATTTATTGACCTGAATAAGGCTTTTGACAGGGTCAATAGAAGTGGCCTGTGGAAAATCATGAAGACGTACGGATGCCCTGAAAAATTCACTAACATCATCCGTCAGCTGCATGATGGCATGATGGCCAGAGTGCAGGACAATGGTCAGTCATCTCAAGCATTCCCTGTCACAAATGGTGTGAAGCAGGGCTGTGTCCTGGCTCCCACGCTCTTCAGTATTATGTATTCTGAAATGCTGTCTGATGCGTTCAGGGACTCCACCACGGGCTTGCCAATCCGTTTCCGCACCGATGGATCTGTCTTCAATCTAAAGAGGCTTCAAGCTAAAACAAAGGTCAAAGACAGCACCATCAACGCGCTTCTGTTTGCGGACGATTGTGCCCTCAATGCTGACTCTGAAGCCGCCATGCAACAAAGCGTTGATATCTTTTCTGAGGCCTGCAACAACTTTGGCCTAACAATCAACGCGAAGAAGACGGAGGTGTTGTATCAGCCAGCTCCCAGTAGGCCCTACGCTGAACCCAAAATCATCATCAGCGGGCAGCGTCTTAACGCGGTGGATAAATTTACTTACTTGGGCAGCACCCTCTCCAGATCTGTCATCATTGATGATGAAATGAATGCCAGACTTGCAAAAGCTAGTGCCATATTTGGCAGGCTCCGCAGCCCTGTTTGGGACAGGAGAGGTATCAGACAGGAAACGAAGATCAAGGTCTATAGCGCAGCAGTCCTCTCGACATTGCTCTACGGATGTGAAACGTGGACAGTCTACCAGGGTCACGCCAAAAAACTGAACCATTTTCACACAACCAGCCTCAGGAAACTCCTCGGCATCAGGTGGCAAGACAAAGTTCCTGACACAGAGGTTCTCGCTAGAGCGAACCTACCTAGTATCTTCACCACCCTGATGCAGTATCAACCCCGTTGGATAGGACACGTTGCCCGTATGGAAGATCAGCGGCTCCCTAAACAAATATTCTATGGTGATCTCATGACAGGCAAGCGCTCCCAAGGAGGTCCAAAAAAACGTTACAAAGACTCACTGAAAGTGGCAATAAAGGCCTTCAGCATCGACACTACTAAAAGATAGCAGACCGCTCAGGACAGAGTCAGGTGGAGATCAGTGGTCAAGATAGGGGCTAAATCTTATGAAGCCGTAGGATGGTAACCATTGAGACACGCAGGCAAGCCCGAAAGAACATTATTAAATCCACGACTGCACCAACTATCCCCTGACTGTGGTGCCACAGACTATTCTGAGCACGTATAGGATTGGCAAGCCACCAACGAACCCACCGTAACCCACCCCCCTAACCGGATGACTGGATGGTCCTTGTTGATTTGACAGACGAACAACTTTACTTTTAATCTTTTAAAAAAGTGTGTTCTTCAAAAGCACATGCAGTGCATTAAGCATCATCTGTTGTGTTCATGACAGACAGTGCACACACTAAGAAAAGTACAATATTTTGAATCAGATAAATCCATATTTATTTTGAACTACATAAAAATGTAAAATCTTAAGTAACAGAGTTACCATCTTTGATCCACTCCAGTCTAAATCCGGTGAATGTTTCAGATTCATCTGTTTTAAAATGGATATAAAGTTTATTTGTGGATGAACGGAATGGTTGAGGAACATCTGGGCCACACAGGTGGGTTGTGTTGGAACCATCAGTTATCTGTAAATAATATTAATTGTTGAATATGAATTAGAGATGCTATATTTATTTGTCTCATTAGTAATGTAGTTATAAAAAAAAGTATAAGAATATATCCTAACAGTGCTTCCAAATTTTGAAACATTGGCTACTGGTGAGAGTTCCCAGTGTGGATGGACACAGAAAAAAGTCTTACAGAGTGTGCTCATTTGAAGCAATAGCGCCAAAATTATGGAACAGTTTGCCTCAATCTTTAAGAGAAAGTGAAAATGATAAAAAAAATCATTTAAGAAACATTTAAAGAATTTTTTTTTAAATGGATTTAAGAACACCAGAGGGCAGTGAGCATGCTTAAAATAGCATGGATACAAGCGCTATATAAATATCCAATCAATCAATCAAGTTTCCCATTTGGTTAGGCACTAGTGACAGATTTATTTATTATTTTTCTTTTTTATTTGCTTTTAAATACTCAATAAATATTATTGAATCTGTGACAAGACAATTCCATTATAAGATTAACTGTTTCCATTTACTGCAGACATTGTTTTTATTGTTATGAAACAGTTTTAAAATTAGAAAAAAAAAGTAGTCCAACTTTGTCTTAATAGAGAATAAGTAGAATTATATTTGAAGAAAAAAATAATTAGGCTAAGAAAGTGTGGGTGTCATCTTTTATTTACAAGACAATCTTGTTTATTTACTGTGAATGTCATGCTGTATTAAAAACATGATCTTGTTTATTTTAGCCAGTTCTTATTTTGTATGGACAAAAAAAATTTTTTATTTAACTTAGTTGATGATATGTTTAATCAACAAGAAAAACTATTTTTTTAAGGTGGTTTTCTTTTTTAATGGAAAAGTAAACAGTAAATCTAAATTCCTTTAAGGTTGATGTCATGTTTTATGGACAAGACAATCTTGTATATTAAAGGTTTATGTCATGTATTGATGACAAGATAATCTTATTTATTTAAATTTGATTTCATGTTTTATGGACACAACTATATTTTTATTAAAAGATTATGTCATGTATTATTGACAAGATAATCTTATTTATATTAGATTGATGTCATGTTTACTGGAAAAAATAATTTTGCTTATTTTAGGTTGATTTCATTTTTAAGGGATAGCACAATCTTGTATATTAATGACATATGTTATGTTTTATTGAAAAAACGTTGATGTTATATTGTATGGACAAGACAATATTGTTTATTTAAGGAGGATGACATATTTTATGGGCACAAAAATCTTGTTTATTCAGCATTTATGTCATGTTGTAAGAAAAACACAATCTTGTTATTTAAGGTAACATGCCATTCTGCTGATCATTACTGTCAGAAATAATGCTCTGAAACACACTTTCTTGATGTGTACAACACAGCTTAACAACACTATAAAGAACTTTTTTTTAAAGCTTGGTGATTGAAAAAAATATTGTTTTTCATGCAAAAATATGTGATAAATTTCTACAAACCTCCAGATAATCATTATAGCAATTTGGTTGATGTTCCAAAATGAATGCAGCAAATGAAACATTTATTTTGTTTCCTCGAGGTACTTCAATGGTCCAGTTGCAGTTTTGAAAATGTGGATAATTATTAGGAAAATTTGGACTTTCAATAGCACCATACTGGCCAGTTAATGTGGTGTTGCAATCTGGAAAGAAATTGGTAACAAAAAAATAAGAATGACATTAAATATATGTTTCAATTTAATTATTAAATATTAGTATTAATAAATTCCTCATATTATTTAAACATAGTAGTCTTTTGAAGAGCTTCATTGTTCCAATTTTCAACACTGATTTTTTAATACTAAATATAATTTGAACTCTGGTTCGGTACGTTGCTGCATCCATTTACTGGCATATGTGCAACGGTTGGGGAAGCGATGTTGCCATTCTAACGGCTCCTAGCAGATGTCAGGGCAGTCTTGAAGCTTTCAATCAATGTCAAGTTCACGGCGGCATTGTCCAGGTTGTTCCAAGCGATTATGGTGCGTGGAAAGAATGATTGTTTACATTGTACTGTGTTACTCCATGGCACAGTTAAGAATTTGCTATTGTTCCGGGTGTAATTTCTCATGGAGTTGTCAGAAGTTAAGTCAGTGTTTAGTGACTGTTTGGCTCTAATTAATCGACCTGGCTTCTGTGGGGTGAGATAATTGTTTCCTGGGATTGCCGGCATTAGCCCCATGACCACTTTATATAAGAATGTTAGAACTCTTATAAAATCAATATTATTCACAAGTTAATAATTCAATTCTACTATGTCAAATAATTGTCATATATTACAAGCTCAGGGATAAGCCCACACTTAATTCCAATCATAAAGTCTCATTTTTTTAAGGTATGAAGTTGGTTGTAAATCAAAATGGCTGTTATATAATTGCTGCATTGGAGAGAAATTAACTAAAAGTTGCACTGAAAACAAAGGATTGGTGAGATTTTTTTTATCCTCGTTGTTCCTTAGATACTGATTAAGATTTAAAATTATCAAAATATTATAGTTTGAAATAAAATACACTTACTTGTAAAGTATTGAGCCCTGAATCCTCGTCCTGCCATGTTATAGTCAGTTTTATATTTAATCCACAACTTGTTGGTATTTGAAGTGATGGGAAGAGGAAGTGTTGTACCACACAATCTTGATATTTGTCTGCCTGTCTGACCACCATCATAAACCTGCACAAAGTAAATTTAATGAAAACAATTTATTATAAGAAAACTTCCTTTCTATTTTATTTTAAAATTTTGTTATATGAATAAAAAAGCTGCGCTGTTCCAATGTAGTTATTCTTAATTTTAAAAGACAGAAACTCTTTTGGATTAATCTTTTTCATATATATATATTATATATTTATTTATTCATATAACATATATATATATATATACAGATAAATATCTAAATATATACATACATACATAGATATATATATATATATATATATATATATATAATATACACATACATACATATATAAACAAATAAATATATATATGTATAGGCCTACATATAATTATATATATGCAGACCCCTTTACCCTCAAACTTTTAAAATCGTACATCGTCTCAAAATCGTACAATACAGTATCTTGTGAATAAAAATACAGCCTACATTATGTCTATAACTACTCGTATAGCATCATCAGTGTAATCGAGTAAAGCTGGCGTAAAAAAATGGAACGCACCGTAAGAGATAATTATGGCTTAAAATTAGGTCATACAAAGTAAACAAACGCAAGGAGGGGCCATCTATATAGCACGTACCGGTACCCTTAAAAGTCAAATTATGTACCCCCCTTCCCCCCAGTTGAACGCCTACTTTTTTTTGCTTACTTTCTTTACGCCCCCCCCCCCCCCAAATAACAATAATAAAAAAATTACAAATCCATTACATTATATATTGTGATGTTATTATTGTTACAGTAAACAAAATGTGACACGGGTTTTTGGTCAGCCCATGCTCGAAAATCATCTTTAGAAAGGAACTTATTTCAAAGTGTACTTGTAAGAATTTCACACAGAGAGCCTCGTGAAAACCTAATAAGGCATAGGAGCCGGCAAACGAACATTTTAGAACAACTGGCACAGCCCATATGTCACACGCGCGCTGACTAAACATTACTAATTACTGTAACAGTTGAATAATGTATTTTATTTAAAAACCATCTCTAGTTTTCTCTTTTTTTCACAATCGCGGTTCAGACGAACAAAATAATTATGTAACAAAACTCCGTCACAGGCTTGGTAGCAGTCAAAGGTGATGGTGAGTGAAGTTGTCGCTAGTGCGAGCCTAAATATTACTGTTGACACAGATAGCTAGTTCACTGTGACAAAACAACATGACCATCACGATCAAAACAATACATTGCGGTGATATTTTTATAACCTTTGACACTCCTACCAATCCCCCTACCCATGTGTCTCCTATGCCACAAATTTCCTTGACAACCCCCACCTCCCCATCTGTGCATACATACTATATAGTAGGATGGTACCAACTTTAAAAAAAAATTACAACCAATCATTTTTCTCGGTCCATTCACTGCCTGATCTTTTTTAGAAAGGGCTAAAACTTCCAAAACCGAAAAAAAAAATTTAATCGGAAAAAAAAAAAAATTCACCTGGTCTCTGAAAATCGTAGTTTTGGCGGGTCTCGGCGTACAATCGTAAAAAACATCTAAAAATCGTCCATTGTACACCAAAATCGTAAAAGTAAACAGGTCTGTATATGTAATAGAATGCAATCAATTTGTACTTTTTAATAATAAAAATTCTATAGACTTAACTGGACATTGAATGTTTATATTTTACACTGTTGTTTTATAATGCAACTATATATCTGCTATGTTATTTTTATACTAGAATAAGATTCAATAAATCAATGATGTTTCATAATAGACAAACCTCTATGTAATCATAACAGTTTGGAAAGGAACCTTCAACATCTAAATCAACAAAAACAAGAATGATTTTACTCCCTCGGGACACACCGATAGTCCAGAAACATTCAGAATTGTGATTGTAGGCGCCTGGGTAATTAGGTGAAACAAAAGCACCAGTAGGTGTTGTCATAAGTCCACCACATCCTAAAAACAAAGATATTAAAATCTCACAATTTGTAAATAGGCACCTACACTGCAGAATCAGAATGAAATTTGTGCAAACACGCAAATGACCTCAGATTAAAATCGTATTCAAACCTATTCAATATTTAGACTAGTAAGAGCTCAGAGTAAGCCCATGCAATGGTTAAAAAAACTGTAAAAGTTGAGAGCCCAAGAATTTCAAAGAGAGTTAGTATACTGGGAAGACAGAAGAACTGCTTTAAAGACACACTGTAAGCATCTTTGAAAGCATTTCACATCCTTGCATTTTCCATACACATGAGCACAATGCAAAATGATGAGGCTAAACAAAATACAAACCAGAAAAGCCTGAGTTAATTTTGTACCTGGATTTGTCTCATCCATCCCCTGCACCTGAAAATTTCATACCAGACTTGACCTGAGCACCCATAGACAAATTAAGGCCCATCAATAAGCCAATGTTTAAAATGGCCAGGATTGACTTTCGATGGATGAACTATCAATTTCATATATCAATAAATGGTGTGTGTTAAAAAAATATTGCTTTTTAAAATAAACATCATTAGTGTTTCAATTTTTAAATTTATAAGAGTTTTTTTAAGGCATATTTTAAGTCCAAAAGTTTGCCAGCAGTAGTGGGAGCTTCTCTATTTGGTTATTCCATTTATTTAATTATTACAGTATTTTACCATGTATTACAGCATTTATTATATGAAACTAAAATGCAATGTCAAATTTTCATGCATTCTGGTAATTTCCTTCCTTAGTATTATTAATAATACAACACTAATTAACACAAAAAATTTTTTTTTTTAATAAAAATGTCAAAATCGTTACATTATTGTAATAATATTGAAAATTGAAAATTGAAAGTGATCCTATTTTTATTTATTTTTACAACAAGTGTTTGTGCTCATTAATCTCCTTTATAGCTTTTTAGCAGTCCAAACGTCTTACATTTTCTTTATTCTATATGTTTGTGGTGGAAATAATGTAACACAGACCACATTGCATGAACAATATTTCACAAACATTATTAGGCTAACAATATTACACAAATAATGACATTATGTCTTATTAAAATGTCTTTTGCATTATCTCCAGTTACCTGTGGCCCCAGAGCTGTATTCAAGATGAAATCCTCTCTTTTGTATTGAATGGTCAGATTTAAACTTGAGATATAATCTATTGCTGTGAGATATAAAGGGTGCAACCACTGGCTGATTGCCGCACAATTTCAGCAAAGATGGAGATGACAAGTAACCTCCATTCCTGTCAAATTTTTAAAATAAAGAAAAGGAATTGATGTTCTGTATAATCCCCAAAAATTGAAACAAATTAGAATGAAACAATTCTACACATTCATAACTTTAAAACTTAATAAAAGTACATCCTTTTTTTTATATTTCTTCATAGAAGAAGACACATTTCTTTAGTATATTTTCAACATTGTTTAAGTAATCAAACTCAAACATTCAACATTTCTTATAACAAATGTTTAAAAAGTAAATCTCTGACACTTGATTACACCAAAGAAATTCGCATTTTCCTACCTGATATCCAAATAATCATGAGGGCAGCGATCAAATGGTCCCTCCAGTTCAAAATCTGTTATGTTCACAAAGATTTGACTGCCTTCTGGCACAGTTATAGTCCATTCACATTCTCTGTCATGTGGATAGATCCCCGGATAGTTGGGGGAAGTCACCACACCTGCAGTTGTCCTAAGATCCGAGCCACAGACTAGGGGAAAACCATGAATAGAGCATTGAATATTTACTTAAGAAGCAACAATTGCTGCCAGGGATATTTCAATTCAGGGAAACTGCCATAAATATCAAGATGTATTTCAATGTCGTAAATAAAGCACGATAAGAAGAACAACTAAAGAAAACAAAATTTATAACTTAAGACTCTCAAACATGTAATTAAGACTTAGAACTAGATGAACTGTCAGCTAAAATTTGTTCAATTCATTTTCACCATAAGCCTACATGGTTGACACTAAAATAATTCTGTGGGAGGATCTAGAGTTCTCCCTCATATATCATCTATGTGGATGCAAAATATAATATTTTTGTTTAAATTGTACTAACATCTGAGATTGCACACATTTTTTAAAAAATAGAATAAAATTGAATCATCACACCAATCATCATGGTTAATACGCACGACTTGATGTCAGGTAATAAAATTTTTTTTGTTAAAGAACACACAAAATATTTAGATCTTGGTGAGATGTAGGTAGAAGAACACTTACTGTGTGACTGATTGATAGCCACAAAGTTGGCACGAAATCCTTCTCTGGAGGTATCAGAGTCTGTCTCCATGTACATAACCATGACATTATCTAATGATGTTAGGAAAGGTGGTGCACTTGAACCACAGTATCTTGAAATATAGAAGACAATAAGCTGTTTTCTAAGGACTAGGGAGAAACTTTACACATGAGGGGTCAAAGAGTTTTAACAGAATTAGAATTTGATCCTTAAGTCTAACACACAAATGATGTATGAGCAATGAGATCAAATTTACTTAAGAAACTTCATGCACATAAAATAAAAGGTACAATCAACTTTGTTGCTAACAATAATATGTATATGAAACCTATGTCTAGTATAGCTGAGTCTTTACCTCAACGACTGTGCTAATTTTATATTACAATCAGCTCTTTTTAAAACATAAACTAATAGTTTCATAAACTGAAATTTAAGTTATTAGTGGGGAAACTTAAGATGTTTATCTTGCACAATTCTTTATCTCTACTATTATAAACTGAAAAAAACATCAGAAAACCCAAATGAATTAACGTAGGAGTAAAAATAATAGAAAATATTCTAACCTTCCTAGCCGGCTACCTTCAAACATTGTGGAATTATTATAGACTTCCAAAAAATCATGAATGCATGTGTTCCCATAATATATTGTCTCAAAGCTGAACATCTGAAACGTAAGTCTTATAACATGGCCGGGGTCAACTGTGATATACCAAGTACAGTTGATTCCATGAGGATACTCATTAGGATGCCGAGGACTGCTAATATTTCCTGAATTGGCATTGATCACACCACCACACTGGCTGGAGCCTAAAGTAGTCAAGAAAAAAAGACACTTTATTTGCATTAAAAAATTAATCTCAAATGAGTTTGAACTTTCATTACTAAAAGTTCAAGATTATAAAAATAATAGGTGATATTATGTTTTCTTTTAAAATCATTAATATTAATTTTGCTTGTGTTTGTGGCTGGAAAAATTTTCGGACTTCTAATTAATCCATTTTCCATCAACCTTTTGTGCTGAAACTTGGCAGATTGACTTGTTGCAAATGACAAAACATTCTGTCAAATTTTCAGTCTCATTTCCCAACCCCAAATCCAAAAATTCAGTTTTTCCTTATTTCATAGAGAAGACAAGGAAAAATGATGACACCGATTTCAAAAAATAAGATTCTTGTTAACTGCGCTAAAAGAGATTCTTTTTTTTTTTTTAATTTTGTCTGCATTTGGTGTGTAATAGTTTCTTTTGTTTTTTCTGAAATAGTTGGTGAAATAAATTAATATAGTCCAGGGGTGTGAAAAAAAATGTGCAGTTGCCAGCCTTGAGTGAGCGCTAATTGGGATTCTTATAAAGTGTTACTTGTATGCATGTTTTGTTAAATTTTCAGCCCCACCCCCACATTGCTCAATATTACATTTTATAAAGAATTTATTTGAAAAACTTTGTTTTAAGTGGTTGTTTAATTTTATCATTAAAGTTTATATACAACTTTTCTTTCTTCATGACAAAATTTTTGGAAGGCTTATTGATTCACTACCCATCAACCTATCATCTTGCAACTTGTAACATAGACTTGATGCCAATGAAAACACATTGTATCACATTTTCAGCCCCATTCCCCTACCCAAATCCCAAAAATAAATTTTTCCTTTTTTTCAAAGGGAAGATGAAGGAAATATAATGACACCGACTTCACAATTGGTGGATCATTAGAATATTAATATAATTCAATGAAATGAAAATATGTTAAGTTACGAGCCACTGGGGGAGGGGGGGGGGAGCACTAATTGGGATTCTTATAAAGTGTGTTACTTATATGCATATTTTTTCAAATTTTCAGCCCCACCCCCAACTGCTCAATATTTCATTTTTCTAAGGATTTATATGAAAGGCGGATTGTTTAATTTGTACCTAAGACTTTGTTTGTGTTTTGTGTTTGGCTATATCGGGATAAGTATTCATTCAGTTTCTATAATTTTTAAAAAGGAAGCAACATACCTTAGCAACAATACAATGCATTTATTTATAAACTTTCAGAAATATTGTGCCTAAAAAATGTTGCTGAAAATTATGATATAGTTAAATACCTGCACCAACAGCTGTATAGGTAGCTTGGAATCCAGTGCCTTGCACAGAACTATCAGTAACAAACTTGACAACCATCTGATTGCTTCCTCCTCTCACATCCTCAGGAGTATTGCTTGTACAAAGCCTATCACCAATTTGATTACCTGGAGCAATAATGTTGTCATACACCTGGTGTCAGGAAAAAATGTCATCAATTAAAATAATTTGAAATTTAAGAAAACTTTTAATGTGCTAAATATGTTAATCCTTTGAACTCAAGATCCTGCTTTATAAGTCTGAATGTTAAAAATACATACCCCTCTAGACAGATGATTCAGTCTACCATACTTAACCCTAGATGGAGAGTCCTAATTTAATATTGTGTTTTTAATACTAAGATCTGGGTTTTACCACATTCCTTGTGAATGTTTATTGTCATGGATGTGCCCATATAAGTGTTGTTTTTTTTATGTTTCATTCATGTTTTTTAATGTATGGGTGTCACAAGAATTGATATTCTTAAGAACTTTAACCAGACCAGGTTTATATTATGATGTGGCTATTGGTAGTTTTCTATAAAAAACTACTAATTGGTGATAGATTGATGTAGTCAGTAGGCCCTATTGGTAGTCACTATTTTTTTTTTTAATTACATCACTGAAATCACTCTTATTCTTAAGTAGGTATGTATGTGAAATTCCCACACACCAATAAAATATGTTGTAAAAAAAATGTGTGCTGACGTTTTGGTCAGGTCGTGATGCACTTCAAAATTTATTTTTTGTGACTAGTCTTATAATTTCACTCCAAATCTGATTTTCAAGACGTAATAGTGATTCCTAGACGCTAAATTAATTTGTGTTATAGATAATTAATTGACCCAACAATGACCCAATTGACTAATAATACTCATTAGGCCTATAAGCCTATCTCCCACCAGAAAAAAATCAAGAACGCGAGGGCCGGGGGGTGGTTCCTAAACAGAGATTATCCAAAGCTTCCGTTATCATCGTTAGGCCTAATCACGTTATTATACAGTACAAGTACTTCATAATTTTAATCATAATAGTTAACACACATAAAATGTTTACAATAAATTTATTTCTCAGCCTCAGCAGGATTTTATTTTTCAGATGTGCACATATTAATCTAATTTGGCAAAAAATAAGCTGGTATAATTTTTTCAGAATATGATCCCCTTAACCCCAGTATCATTCATCAGTCCATCTATATTAGGTCTATATTATAAATTATAAATATATATATATATAACTCTTTTTTATCACGACAGCATGTTGAAACTCTTCTAAAGCTTTGATGGCATTTTCCAAATCTTTGAAAGTATCAAAATAGCAATTTAATGCTAAAATTCTTTCAGAATTCATTATTGGTGTTATCACATGTACTGAATAACAATAAATGAGCGTCACTGAAAGCGGGTTTTTAAAATTGCGGTTGTGGTTTGATTTGATTGGCTGGACAACCAATAGCACTCTAGGAGCTATTCGTTTACTGCAAATAGCTCTATAGAAGTTATTGGTTGTAAACTACCAATAGACACTTTATTAAACTATAAATTAGACATGGTGGTAGAATGTTTTCTTTATATGATACATTTTTAGTAGTAATTTACTAATCATAATTCCAACAGACCAATTTGAATCAAATTAAGTAAATCATAGCTAATGTTTTTATTCCTGGAATTTCATTTTCTCGCTGTCTGTTTGATGTAAATTTCAAACCCCCACCCCACCAGGAGCCTAGTGCTCAAAAGTTTAACTCATTAAAATGCGGCATTTTTCTGCAACCACTTAATTTAAACTTTGATAATAAAAAAATGATCCGTAGTTTTTATTAATTGTTTTATAAACAAACCTCAACATAATCAAAACGACAGTTGCCGCCTTCTAAGTCAAAGCTATTAAAACTTAATAAAATACTGTGGTTTGGGGGTACTTGAATGTTGTAAGTGCACTCGGCATCTGTTGGGTAAATGTTTGGCCAATCTGGTGAGTGAATCTGACCAGATGAACCAGTGAAGATTCCTCCACATCCTGAAAAAAAAATGAAGTGCATTGTGGTAGGGTGACTAACCTGCCTCTTCTCCATCATCCCTATGTGATAATTTTATTGCATTAAAAAAAGGAATTTAGCCATATGTATATTGCCATTATTTTTATAACAATGAACATTACTCTAACCTGAAGACCAAACAGCTTTAAATCCTCTACCAGACATCTCTGCAACAGATCGCAGCTCAAGATACATGACATTAATGGAACTACTTATTTGCGCTGGAGTTGCTGCTCCACAGAAATTTCCCAAGATAGGTGCTGTTTGATTGTGTCCATCACGAACCTGAAATTTATAAATACAATGTGATAGTTAATTTACAACACTTTAGAATTGGGTGGGCAACTTGCGGCCAGCTGGAAGGTTTAATGCAGCACTCCGTACCTTCCAAGACTGGATAATGCATTTGTAAAACTTTTTATCTTTAGCATTCAATTGTTTTTACTTTGTTTTTCCCATTCATAAAAATTTTTCATTTATAAAATGTATACAGAAAAAAATTAGAACTTAATAATAAAAAGTATTTCAAATAAGAAAATGATTTTCAATGCAAATTTTTTAAATATTGCGTGAGGTTAAGTGCATTGAGAAGTCCCCCAGTGACAATGTGTTTGTAATGGGGATTTTGACAAACAAAGTCAGCTGTTGCTAGAAGAATGAGAACAGACATTATTGAAAGCTGCATTAAATCAATCAATTTGTGAATGAAATAATTTCAGTTGCCACTAACCATCAACAAATGGAAGGTGCTAATTGGCTATTTTCATCATCCACCCATCATAAGGAACTACAACTTGGCCATTCAAATACCTCATCAAATAATCAAGAACTGAGATGTCAACACTCCAACAAACTCCATCAGGAATGTCCTCACACTTTCTGCTTCTAAATTCTGGTGTAGTAGTTATACAGCTACATAACCTGAATCCTAACAAAGTACTGCACAACTGAGAAACAGCTGGGTCACAATTTCATTCAGATGCCAAATGCATGAATTTTGTTTTCTTTCCATTTGGGATCCATCTTACAACACTATCGTTTAGTTTAACTTATTGAAAATTCCTCATAATTCCGGCTTATGCAATCACAATAAACATATCACATGGACAAACATTTAATCACATCGGTATTGGTCTACAGACTGAAATTTATTATCAAGTAGTCACCTCTACATTGCATTTTCCAGATCTGGGAACTGAGCCAAAAAGTAATTCCTGCATTTTTTTAAAATACTCTACTGCTTATTTGTGGACTTATAATGGGATGAATTTTGGAAGACTGTCATTTATAACATAAATAAATAAATATAATTTGGCATGCCAATGTAATAATTATTCTTGTTCTATATTTTGAGGGCCCACGATCAATGTATGTAATTATATGTGGCCCGTGGCAAAATATTGTTGCCCATTACTGCTTTAGTCAATTTATCATTAATTTTGTAATAAATTTCAATGATAATCATTGTTCCAAAGGAAGATTAAATTTTGTTATTGTCCCAAGAGAGATCTAAGAATTGTCCCACAGAATTCTAAGGCTATTTAATTTCTGTGATATCTTTGTGTTGTCTCAAAGGGATATCTAATTGTTGTCACAAATGGAATTTAAATTTTCTATGATCTGACTGTAGTCTGAATTATTATCTTTGTTTTGTCCCAAAAGGAGATCTAAGAATCATCCAAGAGAGATCTAAGGTTATCCCTATGATGTCTTTGTGTTGTCAAAAGAGATATAAAAGTGTTGTCAGAGAGAGTGATCTAAGCAGCAAGAGATCAAAGGAGAGAAGGATCTAAGCAGAGGGAGATCAACGGTTGTCTAAAAATGATATCTAAATGGTAACCCAAAGGCATAATTATAAAATATAATATTTTAGAGTACTGTTGAATGAAAAAAATTAAATATATTTTCAAGAAAAGAAATTACAACACATTTCATTGGCCAACTATATAACAGAAAATTTAAGGTGAACAGGTTAAAGTTCAAACAAAATTCTAACAATTACCATATTGTCACACTATGTTTAATTATGTTAATCCTTAACATATAAACATTGACTAAGACAGTAGATGCTAATGAGTCAAAATAAAAATCTAAACTTAACAAGTACTACTAACAAGACAATAAAATTGGATTAAGAGCAGATGAGTGAAATGTTGACATAAAAGAAGAACTACAAGTCTAAACTTTTTATTTATTTAAAATTACTTCTCATTTCAACTGTTCTTTAAAATCATAATTTAAAAAATTAATTAAACAAATAATTTTATTCAACAAAACTTCTAAATCATAAAATACCTTGCCCTAATCAGCTTCCCTCTTTCCCCTACTGCTTAACAAACAGACAAACAAAACAACCCCACTTACAACAAGAGAATTATCCATGCATTGAGATGGTGAAAGCAGATTAAATTCTTGGAAAGACAGCACAACAGAATAACCAGTAGGGACCCAAATGTTCCAAACACATAGCATGTTCCTCCTGTAACTTGATGGGTAGCCAGGAGACATGACCTCGCCACTTCGTCCTGTCAAATTTCCTCCACATTCACCCGCTGAAATTAGGTATTGTATTTTGTAATTTAGTTATAGAAAACAAGTTTCTTACATTTCCAAAGGTCATTATAGTTTATTGTTTTCACCTGAACTTGAAGAAAAAATTTACATAAACGTAAAAAAATATGCGGCCGTTCTTATAGGTTTGTACATTCAACCCTTTCTTTTAACTGCACTATTTTATTTCATATAAGACCTCATCACATCAGTTAATACCTTCTTATGATTCTTCTATTAACCCATCAAGAATGGCAATTTTTAAAGCTCAATCCAGATCAAGGTTTCCCAAGACACATTATCAAAATTTTATAATTAAATCTATACATTTACAATAGTTGTTTTTTTTTTTCACATAAGTGGTGACTTGCTCTATTTTAATATTACAAAAATAAAGGTATATAAATGCACATAAATTGACATATTTACAATTATCTGTGTTGATCATGAGATGTATGTTATAATATTTCACTATTATCATATGACCATATTCCAATTACCTGTTGCTGCATATGTGATACTGAATCCTCTATCACTTATTTCTCCATCAGTATGAAATCTGACAAATGCAAATGGACCAGTTGTTCGAATAGGAGGTGGAGGTGTCACGGAATTACAGAACCGCTGCAAAATTGGTGCATGCTCTGTTTGACCATCATGAATCTAAAGCAAGATGATAGGTATCATTAACTACAAAGAAATGATTGTTAAAAGAGTGAAAATCGAGGTAACATTACTATTTTGTTGTACCTTTGTAAATTGATATATTAAGTCTCCTTGAAAAATGGTAGAAGAATTATATTTTTCCTCAAAATAACTAAGGCCATAATTTTTTATCATTAAGTTATTATGAAAATAATGTAAAATCTTATTATGTTGATTAGTTACATGTTGATGATAAACTAGGCCTAATAGGATTTGCTAAACATGGGATTTATTAAACAAGGGGTTTACTAAACATGGGATTTACAGTTACCTCCAAATAGTCATAGCAGGCAGAATGCGCCTCCAAAGACACTTCAGCAAAGTGAAAGTCTATAACACTTCCAGGACGAACAGAAATAGTCCACACACAGTCACTGTTGTGAGGGTAAGATGTTGGGTAACCAGGACTTCTGATTGCACCATGATCTTGACCCATAAGGCTGTACCCACAAACTTTTTAAAAACAAAATTGAACTAAAATATGTACCGATGTCAAAACATACTGTGATAATAGATTTCTTAAAGCTTTAAGAAATGACACTTTTTCTTCCATTCTCATTAATGCGGGGAGTGTGAAAAGATGGGTTCTTGCTTGGATGAGATTCATTGAAATTGTAATAGATCCTCTTAGATTATCTATAAATCTTAAAACAAAGAATACAATAAAGTACTAAGAATAATCAATTAAAAATTTTTTTTGTTGTTGAAATTTTCAGTAAATATACACATGCAACAAACAATGCTAGTACCTGGTACATGAGATGTCCAATTGACCGTAAAGCCTAAGCTGCTAATGAAATGGTCCGAGTGAAACAAGAGGGAAACCTGATTTTGTGTACTATTTATAGACTGTCCATTTAGAGGGTTGACAACACAATATCTGCCTATCAATCGAGCTGAAGAATCAGGACCATCATTTACTTGAAGATAGTTGTCTTGACAGTTGTTTGTAAGCTCCACGGAAAATATTGGAAATGTGATTGAAAGAACCTGAGTTTTTAAAAAATGACACCAACACCATGAGTAAAGTGAATTAACAGAAATGGAAATTAATGAAAGAATTTATGGGAAAACCAGAAAAGAGGACACAACAAAAATGTGGGCAAGAGGCTTTCTTAGCGAGAAAAAAAGAGTAAATACATTTTTTTTAAATTAAAATAAACTCTAAGCTGCAATTTAGTATCCGTGAGGACAGCAATAGGAATGGGGATGCTGTCCTCTCTGATACTACTATTTTAACTGTTTATATTTTTTCTATTGTTGTTTGCTCGCTAAAAAGGCTTTTTGTCGAAACGTTTGTTATTTTGTAGTGTCTTTTTTCCTGGGTTGCCATACCTTGTTTCTATTATTTCACTCTACCTATCCTGATCGTAGTCTCTCCTCGCTTATTATCATTATCAGAATTCGAGAGCATTTATGTTCAATCATGGAATGAATATATATACACACCTTTCCAGGAGTTGTGATAATGAACCAATTACAATTGACACCATGTGGGTAGTTAACACCTGTTTGCCTAGGATATCTAAATGAACCAGCTTCACTTGTCAGATGACCTCCACATTCTGCGGAATTATTTGATACTAAAAGTTTATATATGAAATGAGATAATATTTAAATTTAAAAAAACTCTCAGAATAGTTTTAGTGCCGTTTCATAGTCATGCATTTGATGATGTTCATTTTAAGTCTACATAATATACATTTTAGATATTTATCTCCTTTCTTTAGTGTATTGAAATAAAGAATTATAATGGAATGTTTTCATTTCATTATCTTATGAAAGTATGAACAATTTCATAAATAAAGACCGAAAAAAATAGTTAAATTGGACAAATTATTTAATTCATGATTAATTCAATCATATAATGCTAAGACACAAATTAATATTTTCCAAAGATTCAAACAATGTCAAGCCATGAGTGAATGAAAATAATGTAGTAGTGAAATCTGCCTCAACAACATTATTGTTGTTATTTTTATCGTATTTTTTAATGACAAATGCATACAGACCAATTGTACTTTTTATTTTTGTCTTATTCAGGTTTTCCCAAACTATTTCCTCACTATTTCATTGAGAAAGTTAGGATGACAACAAAAGCTAAAATGATTTTTTCCTGATTTTTGCCATTGAACATTTGTGAAGAGGATTTGCATTTTATAAAAAACTAGAAAGAGCTTCCCTTGATCATATAAATTTAAACCTCTGTGTAGCCACTTCTAGTAATGAAAGGTATACTAAAGAGCTAGGAATTTTATTTTTTATAAAGAACTCACTAAAAAAAGTTAATGAGTTTGACATTATATTAAAAATGGCAATGCAGATAGTTCAAATGTTCCCTAATGATTACATCCATTGTCTAGAATAAACTTAGCCGAATCCTTCAACAAAATGAAGTTGAGCTCTTAAATGAGTAACAGTCTAGTCATAAAACAGTGTTTTTTTATGTTATGGCAAATATTCATTTACATCTCATGGAGTCTTCCCATTAGTTCCTATGATAATAGTTTTACCTTGCTGAGGCTGGCCACAGTTGGGTCCAGTATAATCACTGTTGCATACACATGTGAATCCAGTTCCTTGCTGGGTACATATTCCACCATTTAGACAAGGATTGCTGGCACAGACGTTGGTAGTTATGTTACAAGTTGGTCCTGAGTATCCTTGGACACAGTTGCAAGTAAACTGAAGCTGTCCCAAGGGCTGTTTACAAATAAAAACATTTTAATACACATTAAATCATCAAAAATAATTTTTGTCTGATATTTTTCAAAATATGTGCTAAGACTTAATTAAATCTGCTCTTTTGAAAATACTTTTTGAAATGCTAAAAAGTAAGAAGAAGAAATTCACACGTTTTTTTTTACTTCATCATTTAGCAACATACTCATAGTGTTAAATAAATATCTAAATTATAAAAGTATAATTTTTTTTTTAATATTTAAAGATTAAATGAATACTTACGGTACAAGAACCTCCATTTTGACAAGGGTTCAAATGGCAAGCTCCAAAACTAGATATTGGCACACATCCTTGAGGGCCATGCCCATTTCCAGCATATCCATCAGGGCACAAACAAATAACCCCAAGTCCACCTGTGATTTCAAAGTATTAACAAAGTGATATCTTTGGAAACAACAATTTATATGTAAGTTTATATAAAATGGAAAATCTGGACAACTTTTGAGATGATACATTTTGTTTAGTCTTAAGGTAAGACATTAAAGTGTTTTCAATGGTAGGAATATTTAAAATTTTATAATAATAATAAAATTCATTTGAAAAATCACGCTTCATCCTCAAAGCGAGGTACAAAAACAAAGCTGGGAGATAATGACTAGCTGGAAAAGATGGTAGACAACTTCACCCCAGAAGGTGTTTGAGATGAGTTTTTTAATTTGTTTTGAAGGACTCAATTATCTCTGCTATGATTGCCCATCTGAAAAGTTAAAATACTTCCAAAAAAAAATAAATAAATAAAAAGTAAAATAAAAAGTTTTATTTCTTAATGCACACTTACAGCAAAAAAGTTATTTGATGATAAATTAATATTTGCATATGAAAAGTAAAAGATTATGTGAATAAAAACAAGTTTAAATAATCATTGTGTGTTGATGTGTCTCAAAATCATTCAGTTAATATAATATATAAAATCAACTTACTGTAATTCTGACATTCTGCGCGTGGATCGCATCCACCATTGTTTGTTGAACACACTGGAGAACTGACACATGTACCTGCCCTTTCTTCATAGCCTTATATTAAAGAAGAGCAAATCATACTGAATATAAGAGAGTTCATCTCATACAGTTTCTTCGAGGTATGGGTGAATTATCATTCTGTCGTCAAACTTTTCTTTACATTTGAAAGGATGGGGGTGGTAAAAAAAGATCATAACAATTTTATTGCAAGACAGATTAATTATGTCTGGTGTGTATGTGTGAAATTATTTTTTATTAGAAGCATTTAAATTTCTGTACTTTATTCAATTCTTCTTTTACAAAGAGCAGCTTACCTTCTTGACAGTGCCCACACCTCATTGAACCCACAGTGTTGACACAGTCAACCCATGGATTTGTTGAGCATCCACCATTGTTTGTCAGACACTCATTTATATCATAGCATGTGAAGCCATTGCCAGTGTACCCTGGAGTTATATATATATAAGGGGAAGTAACTAAAGGAAAAACACAATCTCTCACTGACAAAATTAGACACAGAACGACATCGCATGATCTGACCGTGACAAATACAATAAATTCTAACACAAAATACTATATTGTACCCATAAAAACATATATTTCAAAAGTTCGTCACCAGTTAACTCTATACGAGTTCAAATTGTGTCTAGGCACCTTCTCTTTAATATATATATATATATATATATATATAAATATATATTAAAACTGATTATTTAACTTACAAATATGTTAATTAAAGGAAAACAGAATTGATACTTCAAAAGTAAAAAGATAGGAACATAAGATAATGAAAACTATTTTCTCTAAGCACCTACCAGGTGGACAACTTTCACAAAGGAATGAACCAGGAATGTTGCGACATGTAACTGGTGGGCTGACAGAACAGTGTGCTCCCAAGGCACATTCATCAATATCTATAGTACATGCAGGTGACAATGATAAGTCTTGTGTCCAGCCAGTGTTACATATGCATCTGAATTTTGGCTAGGAAATGAGAAATGATTACATGATATTTCCAAAGAAATGGACGTTTTTTTTTGTAGCAATGAAATGAAGGGTTGCATTTTCAGCTATTTTAACTCATATTAATAAGATTATCATTGAAGAAATAAATCTTCATCAAATTGATAACATTTAGATTCCAATGAAATGTTAAATTGATGGGCTTTTAGTTCACAACGAGAAGAAGAAACCTGTGCTGTGGTAGTTTCATTAATGTGTAAAGATGTATTATTTCGTGTTAAAATGTATCACCTGTCCTTGCTGAGCTCTGGCTTCATCAACACAAGTGCCATGGCCACAAAGCTCAGAATGAGAGGCTTCAGAACAATCATTATGTCTTTCGCTGCAATGTATGCCATACCAATTTGATGTGCACCGACATCTGTGTTGTAAAGAATAAAAGCAAGAAAAAAATTGTTTAAACTATAAACCATAAAACTAAGTTGTCAATATAGATTTATTTGTTGTAATGTCAAGATCAAATAAATAGAAAAATATTATGTAATTCATTTTAGAAATTGCAGCAATACTTGGATTTGTGTTTGTAAAGAAAACTACATTACATAAAGGATCCTTGTGTGTTTGTACATGTAGCACCATTTTGACAGCCCAAATCTGTCCCAGGATATATAGCACACTCATTGACATCTTCAGTACATTGTGTACCCTGATATTGGATCAAAAATAACTTTATTTGGCAGTATAAAATAATTTTTAAAAAGTATGACTATAATAGTACTATACTATAGAGTCTAATACATAGACCTAAATAATAGTATACACAAAAAATCTTGTTTTTTTTAAAGATTTTTGGACTGGTAATGATATTAAAAATAACGAACAATCATAAATAGGCCTAATCACCGTGAATTTTGTCATAAATCTAGACAAACCTGCCAGTTTGATGGACATCTACAGAAGTAGCCATTGTACATGTCAACACAAGTGCCGCCATTCATGCATGGATTACTTTGGCACTCATTCCGAGTAAGAAGCTGAGAAAGAAACAAATAAATGGTTGTCAAAAAATTGAATTTACATGAATTGGCTTCAGTGACCTTATTGAACAACAAAAAATGAAGTGGTCTGTCAATGGGTTTTACAATGATTTTATTATTTTGGGCTGCAGTCACGAAACTTAAAATAACTGGTGGTCGTACAATTTGGTTTAGAATTATTGGCTTCAGTCATTTTACATTAAAATAACTGTGGTACAATGTACAGTGTGATTTACAAATTGTAATACAATCATTGGCTCCAGTCATATTTTTTTTATTATATAAAATATTTGGTGGTTGAACAATGGGTTTTACAGTGATTATATTTTTGGCAGCAGTCACATTATTTAAAATGATGCGGGGATAGTCTTTTAGGAGTAGGTGCCCTCCGTACGGCCACAGAAACAATTTCAAAGTCTAGAACTCCGTTACCGTTGCTTTCTCCGAGCCCCTACCAGTTACAATTTTTAAATTTTAAAAAACACGAGATGGTTTTAATAACCATATTTGGATTATTTAATTATATTTACACTGTGTTAAACTTAAACGCAGTGCCAGTCAGTGCACAATAATGACAACGGAGTGACAATAATTACACGCTACTTTTCACCGCACTTTTTGTTTGTTTGTTCGTAACACGAACACCGCCACGGTCATACGTCATAGTTAAATTGGTGTGATATAAAGGGAAGTAACTAAAGGAAAAACCATATCGCTCACTGACAAAATTAGACGCAGAACTACATCACGTGATCTGACCGTGACAAATACAATAAATGCTAACACAAAATAATATAAAGTCTCGATTAAAACATATATTTCAAAGGGCACTAGGCACCTGCTCTTACTGTTCAAAAGTGGTTTAGGCATTGGCTTTTGCAATTTAAAGGACTTAAGGCACTTGCTCTTGCAGTTCAAAAGGGCTCTAGGCACTTGCCCATACTCATACAAGTGGCTGGTGTTTACAGCTGCAGAAACCAGTAGCAATCATCACTCATGATGGAATTGCAGTGACCTTGACACTTCCAAGGTGAAGACGTCAGGATGAAATCATTCTCCGCGCTAATCGCTTTCATCAATAAAATATAAGGACAAGGTATGCTAAACTTGAATTCATAGACAGGACAAAAGATTTTGACGTTTCGGCTTAGAGCCTTCATCAGAAAATAAGACAAAAAGAAATATAACGAGTATCAAATGATAGTAAAAAAAAACTTTAGATATTCCCCTTTTGTTGCCAGAAGTATGATTAAATGAAGTGAAAGAATATAAATATTGGTACTGTGAAAAATAAGGTAGAGAATTTTATTTACACAACTTGAATGCAGTCCATCAATTATTATCGCTTTCATCAACTGAGTTTGCTGGTTTAAAAATCCAGATGAGGTGTAAGATACATTGCCGTCTTAAGGCATGGGCCCAGGTCCGGATTTACAATTTTAGGGGCCGTAGGCCAAAAAAATTTGAGGCCCCATTTTGAAATATAAAAAATATTGCTAGTCTTTTTTAATTCAAAAATATATATTTTTTTATATACTACTCCAAATTTTGGGGCCCTTATTTCGCGGGACCCCTAGGCCACGGCCTAGTCGGCCTGTCTGTAAATCCGGCCCTGCATGGGCCCAGTGGGCACTGGCCCAGGGCCCCGCGCTTGTAGGGGCCCCACGTTTCTAGAGGACTCACTCTTATAGAAGCATCATGCTTTACATGTTTTTTTAATGAATATTGAAATATTTTGACAATTTAATTGGATTTAAAACAAATAGGTTTATTATTTCTAGACTAAAAAGTATATTGTTTTCTGTGTCTGAAAAACATATTTAGAAGATAAATAGAACCCAAAAGTCACGGTAGATATGAGCTGAAGGCAAAAATATATAGGTGTTTAGGTATAATAATCATTTGCAGTCACTTTTAAAATCTGAAAGTCATGTTCATCATATATATATGTATAGCTCAAACACATAGATCGATTTTATTAATTGCACCATATCAGTCATTTCCAAATGATCGTTTTTATAGCGGGGCACTTATGAGTTGGAAAGGGTATACAAATACTTTATTAAAAATAATTACGTTTATTAATTTTTTAAATTATCTTTTAAACGGATCGCCACCATTACAATAAAAATATGTATAACAAATGTAGGCCCTATATGCTTCTAGGCGTATAACCCCTTAAGGGGAAAAGAAACGTAGTTTTAGGAGTGGAGCACAGAAGAGACTAAGAGCTGCAGAGGTGACAAAGAAAAAGGTTAAACTTGGAAAATTAACATCTTGGTTGAATCCAAGCGCAATAGAAGTTACTAGTTCTGCTCCTCAAAATACAGTAGCGTCATCTACATACACTATTGTATTCAACAATCCAGTTCCAGGCATACTATTAACTATTCCTCCCCTGCAAATTGCAAAAGATGAAACACACATACCTGTATCGGAAAACGAGAGTGTGATTCACGACACAGATCACAAGCTATGGAATATTAAAAATACGTGTACAGTTTAGTACTGCGTTCGCAGTGGGCCAGCATTGTGTCAGAATCATGACTGCAACCTTCCAAACTGAGGCATAGTGTACCCTCATGCTGGGCACAGCCTAAACTTAGTGGGCTTAAAAGCAGCAGTGTTGTCTACAAGTTGGAAAATTCGTTGACTTTTTTCAGCGCCTATATATACCCTTTTCTCAGTTTCTACACAGTGATTGAATGTTCTGGTATCTTCCTTTTAAGAAAATCTCTCGTTGTCGTAAAGCGTCTGTCTGATACAAGATGGTCAGCATATTTTGATGCCGTCCATACTCTGCAAGAAGGTTTCAAAAAAATTCAAGATGCGCTGGATTCTACATCAGCTGACACTGATCAGGAGGTGAGTACGAGGCGTGAGGCAGAAGGACTAAGCTGACACTAATCAGAAAGTGAGTACGAGGCGTGAGGCAGAAGGACTAAGCTGACACTGATAATGAAGTGAGTACGAGGCGTGAGGCAGAAGGACTAAGCAAGAAAATGGACAACCTGGAAACGATCTTTATGACAATTTTTTCATGCAGTCAAAATATGCTGACATACATGTAGCCATAAAACTTCTTGAGTCTCTGAACTCCTATCTTCAAGAAATTAGAGAAAAACTTAGTAATTATTAACGTAAGGGTAAGAGAATGTGTCCGGAATTGGAGTATATGAAAAGAAATCGAGGTCTATGTAGATATGATGGACCAGCAGAAGTGACAGATCGATCAATTTGATAAAAGTGAAAAGTTCAAGATCAAAACTTTTCTCCATATTTTGGACTCCCTGAACTCTGGCCTGACACAATGTAAACAAGCTTATTTTTGGATTGAACATTTACAAAATTAAAAACAATTGATTCCGATGAGCTAAATAAAAAGTGTTAAGATCTAGCTAATATGTTTCACAAAGACCTTAATAAGGATGACCTATTAAATAAATGGAAGGATTACAAGAACTACCTGGTTCTTTATGAAAATTGTGACACTATTATTGCTTTGAATGAACAAATAATTACAGACAACCTGACATCTGTATTTCCTAATTTTGAAATTGCAATCAGAGTGTTCATGTCCGTGATGATAACCCACTGTACTCTGAACGTTCATTTTCATGCTCATAAAAAATCAGCTTCGCAATACAGTGGGACAAAAACGTTTGAGCTGGCTTTCGTTTATGTGCATGGAAAATGACATCCTTAAGATCAGCGACGATAAACAAATAATAAAAAAATTCTCTGCAAAAAATTACGCAAGCCATTATGACGATTTATATGAAATAATTTATTCTTTCTATCTGTCAATAATGATACTTTATCATCCTCTAAAACTATTTATAGTTTATTTCTGATAACGTTTTAAAACTATTATTGATTTTGAATGATTTTGTTTTATGTATCAATAAATTGAATTCATCATAGTTTAACTTAATTAAATGTTTATTTTTATTTACATTTTTATTCATCTTTGTGAGTTGGTGGGAATCAGCAACTGTTTGCCCCCCCCCCCCTCTGTTTGAGCATGGGGCGAGTGCCCCCTTCGCCCCCCTTCTCGCGGCACAGGTATGTTGTGTTGCTAGGGGGCCCCCAGTGCATTGCTGTGCCCAGGGCCCCTTATGTTGTTAAGACGGCCCTGGTAAGATATGCATTTTCAGGACATTAGGCTGCTGAGTTTCTTTTTTTAAAAAAAGGGGGGGGGGGGTGTTAGAATGTTGCTAGCGAGTCCAGCATAGTTCTAAACTGTCAAAATGGTCCCGGACACGCAGCGCCGCCATTCGCAACCGGGTACCATTAATCTCAATGCTATTCGGATGTCATTTGGGGTAGTTTATTTTAGTAAAACTGAAGAATTTAACATTTCAAACGTATAGTACATTCAATTATCTTTCATTTGATACCTCATTTGGTCTTACAAACCCAACAATAATATTTTAAATCGTTTTTAATCCCAAACTCTCAATTCTGGTACCCATGTACCTATAGCCACTTCGATTTGGAAATCAATATTGCTTTTAAAAAATTGGTTTTCTACTTTTTAGTCAGAAACCAACAGGTTCTTAACTCGTAGGTCACGAACGACCCTACACGGGGGTTTGCATAAGACCATCGAAAAGCACATATATATGAAGTACCAACGAAAATAATTTTATGGTTGGGAGTCACCACAACATGAATAACTGTATCAAAGGGTCCCGGCATTAGGAAGGTTGAGAACCACTGTATTAAGGCATTCTCGTGTACAAATTTGAAAGCCTATGCAGCTCTTGTAGTTTTTAGCACAATCAGTATAGCGTCAATCGGGGTGTGGGGGGTTGGACAGAACGAATGACTCCCTCACAGGGAGGTCGTGGGGGGGGGGGGGCCGGGTAACACAAAATTGAAAATAGTAACTTTGACAGAAGTTCGGTTGGCTTCGTAACAGATCAAAGAAAATTACACAAAGATAGTGCCGGAAAATAATTTTATTTTGCCACAATGTAATAAAGCCACAGCACAATGAGCTCCCTTGGTAGGGTGCCTACAGAGTAGGCAGAATCGGAGGAGGTTCATGGAGAGGGTCACACCGTGGGTTTACCGCAGGTTACACAATTATTGCTGGCGATGCCACTAATCCTATGGTTAAAAATAGACAACTAGGCCAAAATGACGTACACGAGACAGGACGTTCGGTAACGCCACCAGCAGTGGCGTAGCTAGTTTTTGTGCAGCTGGGGCGCTAAGAGCTCCTTGCCTCCCCTTCCACGTCATAAAGAACTCAGTTGATCGAAAACGCCAACCCTCATAAATAATGTGCTGCACAATTTTGACCGCCCCTCTATATCAATATCCCTTTTCCTATGCCACTGACTAGCTACCGGACTAATAATAACCACAACATGTTGAATGTTGGCTGAATCTGTTTATTACTCTGGCCAGCTGCACTTGCGTATTTTGCTTAATGTTTACTGCGGGCCTTGGTCTGGCACTGTTAAGCATGTAAAAAATAATGGTAGTTTAACGCAAAATAGTCTTTTACTTTTACTCTCCAACTTACCAAATGTAACAGCGCCATTGAAGCCTCAACGGTTTCAAGCTGGAAAAAATTTGATTTTAAATTATCAAATTAACTGTTAATATTATTTTTAACAGGAATAGCGTTGAATAGGCTTAAGCTTTTTGTAAAATTATTACTTTTGCCAATTATTTTAGGTATATAAATGTTTCAACATTTTGTGTCAAAATAAATTATACATATAAATTAGTGGTAAATGAACCTTCGATATTTTATAATGTCGCAAGCTCAATGAGAAATGATTTACTGGTAAGAACGGTCAACAACCAACACGAAACTACTCTCGATTCTTCCATGGAGCAGCGTGATAACAAAGTAGTATCAACCAGTTAACTCTTTGGCTTCCATGACCATTATCCATTTCTTTCAAAGGGCACACACTAAAACTTTCAAGCTCAAAAATATCAAACACATTTGACTATTTTAAAAAATCAACGGTACATTTGGGAACATATCGATCAATTCAGACTTTAAACATTATATTAACTGGGAAAAGTGAAATTCGAATGAATAAATAATCCCACAAAAGCTAATGAATAAAGTAAAATTTTATTTGTTTAAGCAAAAATTACAACCAAACTTACATTTTTTAAACAAATTGTTTCGCCAAACTGGTGTGAACTGGCCGTTATTAAGAATGGTTCAGGTTAACTATTACAACAATTGATATTGTTTTATAAAACTGAAATGCGTCTTATACACGAACGTGTCTTGTTCAAGAATGTGTCTTATACAAGAATATGTCTTATACTTATACAAGAATGTGTCTAATACGGGAATATTTCTTATCTGTCTTTGACTTTAAGACTTGTTACAATCTCATTTATATTAACTCTTACCCTTCTTTGAATTTCATGTATTTGGCCTCTTTCCCCTCTTTCCCCTCTTTCACCACCGCCTACACTCTCTGCATTGCCAGCATCGGCGCTTGTTCTGTTTGCCTGTGGATGAAATAATAGTATGTGTTTTAACTGATTCCATGTTTGGATCTCATAGTACGCTGGACGCGATTGGATTCCCTTGATCTGATGCCAATTTTTGTTTCTCTTGCTTTCAACACATTTTCAAGTTAAATACTTTACTGATTGTAAAAAAAAAAATATCATTTAGCGTAGTTACCGGGAATTATATATTTCGCGCTACTGAACTCATCATTGAGCCGGAAATAGAAGAAGTAAATTAGGACGCCATCCACGAGTCATACCAGAAGCGTAATGAATATATACAAGAAATATATAAAACTAAAATGTTATGATTTAATTTTGTTGAAAGTATGCTAAAGCAGTTGCAAAAAATGGATGATCTTTGCGCCTTTGGATATGGTACTCTCATACTTTGAAAAACAATCAGAAAACAATATGCTTTAGGGAACAAACCAATTTTGTGCTCCATTTTGTCATGTTTTCTTTCATACTCATTTGACTCTTTCTCTCTCCCCTCTTTCTTTCTCTATCTCTCTCTATCAATATCTCTCTACCTCTCTCTCTCTCTCTCTCTCTATCAATCTCTCTCTACCTCGCTTTCTCTCTCTCTCTATCAATCTCTCTCTACCTCGCTCTCTCTCTCTCTCTCTATCAATCTCTCTCTACCTTTCTCTCTCTCTCTCTCTCTTTCTATCAATCTCTCTCTACCTCGCGCACTCTCGCTCTCTCTCAATCTCTCTCCCCCCTCTCTCTCTCTCTCTCTATCAATCTCTCTCTCACTCTATCAATCTATCTCTCTCTATCAATCTCTCTCTACATCGCTCTCTCTCTCTCTATCAATCTCTCTCTACCTCGCTATCTCTCTCTCTCTCTCTATCAATCTCTCTCCCCTCTCTCTCTCTCTCTATCAATCTCTCTCTATCAATCTCTCTCCCCTCTCTCTCTATCAATCTCTCTCTATCAATCTATCAATCTCTCTCTACCTCGCTCTCTATCAATCTCTCTCTACCTCGCTCTCTCTCTCTCTATCAATTCAATCTCTCTCTCCTCTCTCTCTCTCTCTCTATCAATCTCTCTCTATCAATCTCTCTCTCTATCTTTATCAATCTCTCTCTACCTCGCTCGCTCTCTCTATCAATCTCTCTCTACCTCGCTCTCTCTCTCTATCAATCTCTCTCCTCTCTCTCTCTCTATCAATCTCTCTCCCCCTCTCTCTCTCTCTATCAATCTCTCTCTCTCTCTCAATCTATATATCTCTCTCTATCAATCTCTCTCTACCTCGCTATCTCTCTCTCTCTCTCTATCAATCTCTCTCCCCCCTCTCTCTCTCTCTCTCTATCAATCTCTCTCTATCAATCTCTCTCCCCTCTCTCTCTATCAATCTCTCTCTATCAATCTATCAATCTCTCTCTACCTCGCTCTCTATCAATCTCTCTCTACCTCGCTCTCTCTCTCTCTATCAATCAATTCAATCTCTCTCTCCTCTCTCTCTCTCTCTCTATCAATCTCTCTCTATCAATCTCTCTCTCTATCTTTATCAATCTCTCTCTACCTCGCTCGCTCTCTCTATCAATCTCTCTCTACCTCGCTCTCTCTCTCTATCAATCTCTCTCCTCTCTCTCTCTATCAATCTCTCTCCCCCTCTCTCTCTCTCTCTCTATCAATCTCTCTCTCTCTCTCAATCTATATATCTCTCTCTATCAATCTATCTCTCTCTCTCTCTCTATCAATCTATATATATATATCTCTATCAATCTATATATCTCTCTCTATCAATCTATATATCTCTCTCTCTATCAATCTATATCTCTCTCTATCAATCTATCTCTCTCTCTCTCTATCAATCTATCTCTCTCTCTCTCTATCAATCTATATATATCTTTCTCTCTATCAATATATATATATCTCTCTCTACCAATCTATATATATATATATATATATATATCTCTATCAATCTATATCTCTCTCTCTCTCTCTATCAATCTATATATCTCTCTGTATTGACATCTCGCTTTCATCTGCTTTATGATGAGCATTGAATAGCAGACTAAAAGAGTATGCATCGTATTTTTAAGTACTCTATTTGTTAACTTTAGAATAAGTAAGTAAAATGTAAAGGCTGGTGGACAGAAAAGGGGTAACTGCAAGGAGGTGGGATGGGGGCGTGATGGGAATGGTATTGGAAAATGTTGGAGCAGGGTTGTATGTGGAAAGTTATTTGTGGAGCAGGGTTGTATGTGGAAAGTTATTTGTGGAGCAGGGTTATGTGGGGAAAGTTAGTTAGTTAGTTGTGGAGCAGGGTTATGTAAGGAAAGTTAGTTAGTTACTTGTGGAGCCGGGTTATGTGGGGAAAGTTATTTAGTTAGTAGTGGAGCAGAGTTATGTAAGGAAAGTTAGTTATAGTTGTTAGTTGTGGAGCCGGGTTATGTAGGGAAAGTTAGTTAGTTAGTTGTGGAGCAGGGTTATGTAGGGAAAGTTAGTTAGTTAGTTGTGGAGCAGGGTTACGTGGGGAACTTCAGATAGTTGTGGAGCAGGGTTGTGTGGATAAATTTAGTTGGGGAGTGAGGACTTAGTGGGTTTATAAGATTTGGGTAGGAGACTTTTGGGAGGATGTGAGCGGTGATGGGAGATAGGAAAGGGTCGGGGAGATAAAACCAGAACTTGGTTTGAAAGGCAGGGGGTTGTAAGGGTAAGAGGGTTGTTTAGTGGGATGAGTAAAGAAAATGGGTATCGGTACACTATTTTTACTTTTTTTTTTTGTGGCAGAAGAAATAATATTAAATATGTGGCGTTTTATTTTTCTGGTTACTGTTTAAACAACATTCATTAATTTAATAGTAAAAGCTCCCTTTCCACCCCTGACGAAACGTTGGATCTTAGTATCTTTGTACTCATCTATCAATGACTATATTATAGATGTCCGCTTTGTTGGATTATGCCTCCTAATTCATCTCAAGGGACAATGTAACCAATGGCAACTAATGCTGTACGATAATGTTTAACCTACATCAATTACTTAAATATCGTTGATATATATAATATATAATAATGAAGTCGTTCCAGTCCAAAACACTAATCAACACACTCTTGTACAACGGCCATCTAGGCACAACGATAACAACAGCTAAACTAACGCGTCATTTCCCCTACCCAAATACGTCACAACAATCTCACACAATAGATACAGCTACACATATAATCTCTAACTAACATCTTTTACGTACCAAACATAGCAACAGTGATCTCATACCATTGACAACCCCCTCAAACCATCGAAGGTATGAGATGGCAATGTTGTAAAATATAAACATATTAGTCAATGTCTTTGTTAAATAATTACAACAACAAAAATCATATAAATTATGACATTGTTAAAACTAAAATAATGGGTTGTGTCTGTAGAATAAGCTAGATCACTTTTGTGTCTGTAGAATAAGCTATAGATCACTTTTGTCCTTTATGGATGGTTCAATTTGTAGGATTAGTTAGATCACATTTATCTCTTATGAATGGGTTCTGTATGTAGGATAAGTTAGACCACTTTAAACTCGTATGAAACTGTGAGATAAGCTAGATCACTTTTTAATTTTTATAAATGTGTGCTGTCAGTAGTTTAGATCACTTTTAAATTTTTATAAATGTGTGCTGTCAGTAGTTTAGATCACTTTTAAATATTTATAAATGTGTGCTGTCAGTAGTTTAGATCACTTTTAAATTTTTATAAATGTGTGCTGTCAGTAGTTTAGATCACTTTTACATTTTTATAAATGTGTGCTGTCAGTAGTTTAGATCACTTTTAAATTTTTATAAATGTGTGCTGTCAGTAGTTTAGATCACTTTTAAATTTTTATAAATGTGTGCTGTCAGTAGTTTATATCACATTTAAATTTTTATAAATGTGTGCTGTCAGTAGTTTAGATCACATTTAAATTTTTATAAATGTGTGCTGTCAGTAGTTTAGATCACATTTAAATTTTTATAAATGTGTGCTGTCAGTAGTTTAGATCACTTTTAAATCTCAGGAAAAAAACGCGTAACAGCAATGCATATGAGCACGCATAGCATGGTACCCCAAAGAAACAAAAGACAAATTATCCTATGGGATTGTGGTTTCTCTATATACACTTACACGTCTTTCAAGGGTCTGTAGCCTGTCCCTGATCCCTTCAATCGACGTCCTGATGTTCGTGCCCATGTTTCTCTCAACATCGGCGACTCGTTGGTCAAGGCTATAGTGCGCGTTCACTTGCTGGCGAATTGAAGTAAAAAAAGAGATCAATGGCGATAAGCGGAGATACGCGTTGATAATCAGAGATACGTTGATGAAATACATGTTGGTGATCGGAGATACATGTTGATAATCAGAGATGCATGGATGAAATACTTGTTGGTGATCGGAGATACATGTTGATAATCAGAGATGCATTGATGAAATACATGTTGGTGATCGGAGATACATGTTGATAATCAGAGATGCATGGATGAAATTGAAATACTTGTTGGTGATCGGAGATACATGTTGATAATCAGAGATGCATTGATGAAATACATGTTGGTGATCGGAAATACATGTTGATAATCTAAGATATATGTTGATAATCAGAATTACATTGATGATGATATACATTTTGATGATCAGAGATAAATGTTTATAATCAGAGATACATGTTGATAATCAAATATATATGTTAATAACCGTAACGACATATAGACAGGGCCGTATTGAGGAAACTAGGCATAAGGGGCGAAGCCTGTACATGATGGTGGTCCTCAAACATAATAGAAAAAGGCCCGCGGCGACCAGTAGAGATAAGATTTTGGCGCACATTGTCTTTGTGCAGTACATTCAATTTTCTCGTTTAATGCCCTAATATGGTCTTCATCAAATATTTTTGGCACCTCTCTGATGTTGGCTTAGCGTCAGTTCACACGATCAAATTTCACGTCACATTGTTGTGTGAACGCATTATTTTGTGCCTGTTTTGTTTTTGTTTTGTTTTGTTTGTTGTTTTTTTTTTGGGGGGGGGAATTTTATCAAATAGTAATTTGAAAGTTGTGACAAGGCTTCATACACGAATTGCATCAAATGCTTGAAGGAAAATTTGATCGTGTGAACCGACCCTAAATGATAGTTTCACCGACATAAAACATCGGGAGACTCTCATAGGCGGAATGACGAGGCACTAAATTTAAATCCCGTCAATTTCTGCGACACTTTATATGCTTACTTTAGGTTTATGCTCTTATGGTGACCCCAATTTCCATTTGGTGTGTGTATGTGCGATACGTTAATTTGAATAAACTTGAAAATCTAGTTTTTAAAATCTAGAATTAACAATATTTAGCTTATTTTTGTAATATTTTTGGCCCTTACGTTTTTGGTTTTGAGGAACTTCTTGTTCTAACATAATATGAGCGCTTAAAAAGGCTTATGGCTTATTTCATTCTTTGTTGTTTCAATTTTGGTGAAGTCATCCAGCGGAAACGTTCTTTAGATTATCCTGTTTTTTTCTCCATTCCAGCGTTCACATATCTTGGTCTAATGTTTCCTTCACAGGTCTCGAAAGCAGACACTTATTTTATCTTTTTATTCATTTTCTTATTAAGTTGCTTTAAGTTGTGTTCTCGTAAATGTTCTGTTGAGCCTCCACAACTTACATCACTATTTGAAGGTTGATTTTTTATTTTTTTATTCAGACAATTAAAATTTATTCTCGTGACGAAATATCATCAACATTTTTTTTTCCTACATTAGTTACAAAAGCGTTAATCTAACAGATATCAGCAAACTTTGCACTCACCTGAGTTATGCTGTAACTCAAAGAACCATCTATCACTGTCTCCAGAGAGGTCAGTCGGGCAGTCAAATTATTGGACATCTGCAAGAAATTTTTATCATTTCAACTACTCAACCACAGTAATCCAGTTTTTTTATTGATCAGTAAGAAATTGATCTGTGTTAAATAAAATATTTAAGAATGACGCAGAAAGAAAATGTAAAAGCAATTTATTGCTACTTTATTTTTAATCTCATCAACAAGTTGTTCTTTTTTAAAAAATATTTTACGAAACAATCATTTGAAAGATTTGCAAACAAGAAAATATATTTTTTTTAAATCTACTTAATACTTACGTAAGAAACGTTGGTTTGTAGAGCTCCAATGTTGGCCTTATTAGAATCAACCTGTAAGTTAAAAGTAATGTTAAGGCTTTATGGGTGGAGATAATATAAATATTTATGTAGTTCGTAGACAGGAAATATTCGTCATTGTATGTTTCCTATACATTAGCCTTAGGATATCAATGGAGATTTAGTTTGTAGTTGATGGTTTATTAAAAAATGAAATCACATCATTCACCACACACGCCCCCACACACTTTCCCTCCTCACAATGTGTTATACTTAATCTGCTCTACAATCTTGACATTATCTCTTGTACTTTTGTAATTTAACCTAATTTTAAAATTATACAGAACCCTCTTTCGCTGCATCTTTCGTCAGAGAAAAAATATATTTTTAATGGTGATCACCAATGGCTTTAAAATGCGTGTCTTTGTTTTCAAAAAGAGTTTCAGTTCTCGCATAATCTCTTTGTTTTCTGTTTTTTGTCTGTGTGTGCGTGTGTTGATGTGTGGGTGATTCGTCATATTTCATTGACTCCCACCGACCTGTCTGAGGGCGACTTTCATGTCGATGGTGTTGATGAAGATTCCGCTACTCTCGCCCCCTCTAAAGGTGATGTTGTGATTGGTCCCTGATTGAAAGATGAGATGTCCATTCTCTGTGATCAGCCTTGGTCTTGAAAAGTAAAAGACGAATTGTGTGGTTAAGGAATTAAAGGTGGGAGAGCCAATTAAAGGTGGAATAGCTAGTCTCGGAGACTGAATGTCTCTCTGCCCCCCCCCCCCTCAAATTGATCACCCCAACCTCAATATATTTATTACGAAACACTTCTCTAGAATATTTAAGGACAGACTCAAAGCAAGTGTGACATTATGTTCCGGGAAGTCTGGAGAAATTGCCCAAAATGTTTCAATAAAATGGAGTACTTTCACTTTTTTTCTTGGTTGGGGGGGGGGGGGGTTTCATATGACTATTTTTATAAGATTACAAAATCATTACAATTAATTTCTATAACGAAACGTTGCTATCAATGTTTTGAATTAATTATTTCTTTTTTTTTCTAATACGTTATAGGTCCATAGAATTAATTTTTGCGAAATTGTGAGGGACAAACTGGTGCAATAGTTGCTATTAGACATAGACACGCAAATAGACACGCAAACGCTTTGAATTGAAAATAAAGCTGGAAAAGATACATATTATAATACATTTGTTTAATTTAAACGTGGTACCGAAGAAAACAAGGTCATGTCAAAAGCCCAAGACATAGAGTTAAGTTCAACTTACTGGTCTGCAAGAATTTGTCTTTTCTGTCTTGCTGTTTGATAGGAGGGCATGACGAGCACAGACAAGATGGCCAGTAATGCATACGGCCTTCCTGTGACCACCATCTTGAAAAGGCTGTGATGTTACTCAATATGTCACACGCATTAGCCAAGGCTTAGGCTTGTACACTCCAACAAAAGAGATGGAAAACAAAAGCCCTACAACCAATAGATAACGAAGACCTGTGAGTGTTTAGAGTGCCGGTGTTCTAATAAACAATATCACATCATCGAGAATGAAAAAATATATGAAGCATGTAATTAGTGTAGCCCTATACACATTTGTTTGAGTAGAGAGAAGAGTGAGTCTGTCCATAGCGGACAGTTGAACACTCTGAGATATTTTGGTTAACGCCCATACAGATCGCTTGGTTGGCGAACCGGGAAAGGGGGGTGTGGTCTGAAGTTGTCTAGATGACGACTTTTTTGTGACGCAATGAAGGGGCGTGTAGGCGTTGTTTGGTGTTGTCTAGATGTTAAAACTACTTTTTGAAACATAATGAAAGGGTGTTGTTTAAAGTTGTCTAGATGTTAAAACGACTTTTTTTTGTAACGCAATCCTTAGCGTGCAAATATGGGTAGGGATTTTCAATTATTAAAATAACTGTATTTTCAATAGTCATAAAAAAGTTGTTGTTTTTTTAATTTCACACATATGAAATGTTTTAAGCTGCTTATCGAAATCATTACATTAATTAATTTTTTTTATCGATATGTTTTTAATTAACTTATTTATTAAATTTAAATTTAAAAAATTGACATATATTCAAATGTAATAGTTAATAAAGAATCGCTTCAATTTGTTATAATTCGGCCATTGGGTTATTCTAAAATAAGAACTGATTTATGAACTGCGTATTTTGCGATGTTCTATTAGGCGCATATTTTGTGCATCTGGAATAATTAACATTAACTAAGTAAAATAATAAATTTGTTTCGGTAGGCCGAAATATTATTACAACAAATGTCTCTTTATCATCTAATTCTAACACGGTTTTTTTTTTAAAACCCTTCACACTAAATTTTAGCATTTCTTATATCTTAAAGTAGCCTAATTTTCAATTTCATATTTGAAATATGCGTTTTATAGATTAATCTTTATATTAATTCAATAAACACGTGGTAAAATAATTCCTCTAATTATTCACCGTTAAACTTCAACTACAAGGTTAAACTTCAACTACAAAGTTAAACTTCAACTACAAAGTTAAACTTCAACTACAAAGTTAAACTTCAACTACAAAGTTAAACTTCAACTACAAAGTTAAACTTCAACTACAAAGTTAAACTTCAACTACAAAGTTAAACTTCAACTACAAAGTTAAACTTTCAAATCGTAACTTTACATAATTATCGCATGTTGAAAAATAATTAAAAATCAAATTTCTCTCTAACTAGTCTAACTGGGTCTCTCTCTCTCTCTCTCTCTCGTTCTTTATCTATATTGAAGTATAAGATCACAAAAACTACCGTTGTCAAGAATGCCCCACTGTTTCAAATTCAGCTGAGGTTGTGTCGCTTCAACAAACTCACAGTCACAAAATTTTCCGGAACGAAAACTTTAAACTATGACTAAGTCAGTCTAAGTGCTTGACTTGTTGAAAAGTCAAAGTGATGAAACCAGCGTGCAGATGCGATGTTATAAAAGAGGAACTGCCCAGGGGGCGTATGGACACCTAATGACGGTCGGAGAACATTGTTGACAATGTCATTTTGACATTGTGGTCTTTTTTTTTTTTTTGGGGTCAAATCTTGACGCCAATATCACGTCACGGGAAAAGTGATAAGACGTTCAAATCATCAGTTCAACATTTTTGGGTATTAAGTTACTTGATAGAACTGTCCAGAGAGCAGTGGTAGATATCGAGGCTGATCACGCCCATGTCTGGTCTCACTGTGGTATAAGTATGACCTATTTTAAAGAGTATGACATAAACAAGTTTAAGTTGGAGCCATTGACTTGTTGACGTGTATTTCTTGCATGTGTATGTTTGTGTGTGTGTGTGTCGGTTATGGCCCTTGTGTGAAGCCTAAAACAAAAGAAAAAAGTACTTTAATTCCCATGTTACTCACAGAAAGAACGTGAAAAAGTAACCCGCAGTTGTATCTGTTTAGAAATTAGATGTAGCAGTAGCTTCACGTTTGGTCGTTAACATTTATGTTATTGCTATCAGTTGCAGCCTAGCTACACATTAAAATACATTTGTAAGTTCTACAGTAAATAGCATGTCTGAATACTTTTTAGCGCTTGTGTCCACGCCATTCTAGGTGTAGATCTCTTTAAAATTTAAAATGCCGCAGAAAACACACACCATTAATAAATAACTTAATTGACCGTAAAAGTCAATAAAAAATGTTATCTGTCATTAAAAAAAATTATAATAACGTTCAACTACCGTAATTTAGAGCCATTGGGCGAAGAGGTCAGAGTGACATCAAAAAAGGTCATGGTACTCTCATCAATACATTGCGGCTTACGTATAGAGACCCGCTTCAACATGAAATCATCACTGTCGTATCTCGAGTCGGCTGTAGTGTCATATCAATAACATTTATTTTATGTTCTTGTCACATTTCTGTAATTAAACTATTATTGTAAAAATGTGTTATTTTTCAGGGGGAACGAGGGAAATTCCTTTATTTATTCACGCGAGCATTGTTCTTAGTGTGTGGAAATTTTGGTTTATGTTGTTCCTGCGAGTTCGAAACAATTTTTTTTAAATATCCTACTTAATATATCATGTTGATGACCTACTGAATATATCATGTTGATGACCTACTGAATATATCATGTTGATGACCTACTGAATATATCATGTTGATGACCTACTGAATATATCATGTTGATGACCTACTGAATATATCATGTTGATGACCTACTGAATATATCATGTTGATGACCTACTGAATATATCATGTTGATGACATACTGAATATATCATGTTGATGACCTACTGAATATATCATGTTGATGACCTACTGAATATATCATGTTGATGACCTACTGAATATATCATGTTGATGACCTTCTGAATGTATCATGTTGATGGCCTACTGAAAGCGTCATGATGGAGACCTACTGAAACCGCCATGTTTATGACCTTATAATGTAAGCGCATTGTTGATGCACCATTTGGAGTCTATACAAGAACTGACTATCTCAAACAACAACGTTTCTGTGAAGTACAGAAATATTGAATATTTTAACTCCATATTTTTCGGCATTGGTAAATCAAAGTTACATCAATTGGATGGGGGGGAAATACAGCTAGATTTATGTGTAGAAGTTTTCATACCTACAGGACTAGCGTTCCTGGGAAACAATTTGACTTAGAGATGTTTGCCTACATGGGGCTATAAATGATAGTGGTTAGGTGTGAGACAAGTATCAATATATGAGTCAACCCCTCGCGATGTCTTTTTCCATGTTTCTTTTTCGTTGTGCGAGGATGGCTGTAGATATAAACTGACGTGTGTGATGATTGCTTGATGTAGATATGAATTGACTTGTGTGATGATTGCTTGATGTAGATATAAACTAACTTTTGTGAATATTGCTTGCTTTGGATATAAATTGTCTTTAAGTCCTTATTATGGTAAACTGGCAAGAAAAAAATGCAATTATTTATTAAATATACATCTATAAATTCGGGGAGGACTGCGTTCAGGCTGAAACATTAAGAAATATACAAAGGGCATATGTCTACCATTTCCTATAGACTATATTTCAATACAACAAGCTGATAGAGTGTTTCTTCTTCTTCTATATATTAAGGGCCAACGATCAATCTATTGATCATTCTGGCTCTGTGCATTAGACTGCGTATCTATACATCAAGCTATGCGTGTTTGTGTCTGTCTTGTAGACTACATATCTATAAAACAAACTAAGACTAAGAGTGTTTGTTTTTGTCCTGTAAAGTACATATCTTCACAACGAGCTAAGAGTGTTTGTCTCTGTCTTGAGACTACGCCATATCTATACAATGTCTTGCATTTTGGAAACAGGGTTCCTGGCTTTCCATTCGTCGGTACCTCTCTACCGTTGTTGGTATAGCTTTTTTTCCTTCTGATTCCCAGCGGCTCTTCATCTGCTATAATGTCTACTGCGGCCGTTGAGATGATTCTGTATCCGGTCCAATCGTCTAGAGCAGCGGTTCTCAACCTGTGGGTCGTGACCCCTTTGGGGGGTTGAATGACCCTTTCACAGAAGTCGCCTAATAACATCGGAAAAAATATATACCCTACAGTTATGAAGTAGGAACGAAAATAACTTGAAGGTTGGGGGTCGCCACAATATTAGGAACTGTATTAAAGGATCGCGGCATTAGGAAGGTTGAGAACCAATCGTCTAGAGCCGTGTGGATCGCAAACTTTCTAAGCCGCGCGGCTGTAGTCCATCGTACCCCTCACACTCCAGATGTATAGAGCTCTCAGGAGTCTTGTACCCGTCCCATCAGTCCGTGCATGATAACTTTTTTACCAGGTTGAGCTTAGTCGTGGCTTTTGCGCATAGTTCGTGTATGTGGTTGTAGAGTTTGAGTTTCTGATCCAGTTGTACCGCCAAATACGCTGGTGTCCTGTCCCACTTTAGGTTCTTCCCGCTGATGGTTAGTTTAATATCGTGTTTTGGTGTATTCCGTCCATTTGTAAATATGGAGTGGACAGTTTGTGTTCACGATCATTTTCCACCTGGCCGCGTAGGCCACTATTCTTTTGAGGGGGTTTCTGCAGTTGTTTCACGTCTCTGTCTGAGCTTCATATACTATAGATCATTCACGAAAATGGAGCTCTGCTATTCAAACTCTTCTTGTAAGTATAAGTGTATGTAGGTGAGGAAAAGAGTGCAATTCAGAGCGGCTCCTGCGGGAGCCCGTCTTCTAAGAATAGTTGGTTCGATAACTTATTGCCAACCCTTGTGGCGACTGTCCGCTTCTTTTGGAATTTCTGCACCCATCGGTACACGTTAGCAGTAATCCCTAGTTTCTGCAGTTTGTACAGTTGGACCGTGCGCCAGACTTTATCATTCGTAATTTGTGATTTCGAAATTGGAGCACTTTGTTGATTGACTGAACTAGACGTAGAATCTGGTTCCCCATACCAGAGAGATTACCTAGTAGTCGCCAGACCATTCTTCCATCCTGAAGATCAAGTTTTTCAAGTGCGTTTAGCTATTTAGGTTTAACGGAATAAAGCTACATTCACTTTTCTTTCACGGAGCAGTTTGGTTATTTCGTGTGATTTTTACCTAATTCCACACACATTCAACTGGAGGACAACTAAGGCTTGTTCATGATGGCTCTTCGCACCAATTCGTTCACGTACATACACTTTTTGTCAGCTTTGTGCAGGCCTGTCGTTCGTCACTTGTGCAAGAGAGGATCGCCTCCTCAAGCAGGCGGTGTTGGGGGAGGGTGTCACTTGCCACTTCACCAGTAGTCCAACCCGCGGTCGACCTGTCGCCTGCAGCGCGTGACGGGGGTTTATGAAGGTGGATTCCGCAACGTGTTTTGATAATTATATTTTAGTGGCCATTGGTATAGAGAGTTTGGGCAGAAGTCTTCCTCTGCTTGAGGTCAAAAGCTTTGCGGCACTTTTTTCCCTTTTTCCAGGGAGTCATTCGGTCGGACATTTGGTAAATCATGCCGAATGTTTCAGCTTCAGATGGTCGGGCCCACCGTACAAGTCCGCCCCGCAATGTTGAGGTAAAACCCTTTAAAAAAAACTTTTTTCTGTTCTTTTCATAGCATTATATCCCATCCAATTATTCATTTATGTAGTTATTCCTGCCTATTCCCTTCTATGATGCTTCTAGTTGTACTTCTACTTTATTTTGGAAGCTTTGCAGTTACTTGGTCTTTGAAAGGTTTTCATAATCATATAATTTTTCTCTTTGATTTAGGCCATTGTGTATTATGACGAAAATCATGAAATTATCCGTAAAGCATCTATTCAAACTTCTTTGTGATATCAGTTCAGAGTAAAGTTATATCAAGCTATGTCCACGGAAACTTCTAACAATGTTCTGTGGACCTAAGTCCGGCTTGAGGTTATATGACAAAAAATAATGACCCAATTACCTCTTTCATCCATGCAAAATATAATACCGGTATTGTCAATTTGAAATAAAGTTCTAAAAAAAAAAAGACTTATTTTTTTGAAAACCATTTTATTATAAGAATTGTGTAATATAATTATAAATAGACGTTCAAAGTTTAATTATTATGTATATAACGACAATTACAATAAACTCCCAGACTCCCATGTAATCACGAATTGAAAGGGTCAATATTTTGAAAATGAAAATCTCTACACCTCATGCTATCATAAGGTTTGTGTTTTCTTTCAGATTTGGTTTGAAATGAAACATAAAGCAACTTTGCTGTTAGCATACTTCATTATGTACATGTTATGTTTATCTATAGTAGGCCTGCACAACTCAAAATGTAAGGTGGGCTGTAATACTTAATGAAAAGCTGTGCGGGTCAAAAGATGATAGAACAGAGGAACCTCTATTAAGAAAATAATAATAATGGAGAATATTTCGTTACTTTGCGGGCCGCCAATTGGGTGCTGGCAGGCCACATGTGGCCCGCGGGCCGTAAGTTGTGCAGGCCTGATCTATAATTGCTTGAAGTCATTAAAAATTGGTCTTGTTATAAAACATCCTGATTAACCCTTTATTCAAAATTTATAAGGCTCTGAATGATGGGTAATTATATTTTTTAAACATTCTTTTTTTACAAGATTTGCTGTAAGAATGATATTTTATTAGAATGTATTTTTCTATTCATTGGTAAAGACGATTATCATAAAATGTTTCAAGACATCTAAATCAGTTACAGAACATTTTAAATAAAACCAAACAGAATCACAAATTATTAAACTGTGTTGTAACAAACATCCAATAAAAAAATATTTCACTTTTCAAGCTGTATGAACAGAACAATTTCATCAACTTTACATGGCCATCCTAACACTTAAACAATATGAATAACTTAATTACATCCTTTCACGTGAAGGACTGAATTACATCCATCCACTTGATTTATTTAATTACATCCATTTGCGGATGAGCTGTAGTTTCAATTTAAAAAATACACATTAAGTGAAAACAATGTTTTAATGAATAAAATGAAAAGTTAGGAATAAACAAAAAATTACAGAAAAATACTAATGAAGCTATCGATGATCAAAGTGACAAGGTGAGTACAGAGTAGCAAATGAAAGTTAAAGGCAGGGTAACTTATGACCCTATGTGCAGGGGAGATCAGTTGCAGCTGATCACCATGTATGCAAAGGGGGGAAAAAAATCAAATGTTACTCAAAATGCATGACATTTTAAAAATTATCTCCCCTTACTTGAAGCACGTGACATTTATTTTTCTTCATGTTCTCAGGTGGTGTTTGCATGTCCCTTCAAGTAGTGTACATGAATTCAACTGGACTAGTTTATAAAGTTGTACGTCTCTTTAAATTGTGTATATTATATGCATTCAACTGGATTAGTCTATTAGTAAATGATTTTATTGAATAATTTCAAACACTTGATAGTGCTACATATAATACAGATATATTTTATAGGCTGGATGAACAGATGTATGAGGTTTGATCTGATCTGTAGTTCAGACTTGTACATTCCTTCCTTGGTGGTGCATTGTAATATTTCTTATTTAAAGTCATTCAAACAAAAATTATCTTTAATTCTATATAACATTTTTTCATTAACTTTATAGGACCCCCAAGCCTTTCACAACATGGTTTTTAAAACAAATCTCCATTTAATAACAATAAAACTATATTTATTTATTCAGCAAAATGCCAAGTCAGCTAAATGTTCAGTTGTATCAAGATCAGATTTTCAAACATGCCACCACTTTTATCATTGCCTCATCTTTTGGAAACCAATTTAAGAGAATAAACCTTCAAAATAGCAGCTTGGTTAACAAGGCAATTTTATCAATGTTCCTAGATCCTTTGACTTGTTGCTGACAGATCAATATCAGCTTAAATGAACTATTTCAACATCTAATTATTAAGCAAGGTCAGTGAAGGTGCAAATTCGAACCAGAATTTTGGTGCAGCCCCAGCATCAGGAGATGCGTACAGTAGTAATATTGGTGCACTGAACTGTAGTGCACTGCCAGGTTCCTGTGGATGTAGGGATTGAAAAATTCATATCCGCAGAGTAAATTGTCAAAGCAAGTTCACTTATATCAATTAGCTGCTAAACTGGAAGTAGGACCATGAATTTCCCAGAACATTAAGAATATCTATATTATATTTATATACTATTTTTGCATTTTTAGGTAAATGAAAATAATTAAAACATTATAAATAATTTTTTTGTTTTAAAATTCAAATAATTTATTTAAATGTCTTGATGCATTTAAATGCAGAATATTACAGGGTACTATACTATTCACAGCATATAATGCAAACCTCCAGCTTCTTGTTTGAAAAAGTAACCCTAAAAATGTCTGGTCCACATAAAATTTGATCTATTACTCTTACCTATCTATAAGTCTCACAAAATTTATCTATCAGTAAGTCTCTGTAATTCTAAGCCTCAGAAAGTTTATCTGCTAAGGAACCTGAAGGGCTTTTATGGGAATTAAATCCAAACATCCTAGTACAAAATATCTAGATATTGCATCACCTACTGGTATTTTTTTGGACCAAATGGAACTCATTTAAAGGTAAACAACATTCTCCCTAGCCTGTACAGAGGCGGGCAACACCTTGGTGACCTTGAGTTGTAATGGCTAAAAATAACTCTGTGCATATTAAAAATAAGCCAAGCCCTATGCTGTACTAGGCCATCGTATCATAAATTAAAAGAATGCTGCTGATAGAAAAATATGGAGTAAATTATAATAAAATTTAATAACTCACATTGCAGTATCGACCAAACATAGGACTAGTCGTAGTGGCACCCTGATACACAGCTACATAATTGTTGCTGCAGGTACGATTCTGGTTGGTCATTTCTGTAAATTTGAAATACAGAGTGGTGCGACTGGGTGGTGTGATCAACCATGAGCAGGTCTGACTTATGTTGGGGCTGCCAGGGTAGCCAGGACTAGTGACTGCTCCGAAACGGGTTTCATTGATATCTCCACCACATCCAGACCCTGAGGGTAGACAATGGCAATTGCATAAACATAGGCTCTCTATGATTAAGAGACATTTTAATCAGTGTGCAATCATACAAAATGTGTAGGTGTACATGCGTGTGTGTGTTGATTTTACCTGAATGCTTTTTTGCCTAATGGGTGAGGTAAAGAGAGTTACCAAAGAGAGACTGGGATTTAAGCTGCATGAATGAAATATTAAGAAAAATATATTTTGAAGCTTAAAAACAAAATAAGGCAATAAAAATAGTTCTGCCAAATTACAAGTCAATAAATTTGCTGTCAAATTATTTTCAGCTTTGTATTTTTGTAGTTGCAGGAGAAGGCATTCAGCCCAAATATTTTTGTTCTTACTTTTGATATGTCTATTTTTTAATTAGTGCAGCTTTCAATACATTTTTTTGAATAATAAAGATTCTAGGCAATCCAATGACATATCTGAATGAAAATAACATGAATTATCTTCTCCCACAAAGTTGCCTACCTGCAGTTGATGAAATAATTGTGATATCATAGCCAGCCTTGTGTACCGAGAAATCCGTCATAAACTTAAGCGTAGCAATATTGTCCGGAAGAAATATTGGAGAGGGAATGGCTTCATTACAAAGCTTTGCTATGGACACAGATGAACTATTGAAAATCTGAAAATAAAGAAGACAGAAGTATATTCATACACTTCTTAAATACATTGTAATAAAACAGTTAATATTATTAAAGCATGAAGAAACAAATATATTTATAAGAAGGGCTCTTTAAGGAATAAGAGAGCAGTATGAGTAGTGTTAAAAAAGGAAGATTGCATTTCACTTATGTACCCTATAATAATGTACAGTTTTCATTTCTGAATATAAAGGTTCCAAAAACACAAAATTTGCAGACATGAGCAACACTTCATAACATTGAACAAAATCCGGTTCAAATAAAAACCTACTGGCAGGAACAGTAAGACAAATTCTACTAAGAAAATAATAACTCATTGTGAAAGCATTATTTTATTATAATAGTTTGGTTGAATATGCCAGGTAATATCAATAAATTGCTGCTGTTACAAGAAATGGTATGATTGCCGCAATTATTTAGCAGCTGCAATTTCAATGCAAACCTTTATCAATAAAAATAATTTTCTTTTGCTGTCTTAGTAATAGAGGTTTTGTAAATTGGTTAACATTTTAAGGATTATATAAATCAGGTTACATGCTTTAAAACTCTCCTACATGTTTTTAAACCTTTTATTTTATGCACTTCTTAACTTGCACTACCTTGATCAGTATAGCTACACCAATAACTGTGATTGTATAATATATTAAAATGAAAGAATTTCTCAATTCATTTTAGAAAAGAAGCCTTTCTTGTATCCATAATATGTTATCTATGAATAACACATGTGAAATTTAATGTTGGACATAATAGTAGTAGGGTGTGCTGATGTTGATGGTATGATGAAGAGGCCTTGGCTGTCAGTTTAACTACCATACACTAAAGAAAACTCAGTTCTTGAGGACGATAGCTTATTTATTTGAAAACTAATGACAAACTAGAGAAAAACTACTATGACAAAAAAAAGGGCTAAAGAAGAAGGACAATAAAGAGCGTCCAAAGGGGCCACTGTGCACACTGACACACTTCCGGGATGCAGTTAAAACCTCGAATAAAAAAAATCTCCTTGATGTGCCCGCCTTAAATAGTAACAGAAAGCCTGATGTCATGCCCCGAATTTGACAGTCCACCACTTGTCTTCTGGCAGATTTTCTGTGGTAAAATGACAAATCCTGGGGACTACAGCCCAAGTTAAAGTTAAATTCCCGTACGAAATCCCTAAAGACTTAAATGTTTCCTTTTTAGTTTCGTCTCGGCTATGCAAGATACATTCTTATATTTCTATGAGTTATGTGGTTTTTGAGATATTAAAATAAAATGGGTTGGGACCCCCAATGAAGGAATTTTTAAACTCTCTCTTAAATTTAAATTACCCTATAACGGTGGAGACTTGTAAATATACTAAAGTAAAGCAAATAAACTCCCCTTCCCAACTAGATATCATTCATACCAGGATACACTAGGGTTCCCGAGAAATACATTATTTAACTTATTTCTAAAGTGCACATAGTGGTTCCCACTATTTAATTATTCTAATTCTACACGATGGGGAGAGACGCCGGTCAGCCTGAATGGGGTGAAATTGACCCGAGGTCAACATTCCGATCCCGTGTTGGGCGAGGTCAAATTTCAATATAGTGTTGGTGTTGGGCGCGATATAAAAAAAACGGAGCCTACCCTACCAAATATAGGAAATATTTAGAGTAGAAATGAACAAATGAATACCTCTAAGGAATCCCAATCACAATTGCGATGATATTCCATGCTGAATCGACGGAAATACAAGGCTAATGTTGTGTTGACAGGAGCTTGATATTGGATAATACATAAATGATTTGCTGAATATTGCCGAGGGAAGCCAGGGCTCGTGATTCTAGCATTGGATTGGGTATAATTTTTACTGCATCCTGACAAAGAAAGAAACACGTTATTAATATCAATGAATTTGTTTTACATTTTAAAGAATGCAATCGGTCGTAAGCAATCGTGTAATGACAAACTCTAAAATATGTCCAGTGCATCATATAAAGAGGGACTCGCATAGCTGGTAAATTTATGTTCAGGGTATTAAATAACAATTAAAATATTTATATTATCCTTGCACGTCTTATAGTTTGTAATGAGAAATAAAGACAAGAGTAGAGGAAAACCTTAAGAAGACCAATAACATTGTCCTTTTTTGTTATTGTTCTTGTCCCCAGGTTTTCCTCTACCCTTTATATATTTCTTATTACTTCATCCTGAAAGCAGTTCGCCCCATATCTTTCTAGTTTGCAACAACACGTATTTATAAAAAAAGATTAACACTTGTGAGATTGAAATAATAATGGGCACATAAGGCAGATGCTAGAAGAATGTTTGAGAAAGGCCAAACAAATTTACAAAGTTATTGCGAAAAACTGTCTTCAGCTAAAAGAAGACAAATGAAAACCATAGAGAAAATTTGTGAAGTCAATGAAAAATATGTTAAATCAATGAAAAATGTTTTAAGTCAATGAAAAATGTGTTAATTCAATGACACATTATGTTTTAAGTCAATGGAAAATGTGTAAATTCAATGAAAAATGTACCTTAGTAACTTACGCTTGTGAGACTTGGACCTTTACCAGAAAAAGCAGAGAACCTTCTCAATACATGGGAGAGGAAAATCCTCAGAAAAATATATCTGGAGAATCCGTAAAAACCAAGAGCTATACCAATTGTAAAAAGACCTACCCATAGACGCAACAATAAAAAAAGCCAAACTGCTCTGGGCAAAAGTGATATACAGGCAGAAACCAAGGAGCAGACAACTCACCAGTCACACAAGGCTGAGATGGATCGACGATGTAGAGAAGGATTTACACCAGTTGGGGGTTTGCGCATGGAGGCAGAAAGCCATGGATCATTCCGAATGGAAGGATGTGGTGGAGCAGGCCAGGGCCCTACATGGGCTGTAGCACCACTGATGATGATAATTGAATTTCTTGCCATGCTAAGTAAATAAAGCTTCTAAACGTAAAATTGTATGGCTCATTTTTTTTATACCTGATAGCGAATAATTCAGTTGGAATCTGGAATTAGTAGAAGCATGTGGAACATTGTAAACAATTTTTACTCGTTGACCTGCAGAGTAAAATGGACTTGGGATTGTTGTTCCACATATGTGTTGACTTTGTCCAGCATCACCCTAAAAGAAATAGAATTCTTTTAAAATTTAAAATAATTAAATAATTCTTATATTGATTCAAATAAATGCACATTTTTTGGTTCTAATACATCGAATAACTTCATTTTCAGCTTATTAAATGAAAAAAAAGACACATTTAAAAAAAAAAAAAGAAGAAATTAACATTTTAAACTAAGACAATTTAACATTAATTTGGAAATTTAAATTTCAAACATAAAAACCAGCCTTCTCGTGTCATTAATTCTTTTTATAATGATTAGATTAACTTAAGCACTACTACTTTCAGACAAAAAACATGCAAACTATTTGTGATAGAGGGGGGAAAATTTAAATCTGTATATTTATAATTCAAAAGTAAAATCTATGAAAAGGATTAAGTATATCTAAAATATTGATTGAGCGTTCTTTTTTTCCAGTTTGTAAAAAAAACACACCCTTGGTCTATCTTCGAATGACAATGACGATCCATCAGTCACTGAGCAGGCTTCCAGCTGCAGGTCTGTGACCTCAAGTTTGATAGAACCATCATTTGATCCCGAGTCAATAAACCAGTTACAGCGAAGAACTTGACTAAAGTAGTTGGGGTAGTTGGGAGATGAGATTGTTTGCACTTCTGATGTGGCATTGAAGGCCCCACCACACAATGCTGTAAATAGAAGAAAAGTGAAAAATATCAGGTTTTAAGCACAGGTCAAGTTAAATCAAAAAGGGTAAAAAAATATCTATGCAAAATAAATTAAGCTAAAAAGTAATAACTTTTTTTATAAAACAATATTACATTTAGCTTTTATAATAAAAAAAACAAGAGGTCAAGAATTGTTAAATTTATTCATGTTAAGGAGGATATGATTAACATTTGCTACCTGCCATAATATGGTTTTGCAAATGTTTTAAGTTTTGGCTCCTTTGTTAAACAATACTGAAAGCCAGTATACACATAAAAACGATACAAAAGTGATTAAAATTCAAATTAATAATACTAATATGTTTATAGAACAATACAAAAAGAATATAAGGAGAGGGAGAGAGGGAGAAATAAAACTATATTAACTTACAGCACATCAAGTGAAAAAGTATAATCTTTTAAAGATATAAAAATTAATACTTAAAAAAAATAATAATAATTATATATTAATACACACACAAAGAGTACAATCTTGTTAGGATTAAATCAGTATATCAAGTCTAGTAAATGTCTTTAAAAATTAGCAAAAGACTCCTATGGCTTCCATTTATATGGAGAGAGTTAGAAAACCTCCAGAAAAGAAATTGTAGAAATTGCATCACCCGATAGAAATTGTTTGAACAAATTAGAATGTAAATAATATTTTCCAACACATTTAATTGGTCACGTCTATATCAAAACAAAAATGTAATGTTGTTTTTTGAGACTGTTTCATTTGAGTGGAAGACCAAACTTATGAATTTTGATAATGCACAGCTTGAGAATTTTGTTAATGTATAAAAGATGCATCTTGAGAATGTGCAAGAAGTAAATTTTGTTTAGAAAATACAGAAATACAGAGAAAATGAGGATAACTAGTAATTCTCTCTTCCTTGTGATCTTCAGTTTCCTTGTACTTGTATTTCTTTTATTTCTTATATTTTATATATTTACAAATCTTATTTTTCAGATTAATAGTACATAAATAATTTTACTTGCTGTGATCTTGCTTTTGACAAACCCATCTTCAGGCAAAACATGAATATGCTGAACAATTCATGACAATTAATTTGTTTAAATTCTTTCTGTTTCTTTTTCTTTCTTCATATGTCCTGTCTGCAGGGGAAGGCTCTTAGCTGAAATGTTATTCTCTTATTGTTCTGTCTTTCTATTTCAAGCTTCTACACACCTAAACCTTCTATTTCTTTCACACAGCTTGAATTCAGTCCTCCCTTTATTTGCCTTCAGTTACAAATTGCACATTTACTATATAATTTCCAGATTCTTTAATATCTTCTTGATAGAACATCCCTTTCTGATCTTTTTTATGTATTTTAAACATTAAAACAGACCACAAATAAAGAATGGGAAATTTTCAAAAAGGCCAGATTAGAAATAAAACTTACGATCTCTTTCACCAAATGTGGCTGTAAATCCTGCAGCAGAGCCCACAGAGTCTGATTTGAACACCACCAGGATAACATTGGATCCTGAAGTAAGGTACTGATCAGATGTTTGGCTGCAATAGCGTCCAAGAATCTGGTCTTCTTCATCAGTACCTTCATAAATCTGGTAGAAAATAAATGATTGGAGTATATCGTCAGCGGGTTTTTAAACTTGTGTTAAAATTATAATTTTTGGAGAAAAAAATGACCCTAATTTCATGTACATTTAACCATTCAGCAGCTGAAGTACTATTACTATTATCACAATTAAGGTTCCTTCAATGTACACCCTTAGACAAACTCTATTAAATAAAACAATCAACAATACAAAGAGCTATTGATCAACAGATTGGAGGAAATCAAACACATATGTAAACCCCATGAAAAATCCTGATGTCCAGTTTATAAAAAAGATACTTAAGGCTTTTAACAAAGTATACTTACTGTGAGTTGATCTGTAATATTTTCTCCCTGACAAGGTGACTGTCCAGCTATGTTGATACCTGTGATGTTGATGGTCACTAATTTGTTCTCACCTAAACACAGAAATGAAATCCAAAGCAGTGCTAAAAATGTTAATGCCAGCCATTAAAGAGACAAATAAAATATATTTTCTAAACAAAAGCAAACATTTTTTATGTTGGGCATTGTGTCTCAAAACACAACAATGCAGAACACACCGTCATCTAACAAAGCAACACAAACATTTTTGATGTTGGGCATTGTGTCTCAAAACACAACAATGCAGAACACACGGTCATCTAACAAAGCAACACAAACATTTTTGATGTTGGGCATTGTGTCTCAAAACACAACAATGCAGAACACACCGTCATCTAACAAAGCAACACAAACATTTTTGATGTTGGGCATTGTGTCTCAAAACACAACAATGCAGAACACACGGTCATCTAACAAAGCAACACAAACATTTTTGATGTTGGGCATTGTGTCTCAAAACACAACAATGCAGAACACACCGTCATCTAACAAAGCAACACAAACATTTTTGATGTTGGGCATTGTGTCTCAAAACACAACAATGCTGAACACACGGTCATCTAACAAAGCAACACAAAAATTTTTGATGTTGGGCATTGTGTCTCAAAACACAACAATGCTGAACACATGGTCATCTAACAAAGCAACACAAACATTTTTGATGTTGGGCATTGTGTCTCAAAACACAACAATGCAGAACACACGGTCATCTAACAAAGCAACACAAACATTTTTTATGTTGGGCATTGTGTCTCAAAACACAACAATGCTGAACACACGGTCATCTAACAAAGCAACACAAAAATTTTTGATGTTGGGCATTGTGTCTCAAAACACAACAATGCAGAACACACCGTCATCTAACAAAGCAACACAAACATTTTTGATGTTGGGCATTGTGTCTCAAAACACAACAATGCTGAACACACCATCATCTAACAAAGCAACACAAACATTTTTGATGTTGGGCATTGTGTCTCAAAACACAACAATGCAGAACACACCGTCATCTAACAAAGCAACACAAACATTTTTGATGTTGGGCATTGTGTCTCAAAACACAACAATGCTGAACACACCGTCATCTAACAAAGCAACACAAAAATTTTTGATGTTGGGCATTGTGTCTCAAAACACAACAATGCTGAACACACGGTCATCTAACAAAGCAACACAAACATTTTTGATGTTGGGCATTGTGTCTCAAAACACAACAATGCTGAACACACGGTCATCTAACAAAGCAACACAAACATTTTTGATGTTGGGCCTTGTGTCTCAAAACACAACAATGCTGAACACACCGTCATCTAACAAAGCAACACAAACATTTTAAGCCCTTTCCCATGGTAAATTTCTGCTTGATTTATGCAACTTACCAACGTAAATAAGCCAGTGACAGTCCAGATCAGGCTCGTACTCTCGATTGTTGTCTATGTCAAGGGATCTAATTGTCCCAGATGACTGTCTCAGTGTGCCACCACATCCAGCTGCGGGTCCTTCAATTTAGGAAGGTGAAAGTGTTTTCATGACATTGGTATATAATAACTAAATGTACAAAGGTGAGCATTTTATGACTGAAAGTCAGAGGCCCTTCTAAATTTTGTATTTAAAAGTGGACCTGCTTGGTCTGGTTGTATGGTATATTTGTGGTTTAAATAAGCGGTTTTCAATTTTTTATCTGACCATCGTCCCCTTGGGCCATAATCATGCCCTGAATGCCCCTGTTGAATCAAATTATATAAATTGACCACCCATTGTCCAATGAAATTATATAAATTGACCACCCACTGTCCTAAAAATTATTTAAATTGACCACCCATTTTCCAATCAAATTATATAAATTGACCTGTCACATTTATGGAAGATAATTAGAGACGCAAATGTAAAATTCGGACACATATTTGAATAATTAATTAACTTACAAATAATATTCTATATTCAGTTACAACCTGACTAATTTGATCATGTAGTACTTTAAAAAGAACATCTTTTAGAAAAAGCTTTAGATGTCTAACTTCATCAATGGTCAGTTATATGCTAATTTTAATTAAGAATTTGACAGAAGCACCAATATAAAACCAGACTTTATATTGCTTTTTTTTAAATGAATCAAACTTACCATATGTTGAAGAGTAGCTAGCTTGGAATCCCTTTTTAATGACATAATAGTGGTCAGTGGTAACATACTTCAGAAACATTGTATTATTTGAGCTTTTTATCTTGCTACGAATTCCTGAAAGATCTCCACATATATGTGCCAGTAAAGGAGCTTTAGTATCTGACCCATCATGAATGTCAAGGTAATGAGAATTGCAATACATATAGGTGTATTGAGCATCCTGTTCAAATGAAAGTAGCCTGTAAAGATAGAATAAACATTTAAATCATTAAAAAAGCACTGAAACAATAACACTGTTGGATAAATTTATTTAGAAAAATAACATTCTAAACATTTCATCAGCGGTAACCACAATAGAATACATAAGATATATATGGGGTACTGTATGCAATGAGTGCACATGGGAACAAACTATGAACATTAAATTGATTAAAAGATTCTGTACTCTCATTACACCATTAGCCGTATCTACAATTTCAGAAAGCTGCAATAATGTATCCTGTTTGGTTAAACTCTGTACTTCCTTTATTTTCTTTTTTCCTATGTGTTGTGAAGAACTAGTGCCGACTATTTTGTCCTTCTCGTCAGTCGGTAGAAAATGTATTATGTAAAATACGATATAACTTCATGAAATGATTTGTTTACCCATTGAAGGCATGTTGAATGTAGTTATTTTTATGATGAATTTGAAGACAGGATAACAGCAAAGAAATGCTTATATTGCCACAATATCATTTGTGAAATAAAAAGAAAATAAATCTAGCACTGGTTCCTGTTGATATTTAAGTTATTCTAGTTTGAGTCTCATTTCAAAACAACATAAAAAGAATGAGTTTGTCTTTCACATAAAATGCCCAGCCTCTAGGCTGTGAAGATGATGCTATGTGCCTGATTAATTTTTTTTTTTAATTGTACAAGAAAGAGACAAATGAACAAGGCCAAACAAATTTTTAGATTTACTGACAACACCGTTTAAAGTTTCTAAGGACAAAAAAGAGGGTCACCAGGTAACATACATAATAATAGGAACAGGCTAATGAAGCCAGGTATGGAATGGTAATGCCAGAATTTTTTCAGCTCCTTTCATGAATACAAATATGTAAAGTTCAATTATTATTTTTTAAAATTTTATGCGACATACTCCGCCGGCAACACACTAACATCAAGTATGTTACTAAACTCCTCCCTGCATTGAAAATGATTTATATTTTAAAACAGGCAAACGTGACAGTTTTCTTAAATAGTAATAGTTAAAAGAGTCTTATCGAATTGGTTGATCAGGGATTAAAAAACATTTTTATAAGAAATTTAAGGTCAAATCAGAAGAAAAGTAATTATTACATCTGGCATCGGTCCAAGGCTTAGTGGGAAACTTTTCTACTGGTCAGATCAGAAGATTAAACAATTTTGTTTAAGACTAGTTTCAAAATTATATTATAAACAACATACTGGTGAAATGACAATGAGTAATTTATGTTTGCACAAGTTTTTGAGAAGATGCATTTTTAAAAAATGAACAAGTTAAATATTGAGATAACTTGTTTCATTTTTTCCAAGGAAATATCTTTTTTTTCCCTGGCATTGTCCTTCACAATGTGATAATGGTTAAGACTTTGTAATGATGAATCACAAGCCCTGGGACTTTTCTTTAGGAGGATAAGCTGGTTCCCTAGACAACAAATCACCTGTCTCCATGCGTCTGGATAACCCAAGGAGCATCATGTGTGGATGATACAAATTGGTACTAGAAGCGTCACTGGACTAGCCAGAATTTATATTGTGGGAATGACAAAATGCCCCAAGCTTCACTGGACTAGCCAGAATTTATATTATGGGAATGACAAAATGCCCCAGGACACCTACAGGACTCCACGAAATTGACTCAATTTAGACAGCTAAACCCCCCCCCCCCCCCTCTTTTTTACCAGCCATAGAAAAATAGTAGAGTGTTACATTATTGAAAATGTTTTATTAAACAAAACAGCCAAGAATTTAAGATGAATTTAAGGGTGAAGCCTGTATAATTTATGTCCCCTCTATGACACAATGGTACATTGTTACATACCATATATACACTTACAAACTAAGATGCTATCCAATCCAAGACAAACTGTAGTAAGTTGAATGTGTTTGATATAATGCATGTAATAATAACATGTTAAACATTGCACAATAAAAACTGGACACTGAACAAAACAAATGTGAGACAATATAGTTTCTGTACTCACTTAAAATGAATAACTTTATTTGTCTCAACGGTTATGGTCCAAGTGCACACACTCGGGCCTCTGTGAGAGTTGTGAAAGCTGCTGGTTGAAATAATGCCTGATGGATCTGTTAGGTTTCCTCCACAATCTGATAGAAAAAATATCCAAGATAATCATAATGTTTAACTTTGAAAGAAATTAATATAAGTTAAACATTTAAAATACAGTTGTTTAATCAATAATAAAAGTGTAAAAGTGTTGGACTGCGATTCCGGTCTCCAAACATTTCAATAGCACTAACCATGATGGCATTTTAGACATTGCAGTTACTGGTATACTGTATACTAGTAACACACCTGATAGGATCTATATGGAGAATAAATTAATAACAAGATTTTGTACGTTAACTCCATACAGGATCAACCAAATACACAATTTTACGTAATTGCCATGTCTTTTTCCTGACTGGGCTTTTACATTTTACTTCAAGTCACTTCCTTTCCATTCTTCTTGACTTTGTTTCTGTCTGGTTTTTATCTCTTTTTTTTTTAGGTAGGATATATCTAAATATATTATGTAAATTTGATTTATACTTATTTATATGTCTTGTTGTACTGATGAAGGCATTGTGCCGAAACGTTTACTTATGAGTAATGTAAAATTATTATTAAAGCTTAATATATATTGTTATATTGACACAGCTGGTTGGTGTCTATTAAATCTTGTTAATCAACATTGATCTATTGTTTTTCTCACTCACTCAGCTCTCCTCCACATACTAAACAAAGAAAACTAGGTGTCCATATGTCAAAGTTAACCAATATAAGAATTTGTAGACCTACCTTCAGTGACATACTAAACAAAGAAAAATAGGTGTCCATATGTAAAAAAAAACTAATATAAGTGTCAAGTATGGGAGTTCAGTAGTTATTGTTGCGTTGAATGCATGTTTATTACACATGGTGTGTGAAAGAGTTATTATTAGATAATGAACGGGCTTGTCTGAATGACGTAATATTATGTGTATTGTGACGTAAGTGGTAGTCGTGCAGGAGCGATGTTGTAGAACCTTAGGAAAGAGAGCTGAGTGCCTTGTGTTTCCTGATAATTAAAGTTATATATAGTTATGAAAAGGACTTGAGTTGTTATTGTTACTAATGATTGAATTATTGGAAGAACTTGATTGAATGATCCAATCCTGAGGACATAGAATTTGACAATAAGAATATGTAGACCTACCTTCAGTGACATACTAAACAAGGAAAACTAGCTGTCCATATGTCAAAGTAAACTAATATAAGAATATGTAGACCTACCTTCAGTGTCATACTGAGCTTGGAAGCCTTTCATAGTCACTGACTGATCAGATATAAATGTTATAATAATCTGATTTTGCTGTAGCATAAGTTGTGGAGGAGATGTTCCACAGTAACGTCTTGACCAGTATGAGTATATCCCATATGAGTTATCACCATTTATAGTCACATAATCACTACCGCACCAGTAAGGACCTAAAATTAAAAATTTACTCAAAGAATGATCAAATCAGAATAAAAACTATTAGCTGTTTTAAATTTCAAAATTATTATTAAACAAAAATTAATTTCACATTTCCTTTTGTCATTTACGGGTTATGCATAACAAAACATGGGATATTTTAAAAGTCAAAATAAACTCAGTTTTGATGAAATTGTATAAATTATCATCTTTGACAACAAGCAGAGTATGTCTACAATTTAAAATATTATAAGAATACCACCAAAACAAAAATATGAACAACTAAAACCTCCTCTTAATCAAGTTTCAAACAATGAAGTTACCGGGATCCTGAATTTCGAAAATACCAGTCCATAATTGATGCTCGAAAATACCGTGATTGGATTTATAAAAACCGGGATTTTCCATAATCCCGGGATTTCATTTTCAAATTTTAAAAATCGTTTTTTTTAGTTTCCACGTCGTAGTTAAAGCAAGGCATATCAATAATTTATGAGATGTGCAAATCCATCACACCACGTGTCTCAAGTTCAAAGAGAGCTGACCGACAGGCTAGATATGTGTACTCTTATTTGTTAAAGAATCATGACGTTGTGATTAGTTTTGTTTTTACTTCGTACGTGTGTAGTGTGTAAGTGCAGACGAGTCGCGACCTGAAGATACATGATTGGTAAGTAAATGTCTTCATATTATTGCCAAATAAGTAATTGGTATAGTCGAATGAAGATCGAATGTTGACTTACATTAAGAGTTTGTATGAATAAAAATAATACGTTGCACTCAAATCACGGGGTCAACTTTTAATTAACAATTTTTTTTGATTTCTTTTAATTATGCCAAAAAACCTATACATTAAAAAATATAAGTAAATCCGTATTTTGATAATCCAATAACGTAAGTTTAAGACACAAAAACATAATGTTACTTCTTTTTTGTGATAACAATATTAGTAATGGAATTAATAATTTTTTTAATGATTTATTTTTCCCGGTTGATAGAAAGAAATGAGGCACCATGAAAAAATAAACCTAAATTTGAAAAGCATATGAAACTATCGGAAACAAAGACATCAGTTTGAGTTTGGCATTATTTCTTGAAAGCTACGAACAATCTCTCAGCTTAATGTATTAGATGTAACAAGATACTTTTGATTGATTGGATACTTCTATAGCGCTGGTATCCATGCTACTTTAGCATGCTCACTGCGCTCAGGTGTAATCAAATCTATTAAACAAGTCTTTAAATTTTTCCTAAATAATTTTCTGTCCTTGTCAGTACTCCTCAAAGATGGAGGTAAAATATTCCATAACTTTGGCGCTACCGCTTCAAAAGAGCGCACTCCGTACGACTTTTTTCTGTGTTCATCCATACTGGGAATTTTCAATAAGTACTGAGTTGAGGACAGCAGGTTCTTTAAGGTTACATGTTTATAAAGCAGTTCTTTCAGATATTCTGGTGCAGAGCCTTCTAAGCAGCTATACGCCAAGGACAGAATCTTGTGGTCTATGCGCTTATTAATAGGAACCCAATGGAGATCTCGTAGAACTGGGGTAATGTGGTCTGATCTCTTTTTCCGCGACACAATGCGTGCTGCAGAATTTTGCACCCTCTGGAGTCTCTGAATTTGATTCTGAGGCAAACCCCACAAACAACTGTTACAATAATCTAATCTTGACTGGATTAGAGTTACTGCCACAGCATTTGCTGTTCTCTTATTTAGTTGAGGACGGAGCTGACCCAGGGCGCGTAGATGACAGAAGCATGCTCTGACTACAGAACTGATATGTGGAATCATACTGAGTTTACTATCAATAAAGAAACCAAGGTCTCAGACAGTGGAGGACAACGGTATCTCTGATTCACCAACTTTTATTGATGTGAAAGCAACTTTCCGAAGATTAGCGTCCAAACCACAAACAATTGCCTCAGTCTTGTCATCATTTAATTTTATTCTGTTTGATGACATCCATTCTTTTACCGCAAGACAGCAGTCCTCGACAGCCCGAACAGCAGCAGCACACTCCAAGTGATTAGGGCGGAAACACTTGTACAGTTCCGTGTCATCAGCAAATATTTTGCGTGAAATACCATGACGTTCAATAATTTTGCCCAGCTGGCTAGTGTATATGGAGAACAGAATGGGTCCTAAGACAGAGCCTTGTGGCACACCGCAGGTAACGGAAGTGTCCATGGAAGATGCATGCTTCCCTACAATACGCTGAGTCCTGTCAGTCAGATAAGAAAAAAACCAGCGAAGTGCAGTTCCAGAGAGGCCTACTTCGTACTGAAGTCTTGACAGATGAAGATCATGGTCTATAACATCAAAAGCAGCACTAAGGTCCAACAGGACCAATACTGTCAGATCGCCACGGTCAGCACCACAAAGAACATCATTCATGACACGGAGCAGTGCAGTCTCACAGCTGTGCCCAGGTCGATAGGCAGATTGAAACTTATCAAGCAAGTCATAAGTGTTTAGATGCTGCATAAGCTGCCTTGACAAAACTCTCTCAAGAATTTTAGATACAAAGGGGAGGTTGGAGACCGGGCGAAAATTCTTGCAGTCATTTGGATCCATGCCACTTTTTTTAAGTAGAGGCTTAACGACCGCTGTCTTGAAGAGATGTGGACTGTAGCAGACTGAAGGCTAATATTCACGATGTTGACCAGTTACAGGGAGCAAGAGTTCCAGACACTCCAAAACTATCTTGGTTGGGATAGGATCAACAATAGAAGATGTAGGTTTAGATACCATGATTATATGTCTTATATTATACTTAAAACTATCTTGGTTGGGATAGGATCAACAATAGAAGATGTAGGTTTAGATACCATGATTATATGTCTTATATTATACTTAAAACATTGGGAGGAACAACTTCAGGCCTTCCCTCTCAATTAAAGTCTGCACATTCCAGTGATTACTTGGACATATTTCTAAGGCCAGATTCAAAAGCTTGGTCTGACAGCGGATTCCTTGATGGAAATATCTTTGAACAATGAAAGTGAACATCTTGGATCTGAGCATGATGAACTTGGTGATACACCTCCGCTTAAGAGATAATTAGACATTGAAATACAAAAGAAACTTGAGGCTCAGGATGATACTTCCAGACCAACGAATGGAGACATTAATACATTGGTAAAAATAGAACAGGCTTTATATGAGAATGGCGGCTCAAGAGGAAAATATATAGCAATTGCGTACGATAGCCTAAGGTCTATTCCTCTGACCAGTGTGGATTCTGACCGGGGGTTCTCTTCATCAGGTCACTTTTGTAACCATTTGCTGTCACAGTTTAGTGACCAAACATTAGACACGTTGTCATTTTACGATCTCATTATTTAAATTTGACCAAAGCTTAAAACAACACCAATTATTTTAATATTTGATTCATAAATCTATTTCAATTAAAAAGTTAAGAATATTATTTTTTTTTTCATTTAATTAAAGTCTGAAGATAAACGTTTGTGTTATGTTAAAAGCTTATTAAAAATCAAAATGTGATATTTGTTCTGAATGTTTTTATTTCATTGATAAATCCTCAATTCTAATCTCGACTAAAAATTCTCTAAATATCGAAAATACCGGAATTCCAGTATTTGTAAACTTCAATATCAAAAATACCGGTTTTGGCAAAAGGGACAGATTTTGCGACCCCTTATCAAGAGCAACTACTATGGAATGTTCGATCTTTATTTATGGCGGAGTTCAGTAAAACAAAACAGCAAATTTGTGAATGATTATGTTTCATAAACTTTACCTCCTTGCACAGCAAAATCAACAAATGTTAGAAAGATGAGCTTGTTTTCTGGTGGTTGGATGGTGTAGGTACAGTTTGCATTGTTGGGGTAATTATTTGGATATCCAGGTGAATACACAGTTCCCACTTCACTTGTTAAAATGCCACCACATTCTGTAGGGAAAGAAAAAGGCAAAATTACATCATTTTCATAAGCGCTTTTGTATTAGAATATTTTGTTTAAGCAAAAAACCAATTTACATTAACTATTAATGTATACTTGGGTAAATATTTAAAAATCGTTCACCTACCAGAAGACCAGTTTGCAGAAAAACCATTTCCATTGGTGTCTATATCTGATCGGAAAATCACTACCAATCTGTTTGATTTTGATCGCTGGTCCGGTGGAGTCGTGTTATTGCAGTATGAGCCAAGTAAGGTCAATGAGCCATTCATTGACACATCATAAACCTGAGGTTGAAATAGAGATCCATAGATTATGAGAAATTGGTACATAGGCGTCATTGGCAGGTTGCCAATGGGTTGGCTAGCCCTCACCCCCTCATCAACAGCTACAGAAAAAAATTATATCTAAACTCGAGCCCCTTCAAGGCTGATGTTAATGAAGTTAATATATTTAATGCTTTAGTGGCATCAGGAAAATTGTTTGGAGTTAAATATTGTAAGTGTAGAGCAGCTGAAGTCGGTGACTCACTTCTTATATCACCAAATGACTAAGCAGGTTTTGCAATAACAATCAACCGGTAGACATTTTCAACAGGTTACTGAATCCAAGTGTTTTGACATACTATTTGCACAATTTTTATAGAATTTATGATGGTCATTAAGAGCTATGAGGAGGCAGGATTGATTTAAAAAAATTTAATTTCACAATAAAATATGGAACTTTGACAATTGCAGATGGACATTTAGGTAACATTGTTGCAAATAAGACACAAAACCAAAATTGAACTAAGTCAAGGAACTAACTAAGTCAATGAATTAAGTCAATGAACTAACTAAGTCAATGAACTAACTAAGACAATAAATGAAGTCAATGAACTAAGTCAATGAATTAAGTCAATGAACTAACTAAGTCAATGAACTAACTAAGACAATGTTTAAAACTAAATAGTTGGGGTAAGCAGTAGCCAACTGAGATTTTGAAACTCACTTGCACGTAATCATAATGACAATCACTTGCTTCTAAATCAAAAGGTGATTGAAACTTCAGTTTGACAACATAACCAAGGGCCACAGTTATGTCCCAACGACATTCCACATTGTGTGGGTAGCTCCTGGGATAGTTGGGAGACTTGATAACACCGCTGTCAGCATGGAACAATCCACCACAACCTTGAAACAGTAACATTGAGAATTATTAATGAACGCTTGTGTTTGCTTGAATAAATTCTATTTAATAAAAAAAAACTTCCTTGATGAATTTTATCATCCAATTAATGGGTAGACATTAGGCAAAAAATTTTTTTAATAAACTAATTGATGAGACACTAACTTAAAGGTTTAATTGTGAGTTATTGATTATGCCTTATATTTTATTTCTTTCCCTCATTGTTTTGAAATGATGTTAGAAAGTCTGTGAAATATGTCCCACTAATGGAAGTCTGAAATATGCCACCCCTAATGAAAGTCTGAAATATGTCCCACTAATGAAAGTCTGAAATATGTCCCACTAATGAAAGTGTGAAATGTGACACAATAAGGCATACAACTCTCAAATTTATTTCTAACTTTGAATATTTTTCTCATAATACGTACCCCCACTCTCAAATGAATATGTCATCCGAAACCCTCTGCGGTTGGTAGCTGATATTCCATTAATCATTGTCAGTCTTAGGGCATTGCTCTGTGACACAAAGTTAGGAGGACGAGTCTGATTGCAATATGTGCCAATTTGTGGTGAGTCATAGTAACCTCCATTTTGAAGTGTAAGGTTTTCTTGGTGACATCCAAGTGAAAAATCAAAGTCACGTACTTCAATCTTGGATAAACAAAAAAAGATTGTATCATAGTTTATTCAGTTTTAATAATTTAAACAGTTCTATATATAGTTACTGGTACCAAAACTAATGAACTTATGGATATCGTAATGGCAAAATGTTTTAAAAAATGAAGTCTTTAAAACATTCTTACATGATCCAAAACCTAATTTCAATGATTAAAGAAATATTCAAAAAGACCTAAATTGATTTTTTAACCATAAAACTATGAAGCTATTTTTAGAAAATAAATAAACAATTCAACAACTATGGACATTTTCTCTTTGTTAGCTCATACCCTTATTCGGCTGCCTTCTGGAGCAGTAATTTGCCATGCACAAGATGTATTTTGATTAATGTTCACAGGGTAATTGGGGCTTGAAATGACTCCTTCATTATTTGTATAAATGCCACCACAATCTGAAACAAATTCTTGTAATGAATGAAATAGAATAAAACATCAATACCCAATAAGATAACAAATTATAACTTTTCCATCACATCTCTACAATTAAGTAATTAAAAACCATACTTGAATACAAGCGCTGACAGAACTAGATGTATGAATCTCTACCGTTTAATTGAGATAAAACATAAAAAATGGATATTTTTTTTAAAACATGCCAGTTTAGTAGTCGATCTATGACTATGAGGTAAAGCCTAAATCCAGGAATTAGTGACCCAATGTCCAGTACATATATATCATGGCCCAGCAATCTCGTGAATCATTCGTGAAGAAACAGGATGACATTTTAGTTGATAATTAGACATGAAGTACAATTCATATGTGTAATTCTTAACAAGAGCTACAGTGTCTAGTTGACAATTTCTTTTAATTTCAATGAAATAATTTTAATACAATTAAATACCTAACAATATGCATTAGCCATTAGACTTATTGTGTCATGCTTTAATTTTATGACATCCAATATAACACTTTATAAAACTGAAGCAGGATCCATCACAATTGTTGTATATGTTATTTGAAGCTGTCATGAATGACAATTGTATAGTCCAATCCTGATCAAAATGTTCAATTAAAAGGCAGAACTTAATTTGAAATTTAAGTCATCCTTAATCACTGGGGATTTTCTTTGTGAGTGGATGAACCTGGAATACATTATAGAGGCTCCATCAATCTGAACACAGGGTGTGTTATGCAAAATAGACAGTAAACTGATTGCTTCTGGCTCTGATAATCAAAAAACCACATTTAAGAAGTTGCAAAGACATATTGATTGTGGGCCCTTAAGGTAAAGAAAAAGAAGAAGACATCACTTTGAAGCAATAAAATCATATTATATCAATATGAAACAAACTTGCACTTAATTGTGAAACAATCACTTCAATTTTAGTAGTGTTAAATAAACACATGAATTTTGGATTTCAAACATATCCAGGCATTTTAAAAACACAATGATTGCAAATACTCAAAACAGTTATCATTAAAGTTTCAAAATGTAGGAAGATCATTAGTTTAACGATTCATTTTTTACAGGTTTTATTTCTATATGTGTGTAGTTGTTTTATTTTAAATTTTTTTTCAGGGTTTTATACATTTGTACAGTTTTAAAAAACTTGTACAGGTTTTGAATTCACAGAATGGCATACTTGCTCTGTTCACATTACACTTTTCCTAAAAATGATGATTTTATGCCTTGCCATCCTACTCAATATAACAGTGAATATGAATAAAAGATACCATCCAGCAACTACATAGGAGACCTCCAAAGATTTTTATTACTGTGTTGTTACTTGTTCTACTTCTATTTTTTTTTGTTTGCTGATGAAGGCTCTAAGCCAAAACGTCCAAATCTTTTGTCGTGACTATTAATTCAAGTTTAACATACCTTGTTCTTATATTTCAGTGAATATGAATATTCCTCTTACTTGTATACTCATATGACAAATTGAATCCTTCACTATGTACATTTCTATCTGTCTTGTAACGTATCCATACAACTGGAACAGGGAGGAAAATTGAGGAACGTGTGACTTGACCACAGAAACGGTTGACCAAAGCTCCACTGCTGTCAATGCCTGTTTAGAACATAAAGATAATAAGCACATGTAATAAAAATGCAAATATGACTGAGGCTGGAGTAGTAGCCTTGACTTGGGCTGTATTTTGTTTATAATGGGTTTAAACAAAAATTAAACTCCAGACTGCTCGGCCACCCAGCAGCCTAAGTAAATGTATACAAACATGAAATAACTACGTTCTAACCTTCTCTCACTTCCAAATAGTCATGAATACATGGAGATTGACCTTCCGTATTTAGGAACCCAAGAGTCAGTCGGACAGAAGTTTGGTTAGGCTGGGAGCTGCGAAGTTGCCATATGCACTCAAGGTTGTGGCTGTTGCTGATATTGGTCAGAGGGGAAGTTATTAAACCAGAGCTCTCAGTGAGGTAGCCACCACAAGCTGAATAGAATAAAATAGAGAATTAGCATGAAAATAATGTTAACTGTCTGAAATCCTTTTAGAATATGATAACTTATCTTGTTTAACTTCACTGAGTTGCCATGCATGACATCAGTGCATCTTAGGGATGACTGTTGAACACTCCAATGCAAAGTTTAATGCGTTATAAGAAAGATAACTTTACCAGATTCAGAATCAGATGAGTAGACAGCTCTGAATCCATTAAAACTTTCAGATCTGTCTGTGCGGAATATAACTTTCATTACATTGCCTGAAGACTGAATTGGTGCAGGGATGACATCATGACAGAAACGGCCTAGTGAAGGTGAATCTTCTTCGTTACCATTATAAATCTGTTGAGAAAAATTTTTCACTCACGAAATTTATAAAAGGTTAAAATTTTGCATGACAAAATAGTGTGTCACTGAAAAGAAAATTTACTGAAGATAACCAACAAAGCAACAAAGATGTCATCCTAAGTCTACACAAAAATGAATAAATGAAAATGTTAAATCGAAATAAAATATAAAAGTGAAAGAAAGTAACCTGATATAAAATAAAAGTATGTAGTAGTACAGATACAAAAATGGCACTTGGGCTTAAGGTTAAGTCATGTAAAAGAAATAAAGTTAGTTGATGGCATGTGGTAGAGATGAGAAAAATGCTATTTATAAATCAAACTCTATCTGGTGTCATTAAATACTTACAGGTGCTGTTTTATTCTGTAAGGTCTGTATTTAAGATTTTTAAGGTGTTTTTCTTTACCTACAGATTCATCACAAATTATACCTTCACTTACTTCCACGTGATCCCAACAATAGCCAAAAGCAGAATGTTGTTCAAGCCTGAAGTCAGTGAAAGTTAAAGTGATGCTTCTTCCAGGACTAACAATAATGAACCATTGGCATCTACGATTGTGTGGATACTGACCAGGAAAATTGGGGGATGTAAAGACACCTGATGGAGTAGTCAGTTGTCCACCACATTCTGATTGTTTGGGAAAAATTTGAAAACACATTTATCAGCATTGAAACATGCTTCACGCTGAATCCAACATCTAAAATTTAAAGATGAAAATTACTTATTATGCATCCATTATTTTAAAAATGCTACATTTTGTAAATAATGTTAATGATTCTCAAACAATGGAAATGAAAATTTCTTTAAATATATATATATATTTTTTAAATCACAGTTTTGTCTGCTCCTCTTGAAAAAATGTTAAACACAATGAATTTCAGCATATACTAATATCCTTCACGTCTGAAGAATAGACAGCTTTTTGAAAATTTGGAAAATGCATAGCTTATCCTTTCAAAGTCACATCCAGTCCCACATATACCCAACTTCTACCCCAGATCTCCACCTGTCAGCCCCAGATCCCCACCTCCTCAATACTAAACCCTATCATCTCACCATTTATACCCACCTCCTCACCCTTAAACCCTATTTCCTTACCATTAATTTCCACCTCCTGGCCGCTAAATCCCATCTTCTCACCACTAACTAGAACATATGCACCACTAATCCCCATCTTCTCAGCCCTTATAACAACCTCTAAACAAATAATACCTACCTCCACACCCATTATATCCACCTTCACATCACTAATACCCACCTCCAGACCACTAATACCCACCTCTACCCCACAAATACCCACCTTCACATCAATAATACCCACCTCTAGACCACTAATATCCAACTGCACATCACAAATACGCACCTCATGACCACTAATATCCACCTACATATCACTAATACCCACATCCAGACCACCAATATTCACCAAAAAATCACTACCCACCTCCACACAACTAATCTCTAACCTTTTACCCTTTGTTGAGCATGTCATAGATTTCCTATCACTTCATTCAAATATTATTACCTCCCAGACTTGCTTGGAATACAATTCTAAATCCTTGGCCAACCTGGCTACCATCAGATTTGAATCTAACATAAGCAATGTTGTCTGAAGTCTCAATGGATTGAAGAGCATCATTAAGACCACAGCTTCTGAACAGACTTGTATCCGTGGCATTACCATCACGCACTTCTAAAACATCAGCTGTGCAGTTCTCTGAAGACTGGATATTCAAGCTTGTAACATTAATAATGAGGAAGTGACCAGTGGGTCCTACTATGAACCATTCACACTCCTGGTTGTTGTCGTAGTTTTCTGGATATTTTGGACTTGTGATGACTCCGTTGCTTGCCCTAATACGACCTCCACATGTAGCTTAAGACAAATCACAAAAGAGACTGCTATAGCTGCATACACAAATTTTGTTTCAAATGTTATTTTATCAGGAATTTTTAAAAATTACTTTATATATTTTAATTTAAGATGCAATCCTACACTTTAAAAAATTTTTTAAATCTTAAATATTTTTAAAAAAAATTGATTTATATAAATGAGCATCTAGGTAATTGTAAAATATTTAATTGATCTACAAATAACAACAATGCCAGTTTAATAATGCAATTAAGTTTCTATGTCATTGATCTAAAAATCATAAAAATGCCAGCTTAATAATGCAAGCAACATAAAATGTACTTTGAATCAAACTTTTTTTTGTTTTAAGTTAAGAAATGTGAGCACTAAAGCTGCCTTTATGGAGACAGTTAAATACACAAATTCCTGGAAGCAAATGTTTTCATTACCAATGGAATATTTTGCCTTGAATCCTGGGTGGACAAGAGAATTGTCAGTTCTAAATCTGGCAAAGATAATATTTTCAGTTGATAAAACTGTTCCTGGAAGTGTGGAGCCACACAGAGGTTGACCTATCCTAGGAGACATCAAAGTCCCGCCATCATGGAAGACAAGGTAGTCCCAATCACAACTATAATTAACACAATGAATTTATTTTTAAAATATTCAAATTACTCTATCATCTCCAAAATTAAATTTAAAAAAATTATTTTTCTTCAAAACATCAATTTTAAAATTAATTTTCATCCCCAACTCTATTTCCAAATGTTTTATAAAAAGGTAGAAATAACTAATAATGTCATAGAAAGTTTTCTATTTATTCACAGGCAATCAAAGTACAACGAACAGTTTAATAGTGCCATAACTAGGAATAGAGCTACCTTGGGAGGGATAGGATTCCCCCTAAAACTCATGAGAAAAAACTATGAACCCAAAAAAAGAAAAAAGTGCTGGGCCACTACCCCCTCAACATCCCTCTTCTATGCCACATCAAGTGCAACTTTTTATTTTGGAGCTAAGATAAAATAAAACTTTATTAGTGAATAATACATATTAAGTCAAGGAACTTAATTATAACTTCCATTTTTTATATAACATTGCCTACACAGCCCATGTGAACCTAATTGGAAATACATTTAACAAATTTACTCATTGTGAGGTTCAATGTAGAAAGTCTCTTCAAATTCAATCTTTATTCTCTCTGTCATAGGTGCAGTTATAGTCCACGTACAATCAACATTTTCGGGATAAGCTTGTGGGTAGTTAGGTGACATAAAATAGCTAAGGATTAAAAAAAAATTAAAACATATATCAATTAAATTTTATGTATGGTACATTCCTCAGTATATTTAATGCATAGATCTCAGATAATGTTTTGTGTTTATCACAAGAAAGGTGTGTTGTTTATCGAGACATGTGCATGGTGTTATCACAAGAAATATAGTGTGTTTATAACAAAGTTTTAATGGTGTTTATCACAAGTTACGCATGATTTTATTCAGATGCTCTTTTAAAAAAAACTAAAGTAGTACATTGCATAACATGTTCTGTGTTATATCATTAGTAAAATAAAATATTGGAATGTCAAATGTCCCTTCAAAATGCCTCCTTACCCTGAAGTCATGGAATTGGTCAGCCTTAAATGTCCACCACATGTCACAGAGATTTCTGAAAAATTAAATGAAAATCCAGGCCCAGAACCTGCCCCATCAGACACAAACTGAGCAAACAAATAACTGCTGCTTGTGGTGAGGCCTTGTGGAGCTGTCATCCCACAATAGGTGCCATTTGTATTGCTTGAGCCATTGACAATGAGAGGAGGTGAAGTCCGGGTAAACCCATTCAGTAACTGTACAGATAAAAATTAATGCACATCCACTGCTAAAGACAAAACTGGGAGTCATTAACCTACATGAAGTGATTTCTAAGGTCCCAATAGATTTTTCAGAACAAGATTTCTTAAAGCTTGACTAGCAAAAACCAAGACAATCAAAGTGCTTAACAAAGTCCCCTGAACATCTTAAAAAATTGAGAAATTTAGCACAGTTGCTTGACTCGAAAAGAAAACTGTTAAAATGGAAGCAGAATTGCCTGTTGTATTGCCTTATTATGTTACTCAAGCTTCAGCAAAGCTTGTTCTAGATACATTTCTCTCACAAAGCTTCAACTCCAGCATCTACTATATTCCATTAAATAGATATATATAATTTAAAAATAATTCATATTTACAACTCTGTTTTGCATTGTGAACTTTTAAGTCTTGGGTAGATTTTTTTTTCATTGTAAGATGTGTACAAAAAAACAACTTATTACTTGTTGCTGCTAATGTACTAGAGTTTGCATATCAAATAATATATCAAATCAAAGTTCTGTCTAAATTGTATCATAGTGAATTTTTTGCAATAAACATTAGCTGACATTAGAAATAACAAAACAGAAAGATATTCCTACTTGAGACAAAAAACCATTCATTTAAGAAGTGAAAACAACTTCTACCATTGGGACAATTTATTTAAAAAATGCATATCTTATTTTCATTGGTCTCATTTTCTTTGTTTTTTTTTCAAAAACAAGAATCCTTTTCCATTCATTTACAAAACAATGAATTTAAAAAAATATTATTAGTTACTGATGCTCCATTTAATTTATTATTTTTCTAAAGCATCCAATTTATTGTGGTCTTCCAATAAACACTTCGTACCTTCAGATAGTCGTTACTGCAGAGGCCAGTATCTGCAATGTTAAAGGGCTGGGCAAATGTGAGTCGTATAGTTTTACCAGTATTAACAGATACTTTCCAAGAGCAATTTTGCTGGGATGGATAGTCAGCAGGATAGTTTGGGCTGGAGATGATCCCAGTTGATATAGGCATGTAACCTCCACAACCTGACACAGTATGAAGAGAAATGATTGTTTGTAGTTCTATACATTCTACAAAGAATATATAAAAAATATACAAGTTTGATGGATCGCTGGAAAAGCTTCCAAACTGCACAAAATACAGGCACCAGATTTATTCATTAGATTTTAAATGTATAGCATATTCATGTTGTGTGTACTAGCAACTTAAGGCTCTCAGATAGGTGCCACTGTTCTATCCACCATTTGGGAAACACTGATTTTAAAACAGTGGAGAAGATGTCAGATACTTGTGATAAATGATCATGATGTGGATCAATTTTAAAATTTATATTAGAGCAAGCAAAAAAGAGAAAAAATTGTGTTTGTTGAATAAATGTTTTAACTAATTCACCAATGTCACACAGAAACTAGTTACTAAAATATTAACAACACACAGCTTTACCATTTTATTTTATTAAGAGGCTATTCCCATCATTGTAGGGGCTATACATTTCTATAAGAAAAATTATCCCTGTCATAATAATCAAATTATATTCCTTCCTATACAATATTTCCAAAAAATGGCACATGAATGTAGTCCTGTTGTCCTTCAGACCCCATTAGATGCCTATGAAATGTTTTTGAGATTGGAATGTTAGGGTAATATATCATTTGACTAGAGTATGACATGGTGTCAACTACTTTAGTTTGCCTATAAACTATAAAGGATTTATACATTGTGGCAACATTTGAGCCAACCGTTAGAATATAAACAGAATGTGTCAGAATAATGCCGCCAAGTTTCTGGAATATATGTTCTTAAATGAAATGGTGTTTGAGAAAAATAAAGTGGTTGGGGGGATCTTACAAAGGAAAATTTAGAGAAATCAAGACAGCTGAAATACATTAAGTAAAAATGCATTAAAACAAACAAACTGTGTATAGGAACAGTTGATGTTAAATGAGTAAAAAAAAAAAGAAGAGATAGTCTTAATGTTCATCTTGAGACATTTTTAAAAATGGATTACCTTGCTGTAAATTTATCGATAGACCTTGGCCTTGAATACTTCCATCAGAATGAAAGTGGATGGTCAAAAAATTTGAGTTAGACTGAACAAGAACACCTGCATCATCTGCCTTGCAATATTTTTGCCCAAGCCGAGCTGAATACTGTGAGTTGCCTAGTTTAGAACAGTACAATTTGTATATAATTTTAATAATGCATTAATATTATAAAGCCCTTAGCAAAAATAGTAAAAATGATTGAATTCGGCTTATTATTTATTTGTTATTATTTTAGGGATTTTTGTAACACACTAAGAACAAGAGTTGTATCATTGAATTATCTTTTCTATATAAGCCATAGGCATCATCAGAAGAAGACATTAAATAAAGGGTGAAAACTTCAAATATTAATTGTGGAAGTTTGACAGAATTTTACCATTGCTTTGTTTTTTAAACTATTGAAAAAAACACATTCCTCACCATCGAGAAATTCCACATAATCCCATGTACACACAGGACTAACTTCTAGACTGATATTTTGTATGGTAGCAAGAACTCTGTATCCTAATGGTACAACGACTGTCCAGTAACAATCAAGATTATTAGTATAAAGACCAGGGTATCCAGGGGTAGTGAGTTCCTGTGATACATTGCCAATTACCAGGTTTCCACCACATCCTTGAGAACAAGCAATATGAAAAACATGCTAAGACAGAGAATAGAGAATGCTTGTTATAATTGAGGTCAACATCTGCTAAGTATTGTTCGTTTAACTTATTGCAACCACCAAATAGATAAGGAAAAACATAATAATGGGAGATTTAATTATTTTGTAAAAAATTAATTATTTCAGGACTTTCACAAAACTTTTTCAGGCAGATTAAAGTTGTAAAATTAATAATATTTCAATTTCATATATTTACCTGGCCTTTTAATCAAGAAAGACCTTTTAAAAAATGTATACTTCAAAAAGTGTCAATTGAAAAAAAGTCTCTAATTGTATGCTTGGTACCTGAAATAGTTGGCTGAATTTCAGGGGTAACTGATGGTTGCAAATCAGAGGACAAGACAGCCTGCCATGTAAACAGGAAGCCTGAAAGCTCTAAATAACCATCTGATACAAACACAACTGTAACCTCATTGGTAGAAGACACAAAACTTTCAGGCAAATTTACGCCACAAAATCTGCCCAATGAGATGCCTGTGACTTGTGGACCATCAAAGAACTGATTGGAAGAATTTTTTTTTAAAGTAAATGTCAACATAGTAATATTATATCTAATTTTTTGTTAACTTTATCATCTACCGTATTTTCTAGCATATAAGATGACTTTTTAACCCATGAAATTATTTTCAAAACTTTGGGCCGTCTTATAAGGAGGGGGGTCATCTTATAAGCTGAAACTTCAGGGACAGGCAACTTCTAGCTGAGCCACCCTTAGTTACCTTAGACCACAGCGTCACATAGGTCAAGTGAGGGACAGTTTAATACATGATCAGTTATACAACATTAACAACTATCAGTTCAATACGTCACCTCTTATACAAAATTATCAACTCATAGTTCAATACATCACCAGTTATACAACATTATCAACTCATAGTTCATTACATCAACAGTTATACGACATTATCAACTCATAGTTCAATACATCACCAGTTATAGAACATTATCAAATCATAGTTCATTACATCACCAGTTATACAACATTATCAACTCATCGTTCAATACATCACCAGTTATGCAACATTATCAACTCATAGTTCAATACATCACCAGTTATAGAACATTATCAAATCATAGTTCAATACATCACCAGTTATACAACATTATCAAATCATAGTTCATTACATCACCAGTTATACAACATTATCAAATCATAGTTCATTACATCACCAGTTATACAACATTATCAAATCATAGTTCATTACATCACCAGTTATACAACATTATCAACTCATAGTTCAATACATCACCAGTTATGCAACATTATCAAATCATAGTTCATTACATCACCAGTTATACAACATTATCAAATCATAGTTCATTACATCACCAGTTATACAACATTATCAAATCATAGTTCATTACATCACCAGTTATACAACATTATCAACTCATAGTTCAATACATCACCAGTTATACAACATTATCAAATCATAGTTCATTACATCACCAGTTATACAACATTATCAACTCATAGTTCAATACATCACCAGTTATAGAACATTATCAAATTATAGTTCATTACATCACCAGTTATACAACATTATCAAATCATAGTTCATTACATCACCAGTTATACAACATTATCAACTCATAGTTCAATACATCACCAGTTATACAACATTATCAAATCATAGTTCATTACATCACCAGTTATACAACATTATCAACTCATAGTTCAATACATCACCAGTTATAGAACATTATCAAATCATAGTTCATTACATCACCAGTTATACAACATTATCAAATCATAGTTCATTACATCACCAGTTATACAACATTATCAACTCATAGTTCAATACAGCACCAGTTACACAACATTATCAAATCATAGTTCATTACATCACCAGTTATACAACATTATCAACTCATAGTTCAATACATCACCAGTAATACGTCATCCATTAACAGTTATTGCAATTTAAAGTCACATCATTTAATGTCATACCATTCAATGTCCCATCTTTTATTATTGTTTGTTATCTTCCTATCATCATCAGTTCCAGTTTGGTTGAAAGCTTAGAAAACAAACAGCATGGCAGCTCCCATGGATTTATTTTCTTATCCCTCATTTCAGATTTAGTGTGAATTTGGAAAAGTTTAATTCAGTTGCATTGTTTTATGTTTAAATGTTTGATGACAAACATCCTTATGTTTATATGTGACCGTTTTCCTGCAAAGTACCTGCATATCATAAGCATTTGAATTAAAATTACCATACTGAAATCAAATCTAACGTTTTTTAATTTTTATTTGGTGTGCGTTGGAAGAGAGGTAGTCTTATACGGCGAGTATAGCCCAAACCCTATGTTTTATCAGGAAAAGTAGGTGGTCATCTTATATGCCCAGTCGTCTTATACGCTGGAAAATATGCAGAAAAATATGGTAGTTAAAATGATTGTGTAAATGAATTAGCATATTTCACGGAAGATGGTCAATGTCCATTTAAAAACAGAAAAAAGGGATATTACTACGATACAAATAAAATAATAATTGTCTGTGAGTAAAAATAGTTTATAAATCTCTCCTTCTCTCTCTCTCCATATATATATATATATATTGTTGTTTGTCCAAGATGACCATGGCTAAACTCGATGGCAAGTATGCATGTGGCCTGTTAGTCCTATTTGTTCCTGGAAAGCTTTGCAGCACTTGGGACGCACGTTGTTTTGATTCCTAATATCTTTTATATATATATATATATATATATATCGCTTTTGGTTTGTCCTGCTTCTTTACACAAGCGCCCTCACCACAACTCCACGTGTTTTATATTAATAGTGCTGTGATGCATGAAGTGTGATCTCGGGTATAAAAAATCTTCAGGGGATTGACTATGATATTAATCAATAAAAAGCCAAGGGTATTTTATAGGAATGTCTATAAGACTGTCTGTGGGCCTATTGTTTAAAGGCTGGCTGGTAGGGCATGAGACTGTCTGTGGGCCTATTGTTTAAAGGCTGGCTGGTAGGGCATGAGACTGTCTGTGGGCCTATTGTTTAAAGGCTGGCTGGTAGGGCATGAGACTGTCTGTGGGCCTATTGTTTAAAGGCTGGCTGGTAGGGCATGAGACTGTCTGTGGGCCTATTGTTTAAAGGCTGGCTGGTAGGGAATGAGACTGTCTGTGGGCCTATTGTTTAAAGGCTGGCTGGTAGGGCATGAGACTGTCTGTGGGCCTATTGTTTAAAGGCTGGCTGGTAGGGCATGAGACTGTCTGTGGGCCTATTGTTTAAAGGCTGGCTGGTAGGGCATGAGACTGTCTGTGGGCCTATTGTTTAAAGGCTGGCTGGTAGGGCATAAGACTGTCTGTGGGCCTATTGTTTAAAGGCTGGCTGGTAGGGCATGAGACTGTCTGTGGGCCTATTGTTTAAATACCGGATTGTATTATAGAAAATGAGAAGTTAACTCTTTTTTTGTAACATTTGTTCCCACCATACCCGGACCCAGTGTAAAAAAAACTGCATCCTGCTATTAACTGTTAAGCCCTAGTAGAAATATATTACACTTAAAAACGGTTTTAGCTATTTTGTTTATTAAGCAGGTTTTTTAAATTAAGAAAAAAAAAAAATTAAGTGCTTTGTAAAAACTGTTTAATTTGCAAATAAAAATTTTAATTTTGTGTTCATTTGAATTCCGTCTAGTCCTCATAATAATAGTGTTTCATATGTGATGAAATCAGCCCGGAAACTAGAAAATAAAATCACATCCACCATTGCATATTCAGGTCTCCAGAAAAGATATGGACCAACAAAGGATGGATATGGATGGAGGAATACCAACCACCAAACAACCAGGAATTGTATAGTCTATATCAGGATCCCACACTGGCAGCAGAAATAAAAAAAGGGTATGTTACTCTGGGCAGGAAACGTAGAAAGTATGCCAAATAACAGAGGAGTGAAGAAGGTAAATCACCAAAACCCTTGAGGAAAACGGCTCAAAGGCAGACCTAGGCTTAGATGGGTGGATGATGTGGAAAAAGACCTACAGCAGCTGGGCATCCAAGAATGGAAAAAAAAAAACTTTAGTTAGGTCTGAGTGGAAGGAAGAGGTGAGGCAAACTAAAACCCTACATGGGCTGTAGCGCCACAGGGATGGATGGATTGCAAATTAATAAAACATTGCTAGTATATACACTCTGTATCTGGTAAGTCCCTTATGTTTAACACTGTCATCTTTGCCAGCTGACATGAACTCATTCGACTGTGTCAACGAGTCATCCTTTCAAGGAAAAATCTCAAAACCCTAAGACCGTCATCATGTGGAATAGATGTGTCTAAGGAGCAGACATCAACTAAAAACAGTGTTTTGCACCAGGGGTAATGTTAAGAGAATTAAATATAAAGGGACATCGGATGTATCAATCACGGCACTGATTTCCTGTACAAACACACCACAGAGAGTTAGAAGTAAAAAAAAAAATATGGTCAGTTTTCAGCACAATATCACCATATGGAATTAAACAAATACTCTCTTTCTAGTGAACCTCAATTTCCCTGTATTTCTTTTCTTATTTCCTATATTTTACATAATATCTCCATACATTTTTGTCTGTTAGAGATCTCATTTTTCACAGTAAGAATAAATACATTCTTTGACTTCCTGTAATCTTGGTTTTGCAAAATCCAACTTCCGGCAATAACAATAGGGAGCACTTAAGTTTTCTTAACTAGTTTCTATTTCTTTTCATATTTTCATTCGTTCTGTCAGCTGAGGAAGGCTCTTAGCCAAAACCATTCTTCTTTTATTGTCCAGTCTCTTGATTCAAACCACCACATACCATTTGACAAAGTGTACATAGCTACTCCGTCGTCTTGCGAAGATGGAAGGATGCCATATATATATATTATATTATAATTATTATGTATGTCAATGGTAAGGGAAAAAAATTGTATCCATAAACTCAGTCTTTATATACAAGCTTCAGCCCCCTTTAATGCTTCAATCTCATTTTGTTGTTGGAGATAGATATGTTAACTTAAACCCCCTTTCAATGCCGCAATCGGAATTCTTTGTTGCTGGAGATGGACATGTTGGCTTATGACCCTTACAATGCCTTGATCTGAATTTGTTGTTGTTGGAGATAGACATTTTGGCGAATGCCAATAAAAAATTTTTGATCCATATTTTTTCTTACATCATTTCAGATATAGCCTGGTTGCTGAATTAACATATAGCCTGGTTGTTGTATTGCAATCTAGCATAATTGTTGTATTACCATAATGCCTAGTTGTTGTATTGCCATATAATCTGTTTGTTGTATTGCCATAATGCCTTGTTGTTGTATTGCCATATAATCTGTTTGTTGTATTGCCATAATGCCTGGTTGTTGTATTTTCATAATGCTTGGTTGTTGTATTGCCAACAGCCTCGTAGCCATATTAAATGTAACAACCGTACATTAGCAGATTTGAGAAAAAAGTTTGATGCCTGATTCCAAGGAGTCACCCCCAACCTCACCTGTGCTAGACATCCACCCACCAAACCTTGAGCCTGCATCACATAGAACAAAACTTGAGCCTGCATCACATAGAACAAACCTTGAGCCTGCATCACATAGAACAAACCTTGAGCCTGCATCACATAGAACAAACCTTGAGCCTGCATCACATAGAACAAACCTTGAGCCTGCATCACATAGAACAAACCTTGAGCCTGCATCACATAGAACAAACCTTGAGCCTGCATCACATAGAACAAACCTTGAGCCTGCATCACATAGAACAAACCTTGAGCCTGCATCACATAGAACAAACATTGAGCCTGCATCACATAGAACAAACCTTGAGCCTGCATCACATAGAACAAACTTTGAGCCTGCATCACATAGAACAAACCTTGAGCCTGCATCACATAGAACAAACCTTGAGCCTGCATCACATAGAACAAACCTTGAGTCTGCATCACATAGAACAAACCTTGAGCCTGCATCACATAGAACAAACCTTGAGCCTGCATCACATAGAACAAACCTTGAGCCTGCATCACATAGAACAAACCTTGAGCCTGCATCACATAGAACAAACCTTGAGCCTGCATCACATAGAACAAACCTTGAGCCTGCATCACATAGAACAAACCTTGAGCCTGCATCACATAGAACAAACCTTGAGCCTGCATCACATAGAACAAAACGTTTCTTGGACTCTACATCACACAACATACAGCTTTAAAATCTACATCCATCCCCACCAAAGAAAAATTTCGGTATGCGGAAAGGAGGCTCAATTACCACCATTGAAGTAACCACATACATTGATTGATCTATTAAAATCATCATTTACATATATAATTCATAAGATAAGTCGTGGTAACCAGTTAGAACATACCTATCTGCTTACAAGTCAATACCAAATTATGATGAAATATCAGGTCTTTACATGAGCCAAATAATCCAAGGGCCATTAGAAACACAAGATTGTTAATGATAATTAAAGGTTGATCTAATACATGCCTATAACATTGAATTGGCCACTATTTAAAGACTTGATTTATTTTAAGATTTGTAAATCGAATTTAAATAAAAACCTTCATTTCATTCTAATGAAATTGGTTATAGACTTCGTCTTAAATTACTTGTGTGTATCATATATATGTTAATTTTAATTTTTTTTTTGAAAATGAAGCTTAATTAAAACCCCTAGACACTAACAGATAGTGATTCATATGACAATCATTAGCCAAACTAAGTTATATATATTTCAGACGTAATTTGATATAATAATAAATAAATTATATAATATAATTACATAAATTAATTAGACATATATTATAATTAAACTACCTCAACATAATCATGAAGGCATGTGGTATAACTGTATGATCCTTGTATTGCAATGGGTTCAAATGTAAAGCGGACAGACATATTCTGAGCTACTTGTATAGTCCAGCTGAAATCAAATAAGTGCTGTTAATGTAGATGAAATTTATCATGTTCATAAACAATTCTATTGGAGAGAGAGAAATATTATCTTTATAACTGGGAATTGCTAATGGATGCCAAGATACATAATATCTTTAAATTCAGTTTAACATAAAGTATTTAATTAAACCACTAGTAAAATATAAAGAATCTTGCCACAAGAATGGAATACTTTTTATTGATTTTGTTTTACCTAAAATCTCTTCCCCAACCGTTGCACATATGCCAGTATATGGATGCAGCAACGTACCGAACCAGAACCAGAACCAAAATCTCTTACTCTTATCTAGTTTATTGTTTTGCTTTTTCTCTATTGTAAAAAAAAAAAATCATTAAAAAGATGATCACTAAATGAAATTCTAACTCCTATGAATATAGACATTTTTTACCGATAGTTTGAATATTTTGGATAGTCAGAAGGATAGTTGGGTGATGCAATCTGACCTCTGTTTCCAGTCAATGTAACATCAGTAGCTGTATAGTTAAAAAGTATAAATGAAGATTAAGTTCACTAAGATTATTTCATTTTAAAATTTATTTAATCTATCTAAAAAGAAGTGTTTTAAAACCTTGTGCAATTTTAAAATAGTGTCCCTGGAGTCATTGATAAGTGAAAGCTCCAAGAAGCTAGTAAAGTTTGAAAATGGCAAAAGGGAGGGGGGGGGGGCGATTTTTTCAAAAGTGGACAACTAAGACAAAGGGGGTGGGAATTTGTTATAAGCTGCATTAGGTAGGCTGCATGAATTTCAGTATATTTAACATATTAAATTAAAGATGTCCTCAGTGGCTGATCTATTTGCTGAATTGTGAAAAGATCATGATCTTAAACTTAAAGCACCAAGAAGCAAAAGTAAAATTTTCATGATGAAGATCATTCTTAAAATTCAGTGGCTATTCATCAACAAATGTAAACAATGCTATTTTTGGGGGTTAAAAATTTTCTCACTAATTATCACATCTGATTGACTTTTATCAAATTATTTAAATTATCAGACTTATATGGAAGCTAAACCAGTGACTTTTTTCTTGTTATAAACCTTATTATATTTCTTTAAAGATTGAAATGCCATATGCTCACTTTGGAAACTGGGGTAGGGGGAGTGGTTAGAGTCATATGTGCGGGCAAGGGTGGGGGAGATATTTTGGTCTGACCTTTGTGAACACCTCCTAAGTCAAAATGGTTTTAGAATAACTTCCCAATTCTAAATGGTTTGTGAACAACTCCTAAGACTAAATGGTTTGAGTAGTTAAGGTAGCAAATGAAGGTAATCATGAGCTTCTTTTGTTTCTAGGATGTTACTTCTATGATCTGTAGATGAGCATGCCGCAGCAAGTCCAACCATATGATAACACTTACAGGCACTCCACTCAGCTGTAAATCCTCTGGCTGTGTCCATTTCATTTGATCTAAACTTGATCCAAGCTCCAAAAAAGTTGGTTAAGTTTGAAGGTGGAGTGTTTCCAGCCCATCTGCCTACCAGCTCTCCATTAACATCTGGTGTTCGTATTTCTACATAGTCATCATTCAGGCCTTCAGTCAGCTCAAATGTGCTGTTTATGGTATGATAAATGGTTGTCAGACAGATATCAATAACTATCATTTAAAGACTTTTATTTTCAGAAGCATTCTTTAATCTATTCGAATTAACAGATATATGATTTTGAAAATTTAAAAGTTGATGGAGAAAACAAAAGGTATTCAGTATATGATAGTTCAGAGGTTGGCAAACCCATTAGTCAAAAGAGCCAAAAATCAAAAGAAGGGCGATTAAAAAATTTTTCAGAGCCAAATTTCTTTTCAAGAACCTTTCAAGAACCATGTTTTTCAGAATCAAAAACAATTTCTGGCCAACTGGCCGAGCCGCACTCATGTCGCTAAAGAGCCATGAGCCGCACTTTGCAGACCACTGTGCTAGTTCATACTCAGTTTTGTTCATAAGCCTACCGACTTAATTTTGTTAAGCAAACACCTTAAACATGTCGAACCCACCCATAAGCGTACCCTATAAAACAATGTACATAAAAGCAATGCTTAATGAAAAACATTATTTTGTATGTCATTAATACTTTTTTTTCAATGTTTTATCTACAGAATCAAACTTATGTAGCCAAGTGGTGTGTGAGGCTGACAGTTTTAATATGTTTATTTAGAAACTTGAGAAAATCAGGTCTTGAGGACTATACTTTTATTTGGTTCTATAAACAAAACCAAAAAGAATATAAAGAAAAAGGGAAACTCTAAAGAAAAATCCAAAGAAAAAGGACAATACAAAACGTCCAAATGGGCCAGTGAATAATAGCGTACTTTAGGGATGCGATAAAAATTTGAATGAAAAACTCATTAGCGTGCCCAATATAAGTTGGTATGTGCGGACCCAATAGAGGACATGTAGGTCACACATAGATTAAGATGATGTATAACTTGCCTTCTGGCAGATTTCGTATGGTAAAATGACAATCCGTAGATACTACAACCCAAATAAAAGCCTAGATCCCTGACCAAAACCCTAAAGCAGTGGTTCTCAACCTTCCTAATGCCGCGACCCTTTAATACAGTTCCACATGTTGTGGCGACCCCCAGCAACAAAATTATTTTTGTTTTTACTTCGCAACTGTAGAGAATATGAGTTAGGCGACCCCTGGGAAAGGTTCGTGCGACCCCCAAAGGGATTTGACCCACAGGTTGAGAACCGCTTCCCTAAAGACTTGTGTGTGTCTGTTTTAGTTTAGTCTCTGCAATCGATGATACTTTTATATTGATATAAGATAAATGGTTTTTGAGCTATTTCTTATAGAAGGGGTTAGGACCCCACATAGATGAATGTGAAAACGCCCATAATTACTTAATATTACCAAACCCTATAAAGATGTAGACATGTAAACATTATCAGGTAAAACGAGTTAATCCCCTTTCCAACTAGATATAATTCATAGCATAATACACTAGGGTTCCAGAGAAATAAAGTATTGAACTTATACCAAAAGCACTCATAATGGTTCCCAAATATTTAAGTATTCTAAGAGATAGGGAGAAGCCGTCATGCAGCATGTTTTGATACCCTAAAATAGGGGTCAAATATTCCTCGACAATGTTGGGTGCTGAACATTGTTTTGTAAAAGCCTGGCCTGCAATGCCACAATTTTATATATGACCAGCTAATAAGCAACCACCCACTTATCCCACTGAAGTATTAAAAAAGAGAGCCACTTGGGAACAAGGATAGGCAGTAAGAAAATATTCAACTGCATACAATCTATATTGAGTATCCTACTGTTAATAAATTTCCTTTTTTTTTCTTTAAAAAAAAAATGTGTTCTAAATACTGCACTAAAATGTGTTAAAAGTGAAAAAGTTGAATAATAAACATCTCCATCAGTTTCTACAATTAATTATATTGTAATGCAAAGACAATGATCTTCAAAACAAAAATAATGTATTATTGTCTATATGTCTGTATTCTTTTATTTTACAGTTAAGTTTATTAGAATATATAAAAGAAGAGTATCCTAAAAAGATAATGAAAAATGGATCGTCAGATAGCTGAAAATTAAGAAATATGGATATATAAGACATATATAAAATGTTATGAAGTTGGTGATTTTAAAAGCTCACTTACGGGAAAGACAACTGTAATGCATTTCCTGGAGAAGTAGTTAATTGCCAAACACATTCTATATCATCAGGATAGTTATCAGGATACAAAGGACTGGTAAATCGCCCAGATAAGACTTTGATTTCACCACCACAAGCTAAGAGATAAGTACAAGAACATGTGTTTATTTCCTTCTATAAATATAAGCATTTCCTTGTTAAAAATGTATATATTCTTGTAATTTATCAATTTAAATAGAAATGTGCCTTATAAAACTGTAATAAATCTACTGCATATTTCAAGCAAATTGAACGTAAGGGCTATACATATCTTTAGAAGGGGATCAACTTGCCAAATGTAAAACTAGTAGACAATGTAAATATATTTTGTTAAATACATTACAATAAACTAACTTTTGAAATCCGATATCAAGGCCTAATTACAGGAGTTTCAACATTGTTCAGCATAGATTTTTCCCTTGAAATTTATGTAACCTGCAACTGTTCTAAACAGCCACATTAACCAATTATCTCTACTTCACATAGCCAACATTCCTCAAATCCACTACTCCAGAACACCAAAAACAACCCACGACCATTCTACATGGCAAGCTTTAAAACAACATAACATGTTTACTTACAACTATGAGATGATGAATACACCGCTCTGAACCCCTTGCCCCTTGCATAGCCAACTGATTTAAAATACACTCGCAAGGATGAACCGTGTGATGTTATAGAAGCTGGTAACGAGGAGCCACAGTATCTGTTTTGTTGTTCATCATCGGCTGCCACGAAAGCATCTCTCCCATCATTAACAGCTACCCAGGACTGACTACAATTTAAACTTTCAGCAATTTCCATAGATGTGAAATGTAAGGTCACTCGCTGAGCTGGAAAGAGGGGAGAAAAAATACATTTTGATTAATCATGTATTTAGACAGGATCCTCAAAATAAAATAAAACTGTAGCTGTAAACCAAAAAAAATGAAACTACAGCTGTAGACCAAAGTAAATGGCACTATAGCTGTAGACCACATTATGAGGTGCATAAATGATTTAAATAAACTTGCTTTGCATTGTATTGGATGGAAATGCAAAGTGACACATTTAGATAGACCAGCCCATATAGCCATACTTTCAAAACATATGTGTTTCCTCATATATGTGCCAAATAGATGACAAAAGTATCTGAGCTCCTAAAAAAGTTAAGTGTATCTGAACTTTTTAAAAAGTAAGAATTTTTCTCAACTCCTTAAAAATTTAGAGTCTACTGAGCTACTTAAGAAATGAGTGTACCTAAACTTCTGAAGAACTAATGGTGTATCTGAAATCCTTTAAAAAGTAAGAGTGTATCTGAAATCCTTTAGAAAGTAAGAGTGTATCTGAAATCCTTTAGAAAGTAAGAGTGTATCTGAAATCAATGACACACTCCCAGTACAAGCAGAACAACAATAACAACAAGTAATTATTTCTTTGTGTAGACACACCAATTGGGTACTTACTGTTGCTACCAGAGGAAATTATCCAAATACATTCCGAATCAAGAGCAATTTGATGAGGGTATAGTGGAGACGTTATTTCACCATCCACATCAGCATTCAAATTACCTCCACAAGCTAAAAATAATGTTTTGAAAAATATTAAAATAGCTACTAGCCTAATAAAGCACAATGACTATTCTATATTAAAAAAAGAGAGAAAAATAAACAGAGACAAGTATAAGAATAAACTGAATAAGCAATTTAAGTGTGCAATATGTTTGATGGATAAATTAGTTACAATAGATAGCAGAACGGTGGTTAACGAGATCAAAGCATTGCACTAATTATGTGACTCATTGAAATCAACTCAACCTGTTTTGTATTCTGCCAGGAAACCTTGGTGACTTCGTGATGAATCAGCGAACATTTTAATAAACATTTGATTTCCAGTTGATCTGAGAGCAGGTGGAGTATGAATGTCACAGAAGTGACCCAGTTGGGTAGACTCTGTGCTGTTCCCATCATACACCTTTTCAGAAGGAATACAATTTATTTCAACTCCAAATTTTGTTGTTACTAGATTATGTGAACCATGTAGGAGAATAGGGATAGGATGCATAGCTTTGCTAGTAGCACATAATATAGCTAGGCTGAAGTGAAGCATGTGGGGGAATATGGATAGGATGTAAAACTTTGTGGTTAAGATGGAATGTAAGCAGTTTGTCCGGTGATTCATTTATTTGGAGAGAAAAAATGCTCCACCTTCAAAATTTGAAGACATGCATATACATATTGTTATAATTGCATCAATTTATAATAATTTGTTTCATAGGCAGCAATCACCTACATGTTCATCAACCCAAGTTGATTCATAATAATTTTTTTGACTTTATCTTATTAGTATTTGTGTTATCTTACTTAGGTTTAATAATATTTAAAAAGGCTTAATTTCAGATAAAATGGAGAAAAAATTCATCATTGAATTTTGTTTTGAGTTAACTTTTATTTTAACATCAAAGAGTCTGTTTTATATTTTAAAAGTTCATTTTAAGACATTTCAACTGATTTTTTGAAAAATAATAGTAATAACGAAGATCAAATTATTCTTTGATATTGTTGGCTTTATCAAACAAATGCAAAATAAAAATTTACCTGCCCTCATGAAGACATTGTAAGGTACATCTAAAAGTGTACTTACATCTACATAGTCATATGTACAATTGTCTCCTTCAAGGTGAAAATTCAGGAATGTCAGAGCCACAATGTGAGATGGTTCCACAGTGATGAGCCACTCACACTCAGAGTTGTGGTCATAGGTTTCTGGGTAGTTTTTGGAGGAAATTCTGCCATTTCTTGCTGAGAATTTACCACCACACCCTGGAGAAAGTGGAAGGAGGGGTCATAAATATGCATATCATTAACTGTACATTCAATTATTTTTATATTCCCTTGGTATTATCGTGCTACTAATCTGATTTTAAATAAACAATTCCTTTAAGATGATGCAACAATATCTGGGAATCATAACATAAACTCACCATTAGGCACTGCCTTGTATGTGGCATTAAAGCCAGTCCCATGAACTGAAAAATCGCTTTCAAAGTAAACAAACATGGTATTGCCTGATGAAGTCACTGTTTGAGGACCACTTTGTCTGTGACAAGCTTGGATTAATTGAAAGCCTTGCCTGTCACTACCAGAACGCACCTTTATAAGAAAATTCAGACATTTAAAATAAGATAATATTCTTTATTGATAGAAAAATAAATGGAAATGTTTTTTTAATTACATTTTACTTCTTCGTTAATAACTATTAACAATTTAATTTAAAATGTAAATGAAATTTTAAAACTATTTTTTTCACCCTATATAATTGTTCAAAATTTGTTTATTTTAAAAATAAATTAGGGTTCTTATAACAATTGTTAGAGGAGAAATGGAAACGCATGGCATGTCTAGCACACTAAAAAAAAAACAATGTTTAATCAAAGTCAAAGCATGACATTACAAGTTAACATAAGTTATTTTGTTTATTAAATAAATCAGAGTAAACTTTTCAATAAAAATGCTTTAGGGGAGTGAGTAAAAATGTTGCAGCATGGCATCAAAGCTTACCTCAAGAACATCATAGCGACAGTTAGTAGAAGATTCCAGATCAAAGGTGTGCAATGTGAGCTCTACAGACATGCCTGGCTCAACAATAATTTCCCAGGTACAGATTACATGAGCAGGGTAAGGATTGGGATAACCTGGACTAGTGAAGCCTCCACTGTTCCCAGTCAGCCTGCCACCACAACCTGTTCACAAGAATTTAACATTCAATTTTTCTTCTTCTATATCTGAAAACAGTTTTGACCGTAATATGATGCGGTATAAAGAAAAATGTGAAAACTTGACATGTATGTATGTAAAATTAATTGAAGTGAACTTGTTTCCCTTGATAACTAAATACATGGAAAAAAAGTCCATGAAGCTGAAGCCAAAAAAAATTAAACATTAAAGTATAGAGTGAGTGGGTAAAACATTTAAAACAAAATTTTTTTTTTTTTTTTGCTCTAATTTTCATTTTTAAAAAAACATTAGATTATCTACTTTTTTCCTAAACGAGAAAATAACGAATTAAGAATTATATTATTTAAACTTAACTCCTAGCATATAACACTAAAACATATATAGACTCTGCAGATTCTTCCCAAAATAAGCTTCAGTTCAATGGTACTTTACTTTTAATCTTTTGAAAAATGATGTTCTTCAAAAGTGCATCAGTGCATTAATCATCATTTGTTGTGTTCATGACAGACACTGCACACACTAAGAAAAGTACAATATTTTGAATCAAATAAATACATATTCATTTTGTAAATAAATAAATGTAAAAGTTTTGAGCAACAGAGTTACCATCTTTGATCCATTCCAGTCTAAATCCGTTAAACGCTTCAGATACATCTGTTTTAAAATGGATATAAAGTTTATTTGAGGATGAGCTAAATAGTTGAGGAACATCTGGGCCACACAGGCGTGTTGTGTTGGAACCGTCAATTATCTGTAAATAACATTAATTGTAGAATATGATTTCCAGAAGCAGTACCTGTCTCATATTAATGAATTTATATACATTTTTAAAATCTATTAAAAAATATATTCATGCTTCCGAAACTTAAAACATTGGCTTCAGGTCAACAAATTTTAAATCGGGTTAGGCACTGGTGGCATATATATTTATTATTTTTTTATTTGCTCTTCACAATTTTATAAATATTATTTAACCTGTGACAAAAGCAATTCCATTATATGATGTTGTAAAATTAGAACAAAAAAATAGCAAAACTTATTCTAAATGGGAAATAGGTACATTTAAATTTTTTAAAAATAATTAGACTAAAAGAGTTTGAGTGTCATCTTTTATGGACAAGACAATGTTGTTTATTTAAGGTGTGTGTCAAGGTGTAAGGACAAGACAATCTTGTTTATTTTAAGTGGATTTTATTTTTTTATGGACAAGACAGTCTTGTTTATTAAATTATCATGTCATGCATTAGAGAATTGAAAATTGTGTTTTTTTAAGGTGGCAGTCCTGTTTTATGGACATAAACAAATTGCTTATTTAAGATAGATCTACATGTACTATAACAAGACAATCTTGTTCATTTATGATAGATATGTTTTTTGAAAAATACAATCTCATTTATTTAAGGTGAATGTCATGTTTTATGGATAATAGCAATTTTTTTAATATAAGGTGGATGTCATTAGGGACAAGACAAACTTGTTCCTTCAAAGTGGATGTAATTAGGGACAAGACAAACTTGTTTGTTCAAGGTGGATATCATTAGGGACAAAACAAACTTGTTTCTTCAAGGTGGATGTCATTAGGGACAAGACAAACTTGTTTGTTCAAGGTGTATATCATTAGGGACAAGACAAACTTGTTTGTTCAAGGTGGATATCATTAGCGACAAGACAAACTTGTTTGTTCAAGGTGGATATCATTAGGGACAAGCCAAACTTGTTTGTTCAAGGTGGATGTTATTGGGGACAAGCCAAACTTGTTTGTTCAAGTTGGGTGTGTCATGTTGCATAGTCAAGACAATCTTGTTTATTTAAGGTGGGTGTGTCAAGTTGCATAGACAAGAAAGACTTGTTTAATTAAATTTGGATATAATGTTTTATGGACAAGACCATCTTATTTATTTGAGGGGTGTGTTTTACTATATGGACAAGGCAATCTTATTTAATTAATGCGCGCGTCATGCTTTATGGACAAGACAATATTGTTAATTTAAAATTTGATTTCATGTTTTATGGTAAAGAAAATCTTGTTTATTTACTGTGGATTTCATGTTGCATGGACAAGTCAATCTTTTATATTTAAGTATTTCATGTGGATGTCATATTTTATGGACAAGAAAATCATGTTTATTCCACACTTATGTAAGAACAACATAATCTTGTTTTTTTTATTTCATGTGGCTTTAATAAGGAAATATGTTACTTTTCTTGCCGTTGCTTGACTTGTGTTCTGCTGACCTGCAACATTAAGGCTCGCTTGTTCCATTCTGCTGCTCTAAAACTCTTTTACTCCATGTGTGCAATATAGTTTTACAACACTATTAAGAACTGGTGTTTTGCTTTTTTTTTTTTTAACTTTGAGGATTTTAAAATTATAATTTTTCTATGCAAAAAAAAATAATTAAGAAAAATCTTTCTTTAAAAACTTATAAATCTTTACAAACCTCTACATAATCAAACAGGCAACGTGGATGATATTCCAAACTAAATGCAGCAAATGTGACATTTATTTTGCTTCCTGGATATACTTCAATGGTCCAATTGCAGTTTTGAAAATGTGGATAATTATTTGGAAAATTAGGACTTTCAATGACACCATACTGCCCAGTTAATGTGGTGTTACAATCTGGAAGGAAATTGGAAACAAAAATACTAAATTGAAGACTTTATATATAATATTATTTCAAATTTTATAATTAAATGTGTGTATTAATAATTTCTCATATTATTTAATTAAATATATTAGTCTCTTGAAAATCTTCATTGTTCCAATGTTCAATATTGATTCTATTGTTTTTACTATAATGTGTAGTTTTAACCTGTTTTAAAAAAAAACATTAGTTACAATTTACTAATTCAATTCTACACTGGCAATGCATCAACAGATTTTCCTAGCTCAGTGGAGCCTACTCTTAATTCCAATCATAAAGTCTCATTTTTTTAAGGTATGAAGTTGGTTGTAAATCAAAATGGCTGTTGTATAATTGCTGGAGTTGACAGATATTAACTCAAAGTTGCTCTAAAAACAAAGGATTGGTGAGATTGTTTTTATCCTTGTTGTTTATTAGATACTGATTAAGACTTAAAATAATCAAATATGGTATGAAATAAAATACACTTACTTGTAAAGTATTGAGCCCTGAATCCACGTCCTGCCATGTTATAGTCAGTTTTATATTTAATCCACAACTTGTTGGTATTTGAAGTGATGGGAAGAGGAAGTGTTGTACCACACAATCTTGATATTTTTCTGCCTGTCTGACCACCATCATAAACCTGCATGAAGTATATTTAATGAAAACTGTTTATCATAAGAAAACTTCCTCTTTCTATTGTGTTTTCAAATTTTGTTATATGAATAGGAGTACTGTGCTATTCTGTGGTAGAGTTTTTAAAAATAATTTCAAAAGTCAGAAATTCTCTAGGATGAAAATTTTTCATATACATGTATATTTTTTTTTTATACACACACACATAACATATTATACAAGAATGAGCTGAGGTATTCATGTAACACTAAAGAAACTAATTAATTTAAATAAGTTTGGATTCATAAAAAACAAGGATAAATAATAGAAAATTCTTATGGCAATCGTATAAATTTAAATGCACTATAAATAAAATATTTTACCTTTATTTTAGTACATTTTTAAGTATTATTATTATAAATCGTAAATGCATTTAAAATAACAATTAAATAACTATTTTAAGCATTTTATCCATATTTAAAAGGTATGATATTTATTTTTAATTATTCATTTCAAATAGCATTCATCAAAATAAGAACATAACATATGAAATTACAATTGGTTCATTTTGATATCTATATTGACAGGCCCAATTATGTGACAGATTTGAACTTTGGTATAGTTTTTAATGTTAAAATAAATAACCATAATATTTCAATATAAAAAGTAAAGTAGGTGTATATTTTTATGAAATTAATAAAATTTTGTTTAAAAAAGACACGCAAATCTGTTAAAGGCGTGAAACGCCAGATAAGAGATTTTTGTTTAGATAAAATAATTCTTTGTTTTATGATTTTCCGATAATTTAGTAGAAAAAAAAAGGCCAAAGTTAAGTTACATTTTAAACTAAAATATCAATCTATATAAAATTCTGTTGATATAAAATATATTTTAACTGGTATATAGAGTTTTTGTTGTAAATTTACGATTATGTTTTCACGTTTCACAATTTTTAGAGAAAAAAGAATGTAGTTCAGGGGCAAGAAAAGGGGTAGTATAGCCCAACATGTAACATTCTAAAAGCAAGACATCTATCCGATTTCTCTAGCGTAGAAATCAGCCGTAAATGAACTCCTTTAGTTACAATTTAGTTTGGTAATTTAAGGTCATGTTGAGAGAAAAAAGTATAGTTTATGGTTGTGAAAAGGGGTTAAATATAAAGCAGAAAAATACTTATCAAAACTAAGTGATGTCAGAAATGTGAACATCAACACATAGATACTTCTTTTTAAAATAAGGAAATGTGATGTGTTTTTTGCAATATGAGGTCGTAATTTTCTAAATTCAGCTCTCATTATTTATCTGCATAATTTACATAGGGCCCACATCTCAGGCATAACTAAAATGGTACTTTTTGAAATAGGCACCCACAGAGGCCCCTATTTTAACTTAAATGACAAATGGTTAAAGTTATGTCATTAAGTTGTGAAAGTTTTCGTATTTGAAAAATAATTACATAGAAAGGTAATTGTTCACATCTTTTGACGAGGTTATTAAATTTAATATAGATTTTTACAGAAAGTTCTAGATTGTTCCATGGGGATATACGTGAGAATTAAAAGCTTATTGAAATATTAGTTAACTCTAATCATTTCTATTCTTGCCTGGGAATTTTCCCAAGATCATCTAGTCATCGTTTTATGAGTTTCATTAAATTTCTAGAATATTTTTTTCTATTATCTTTTAAAAATTATATCAATGCCCTTATCATGTTTATTATGTTTCACTAACACTCATTGTGTTATTTCGAATTTTATGGAATAAGAATTAGAGATAATTTGTAAGTTCTAGTTCCTATGCTAAATATACATGGGCCTCATTGGGAACTGGATCCCACTGGTAACACGATCAAACAATAAAGGGGATCACAGAGGGTAATGTGATCCATAGATGGGGCAAGGGATCCCACACAGAATGGAATCCCAATAGGTACGGGATCTCAGAAAATTGGATTCCACAATGAAAAGGGATCCCATTGGATACCTCTGGGATTGGGATCAACCAGGATTGGGATCAACCAGGATTGGGATCAACCAGGATTGGGATCAAATTGGGATCACATCAGAAAATGGGATCCTACTTGGAAACGGGTTCCCATCAGGATTAGTATCCTATTGGGGTCAGGAACAAACCAGGACAGGGATTTCATCAGGAAATGGGATCCCATTTGGATCATGATGTCATCAGGATTGGGAGCCCAATCGGTATTAAATCGAGATTAAGATCCCATTAGGACAGCTTCGTGGTCAAGATTCAATCAGAAACCCATTGGGATCTGGATCTTATTGGAAGGAGGGGGGGATATTTGGATCAGATTCTGGGGAATGGGATTCTGATTTTGAAGGGACCCCAGGTGTATCAGGATCCTAATAGGAAATCGGAAATGTGTTTTTAGTGGAGAAAATTAAAAATGTTCATATTTTTTTGTAGCGTTTTTTTTTACAGGCCCCTGATTTATATTTTAGCTAAAAGGTTTTAGAAGTTGTTGTTTTTCCAAATGCAATCCCAAACCATAGATTGGCTAGTATATATATATATATATATATATAATAGGATTAAATCAAAATGTAACTTAGGATCAAAGAACACATTTATAGACTTATTGGTCATTGTATTATTATATTTTACACTTGTTTTAAAATGCAACTATAAATCTGCTATGTTATTTTTCTACTAGAATAAGATTCAATAAATCAATGATGTTTCATAATAGACAAACCTCTATGTAATCATAACAGTTTGGAAAGGAACCTTCAACATCTAAATCAACAAAAACCAGAATGATTTTACTCCCTCGGGACACACCAATCGTCCAGAAACATTCAGAGTTGTGATTGTAGGCTCCTGGGTAATTAGGTGACACAAAAGCACTAGTAGGTGTTGTCATAAGTCCACCACATCCTAAAAACAAAGATATTAAAATCTCACCATTTTTAAATAGGCACCTACGCTGCAGAATCAGAATAAAATTTGGGCAAGCATGCAAAATGACCTCATGTTTAAATCATATACAAACCTGTTCAATATTTGAACATTCGATGGACGAACTATCAATTTCATATAACAATAAAGGTGTGCATTATAAAATAATTGCTTTCTTTATAATAAACATCATTAAAAAAAATGTGTTTTATTTTTAAAATATCATAATAATTTAAAAGCATATTTCAACTCCCAAGGTTTGCCAGCATGATCGGTAATTCTCTATCGTATTGTTCCATCTATTTACTTATTACTGTATATTACCATGTATTACACATAATTTATTATAATAAACTAAAATGTCATACCAAAGTTTCCTGCCTTCTGTTAATTTTCTTCCTTAGTATTATTAATAATACACCAATTAAAATAAATCATTTTTTAAAATTTGGAAAATCCTTGCATTATTGTAATATTATTTAAAATGAAAGATGGTCATATTGATACAATTATCCTAATATCCTAAAAAGAGGACATTACAGGTTTTATTCTTAGATACAATAAATTCTCTCTTGAATTGAAGAAGGCATTTGCCAAAATCTTTATATTTCTTTGTTGTGTTATGATAATTAAAGGTTACATTTACTATTTTATTTACAAAAAAATTGTTTGTGTCTCATTAATCTCCTTAAAAGCTTTGTGGCAGTCCAACCTTCTTACAAATATCTTTATTTTAGATGTTTGTGGCAGAAATGTTATGGAGACAACCTTTCACAAACAGTATTTCCCAAACATCATTTTGCAAATATATTACTATGATAATAATTCATACGCTAATGTATTTTGCATTATCTCCAGATACCTGTAGCCCCAGAGCTGTATTCAAGACGAAATCCTCTCCTTTGGGCTGAATGGTCAGATTTAAACTTGAGATATAATCTATTGCTGTGAGATATAAAGGGTGCAACCACTGGCTGATTGCCACACAATTTCAGCAAAGCGGGAGATGACAAGTAACCTCCATTCCTGTCAAATTTGTTGGCAAAATTAAAAATAGTTTATTTACTGCATAATCCCCGAAAAATTGAAACAAATTAGAATGAAACAATTCTACACATTCATAACTTTAAAACTTAATAAAAGAACATCCTTTTTTTTATATTTCTTCATAGAAGAAGACACTTTTCTTTAGTATATTTTCAACATTGTTTAAGTAATCAACCTCAAACATTCAACATTTCTTATAATACAAATGTTTAAAAAAGTAACTCTCTGACACTTGATTTCACCAAAAAAATTTGCATTTTCCTACCTGATATCCAAATAATCATGAGGGCAGCGATCAAAGGGTCCCTCCAGTTCAAAATCTGTTATGTTCACAAAGATTTGACTGCCTTCTGGCACAGTTATAGTCCATTCACATTCTCTGTCATGTGGATAGATCCCCGGATAGTTGGGGGAAGTCACAACACCTGCAGTTGTCCTAAGATCTGAGCCACAGACTAGGGGAAAACCATGAATTGAGCATTGAATATTTACTTAAGAAGCAACAATTGCTGCCAGGGATATTTCAATTCAGGGAAACTGCCATAAATATCCATTTGTATTTCAATGTCGTAAATAAAGCACGATAAGAAGAACAACTAAAGAAAACAAAATTTATAATTTAAGCCTCTCAAACATGTAATTAAGACTTAGAACTAGATGAACTGTCAACTACAATTTGTTCAATTCATTTTCACCATAATCCTACATGGTTGACACTAAAATAATACTGAGGGATGATCCAGAGGCTTGCTGTAGGTAGAAGAAAACTTACTGTGTGACTGATTGATGGCCACAAAGTTTGCACGAAATCCTTCTCTGGAAGTATCAGAATCTGTCTCCATGTATATAACCATGACATTATCTGATGATGTTAGGAAAGGTGGTGCACTTGAACCACAGTATCTTGAAATATAGAAGACAATAAGCTGTTTTCTAAGGATTAGGGAGAAACTTTACACATGAGGGGTCAAAGAGTTTTAACAGAATTAGAATATGATCCTTAACTCACACACACAAATGGTGCATCAGCAAGTGAGGTCAAATGTACTTAAACTTCATGCACATAAATACAATAAGGTACAATCAACTTTGTTGCTAGCAATAATATGTATATGAAACCTACGTCTCTTACAGCTCAGTCTTTACCTCAACGGCTGTTCTAATTTTATATTATTTTCAGCTCTTCTCAAAACATAATCTAATAGTTTCATAAACTGAAATTTAAGTTATTCGTGGGAAACTTAAGATGTTTATCTTGCACAATTCTTTATCTCTACTATTATAAACTGAAAAAGACATCAGAAAACCCAAATGAATTAACGTAGGAGTAAAAATAATAGAAAATATTCTAACCTTCCTAGCCGGCTTCCTTCAAACATTGTGGAATTATTATAGACTTCCAAAAAATCATGAATGCATGTGTTCCCATAATATATTGTCTCAAAGCTGAACATCTGAAACGTAAGTCTTATAACATGGCCGGGGTCAACTGTGATATACCAAGTACAGTTGATTCCATGAGGATACTCATTAGGATGCCGAGGACTGCTAATATTTCCTGAATTGGCATTGATCACACCACCACACTGGCTTGAGCCTAAAGTAGTCAAGAAAACAAAGACACTTTATTTGCATTAAAAAATTAATCTCAAATGAGTTTGAACTTTCATTACTAAAAGTTAAAGATTATAAGAATATTTGATATGACTTGACTATGTTCTATTTTAAAATCCTGAATATTAGCTTTGCACTTGCTTGTGGCTGACAAAATTTTCATACTGCCAATTGACTAATTTCCCATCAATCTATTGAGCTGAAACTTGGCACCTAGACTCGATGCCAATGACAAAACATTCTATCAAATTTTCAGCCTCATCCCCCAACTTCAAACCCCAAAAATCAGTTTTTAAAGGGGAAGATGAAGGAAAAATGATGACACTGATTTCACGAAATTTCTAAATAACTGAGCTAAGTGAAAGGGGTTGCTTAATTTGTACCAAAGACTTCTTCTACACATTATGGGCCCACGCTCAGTGTATTGATCATTCTGGCTCCTAAGAATGTAGAGGGATTTTCAATGTTTCTGTGCCTGTCTGTGCTGAGGATATTTCACTGGTTGCAAGGGCTACTCAGTGATGGTATCAGGAACTGGGGTTTGGAAGGCTGAGGCAATAGACAAATTAATAGACACAAATGTGTCAAGTGTAGTTGCCTCAACTGTTCCTTTTGGAGGCATGTTCCAGTCCTTGATTGTCTTTGGCAGGAATGAGCAGCTCCTGTACAGTGTTCTTGCGGTCATGAGCAGTTTGTTATGACTTGTTTGTGTTTTGTGATTGGTTATATCAGGATAAGTAATTATACAAAGTGTATATCAGCTTATCTAACTTTTAAAAAGGAAGCAACATAACTTATGGTGCATTTATTTCAAATTATATGCATTTATTGATAAACTTTCAGATATATTGTGCCTAAAAATGTTGCTGAAAATTATGATAAATTTAAATACCTGCACCAACAGCTGTATAGGTAGCTTGGAATCCAGTGCCTTGCACAGAACTATCAGTAACAAACTTGACAACCATCTGATTGCTTCCTCCTCTCACATCCTCAGGAGTATTGCTTGTACAAAGCCTATCACCAATTTGATTACCTGGAGCAATAATGTTGTCATACACCTGGTGTCATGAAAAAATGTCATCAATTAAAATAATTTGAAATTTAAGGAAACTTTTAATGTGCCAAATATGTTAATCCTTTGAACTCAAGATCCTGCTTTATAAGTCTGAATGTTAAAAATACACACCCCTCTAGACAGATGATTCAGTCTACCATACTTAACCCTAGATGGAGAGTCCTAATTTAATAATGTGTTTTTAATACTAAGATCTGGGTTTTACCACATTCCTTGCGAATGTTTATTGTCATGGATGTGCCCATAGAAGTGTTATTATTTTTATGTATCATTCATGTTTTTCAATGTATAAGTGTCACAAGCATTGATATTCTTAAGAACTTTAACCGGACCAGGTTTATATTATAAAATTAGACATTTATCATAGCACCATTTGTATTGACTTCATATAATGCTTGTGGTGCAATGGTTTCTTTACATAATGATACATTTTGTAACTGTAATTGAGTAATAATAATTCCAACAGAAAAATGTTATAAGTGAAGTATATATAATGTTTTTATTCCTGGAATTTGTTTTCTTGTGTGTCTTTTTTCATGTGAATATCCCCCCCCCCCCCCCAAAAAAAAACCAGACACCCCCCCCCCAGCCAGATGCATTGATTTTTTAGGAACAGGAGCCAAGTGTTTTCTGCAACCACTTAATTTAAACGTTGATGGTATCACAAAAGTAATAAATGATCCGAAGTTTTAATTATTGTTTTATAAACAAACCTCAACATAATCAAATTGACAGTTGCCGCCTTCTAAGTCAAAGCTGTTAAAACTTAATAAAATGCTGTGGTCTGGGGGTACTTGAATGTAGTAAGTGCACTCTGCATTTGTTGGGTAAATGTTTGGCCAATCTGGCGAGTGAATCTGACCAGATGAACCAGTGAAGGTTCCTCCACATCCTGAAAAAAAATGAAGTGCAGTGTGGTAGGGTGACTAACCTGCCTCTTCTCCATCATCACTACGTGATAATTTTTATTGCATTAAAAAAAGGAATTTAGCATTATTCTGACCTGAAGACCAAACAGCTTTAAATCCTCTACCAGACATCTCTGCAATGGATCGCAGTTCAATATACATGACATTACTGGAACTACTTATTTGCGCTGGAGTTGCTGCTCCACAGAAATTTCCCAAGATAGGTGCTGTTTGATTTTGTCCATCACGAACCTGAAATTTACATATACATTTTGATAGTTAAGTTACAACACTGTAGAATAGGGGTGAGCAACCTGCGACGAAAAGTTTTTTGCAGCACTCTTTACTTTCCGAAACTGGATAAATGCGTTTGTAAAACTTTTATCTTTAGCATTCAATTGTTTGTACTTTTTGTTTTCAGTAAAAAATATGTTAATTTATAAAATGTATAAAGACAAAAGTAGGAACTTATCATCTAAAAATATTTCAGTTAAGCAACTGGTGTTCAAGGCAAATTTTTTTAATATTGCGTGAAGTTAAGTGCATTGAGAAGTCCTCCAGTGACAATATGCTCATGAAGTAGATTTTGACAAACACAATCAGCTTTTGCTAGAGGGACAAGATCAGACATTATTGAAAGCTGCATTAAATCAAGCAATTTGTGAATGAACTCATTTCAGTTGCCACTAACCATCAACAAATGGCAGGTGCAATTCTGCCATTTTCATCAGCCACCCATCGAAGGGAACTACGACTTGACCGTTTAAATATCTCAGCAAATAATTGAGAACTGGTCATCACTTCAGTTTTCATTAAGCAAGTTTACGGTGTCACTCGAAGAATTAGTGAAGCTGGTCATTCAAGCCTCAACAAATCGAACAACACTAGACATGAGTTGAAAGATTATACAAATGATAACCAGATGTGTCAAAATATGTTACACTTCTTATTCACTGATCTTAGAAGACCAAATGGATGTATATATTTCAGAACTACCCAATAGATTTCTTGAAGCAACAAGCTCCATCAGGAATGTCGTCACACTTTCTGCTTCTAAATTCTGGTGGAGTAGTTAATTTGTTTTTAAATATTCCACTGCATATTTGTGAACTTATAATGGAACGAATTTTTGAAGACCATCATTAATAACATAAATAAATAATATAATGTGGCCCGCCAAAGAAATAATTACATGTGCTCCTCTGCAAAAAATTGTTGCCCATCACCGCTTTACACAAATAATTTACCATCAATTTGGTAATAAATTTCAGTGGACAATCATTGTTCCACAGCGAGATCTAAGTATTGTTCAAAGGGAGATCAAAGTTTGGTCTCATTGGGAGATACACATTTTGTCCCAAGGGAGAACTAAGTGAAATTTAAATTTTTGTCTTTAAGAGAGATATGAGTGTAGTCTAAAGGAATATCTCTGTGTTGTCCAAAGGGAGATCTAAGAATCATCAAAGAGAGATCTAAAGTTATACCTATGATATATTTGTTGTGTTACAAAGGGATATCAAAGTGTTGTCACAGAGAGAGATCTAAGCAGAGTCAGATCAACAGTTGTCACAAAGTGATATCTAAATGTTATCCCAAAAGCATAATTATGAAATATAATGTTAGTCCACTGTTGAATGAGACTGGTTAAATAAATTTTCAAGAAAACAATAGCAACACCTTTTATTGGCCAACTTTTTAACTGCATATTTAAGGTGAACAGGTTAAAGTTCAAACAAAAATCCCACAATTACCATATTGTTACATTATTTTAAGTTCAAGTATAAAATTTAGTTTGAAAAGTTAATCCTTAACAAATAAACATTGATTAAGACGGAAGATGCTAATGAGTCAAAATAAAAATCTAAACTTAACAAGTACTACTAACAAGACAATAAAATTGGATTAATAGCAGATGAGTGAAATGTTGACATAAAAGAACAACTACAAGTCTAAACTTTTTTTATTTATTTAAAATTACTTCTCATTTCAACTGTTCTTTAAAATCATAATTACAAAAATTAATTAAACCAATAATTTAATTCAACAGAACTTCTAAAATAATAAAATCACTGGCCCTCTTCTGCTTCCCTCTTTCCCCTACTGCTTTAACAAACAGACAAACAAAACAACCCCACTTACAACAAGAGAATTATCCATGCATTGAGATGGTGAAAGCAGATTAAACTCAAGGAAAGACAGCATTACAGAATAACCAGTAGGGACCCAAATGTTCCAAACACATAGCATGTTCCTCCTGTAGCCTGATGGGTAGCCAGGCGACATGACTTCGCCATTACGTCCTGTCAAATTTCCTCCACATTCACCCGCTGAAAATAGGTATTTTATGTTGCAATTAAATTATAAAAAACAAGTTTCTTACATTACCAAAGGTCATTATAGTTTATTGTTTCCTCCTGAACTTGAAAAAAACACAATTTACATAAACATAAAAAATATATGGCCCTTCTCATAGGTATGTAAATTCAACACTTTCTTTTAACTGCATTATTTTATTTAATATAAGACCTCATCACATCACTTAATACCTTCTTATGATTCTTCAATTAACCCATCAAGAAATGGCCATTTTTAAAGCTCGATCCAGATCAACGTTTCCCAAGACACATTATCAAAATTTTATAATTAAATCTATACATTTAAATTAGTTGGGTTTTTTTTCCACATAAGTGGTGACTTTCTCTATTTTAATATTACAAAAATATAGGTATATAAATGCACATAAATTGACATATTTACAATTATCTGTGTTGATCATGAGATGTATGTTAAATTACTTCACTATTATCATTATGACCATATTCCAATTACCTGTTGCTGCATATGTGATACTGAATCCTCTGTCACTTGTATCTCCATCAGTATGAAATTTGACAAATGCAACTGGACCAGTTGTTCGAATAGGAGGTGGAGGTGTCACGGAATTACAGAACCGCTGCAAAATTGGTGCTTGCTCTGTTTGGCCATCATGAATCTAAAGCAAAAAGATATCATTAACCACAAAGAAATGATAGTCAAAAACATGAAAATAGAGGTAATATTACTATTTTAATGTAACTTTGTAAATTGATTTATTAAGTCTCCTTAAGAAATGTATATTTGTATAGAATTATTTTTTTCCTCAGAATAATTATTTCAATTATTTAAAAAAATAGTTAAATTTTATAAATTATTTAATGCATTATTAATTCCATAATTTTGTATCATTAAATTATTATCAAAAGTAAGTAATATCTTAATATTTTGTTTAGTTACAATTTGATGATAAACTAGTCCTAATTGGATATCAAATATTATTTGAAAGAACTATAATCATTTTCAATGGACAAGATTGAAATGTGTGTATCATCATTAGTTAAACAATCAGCCATATTCTTTGATTCCTCATTAAGTTTAACACTCACAATTAAGGGGGTAGGCTACCAAAAAAATTTTTTTTTTAATTAACCAACTTAGAACAACTATTTTATTATGGTCATGTTCAGCTATGAATGGAGATGTATTTTCATGCTTTCAAATTTAAAAAGATTTTATAGTTGCCATGGCAACGGCGGCCATCTTGAAAATAATACCTTTTCGTAGAGTTCTAAAATTTTTAAAAGAAACATACATATTGCTTTAAAAATGATTGATTCATGAACTTCAATTATATTTAGAGGTACTGAGCTAGTTTAATTTCCTTCAAACTTTTGAAAACATTTTTTTTTAAATGTTTAAAATTTGCCTCTGCAGAAAACGCTTAAAATTTACAATCCTAGGAAAATAAAAAAATTATTTTGCAAAAAGTAATAGACCAAATTGATTTTTGAATAGCTCAGTACCCACAAAATAGTTAAAGGAAGATACACACCAAATTTTATTACTCTAGCTTGTATATTAGCTGAGATTTTAGAATTCTACGTTACAAAACAACAGAAAAAAACAATTTTGAGAAAAATCAATTTTAAACTTAAAAAGTGAAAAATTTTAAGTTTATTATGAAAATGAAGTTCTTTTACATAGTTTTTTTTGGTTCCAAAACATGGACATGGTGGTTTGGTATATTATTTAACTGTTAAATGCACCAGGAACATGGGTTTCACCTTCTCGAACTTCTCTCAGGTGCTCTCGTCAAAATCACAATTTTTTAAAGATTTTTTATTTTCCGCTCGAATAAAGCTAATTTGTGTTGTTTAAGAATTTTTTGCTCAGCATTCTAGTATAACACAAGTTATCCAAAGCCCCCTATCAAACATATTTTGTCCATGATCCTTTTTAACCATATTCAGATGACAAGGTTATGTTGCTGACAACATCACTGAAATTGAAGCATAAGTAGTTCCATGGCAGCAATGCTATGTAGAAACTTTTGTACATATTCTGTGTACCTCTTTCAGCAAAGAATTCCCTCATACCAGAGAGGAATGAGCTATGTGTCTTTTAGAAATGTAATAATTGGGCAGATACTTGCTCATAAATGTTCTTCTGCATAGCGCAATTTTTATACTTTGTGCCGGCAATAAATTTTGCGGTGCAGCTGGGTTTTTAAGGTTATGGCAGATATCATAGATTGCAACTTTTCATAGTCCATGCCATTGTCCTTCAAGCCTTAAAGTCTATAATTGATAATGCCTTGGTTATCCAGCTGTGGATATGAAGAATCTAACCACTCACAATCAAGTCATTTTTATATTCATAGTATTGACTATTTTGTTTTGCAATCAGCTGTAAGTTATGTGTTCTGCAATTTGTCCACCCCACTGAAGACAGAAGAAAATTGGTAAAAGCTTTGAATTATGATCATATCCAAATCATTGTTTGTACTCCCTCTGCTGTTGACTTCTTGTCACTGAAGAATTAACTTTTGCTCGGCTCGGTACTTATTGGGGGCTGAAATAGAATTAAAAAATTAATAAACATCAATTAGCAAATAATATACTGACATTGATCACAATTAGCCTATCAGTATTATTTAGATGTGTAGGATTGCTTAACTAATTATTTATTTTATTATAATTACTATTATTAATTATTAATCTAATGAATTGATTTTACAAATAAGAAATGATACTAAACAAATTAGGCTATCACTATTATTAATAATTGTAAGCAGATAAAATAAATGAATTAGGCTAAGATTAAACTATTTGAGTTGAAACATTCTAATATGAATTAATTTGCTCATATCCATACTGCTAATGCTAATCTAATATCATAATTGTATTATTGAAACGGCCTATGATGAGAGTTAGTGTTATTACTTTGAACTACTCGTCGATTATTTTTCAATGTTTTTTGTAGCCAAATGAATAGGCTTAGGTTTCGTATAAATTAAAAATTCCCTTGATTGATATATATATAAAGACTTAAATAAAGTTTAAGTAGAAACTTGTGCAAATCTCTGCATAAGCTAAACAACCCTTACACCATCACGAGCATCATGGCATGGCATGGAAACACATTGACTATGATTGACTTTTGACTGTACTGTAGTACTGACTGAATAATCTCAACTATCGCCATCGCTAAATTATGATCATTTTTTAGTATACTTACCTTGAATTGAGACCTTTTCTTAGTGCCAGTGCATGAATTTCTGTAGTTTATTTCTTTCTGGCTTTTACCGAACCGGTAAGGTTGTAAATGCATATTTTAAAATCAAAACATGCTGATGCTTTCGTTTGCAAAATTTAGTTCGCGATCCGGTAAACACACATAAATAACTCATTTGCGTATGCGCGAGTCATCAGTATCTTGGTTACCCCCCTGTTTGGACCAATGAAAATCTGTAAAATAATTATAATAATAGAACTAAGGAATATCCTACACACATTACGGTTGTGGATCCGATTATTTGACGCAATTATATTTACTGACTACGATTCTAAAATATAAAAAAACTGCTTAAATTTACCTTTACATTGATATATAATAATAGCATATTATGCTATTTAAAAATAGTTTTTTGAGGTCTCAAACATGGGATATGTACGTATTTTATTTTCTTTCTAAAATTAGGTCAATTTTTAAAGTGGGGTGGGGTGTTAAATATCAGTTGTTTCACAACAAATCTTTTAAAAAGTAGTATACATTTATGTGTAATCGAATCTAAAAATGTTCATCTTCGTAAAAATTAAAACAAAAAAAATTGGATAATTTTTGAAAAATTAAGATATTTTCAGGCGCCTACCCCCTTAAGAAAACTTCTGTTGATTGACAGTTGTAACCATATTTATATAAGGATTCTATAATAATTTAGATTAGATAAGATGCTTTTATTTATCCAATTATAGTGAAATTTGTAGTGATTGCATCGTACTTATGTTTTCAGTCTTGAAAATCTTTGTCTGAGGTCTTTGTTGTTTTTTTTAAATTAGTCTGTAGCAAGACATTTGCCAAATAATTGTGTGATCAGAATAACTATTAAGCTTTTTATTGTGATCTTAAGCATTTGAACAGCTTTGAATTTTTGTATGAACTGAGTCCTCCTTGATTTGTGTTTTTTAAATTTACAAGTGTTTGATCAAATGTTTAAATAAAAATTGGGCTTTATTATACTTGGGATTTACTAAACATAGGGTTTATTAAACAAGGGGTTTGCTAAACATGGGATTTACAGCTACCTCCAAATAGTCATAGCAGGCAGAATGCGCCTCCAAAGACACTTCAGCAAAGTGAAAGTCTATAACACTTCCTGGACCAACAGAAATAGTCCACACACAGTCACTGTTGTGAGGGTAGGATATTGGGTAGCCAGGACTCCTGATTGCACCATGATCTTGACCCATAAGGCTGTACCCACAAACTTTATTAAAAAAAATGGGAAAACTAAAAACATACCGATTTCAAAACATACTGTGATAATAGATTTCTAAAGCTTTAAGAAATGACAATTTTTCTCTTTAATTCACATTAATGCCAAGGGTATGAAAAGATGGGTTATTGCTTGGACGAGAAATTGTAATAGATCCTCTTAGATTATCTATAAATCTCAAAACAAAGAATACAATAAAGTACTAAGAGTAATCAATTTAAAAATTAAGAACTTACTCCTTTGAGAATAAAATACAACAATTATGACCATTAATTTTTTTAGTTGTTGAAATTTTCAGTAAATATACACATGCAACAAACAATGCTAGTACCTGGTACATGAGATGTCCAATTGACCGTAAAGCCTAAGCTGCTAATGAAATGGTCCGAGTGAAACAAGAGGGAAACCTGATTTTGTGTACTATTTATAGACTGTCCATTTAGAGGGTTGACACCACAATATCTGCCGATCAATCGAGATGATGAATCAGGACCATCATTTACTAGGAGATAGTCATCTCGGCAGCTGTTTGTTTGCTCCACGGAAAATATTGGAAATGTGATTGAAAGAACCTGAGTTTTTGAAAAATGACACCAACACTATGAGTAAAGTGAATTATCAGAAATGGAAATTATGAAAGAATTTATGGGAAAGCCAGAAAAGAGGACAAAACAAAAGTGTCGGCAAATAGCCTTCTTAGCGAGAAAAAAAGAGTAAATACATTTTTTTTAAATTAAAAAAACTCTTAGCTGCAATGTAGGATTTATGAAGACAGCAATAGGAATGGGGATGCTGTCCTCTCTGATACTACATTGTAGCTCAGTGTTTATTTTAACTTTTTATTTGTTTCTACTGTTGTTTGCTCGCTGGAGAAGGCTTTTTGTCGACACGTTTGTTAATTTGTTGTGTCTTTTTTTTCTGGGTTGCCATACCTTGTTTCTATTATTTCACTCTAACTATCCTGATTGTAGTCTCTCTCCGCTTATTATCATTATCAGAATTCGAGAGCAATTATGTTCAATCATGGAATGAATATGTATACACACCTTTCCAGGAGTTGTGATAATGAACCAATTACAATTGGCACCATGTGGGTAATTAACACCTGTTTGCCTAGGATATCTAAATGAACCAGCTTCACTTGTCAGATGACCTCCACATTCTGCGGAATTATTTGATATTAAAAGTTTATATATGAAATGAGATCATATTTAAATTTTAATAAACCTCTCAAAATAGTTTTAGAGCTGGGTTCATGTGTTGTTTTATTGTAATGGTATTTGAAGATGTACATTTTAAGTCAAAATAATATACGTTTTAGATATTTATCTGTTTTCTTTAGTGTATTGGAATAGAGAATTATATTGGAAAGTTTTCATTTCATCATCACATGAAAGTAAAAACAATTTCATAAATAAAGACCGGAAAAAATAGTTAAAGTGTATAAATTATTTAATGCATGATTAATTCAATCATATAATGCTGAGACAAAATTAATATTTTCAAAAGATTCTAATAATGTCAAGCCATGAGTTAATGAAAATAATGTAGTAGTGAAAACTGCCTCAAAAACATTATTGATGTTATTTTTTTTTAAATGACAAATGCTTTCAGCGGATTTTTTTGGGTGTGTTTTGGTCATAATTCAGGTTTCCCAAACTATTTCCTCACTATTCATTTAGAAAATGAAGATGACAACAAAATCTAAAATTATTTTATCCTGATTTTTCTCATTAAACATTTGTTGAGAGGAGCTGAGTTTTAATTGTAACTAGAAATAGCTTCATATAAATTTAAACCTTTAGTGTAGCCAATTCAAGTAATGAAAGGTAAATTAAATAGTTGGGAACTTTATATTATTTGTTTTAAAAAGAACTCTAAAAAAAAAAGTGTCAATGAGTTTGACATTATATTAAAAATGGCAATGCAGATAATTCAAATGTTCCCTAATGATTATATCCATTGTCTAGAATAAACTTAGCCGATTCCTTCAACAAAATGAAGTTCAGCTCTTAAATGAGTAACAGTCTAGTCATTAAACAGTTTATTTTTTGGTTATGGCAAATATTCCTTTACATCTCATGGCGTCTTCCCATTAGTTGCTATTGTAATAGTTTTACCTTGCTGAGGCTGGCCACAGTTGGGTCCAGTATAATCACTGTTGCATACGCATGTGAATCCAGTTCCTTGCTGGGTACATATTCCACCGTTTAGACAAGGATTGCTGGCACAGACATTGGAAGTAATGTTACAAGTTGGTCCTGAGTATCCTTGGACACAGTTGCAAGTAAACTGAAGCTGTCCCAAGGGCTGTTTACAAATTAAAACATTTTAATACACATTAAAAATAGATAGCAACTATTTTGAAAAATATCAGACAAAAATAATTTAAGACATAATTAAAATTGCACTTTTGAGAAGTTTTTTTATACTTCATCATTTAGCAACATAATAATAGAGTTAAATAAATCTCTTAATTGTAAAAGTACATTATTTTTTTAAATATTGAAAAATTAAATGAATACTTACGGTACAAGAACCTCCATTTTGACAAGGGTTCAAATGGCAAGCTCCAAAACTAGATATTGGCACACATCCTTGAGGGCCACGTCCATTTCCAGCATATCCATCAGGGCACAAACAAGTAACCCCAAGTCCACCTTCGATGAAAAAGTATTAACAAAGTGATATCTTTGGAAACAACAATTTTATGTGAGTATAATGTATTCTTATAAAATTGAAAATCTGGACAACTTTGGAGATGAGAATTTTTTTAAAGTCTTAGTATAGTTGATTAAATAGTTTTCATTGATAAGAATTAAATGATTTTGAAAAATATACCAAGGATAGTGAAATATCCCAAAGATATCACAGAAGTTAATGAGTAAACGTTTGATATAAGGTAAAAAAGATATGAGTGCTTGTAAACATTATTTATTTACTTATATTAAAACATTTACAAACAAAAAAATTAATCTGTTAGTTCCTGCTTCGCTCATTTCAACAAGTGAAGTACAACACATGACGTATTACTAAACTCTGACAAATGAGTGACAAACTCTTATTTTGGATGGATACAGGAAGGGATTGTGGAAATTTTATATCAATTATACATCTCTGCTATGATCTCAAAGGTTAAAATACTTTCACAAAAAAAAGGAAGATAAAATGTTTTGAGTATGCACACTTACAACAAAAGATATTTGATGATAAATTAATATGTGCATATGAAAAGTAAAAGATTATGTGAATAAAAACAAGTTTAAATAATCATTGTGTGTTGATGTGTCTCAAAATCATTCAGTTAATATAATATATAAAATCAACTTACTGTAATTCTGACATTCTGCGCGTGGATCACATCCACCATTGTTTGTTGAACACACTGGAGAACTGACACATGTACCTGCCCTTTCTTCATAGCCTAATATTAAAGAAGAGCAAATCATACTGAATATAAGAGAGTTCATCTAATACAGTTTCATCAAGGTATGTGTGACTTATCATTCTGTCGTCAAACTTTTATTTACATTTGAAAGGATGGGGGTGGTAACAAATAATCATAAAAATTTTATTGCAAGACAGATTAATTATGTCTGGTGTGCATGTGCTGAAATTATTTTTTATTAGAAGCATTTAAATTTTTGTACTTTATTCAAGTCTTCGTTTAAAAAGAGCAGCTTACCTTCAGGACAGTGCCCACACCTCATTGAACCCACAGTGTTGACACAGTCAACCCATGGATTTGTTGAGCATCCACCATTGTTTGTCAGACACTCATTTATATCATAGCATGTGAAGCCATTGCCAGTGTAACCTGGAGTTATATATATATATATATATAAGGGGAAGTAACTAAAGGAAAAACACTATCGCTCACCGCCAAAATTAGACACAGAACGACATCGCATGATCTGACCGTGACAAATACAATAATTTCTAACACAAAATACTATATTGTACCGATAAAAACATATATTTCAAAATTTCGTCATTAATTAACTCTATACGAGTTGAAATTGTGTCTAGGCACCTTCTCTTTAATATATATATATATATTAAAACTGATTATTTAACTGATAGATATGTTAATTAAATGAAAACAGAATTGATACTTCAAAAGTAAAAAGATAGGAACATAAGATAATGAAAACTATTTTCTCTAAGCACCTACCAGGTGGACAACTTTCACAAAGGAATGAACCAGGAATGTTGCGACATGTAACTGGTGGGCTGACAGAACAGTGTGCTCCCAAGGCACATTCATCAATATCTATAGTACATGCAGGTGACACAGATAAGTCTTGTGTCCAGCCAGTGTTACATATGCATCTGAATCTTGGCTAGGAGATGAGAAATGATTACATGCTATTTCCAAAGAAATGGACGTTTTTTTGTAGCAATGAAATGAAGGGTTGCATTTTCAGCTATTTTAACTCATATTAATAAGATTATCATTGAAGAAATAAATCTTCATCACATTGATAACATTTAGATTCCAATGAAATGTTAAATTGCTGGGCTTTTAGTTGACAACGAGAATGAAGAAACCTGTGCTGTGGTAGTTTCATTAATGTCTAAAGATGTATTATTTCATGTTAAAATGTATCACCTGTCCTTGCTGGGCTCTGGCTTCATCAACACAAGTGCCATGGCCACAAAGCTCAGAATGAGAGGCTTCAGAACAATCATTATGTCTTTCGCTGCAATGTATGCCATACCAATTTGATGTGCATCGACAACTGTGTTTTGAAGAAGAAATGCAAGAAAAACAATTTTCAAAATATAAAATCATGCAAGTAAGTTGTAATTACTTATTTATTTGTTGTATTTTCAAGCTACAGTATATAGAAAAATAATAAGTAATTTATAATAGAAATTGCAACACTACTGGCCTTTTATTTGTGTTTATAAAAAACGTAAATTACATAAAGGATCCTTGTGTGTTTGTACATGTAGCACCATTTTGACAGCCCAAATCTGTCCCAGCATATATAGCACACTCATTGACATCTTCAGTACATTGTGTACCCTGATATTGGATCAAAAATAACTTTATTTGGCTGCATAAAATAATTAGAAAAAGTATGACTATAATAGTACTATACTAGAGTTTCTAATACGTAGAGCTAAATAATAGTATAGACTACTTGAAATATGTTGTTCCTTTTTTTTCAAAGTTTAATGACTGATCAAAGATGTTAAATAAAAATAATTAACAATCATAAGTAATCACAATGAATTGAATTTATTCATTATAAACAAACCTGCCAGTTTGATGGACATCTACAGAAGTAGCCATTGTACATGTCAACACAAGTGCCACCATTCATGCATGGATTACTTTGGCACTCATTGCGAGTAAGTAGCTGAGAAAGAAAAAATATTTATTGGTGGAACAATGAGATTTACATTTAGTGTTTCTTTCAGACATCAGTGGCGTAGCGAGCTTAACTCGCGCCCGGGGCACAATACCTTTTTAGCACCCCCTTTTTTTGAAAAAAAATTATATTAATTTATAATGCAAAATATCAATACACACAGGAGTTAGGCTACTAAATATGACCTCCAAATTCTCTGTTAAAATATAATCTACAATACTTGTGTCATAGAAGTCCCTTGGAAATTATGGAAATAAAGAAAGCTCACACAGCTAATCAACACAAAAGACTCTTTACAATGGCAAAAGGTTCATCATCAAAAAATTGTTTTTCTTATTTTAAGTCTGTTGATTAGTAATGGGGTTTGGAAAGCAATTTAGCACAATTTAATAATAATAGTTACTAATTACAGTTAAAATGGATTGATATTATTATAATAAACACAATAGCCAGCTATAGCCATAGTGTCTATAGTATTTAGTATAGCCTTCAATCAATATAAAATATATAGGTAGTGGTAGGCTGTTGTAAATTTACATTATAATTATTTTTTTCAAACAAAATATTGTTTAAATAAACTTTTCAGTTTTAATCCTAATCCTATGCCTACAGTGTATACTTTTAATATCTTAATTTCCTGTGGGTCAATCCACATATATTTTTCCCAGTTGATGAACATTAGTATTAGGGTGGATTTTTTACAGAGATTTTAACAAATCCATCAAGTTTGTCCACAATCACAAATAATTTTTTTATAAATCTAACCAACAGACATTGTATTTGTAGAAGTAATAATTAAAATTCATACAATTTATACATGACAATGGATTCTTGAATTCATACATCATAACATTTGTGTGTTGACTTTGTCACTTTCTACGACTAGTTTAATTGGCATAATAAATCGCTGTTGGCAAAGGTAAAGTGTTGGCAGTTGCCTGAGTCGGGGTGACAAAATGTTGGCTTACACTTACAGTTTGAGTTTCATTAAATTAATTTTGTCTCACCAATGTTCAAGAAATATATTTAATAATAATACAATACATACAATACAACCCTATAATATTCATATTTAATAATAGTATTATATTCTAATGATTTAAATATTTATGATCAGTTTATTTATTGTTGAGACTGTCCTATGCAAATGGTGTAAACGTAAATTTGATCAACATGTGGAAGTTATTTGTAAATCTTCAACGTTTTTTAAAAAAAGAATTAAATTTCTTTATTTTTTAACTTTTTAATCCTTTTCAATATTAACTTTAATTTCCGAAGATTTCTCATTGATCTAGAAGTATGAGTGGTTTTAAAAAGTTAAACCATTCGTTATGCAGAAAAGAATTAAAACAATTAATTTTTTCCTTGTTATTTCAAATTTTATTTTCCTTTAATTTCACATTCATTTTTATCACATATATTGTTGCCCTTTTTGAAATATGTAAAAGAAATCTTCAACCTGTTAGGACTCCCCATGGTTTTGCCTGATTTTCAAAATTATTCCCAAAATCAGAAAACATTTAAATTCAAAATGCTAATTGAAACCCTTTATACGAAAAATACACATATCAATTCATATAATTCTCTAGGTATGAAAGAGAGTATGATTAATGGTGAGTTCAATAGAACGCACAATAGAATTCCTGATACTAGCGTTAAATGAGATTCTTAAAAATACCGCAAGCGCTTTTGGTGCGTACTATTCTCAATTTAACTGTGACGTAATAAACTTTACTGTTAAACTGTTGTGCGATATTAGAATATTAATTTTGTCAAGGGCGTGAAAATTGTGGGGGGTGGGTACCTTGAAGGGGTGGGGAAGGGTTGAGCACTAATTGAGATTCTTATTAAGTGCGTTACTTGAATGCATGTTGTTGTTGGGTTTTTTTTCAAGTAAAATCAGATGGGAAGTTCAAGCAACTAAATAAAGTATTAAAGTCATTATTGCGGAACAAAATAATTTCTTGTATTAAAAAAAATCACTTCAATTTGGAGCCCTAACACACGTGCTTAGTTTTCTTAATGGTAACCCCGGGCCTGGGTCTGGTGCTGTTAATCATCTTAAGACTAGTGTTAGTTTGAAGTGAAGGGGTCTTTTATTTTCTATCCTTCCACTTACCAACTTTAACTGCGCCATTGAAGTCTCAAGAGTTACAAGCTGTAAAAAAATATTTGATTTTAGAATTATACAAATGAAATGTTAACATTTTCTTTTAAAAGAAGAATAGGCTAAAGTTTTTTTTTTTTTTTTTTTTTTTTTTTTGTAAAAGTATTACTCTAGCCACTTCATTCGGTGAATAGGCATACAAATGTTTTTATATATTTTGTGTCCAAAGATATCCATTATAAATGAGCAATAGTCGGACCTTCGATATTTTATTTAAGTATAGGATGCACCTGTAAGGGCGGTAATTTACCAAGTAAAGACTACTCTGTAATGGCGCGATACCGACTTATTATCAACCAGTTCGCTCTTTGGCTACCTTGACCGTAACCCCTTTTCTCACCCAGACACACGCACAACATTATAAAAAACATCTTTGACTAATCTAAAATAAAAATATGGGAAATGTTGACTTATTCAGGCAAATAAAATTATATTAACTGGAAAAGTGAAATGTGGATGAATGGTGAGTCCTACAAAAGGGGCAAAGAGCTATGCAAACTATTAAATTATTTGGTGAAACAAAAACTAACAAACAAACTCGCCGAAAACACATTTTTAATTTAAAAAATTTCTTCGATCGGGTGAGCACCAGCTGTTATAAGGAATTGTTTTATTTAAATATTATTAGCTATATTATATATATATATATATATATATATATATATATATATATATATATATATAAAACGGAAATATATCTTATATGTGAATGTGTCTTAGACGGGAATGTGTCTTATTTGTCTTTGACTTTAGGAATTGTTATACTCTCTTGTTTATAATTCACACTTACCCTTCTTTGAATATTTTGCATTTGGTTTCTTGCAGCTCTTCCACCACCCCCACCGCCAGCGCCTGCACCCCCTCCACCACCACCTCCGCTTGTTCTGTTTGCCTGTGGATGAAATAATAGTGTGTGTTTTTACTGCTTGCGTGTTTGGGTCTTAAAGTCCGCTGGACGTGGTGGGATTCAGTTCCTCTGATGCCAACGTTCTCTTCTCTTGGTTTCAACACATCTTCAGGTTCTATAATTTACTGGCTGCCACTGACTACTATCTTAGCGTTAAAAGTGGGCTGATTTTACCATAGATTTTTACGAGTGTGTGCCTAAAGAAAATATCGGACCAATTTGGTTTCGCGTTTAAGCCAAAATAAATGTATACAGACTCGAAACTAACGGTCATTTTTGTTGTAACTGATTGTTACGGCAGCAGGTAACACATAATAGTTTGGTTACTGACTAGGCATTCTCACACCCTATGGCGAACGTTACGCGAAGACCAACACAAAGAATGGGTATAGAACTTCATAGGAGGATAAAGCCTGAGTTTATATATGTATAAATATAAATAAAATTGTCTGTTTTATACTGCTGAAAGTATGCCCTCTCTTGGCAAAAATGCTGTATTATAACCCATCAAGACGTACACACATTTTTGTGCGTGTTTATAAAGATAATTAATCTTGGGCTACACAAATTATACTTGAAGTAGATTATGATCCATCGATCTTAATAATACGTTTAGCTTTACGTCCATACAGCATCTAATTTACTCTAGAGACGTCCTAACGTTTAGCTTAACGTCCATACAGCATCTAATTTACTCTAGAGACGTCCTAACGTTTAGCTTAACGTTCATACAGCATCTAATTTACTCTAGAGATGTCCTAACGTTTAGCTTAACGTTCATACAGCATCTAATTTACTCTAGAGACGTCCTAACGTTTAGCTTAACGTTCATACAGCATCTAATTTACTATAGAGACGTCCTAACGTTTAGCTTAACGTTCATACAGCATCTAATTTACTCTAGAGACGTCCTAACGTTTAGCTTAACGTTCATACAGCATCTAATTTACTCTAGAGACGTCCTAACGTTTAGCTTAACGTTCATACAGCATCTAATTTACTCTAGAGACGTTCCAAAAACACCAAAATAAAACAGCACAAATGTTCCTATGTGATTGTGGTTTCTCTATACACTTACACGTCTCTCAAGGGTCTGTAACCTGCCCCTAATCCCTTCAATGGACGTCCTGATGTTCGTCCTAATGTTTCTCTCAACGTCGCCGACTCGTTGGTCGAGTCCATTGTGTGCGTTCACTTGCTGGGGGATTGAAGTAAAAAATATATACGTCGATAAACGGAGATACATTTTGGTAAGCAGAGATACCATGTGATAATCAGAGATACATTGTGATAATCAGAGATACATTGTGATAATCAGAGATGCATTGTGATAATCAGAGATACATTGTTATAATCAGAGATACATTGTGATAATCAGAGATACATTGTGATAATCAGTGATACATTTTGATGATCAGATATACATTGTGATAATCAGAGATGCATTGTGATAATCAGAGATACATTGTGATAATCAGAGATACATTGTGATAATCGCAGATACATTGTGATAATCTCAAATACATGTTGATAGTCAGAGTTGTTTTGATGATGATATTCATGTTGATGATCAGAGAAACATGTTGATAATTAGCGATACATTGATGATGATATACATGTTGATAATCAATGTTAAATTTTGATAATCAGAGATACATTGATGATGATATACATGTTGGTGATCAGAGATACATGTTGATAATCGAAGATGTATGTTGATAATCGGAAAGACATGTTAATAATCAGATATACATGTTTATAATCAAAGATATATGTTGATACTCGGAGATACATATTGACAGGACCGTATCGAGAAAAAGTGGCGAAATATCCCAATCGTCTATTTCTATTTGGGTTGGGGGGGTGTGTTGGGGTGTATGCCGAAAAATTAGGAATATTTATACTTTGATCTTTCGGCGGTAAAGATGGCAATACTAACTCGTGTTTAGACACCTTACATATCTCTTGACACTCTCAAAACCAAGTCCTGAAACTTGAATCACGTTAGGAATGTGTTCACTTTGGCTGATAAACTCCTTTTCCATTTGGTGTGGGGGGTGGGGGTGTTAAACTATCTATACTCTTTTTTTTTTCTTCCTTTTGAAAAAATATTTTTATCTAGAATTTCAAATTAACAATATCTAAGTTATTTATGTAATCTCTTTGGTACCAATGTCGGTTTTTGGTTTTTGCACAACTTATCTAGCGTTTTTAACATTATGTGAACGCTTCCAAGAAAAAGGTCTTTGAGTATTTCATTCTTTGTTATTTCTTGTTTTCACTTTTGGTGAAGTCATCCAGCCGAAAGGGTTTTTTATAGTACTATCAAGTTTTTCTCCTTTTTTCAAGCGTCCACAAAATCTTGCTCTACATGTCTTGAAGGCAGACACTGTTATCAAACATTTTTTTCACGACATAAGGTACAAAGGCGTACTGTAACAGATAGCAAAATCTGTACACACCTGAGTTATGCTGTTATCCAACACTTGCATATGGTCCCGTAAGGAGTTAAAAGGACCATTTATCACTGTCTCCAGAGAGGTCAGTCGGGCAGTCAAATTATTGGACATCTGCAAGAGAAAAACTTCTTATTTCAACTTCTCAACCACAGTAATCCATTTTTTTTTATTGATTAGAAAGAAATTATCTGTTAAGAAAAATAGCATGCTAGAAAGACTCAGAAAGAAAATATAGAATCAATTTATTGTTACTCAATTTTATCAACAAGATTTTTTTTAAAAATACTTCACGAAATAATCATTTGAAAGGTTTGCAAACACCAAAGAAATATAGTGAAAAAAAATCTACTTACATAAGAAACATTGGCTTGTAGAGCAGCAATGCTGGCCTTATTAAAATCAACCTGTAAGTCAAATGTGAAGTTAAGGCTTTATATGTAGAGCTATAAATACATATTTAATTTGTTGACATGACATATTCGTCATTGTATGTTTCTATACATAATGATATAAATGGAGATTTAGATTGTAGGTTATGGTGTATTTAACAAATGAAATAATATCCTTGAACAATACTTGCAAATCCTCCCCTCACTCTCCCTACTCCCTATAATATCCTTGAACAATACTTGCAAGTCCTCCCCTCACTCTCCCTACTCCCTATAATATCCTTCAACAATACTTGCAAGTCCTCCCCTCACTCTCCCTACTCCCTTTACAATGATCTCTTTTCCTTGTGTAATTTGTCTTAATTTATAGAATTTTTCAGAACCTTCTTTCGCTACATCCAGATAAAAAATATATTGGTTTTCATGATCACCAATGGCACATTTCATTGTGACCTCCAACATACGCGTGTTTTTGCTTTCAAAAAAAGTTTCAGCTTTTGTGTAAGGTATTTGTTTTCTTTGAGTGTGTGTGTATGAGTGCCCGCGACATAGTGTGTGTGTGTGTGTGTGTGTGTGTGCGTGTGTGTGTGTGTGTGTGTGTGTGTTGATGTATGGGTGTTTCATTATATTTCATTGAATCCCACCGACCTGTCTGAGGGCGACTTTCATGTCGATGGTGTTGATGAAGATTCCGCTACTCTCGCCCCCTCTAAAGGTGATGTTGTGATTGGTCCCCGATTGAAAGATGAGATGTCCATTCTCCGTGATCAGCCTTGGCCTTGAAAAAGACGAATGGTGCTTCTTGTTATAGAATTAATTATGGGGTAGCTTCTTGTTACATATTTAATTTGGGTTAGCTAATTGTTTTAGAATTAAATATGGGGTAGCTTCTTTTTATAGAATTAATTATGGGGTAGTTTGTTGTTATAGAATGAAATATTGGTTAGCTTTTTCTTATTGAATTAAAGGTGGGTAGCTTGTTGTTCTAGATGTAAAGGTGGTTAGCTTCTTGTTATAGAATTAAATATGGGTAGCTACTTGTTATATAATTAATTATGTGGTAGTTTCCTGTTACAGATTTAATTTGGGTTAGCTAATTGTTTTAGAATTAAATATGGGTAGCTACTTGTTATAGACTTAAATATGGGTAGCTACTTGTTTTAGAATTAAATATGGGTAGCTACTTGTTATAGAATTAATTATAGGGTAGCTTCTTGTTACAGATTTAATTTGTGTCAGCTACTTGTTTTAGAATTAAATATGGGTAGCTTCTTGTTATAAAATTAATAATGGGATAGCTTCTGGTTACATATTTAATTTGGGTTAGGTAATTGTTTTAGAATTAAATATGGATTAGCTTCTTGTTACATATTTAATTTGGGTTAGCTAATTGTTTTAGAATTAAATATGGATTAGCTTCTTGTTATAGAATTACAAGTGAGAGAAAATAGCCTAACAAGGTTTGCGGAAGCTTGAAATATAAACAGAACAATAAAAAGAGCATGTGCCGTCTTTATATTTCAAGGTTCCACACATCTTTTTGCAATATTTCCTTCACACAGCTGGAACGCAGTCCTTCATTTAATTAAAAGTGGGCTACCTTGTTGTTGAATAGTGCATGAGATAACTATACACATTATTTGTTATTTATGATACGGTGTCATATCCAAATGTGTTGACACACGATATGTTACGATGCAATAGCAACTGTAACAGTGTTTCCAAACCCCTATTTTTTTTTGGGTTGGCGGCCCTATCTGAGTATTTAAAAAGTTGAAATGCCCCCACTCCCTCCAATTTAATACCCGAATGCTTTAAGTATAGACTAGCTAAAGCATAGAAAGAAACAAGAAAAGAAAGAAACCCTCATATAAAGAGACAATCATAGAAAGAAACAAGCAAATAAAGAAGCAAGCAAAGAAAGAAAGAAACAAGCAAAGAAAGAAGCAAGCAAATGAAGAAACAAGCAAAGAAAGAAACAAGCAAAGAAAGAAACAAGCAAAGAAAGAAGCAAGCAAATGAAGAAGCAAGCAAAGAAAGAAACAAGCAGAGAATTCAAATAAAAGCTCCCGTAGTTAAGTTAGAATTTCAACGTGGCGCACTGGTTATACCTGGAAATTTTACTATGAGATCTAAAACTTACACAATGTAAAATATGCCATTACACTTCCTGTGTAGGAGACTAAAAAAACACCCATTCTCGTTAATCTGAAACACTTTTCTAAAACATTTAGGGACTAAATCTGGAACATTTTTGACATTATGTTCTACGACGTTCTGGAAAATTGTCCAAAAATGTTTAAATCGTCTACATGGATATAATGTCCTTTTCTTTTAAACAAAAGTCAGCTCCCATTTTGTTGATAAGACTATTTTTAATCAGATTACAGACTCATTACAAGGTGATTCTATAAGGAACCGCTGCTTTCATTGTTCCGAATTAGTAGTTTCATTTGTCTAATACGTTATAGGCCCAAGGAAATAAGCTTGGCGGACGTATGAGGAGCAAACTAGCGTAAACGTTGCGGTCTTGAGATAGACTCGTTCAAAGACGCGCAGATAGACGCGTAAACAGACATAGTTTTAAAATGTAAAAATAAAGCTTAAAAAAATTAATATTACACTATTATTATATAAAAAAATGCAGTGCCGACGAAGACAAGGACAGGTATCAAAATATTTTGTCAACAAGTTTCAAGAAATAGAGTTAAGTTCTACTCACTGGTCTGCAAGAATTTGTCGTTTCTGTCTTGCTGTTTGACAGGTGGGCAGGACGAGCACAGACCAGATGGCCAGTAATGCATACGGCCTTCCTGTGACCATCATCTCGACTAGGCCGTGATGTTACTCAGTATGTCACACGCATTAGCCAAGGAATAGTCTTGTTTACTCCAGCAATAGCGATTGAAAACAAAGGCCCTACAACCAATAGATTTATAATGAAGACCTATGAGTGTTTAGCGTGCCGGTGTTCTTATAATTTATGCCATATCACATCATCGAGAATTTAAAACAAAATATATATGGAGCATGTAATTAGTGTATCCCATACAAATTTGTTTTAGAAGCGTGACGAGTGAGTCTGTCCATAGCGGACAGTTTAACACTCTGAGATATTTTGGTTGACACACACACAAACAGCATTGTTGGAGAGGGGTGTGTGCTCTGAAGTTGTCTAGATGTTAAAAGAATCTTTTTATGATGTAATGCTAATTGTCAGAATATGGGTATGGATTTCCAATTATCAAAATAACTCAAATTTTTATGATGTAATGCTAATTGTCAGAATATGGGTATGGATTTCCAATTATCAAAATAACTCAAATTATCAAAAGCCACATTGTTTTAATAATATTTTCATCTGTATCCTCTTTTTTTTTTTAATGAATTTTCTTTTTAAATTAATTTTTTTTTAAATTTCTGGAATGTTCAACATTAACGAAGTAATAGAATAAATATTTTACGGTAAATACCATTTCAAGAAATGTCTCTCGACTAGTAGCATTTCATATATATCAGAGTAGGCTACGTTTTATTTTCATAATTATTATTTCCATGTGAAAGAGTCATCTTTATAATATCTCATTAAACACGTGGTAAAATCATTCCTCTAATTATTCACCGTTAAACTTCAACTACAACATTACACTTTCCAACCTTTACTTATACATTATTATCAATTGATGGCAAATAATTAGAAAATGAAATTTCTTTCTAACTGGTTCTCTTTTTATCTCTATTAATGTATAAGATCACAACAAACTACCGTTTCAAGAAGGCTTCTCAGGAGATGTTGCGTCGATTCAACAATTTCACATTCAAAACAATTTTCAGGAACGAAAAAAACTAGAAACTATGACTTGGAGCTTGACTTCTTGAAAGGTCAAGTTGATAAAACCAGCGTGCAGATGCGATGTTATAAAAGAAGAACTGCCCAGGGGGGGCGTATGGACGCCTAATGACAGCCGGAGAACATTTTTGACCGTGTCATTTGACACTGTGGTCTTCCCTTTTTTTTTCAACATCTCGGCGCCGATATCGCGTCACGAGAAAAGTGATAAGACGTTCGCACCAAGAGTTCAGCTATTCTGCGTACATCGTTACTTGGTCGGACTGTCCAGAGTGCAGTGGCGGATACGGGGGGGGGGGGGGGGGGGGGTGATCCCGCCCATGCCTGGCCTCGCTGTGGTACAAGCATGACCTATTTTAAAGAGCATGGCGTTAAACACTTTAAGTTGGAACCCTCTCTTCCACCGACTTGTATTTCTTTTGAGTGTGTGTTTGTGCGTGTGTGTGTAAATGTGTGTTTGTGTGTGTAAGTGTTTGTGTGTCGGGTATGATAATTGTGTGAAGCCTAAAACAAAACCCCAAAAAAGTTTGTAAATTCCGATGTTAACCACAGAAAGAACACAATAATATGCAACCAACAGTTTGATCTGTTAAGCTGTAGCTTCCCCTTGAGCCGTTACAGTTTATTTAGTTGCGAGCAGTGGCGGCGTAGCCAGGGTTTGGTGCAAGGCGGAACCGTGTCAATTTTTTTGCAGCCCAATTCCGCGAAAAAAATGTATTGCAGCTGGCTGAAAATACCAGCCCTCAATGTCAAGGACAATGTGCCGCCTGGGGGTACACCGCGCTCTCCACACCCTTTGCTACGCCGCTTATTTTTATTTTGTTCTCTCAGACGGAACGCTTTATCCCTAATTTGCATGTCAACAATCCTTAGACCTCACGTGGGCTGTGCAAACCATGGGGCTGGGGGTGGGGGCGGGATATTTTAGAGGCCAAATGTGTTGTCGAAATAAATGTTTGCATGCGAAGAGCACAAAATAGAAAAATGGCAGTTCCCCCACCGCCACCTTTTTTTTTCCTGCTGTCATGTGACGCTCGGACAACTATTTTAAGTCTCTTGGTGGTTTTGGGTTTGCCGCTGTGAGGGGGTGTGCAAAGGAAATATTCAATTCTTTATGTCATCTACATATGAATTTCTTTACTTAAAATATCATTGCAAGCTTGAAATATTCGATAACAAATATTGAATTGTCCAGCCATTTTCGACCGCACGTTAACCTTCTTACAGTGACTCTTTGCAGACTTTGCAACCCATAGAAGTACAGCTACTCACAACCCATTGTAGTACAGCAACTCATAACCCATTGTAGTACAGCTACTCATAACCCATGCAAGCACATCTACTCACACCCATACAAGTTCATCTACTCACAACCCATAGAAGTACAGCTACTCACAAACCATAGAAGTACAGCTACTCATAAACCATAGAAGTACAGTTACTCGAGTACTCACAAGGCCAATTTCCGAGTACAACACTTAAATAATCAACTGTAAACATGGGAGGTTTTTGTTAAACGAATACACGTGTATTTCAAACGTTACAGAACAACTGACCTATCAAGCCTAAGGTATATAACAATCAATTTATACAATAGTTGACAAGATTTTATTATTTATAAAGCGGGTTAGAGTTAGGGTTAGATTTTGAAAACCGAACATAACAAAATACAGCTTAAATACATCCATACCGATATTTTTCTTCTTTTTTTTTTCTTTCCTCTTTAAAATTTCGTTAATAACAAAAATCACAAACAAGACACAATGAACTAAGTACGTCTGCTTTCGATTAATTTGTTTCGACGCTGTCGTGCAATATCTCCCAGGGTTAGGGAAGCTATGTTCGATAAAGATTTAGGATTACCCCAAAACTTCGAGTCCATATCATTAGTGGGCTTTCGTACATAGTTTTTGGGCTTTGGGTCACGCCAATCAGCACGAAATGAAAATCCTTACAAGGCACCATGTACTTCTTTATTAAATTTTTGCTTTAATTTATCGACGTACTGCTTCTCGATTCAAAACTTGGTTAAAAAGTGAATTTAAAAACACAAGAGGAACACAATTTCAAGCAATTAAAAACAAAAGCAGAAAATATTAACATTTGAATGTATCTAACAGCATTAAATTTGTTAAAATAAGCTGTTAGGCATATCTCGATGCTTGTAATAAGAGAAGTACAGCGAAAAGAATGCTTTGAAATATTTAGCGTAAACAGCGAACAATGTATCAGCAAATTGTGAGACAACAGCGGCGATCCCCAAAATATGTTTCAGATCAGAAGTTAACTAGTTTGAATGAAATATCCCCTTGGTACGTCGACGTGTGCAGCGTGAGGATCCCTGCAAAAGATTTTTTTTTTGAGAGGAAACTCTATATCCCAGCCATTGCGAACAGCGACGATAGTCGGCTAGATACTGCGGGACTCGGTAAGCGAGCTGGTGTCATGGTCAACAAGGAAATTAAGGGGGCGTCACACCGTGGAACCGGTAACAGCGTTCCTGGTACAGGACAAGTGAATTTTCACCAACACACGAATTAAGCTTTACGGTACTGATATGTCTATGTCCACATGGACCAGAGACGTAGCTTGAAGGGGGGGGGGGGCAGGTGTCCCAAGTCGCCAGATTAGTGGGTGAAGTCATAATGGACTTTTATTGTACGTTACTGATGACAAGAACCTGTTCCAGAGTTGAGGGAAGGGCACATGAAGGTGAATTCAACCCCCAGATGCCAAACAGCCCAGCAACGCCCCTGACATGGACATGTGTGCCTGCAATATACAACTATTATCTAAGGTCTTTCGGTGTACATCCAACATATTAAAAAATATTATTTTTTTGTAACATCTTTAACATAAAATACTCATATATAAACTTACACCTTCGCATCTATTTGAAACAAACAATTCTATTCCCACAAATAAAAGTTTCTAAAAAGACGTGTGCAAGACCCCAATAGAAAGAGCAATGGTAGTATTCTAATTTAAGGATTTGTCCGCTGTTTAATAATAGTATAGCATGAGACAGTGATGGTTTGACTAAAAGTAACATGGACAGTCCGGCTATTTGACTTACCCTTTTAAGGTGAAGATTGTGCAAAAGATTAAGTCAAGATTTTTTTTGTATATACATGACAGTACAGTTGTTGGCATTTAAACATCTTTAATATAATATCAATAAAAGGGCAGAGAGGCCTCTCCATTAACAAGACATCACTGTGTTATTGAACAGTTATGCATAGCCTTATAAAGAAACATATTTTATCAAATTGTGGTTAATAGTAAATTTAATCATTCGTTTAGATTTAGATGGACAACGCAACAACATTTGAAACTCGACAACGGATATGAGTTCATGTGTGCTGTCTGAGATATCTCTCATATAACTGAGTTAAATATAGAAAAGACAGAAAAAATATGTATGTTTTAAAAGTCGTTAAAATTTTTTGAAATTTTATAATATTGTCTGTATATGAAAATAATTAAGAAACCCATTATTTCGGAAAACGAGCTTTACACAAATGCCCCTCTAAAAGTACAGGTGGTGATGTCATTTGCCCAAAATGTGTGACGTATGCACACGTTTTGTTTTGGTGCGCTGCAAGATTAATAAGGATTTTCAAGCATATACACTGAAACGTGTGAATAGCACAAAGCCTTGGGACAAAACCAAAACATATGCTATTTGCACGGACAGTTCTATTTGAAGGTTCAGCCAGAATGGTGATCGTGCCAAATTATGTAAAAGTAAAAGAAGACAATACAATTAAAAAAATAAGTGCATATGTTTAAATGAACGTGTAATAAACAGAATATCGCTATGCCCGTGGCTTTGACTGGCCCTGATCAGTCAATGGCCTAATTGTAATTATTTAATTGCCAGACTTGTAGTTACAATATATGTCGGTCTAGACCTATAGACAGTGTAAGAGACTACACTTACAACATTCAGTGCACAAATACAATCCATTTACTAATTTCTTTAGACTAGTTGAACATTTATTTTCTTAGTCTAGTGGAGTATGGGTTTTCTTTAGATTAGTTGAACATGGGTTTTCTTTAGACTAGTTGAACATGGGTTTTCTTCAGACTAATTAAACATAGATTGTCTTTAGATTAGTAGAACATGGGTTTTCAATAGACTAGTTCAAAACAGGCTTTCTTTAGACTAGTGGAACAAAGGTTTTTTTAGACTTGCTGACATTAAATTTTCATTGTAAATTCACCGTGCAAAGGTCAATCAAAAAAAATTACTGAAAGATAAGATATCTATTTGCCTGTAAACAAAATATAAATAGAATAAGACATACATCGAAAGATGTTTATAAATTTACTTATTTCTTGTCAGTCGTTACTAACTGAAGAAAATCAATGATATTCTCTCATAGTAGAAAAGTTCACTGGGTTATAAGATTATTTCCATCAACGTTTAGATCCATCTATACACTACTTTACTATTTAACAATTAAGAATGCATACAATTTTAATTTTTTTTTTCCAATACATGAAAAGACATGTGTAAGATGAAAAACCCGTTTCACGATGTCAAAAAAGTTACAATTATTTATAGTCAAAGCACATATTGTTTTATAGAATGTTGCTAGAAAAGAATACACCATAGCGGCACTTCCTGCCTCAGCAGGAAATGCATTCTTATTTAGTAATAATTTCATGTAACTTTCTGACAATCCTAGATATATTTTAGTATCTCGAATGCGTTTCTCATCTTAGGTCTAGCCATTTTCTTTATATATTTTCAAAGAGTCATAAATTATAAAGTCACCCTTAAAACAAATATTTATAATAAATGACTCTGAGCCCAATATTCAGGCACAAGACTATTTACCATGAATTGCAGATAAATATTGGCTACTGCATTTTTTTTTTTTTACATTTTATTTAATTTAGACAAAACCATTATTACCATAGAACTGCTAAAGGATATTATATATCATATATATATAACTGCATAGGACTTAATTTTTAGATGTAGTCTCGTTAAAAGTTCATGACATCTTGTGATGTTTGACAAGACACGTTGGGTTTCTTTACTAAAGACTTTGTCTGTCAGTATAGTTATTATTGCCAAGGAATGGATAATCTTTAATTTGTAAATTTCATTAACAGATACTTTACCAGGTAAAGAGCATGGACTAGGTTTTTTTTGTAGCACTAATTGTGAGGTAGTGGTGAATGTAGCTGATCTTACGGATAGTGGTGTATTACAGTGCGATAAATGTGAGAGATATGAGATATAATGTATCGTTCAAGTTGTGTGGCTCTTATACATTTTCTATTGTTGGGATGGTCAGCACAAACTTGGTTCTGATACCCACAATGCCAAGCTTCAATGGCATTGTTGGTTTTTGGGCAAACCTTGCTCAATCGAATCAAAGCAGTGGCACATATGAAGTGTACAACGGGACGGTCGACGCTGAGAATGATTAGGTCGATGAAAATGTGTCCTCAAAATAATCAACGTTTACTTAAACCTGTGCGGGATGGTCAGTAGGCAATGGGTGGGATGGTCAGTCGGCAATGGGTGGGATGGTCAGTAGGTAATGTGTGGGATGTTAAGTAGGAAATGTGTGGGATGGTCAGTAGGTAATGTGTGGGACGGTAAGCAGGCAGTATATGGGATACTCAGCAGGCAGTGTGTTGCAAAGTAACTCAAAATACTCTAACACATTAGTATCCTTAATGTAAATTTGTGGTCAGAGTTGTACTTTCGTTACAAGCCATCTGATCACACATTTCTGTAAGTACCACTGGCAGAAGGGACAAAAAGCGTCCTTAAATAATTGTTTGACGGAACTCGACATCTGTGGATTTTACTTAAAATTCTAAATAATTAAATAACTACCGGTACTGATTTGTATTTCCGTTCTTACACACTTCTGTTCTTACACAATTCCGTTCTTACACACTTCCGTTCTTACACGTTTCCGTTCTTACACACTTCCGTTCTTACACACTTCCGTTCTTACACACTTCCGTTCTTACACAAGTCTGATACTTAACAACATTTATTAAAATAACCCCAAAATTTGCACTAAATATCGTTCCAATAATCTACCATTCAAACAAATTTCTATGTCCACATTTCTATGTCCACATTTCTATGTCAAAATTTCTATTTCCACATTTCTATGTCCACATTTCTCGCTGGCACTGCTTTGATTTAACGTCATATAAGAAAAAAAATATTTTAAAAAAAAATTAAAAATGTATAAAAAATATTTTAATATACAAATTCGACCAAACTTCCTCCATTCAATAAAATGTCCATTCCACCTAAGTTCCGTTTGACTAAGGTTCCGTTGATCAATTTTTCATCGACCAAATTTCTTTAAAACAATTTCCAGTAACTCATTTTCCCATTTAAAAAAGACGACATACCAGAAATATAATTCATATAATTATTATAAAAATTCTAATAAAATTATTTTTATTAGATTTTTTCTTCTCATGACTGTAAAAATAAATAAGAGTTTTTTAAAAGTATACTTTTTAAACAATTATTATTAAAGTTGTGTCTCTTTAAATAAATTCATTTGTTATGCCCCTTTATAAAAGAAAATTAATAATTTTTAGTACCCTACCCCCACATCCCCACATATATGTCTGTGTCAATGTGTGTGTGTATTTATGTGTTTGTGTGCGTTTGTTTAAATCCGGATTTAAAAGTGTAATACATTTTATGGGTTAAATAATCCCTTGATTAACCATCTGACGAACTTCATTTAATATCGGTATTTCTTGATGAAAAAGTCTTTACGATGGAACATGTCCCATGAGATTGGTTTTTTCCCCTGGGATATCGGTTTTGGTCCCTGAGTATTTGTATTAGATGTCTTCCACTCCAAGTCTTTCGTAGTAAGTGCGCTAGTGATTGCTCTTCACATCATTTGACAGCCTCAGTGATCCCCCTAGGGTTTGGGTTGGCCACTGCCTTGATATTTTGATACTCGTCCCCCCCCTCCGCATTATCCTGTATACCCACAGCTTACAAGTAAACGCTGATAATGATTATTTCCATTTTCTCACTAATTTTATCAGTAGTGGCAACCCCATCAGCAGTCTGTCGCTGATCTGTTTCGCCCACCTGTTCCTTCATAGTTATGTGATTAGATTTTTCTGCAGAAGTGTATAGTTCAGTTCTCCTACTCTGTCAACTACTCTATACCGACTGTACGACACTATGCTCTTTGTAATGTTGCTACCCGTTGAAGGTTTCGCAGGACAACAGCTAAAATCCCAAATTGAATACTTGTAGGGCTGGCCTTGCGAACGTAATTTAGATGTTTGCTTCATTTACTGTTTAAATGTACCAGCTACCTAATAATCCAACTAGCTAATGTTCCGACTAGCTAATGTTCCATCTAACTAATGTTCGGACTAGCTAATGTTCCGTGAAGCTAATGTTCGGACTAGCTAATGTTTGGACTAGCTAATGTTCCGTGAAGCTAATGTTTGGACTAGCTAATGTTCCATCTAGCTAATGTTCGGACTAGCTAATGTTCCGACGAGCTAATGTTCCATCTAGCTAATGTTCCGACTAGCTAATGCTCGGACTAGCTATTATTCCGCGTGGCTAATGTTCCGACTAGCTAATTTTCCGACTTGCTACTTTTCCTATTAACTAATGTTCCATCTAGCTATTTTTCTGACTATAGCTAAATTTTTCATATTATCTACCCATTTAACAATTTGATCCAAAGTGTCTTCCTCCTCATCTGGGTCAGTTGAACGCTCCGCTAGGCAATCACAGGATGCTCGACTGATTTAACTGTTGCCATTATATGACATTTCAATGTGTGCTATCAAAGCTAGGTGTAAACAAGAGAATCCATATGACATATCGAGTTCACGTGGTTTCATTGATACCCCCAAAAAACCACCAGTGACAATAGACATGAACACACGTATATAAGACAACATGTGTTGCCTTTATATAAAGTTGTTGATATCGTCAAAGCAAAGGATTAACATTTTAAGTCAGTGTTTTCAGTGCTCGAAACTCCAGGGGGTGCGAGAGGGGGGGGGGGGGGATTCATTACGTGCGAAGATAAATTTATTATAAGAACAGAGGGTAAATTAGTTTTGAAGTTATTTAAAATATGTTTCAGTTTTTTTTTTCCATTATCATATTCCATTATATCAGAGGTCCCCAAACTTTTTTGTTTCGTAGACCCCTTGCCATGTTTTTAGGTTTTGTGTAGACACCCTGCTTACCTGATATTACCTGCTAGTTTATAATTATGTTTTTAAAATTTTTACTTAACAGGTACTTTTATTATTTATGTAGGAAGATTTGTCTTTATATTAAATTTTTCTCGCTGACATGGACCACGTCCAAGTTGTCGTCGACCCCTGGGGTTTTATATAGAACACTTTAAGAATCACTGCTTTATATAATAGTTTATCCTCTTCTTCTATATTTTGACGGCCCCCGATCAATGAGTTGATCCTTCTGGCTCCTCTGTTTAAGAGGGTTTCGAGATGTAACTACGCATGGTTTTGAAAGGGATACTTCACTGGTTGCAAGGGGCTAGTCAGGGATGGTATTATGAACAAGAGTAGTCGTCTCAACTGTGGCTTTGGAAGCTTGTTCCATTCCCTGATTGTCTTTGGCAGGAATGAGGAGTTCCTGTACTGAGTTCTTGTTTTTATGAGCCGGGACTGCCTGTCATGGCCTCGTCGTTGTCTGGGGGGAGAGGGCCGAGTTTCTGTTTAATGCTGGAGCAGTGGAGTGGACCACCCCATTTTATTTTTAAGCTCTACAGTTCTCTTTGCAGTTCACTAAATTAATAAGCCATTTTCAATTTTAAAAAAAAGCACAGCTTTGTAAAGTGGCGTGGGGGGTTTATGTAATTGGGTCAACATTTGGTAAAAATACGTTTCATATCGCCTTCATTTTCCCTTTCAAAAATAAATTTCATTTTTTACCACATACGTCACAAATGCAAAGCACATAGCTACAGCTACACAGTTAATCCCCAAACCAAAACACGCACTCACGGAGCAAGTCATATTTCTTTCATCTTCCCCTTGAAAAACTGATTCTGTCTTGCGGGTGGGGTGCGGGGAGTGGGGCAGAAATTTTTATAGAATGTATTGTCATCGACAACGAGTACATGTGTCAAGTTTCAGTTAGACAGGGTGACTTGAAGTAGGTCAATTAGCCGTCTGAATATTTTGTCCGGAACACACGAACAAAGGCGAAGTTAATAAAAAAGTATTTAAAAGTTTTATTTATAAATTAGTTGTGTACGTCATTATTGAGATGTAATCGTTTCTATAAATCATTATTGAGATGTAACCTTTTCTCTGCACTTTCGTGTTATTTAATTTTTTTTTTATATATGATTTCAAAATTAATGAGACTTTTCTTAACATGTCATTTCAAGATATGTGTATGTCAACACTATTCCAACTGACGTCATTAACACAATATCACCCTGAGAATTCGGGACGTCAACAACATTCCGTGGTCCGCGCTCAATGTGAAAGTGCTTCAAATAGACTGTCCGGCTTTAGGCGGTGAAATGTTCAATCTACAATCCACAATCAATTAATGACCGAATTCTGCTACATGTTTAACTTTTTAAGAACATTTTTGTTTGTTTGTTTGTTTCCACACTATGTTTGTTGACCAAATCAATTTACAAAAAAAAAAAAAAAAATCTTATTTTTTGAATCCATTGAAAAACCCACAGTTGCAGTTGATTAGCCTGTAAGACAAGACGTATAGCATTAGCGTGTGGGGGTGGGGGGGATTACGTTCAGGGTCAGGTATGCCCCTTACCCTGTGTTGCATATTATTGACCAGACGTCGATCGTCTCCATTAAAACTGTATAACTTATAGGCTAGTGACGTTGTCCATGATTTTCAGACCACTTCTGTTGACAAAGGTGAAACTACCCAAAAAATCGTATATAATGTAAACAAATTAAAATATATTTATTTAAGTTCAGATTAAAGCAGGGCCGTCACGTGATCTCTGGAGCGCCCCTCCCCCCCCCCCGTCTCATTTTTCAGTTTGTGATAACTGCATTCACAGTTAAAGTTTAATTTTTATCCCCAAAATCCCAACATCCCAACTTCCCAACATCCCAACATCCCAACTTCCCAACATCCCAACTTCCCAACATCCCAACTTCCCAACATCCCAACTTCCCAACATCCCAACTTCCCAACATCCCAACTTCCCAACATCCCAACTTCCCAACATTCCAACATTCCAACTTCCCAACATCCCAACTTCCCAACTTCCCAACATCCCAACTTCCCAACATCCCAACTTCCCAACTTCCCAACATCCCAACATCCCAACTTCCCAACATCCCAACTTCCCAACATCCCAACTTCCCAACATCCCAACTTCCCAACATCCCAACATCCCAACTTCCCAACTTCCCAACATCCCAACTTCCCAACATCCCAACTTCCCAACATCCCAACATCCCAACTCCCCAACAGCCCAACATCCCAACATCCCAACTTCCCAACATCCCAACTTCCCAACATCCCAACTTCCCAACATCCCAACAATCCAACTTTAGTTCCATTTAATTTCCGCGGCCCTTAGTGACGTCTGTGGTTAATGTCATCACGAATGTGTATCGTTGTGGTACAACGCCCCACAATGTTGTGTAAAAGACTCCCTTCCCGTAACACACGGCTTAAAACAACCCGAAGTATAAAACATACATACACACACACACACCTCCACCCCCAACCCCCCAAACCGGCACATGACCAGACTTTCAATAACTTAACGACCACCGTTTACTAGTGGCACTAACAGAGTCCGTCATGTCTAGTACATTGTCGTAATCTCCTGTATTAAACGCTCTTGTGAGAATAGACAGCCAGGTCCTGGCAACCGCGAGGGGTTTAGCTGATAGCAGGTATGGGCCATAAGGAGAGGGGGGAGGGGTATGTTGGAGAGTATAATGTTTGAGAGAAAGGGGGATAGGGTGGAGGAGAGTAAGAAGTGAAGTTTGTGGGGATAAGAGTCTTGAAGATTAAAGAGAGTGCGTTAAAATCAGTGGCGTTGGAGGGGGGTACTTAGGGGGGCTGTCCGCCCCGGGAGGTACTTTTTACATGGCGGCATTTTCGGAAGTTGCAGGGTGTTTTCCTAGAAGGTGCGGAAATAATTTTATCACGCCCCGGGCGGCTATTGTCCACTAGGTAAAATTTTAGGGAGTGAGATTTCAAGAAGAGAAAACAAAAACGAGGAACGGAAAAAAGAGGACAAGAGAGCTAGGAGAGAGCTATCTGAGAGAGGACATGAGAGCTAGGAGAGAGCTTTCTGAGATAGGACATGAGAGCTAGGAGAGAGCTATCTGAGAGAGGACATGAGATCTAGGAGAGAACTTTCTGAGAGAGGACATGAGAGCTAGGAGAGAACTATCCGAGAGAGGACATGAGAGCTAGGAGAGAACTATCCGAGAGAGGACATGAGTGCTAGGAGAGAACTGTCTGAGAGAGGACATGAGAGCTAGGAGAGAGCTATCTGAGAGAGTACATGAGAGCTAGGAGACAGCTATCTGAGAAGGTGGTAAAGAGAAAAGTGGGAACCGAAATAAAGATATGACATCGGAGAAGTGAAATCTCAGCCATGTGTATAGAAGAGTGCGTATCCCCCGATGTGCTTCAATGTGTATGTAAATGAAAGACTCGAAGTGTAGGAAGAGGTAAAGTATCTATGCTTACAGTTTGAAATCAATCTTATATCGATCGTCATTTCCCAACACATTCGTAGACAGCACTTTTTCTTCCTTTGTTGAAACTATGAGTTGCGTCGAGTGCAGCCCCAACACTCTTTAAACGAAGTTGTCAAATACCCGGGTGCTTAAAACAGTTTGAACAGGATTAACGGTTGTTGTTTAACAAAGCCCCCCAAAAAACATCAAAAACACAATGTTTAATTTTTCGTGTGCCTGTAAGAGCTAACATTCAAACCTGCTGATTCCAAGACATTGTCTGTGTCAATGAAAGCTATTGAAGACAATACTCCGTTATAATTATATGGAGTATAACGTTAAGTGGTAAATAGGTAAAATAAATACTGTAATCCTAACTCTATACTTAACCACACAGCCAACACCTCCCTGACCCTAAACGGTGGAATTTTTAAAATTCGTTTTATCTATTAACCATGACAGTGTGCTTTACATTCAGTTGTGTGTATTTAAGACAGTTGTGATGTTTTATCAATATTTTTTTTTTTTAATTTGAATGAAAGTGTGGGTTAACATAGATGTGTGTGCGGGTTGATCTTATCAATGTGTGTATTAATATGCGAGGTGTGTGTTAATATGACAGTTGTCTGGTGGTCATGAATAAATATTGTGAACTTCGTATATATGTATAGACATCAAGAAACTCTCAAAGCTCTATTTTCTCACATTTTATGTCTGAAAAGATATGTCGCCATCTTGTGCACAGCTACCGGTGTGGGAAACAACTTGTACACATAATTATATATGTGTGAGCCATCGTGTGCACAGCTACAGGTGTGAGGAGCCAACTTGTGAACAGCTACAGGTGTGGGAGCCAACTTGTGAACCAATTCGGGGATAGCTACAGTTTTGGGAGCCATTGTATGCACATCTACAGTTGTGGGTGCCCGTGACACGCCTTTTGGTGGGCGATGGAGTTAGGGTGTCAACATCGTAAAGATGTGTGCAGCTCGAATAGTGAACACAGCAACTAATTCTATTGCTAATACAATTTTTTTTTTAAAAATCTCATTAACCCAACATAGTTGAAAATGTTGGTCCATGTAATTAGGGTCCGAAAGAAATCTGAACTCTGATATTAAATATTGTATTTACACTTCAGAAGGTCTGGCGGATTGGTACATCTATTTTTCAGTCACATTTCCATATACCTGACACCTTTTTTCTGAATGTTAAAACTATTTTTTATAAAGATGATCTCTATTTTTTGTGCTACAACAAAACACATACTTTGCCCATGTGTTGTACTTAAAGCTATACATAATCCCATGTAATCCGTGCACACCCGCAGGGCCTAAGCCTAAACTTTTTTCTTTGATCCCCCGGGCGGCTGGAAATCCCGAAATTGTGAGTTTCGGATGACAATTAACAACCGCTGCGTATCTACCAACCCCTTGAATACAAAAAAAAATAATTTTCTACCGAAAGAAAACACCACCCACTGTTTGGTCGGGGCGTGATTCGCCCTTTCACCCGCAGAACGCCCGTTAAATGATCAGTTAAATGTGGTTTGGTGAAACTAATATCCTCGCCCAACCGTTCCTCTAAGTAGAATTCCCTTTTAAAAGAAAGCAATCGTCAACTTTGGTAGAAAGTCACTTTTGGAATTGCACAGCACACACTGTCTCCCCCTGCGACCTTTCACCCGTATTATCGATCGGACGAAAAAAGCGATTTTCTTTTCTCTATGCGGGGTACCCTCGGTCTTGTCGGGGGCCATGGCATTTCTTTACAACTGGCGATAGAGGAGTTTGAATGGTTACGCGGTAGCTAAGAATTACCTCTTTCGTCGCCGATCTCTTGTCTTTTTTTTTTTTTTTTATTATTAGAAAGCGGTCCGCCACCCCGAATATTATGGTGATAAGTTGTTTATTGGAGACCTAGAGCGCCGCCATTTTGAATGTTTCTTGAAGCGTATTTTGAACAGGCATGAACGATTACCGAAGACCCTTCGACGACATTTTTTTATCTTTGGCTAAAAGTTATAAATTCTGAAAGCTCAGCCATGAAAACGATTGTGAAATTAACAATTTAGCGTCGTGAATTGTGATATAAAGTGTGTAAATATTGTGAAACTTATGGTCCGGTGTCAGAACTTTAAACATTTTTAAAGGGACGCATCCCTCCCCCGGTTGTCAAGGCAACTGAGAAGCGAGCGTCAAGATGGCGACAGATACAGAGAGTATGCATGATAATATGACAAGGCTTCGTATGCGCATGGTACAACAGGTGAGTAGGATAAACAAGTGAAAAGCATGTATATATTTATTAATATCTCTTACACGGCTATGTGTTGACATTGTATCCTGTAGATTGCCATGGCAACACTTTCTTTAATGGAGGTCTACAGAGCACTTTTAAAAACAAAAATAAACAACAAATTCTAAAGATTATTTTTAAAAAAAATAATTTTCAGCTTATATTTGTTAAGATATTACTTCAATCATATATTGATTCCCCCACAGGAACTAAGATTGTCCCTTGGTAAATCGCACTACCTTGTCTTAGTGGGTCTCTTGGTACATTTAATCTTTCTTATTTCTCTCTTTCACTTCCTTGCCCAACATATCACGAAATGCCATAGAGACCCTCATAAAGGGCATAACCCTTAAAGTTTAGGTAACTTTTGTCATAGTTATCATTTAGAAATTCTTGTATTTGAAATATATTTTTTCTGAATATACTAAAGAAACGTATATTTCATTTTTTTTCATTGACTTTGACAAAGACAAGGTGTAGTTTGACAAAGACAAGGTGTAGTTTGACAAAGGCAAGGTGTAGTTTGACAAAGACAAGGTGCAGTTTGACAATGACAAGGTGTAGTTTGACAAAGACAAGGGGTAGTTTGACAAAGACAAAGGGTAGTGCGTTCATTTAAAAAAAAAATATTCCTTCAGTGAGTTTTTTTTTATTGTTACTATCCTGTGTTCTTAGGTTAGCACACATTTCTTGCCTTGGAACTACTAACTTGTTTTGTTCTATTACAGTGATTCTCAATATTTTTTTAATCATGCCCTAAATTAGCACCTAAAGTTCAATGTTTTAATCAGTTGTAGTACAAATCGTAGAGTGATATATAAAAAATATTTGTACTATAATAAAAGACAAGTAATAAACTTTCAAAACAGTGTCCAGCCTTACATTGTCCTGTCTAACATTTCCCTGTCTAACTTTGCCATGTCTAACATTGCCCTTTCAATCATTGTTCTGTCAAACAATTCCCTGTCTAACATTCTCCTGTTTAACATTGCCCTGTCAAATATTGTCATGTCTAACATTTCTCTTTCTAAAACTGTCTGGCTAACATTGTCCTGTCTAAATTTCCCTTGTCTAACATTGTTATGTCCAACATTTCTCTGTTTAACATTGCCCTGACTAAGATTGTCCTGGCTAACATTTTCCTAACATTTCCTTTTCTAACATTTTCATGCCTTACAGTGTCATATCTAATGTTGCTCGGTCTAAAATTGTCCTCTCTAACATTGCCGTCAGTGTAGGTCTACCATTGCCCTGTCTAGCAAATACCCCGTCTAACGCTGCACTTTCTAGCATTTCCCTGTTTAGCATTGCCATGTCAAACATGCCTTTCCTCTCATTGCCCTATCTAACAATGCCCTGTTTAGCATTGCCATGTCTAACAAACCCTGTCATACGTTGCACTGTCTAGCAATGCCCTGTCTAACAATGCCCTGTTTAGCATTGCCCTGTCTAACTAGCCCTGTCATAAGTTGCACTGTCTAGAATTGCCCCGTCTAATATTGCACTGTAGAACCGTGCCTTTTCTAACAATACCCTATTGTCAAAACTTACATTCAGCGTCTTATTACCTAGTTATCTCAGCAATCAATACGACATTTATATCATGTAATGAATTTTTCGGTGAGTTTATGATTAGGAAATACTTTCGGCACGATGAACTAAAAAATATGACACACGTGTATAGGAAAACTTAAATCTGGTAAAGTATCACCAGCGACTTATCACTTATTACTTTAAAAAATATCAAACAATTTAAAAAAAAATAATATAGCACTTAGCTGAGAAGTAGTGTCCAAGAGGGCAGAAAAAGATTTGTGCCAATGACAGATATTCCCAATGTAATTCAATTTATCTTTTATTTGTATGTATGCCCCTTTATGTTCACACTGAAGCCATATAGTTCTAGAATAGAGGTCCCCAAACTTTTTCGTCTCGTAGACCCCTTGCCACGTTTTTTTGGTTTTGGGTAGACCCCCTGCTTACCTGATATTGAATTTTTTTGCAAATTCATTAACTTCAAATGTATTTTTGACAGCCGGTATAGTGCTACTCACTTTGAAAGATTTAAATTTATAGTCATATATCAGAAAATCTACCTAATAACTTAAATTTTAATATGAGTCTTCATCACGTTTCATGAAAATTTTTGTTTTTTCAAATTTTTACTTCATAGGTACTTTTATAATTTATGTATGAAGATATATGTCTTTAGATTATAAGGTAATATTATGTAAGTAAATAGGTACTATCTGTGTATGTGGATTATTCCATTCATGGAATGCCAGACTAGAAGTCACGACCTTCTTACATGAGACCCACTATCGTTGCCCCCCATTTTCATTTCATGGACCCCCAATTTTTTTCCCGCTGATATGGACCCCTTGCAAGTTGTCGTAGACCCCTGGGGGTCGATATAGACCACTTTGGGAATCACTGCTCTAGAACATCGCACGGACTCTGTATGTGATGTCTAATTATGTACTTCGTATTTACTGACGCTGTTTGTACTGAAGCTGTATGTACTGACCCAGTATGTATTGACAGTATGCACATTTACTGACTCTGTATGCACGGACTCTTTATGCACTAACTCTATCTGTTAAGTCTAATTATGTGCTTTGTGCGTACTGACGCTGTATATACTGTCTCTGTATGTATTGACGCTGTATGTACTGAATCTGTATGTAATGAATCTGTATGTACTGAGCGTATGAAATGACGCTGTATGTACTGACACCTACTTTTTAAAGACTGTTTTGACTTTAGTCTAATGTCGACAATTTAAACAAACACAAACCAAATTTTTTGTTTAAAAAAAACAAAACAACTCCTGTCACTTATATTCTGAATTTAATTCGTCATTTCACTAACACATATTTTGAGTACCATCCTAGCAGAGCGGTAGGGATATAAGCTGTTGTGCTAATGTGAATACTTGTATATAACTAAAGTTATAAAAACTGTGATTGTAGCTCCAAATAATAGAAGTTTGTTAACCCTATTGCTTCACCATTGAATTAAAAAGGCAAGGGACGAGAGAGTGAGGCCGACGAATTGAGCGACACACCCTCACTTTATACAACCACTGCTCAAGTCAAGGCTACAACTCAAGTCGAAAATAGCCTCACTACAGATCTGCTAGGATGTTACTCAAAATATGTGTTAGTGAAATGACGAATTAAATGCTGAATATAAGTGACAGGAGTTGTTTTGAATCAGGGAGCTGTTGAATTGCTTGTTATCGCCCACAGAGTATGATTTTTTTTAAAACATACCCAATAATAAGCCCAAGACTGGTCAATGTTAAATTCAGTTAAGTAAGCAAAAAATAATATTTAAAACAGAACATTAAAAGTAAACGCAAGTGGAACTTTCTTAATTTCATTTTAAACTCTCAAAATTGACTTTGAATATGCCTCGAGTGTCATTATTAGTATTATTACTATTATTAGTGGTGGTCTTATATAGCGTGGTACACCAGCCTAGGGCTGGGCTCACCGCGCTGTACATAAAAATACTGGCATTAAAAATAACATACATTTATTTAATTAAAAAACAGCAAAACAAAACAAAAGTATATTCATGTCGTGAGATGGTTACACAAGTCATCCCACGCACTTTCTGTCATTGAGTGTTCCATTGTTTTATCTTTAAATCATCATCTATATTTGTGTTCATTGTCACACAATAGAATAAATTGACACTTCTAAACGTTTCAAATGAAAAAAAGGGTTGTTGAATGAAGCTATTATGTTTTTCTTTACGGATTTTAAATTTATTTCTTGCTTTATGTCCACCTTTCAATACGACTTCCAGGTCTGGAAGTATATTATGGGTGGCCTGGATGTATATTATGGGTGGCCTGGAAGGTTTGTTGCAATTAAGCTAAGCTGACGATTGATTTGAAAATAATAAATATTTTAAGCATATTTAGTATTGACGTTTATGGATATGGCGTGCACTGGTCAATCAATCACACCGGGTTAACAGGTGTAGTGTATAGACCCAATACAATCATACAGGTGTAAAGGGTTGCAGTGTATAGACCCAACACGATTATCAAAATAACCTAAGCTAATAACTGGTCTCAGTCTCCTATAGTATCAGTCATAAACACATTACTCATCTTTTGGCTCTGTCAGCATTGACCCACTACTGACAAGACTTCCGCTATTTCTTAGCCGTTGCACAACTGACAGGACTAAACTATCTTCTTTCTTAAATATTGTATGCCACCGCCTTATCATTCGTATTTTTTGTATTATTGAACAAATCTCCCGTCAGTAATGGTCATTGGCTTGTAGACCGACGGGACGATTTGTTCAGGTTTGGGTTTGCTTCAGGGTGGGTTTGTGTTTGACGTCTACTACAAACAAGCAATCTTTTTCAACACGCCATCTATCAAAGCCTTAGAAGACGCTTGCCATTCTCGCTGAAAGTCATATCTACTTTGATGGCTTTGTCTCGTCTTATCAGTACCAACCTATTCACGTGGATTTATATGAGAATTTACATACCATAGTTGCTTGTTGATTCATATTTATCATGAAATGAGAGATTCTCCATTTAGATTACACCCAGCAACAAAATTTTAAAGCTAAAAATAGTTTAGAAATAACGTATAACGTTTAATTGTTATCTACGTGAATTTTAAAGGCTGTGAGTGCTTTCTCTACTTTATATCAATCATTGGATGGAATAGAAACTTAACTGACATATCTTTATGTGGCCTAAATTAAAACTAGCTCCTGTTTCTAGTTATAAAAGTAGTTTCCCATAATTATGTAGTGTTTTAAGTAACAACGCCAGTTTTTAAGGTTTCTATATTACATAATCTCCATTGTTACGAGAGATCCCCTTCCAGAATACGTAGTCTCCAATAGTCTCCATTGTTACTAGTAATCCCTTTCCAGAATATATCCTCTCCATTGTTATTAGTAATCCCTTTCCAGAATATATCCTCTCCATTGTTATTAGTAATCCCTTTCCAGAATATATCCTCTCCATTGTTTCTAGAGATCACAGTCCAGATATACATAATCATAAGACTGGATTAATTAGCACCGTTTGCCCACTGGGGCCCACGTGTTCATCTTCAAAACAAGATTTCTTATAACTAATTATTATTTTTCTGCTTCATAATGCTTATCATTCGAGTACTTGAAACATAAATAAATTATACAACGTTCAAATTTTATTACCAAATTTATGTCAAACCTTTGGCCATATTTTAATTGAAATATCTCTTTTTGGTTTAAACCAGAGCCGTGCAGTCACGTGACTAAGGGCACAGAGTCTGAAAACTCGGTGCATTGATATAGTATCACGATATGAATGTCTGTTTAGCCCTAAATGTAATCAATGTTTGTCCTCTCCGATATGCATTGAAATATTACAATTTTAAAAAAAAATCACATATAGTTAAAATATTCTCAAATACATTAACGATTTAAAACTAGTGCTGAAATATAAATTAAGTTTAACATTTCAGTCTGATCCTGAAATGTTCATTGTAAGTTTGTTTGTTTGTTTCTTTCTTTCTTTGTTTTTCAACAAAAATAGGACGCAGTGAAGAAACGGAAAAAAACGGTTCAACACACAATCGTTCATTTCCTTATACACAAAGACAAAACAAAAGTCTGTTCTAGTTGCCAGCAATTTCCTAACACTCAACGCTGAACACAGTAACTATACAGAAATAACATCGAGAACTCAACAATGCAAACATTGATCTCAGCAACAATTTATACAATTACCTTTTTAGACCCACCATCCCAATGATTCGCGGCTATAAATAGCCACACCGAGCAACCTTGCCATCAAGTAACGGTTGTTTGATTAAAAAGACCCTGGTCACAATAAAATGCAATCAATGCCTTAAATTTCTTATGAAGTATCCCATCAATAACCCTGGCAGCTTTTTTTCATTTCCCTCGCGCTAACGCAAAATTGTCTGAAGGGTCGTTTCCCCCCCCCCCCCCCCCCCCCGCCCCTTTATTGCCGTGCGCCACTTGGAAATCTGAATTACCTCCCTTAACCCGACGTCCACATTCGTTTTTTATTTATGACCGTATAAAACCGGAGATTGTGTTGCTGTATGGGGTAGAATTCATTGTAAGATTATTCCTGAATTCATGGGTATGTTATAGACATGTGTGTGTTACTAATGTGAACAGTAACAAATAAACACGACGCTTAGTAGGCGCCTATAACAGAGGTAGAACATTATTGATGATCTACACATGTCTACTCATATGCGAGTAAATTTGATAAGCTAATCGCAAACAATTACGGTGGTAAGAGAGTAGGTCTATACACATCCATCCCATGTTATTTTCACCAGCAAGCACCAGAAATTTTTTTTTTTTTACTCATTTCCCTGACAATTCATGTGTTTGTGGCGAATAAAGGGGATCGTGAAAGGAGGGGGGTGGGGGAGTCGGCCCCAGCCTGCACTTTTTAAAAAAGGGTTTGACGTCATTTTCGGCCAATTAAAGTTGTTTTTTTTTGTTGTTTTTTTTTCGTAGAAGGAGACAGGAAAAATCTTGCCCCCCTTCCACCATACCGGGCGTCACAAACCCTAGCTGCACCACTGAAGACGCTTTACAGTTTGCATTAATTCATAATCAGAACTTTGTTAACTCAAATTCTATTTTTCCTCTTTAAAATTTGTTAAGTGATCTATTTCGTTGATCTGACGACTTTGTAAACATGTTCTTTGGTGCAGCCTAAATGTTGATATTGTTTCCATCAATTTAAAATATCACCCTTTCCCGGCCCCCTGCACCAGCACACCCTGCACCAGCACACCCTGCATAAGCCCATCCTGCACGAGCACACCCTGCACCAGCACACCCTGCACCAGCACACCCTGCACCAGCACACCATGCACCAGCACCCCCTTCACAACAACTCTTTCACCAGCACCCCCTTCACAACAACTCTTTCACCAGCACCACCTTCACAACAACTCTTTCACTAGCACCCCCTTCACAACAACTCTTTCACCAGCACCCCTCGCAAAAACCCCCATGGACCTAACCCCTTGCACCAAGCACCCCCCCTTTTGCACCAACCCTTTAAGGGTCAGAAAACCCATAAAAGTCCGCGTCCCCCACCAGTCAAATTCGACCTATAAATAACACTGGCAGATGTGAATGGCATTCCTTTGACGTCAAAGGTTGGCTCATGTGTGTTACTTATAGAGTTGGTCCTAAGTGCGTTCCTGACTTATTTACGAGACATACGTAACATTGACAGTTATGGTTTACATAATAATGTAACATTGAAATGGTTTACATAATAATGTAGCATTGACAATTATGGTTTACATAATAATGTAACATTGACAGGGTTTACATAATAATGTAATATTGACATGGTTTACATGACAACTTTGACAGGATCAATAATGATCATTTACCTACAGGATTTGAACAGTACAAAACTAATGACGTCAGTGACCAATGACAACATTGTCCGACATGACGTAACCAGTGACAACATTTTCCGACCTGACCTGAAGTGTACGAAAAACACAAAGACCACATGTTTCCAGTTTCGCTTACACTGTTAGATCCATGTATTATGTATTTACCACTACTCCCCCCTCCCCCAAAACCTCGTCGATGTTTGGCGGTATTTAAAAAAAAATAGTTCACCACTTATTTCCATTTTTATTTCAAAAGGAACTTTTTCCAAGTTGATCGTTTTCTAGCGGTTACAGAAACAAAACAAAAAAAAACAGCTTCAAAACTTAGTTATTTATTTATAATCATTTTAAGAACATCTTCGTGAGATATTTAAAACATTTTACAAATAGTGTTTTAATATTGAACAAACACAACTAAATCGGATGGTGTATTTCTTCCTCTTTAGTAATGTGAATAAAGTAGTTTTTAAAAAAAAAATGCATGGTCCCCACGCTAAATCTGTTCCTATTTTCCACACTATTTGGTTGCTGTGTGGTAAAATAATTGTCCAATGCAGTTCATGGTTTGCAATATAAGGGCAGTAACTGCAATCTGTTGGGGGAATTAACTCTATTCAAATATCGTATATCGATCCCACGGAATTACCCTACTTGGGGGGGAGGAGGGGGGGGGTGGAGGAAACAGCCGCTCACAATAAATAAAGGTAAATAGGAACATCATCTCGTACACCGGGAAAATAATGCTTCCAAATGGCCATGTCCTGCGTCTAAACCCTGGACTTTGTTTGTTTAAGCCCAAATTACAATAAAACGGCTACCAGCACGTGACAGGAAATGAATTGTTTCAGCTTTTTAAAAAGTGTGTTAATTCATGACGATTGTTAACGCATACAATTTACGTCATTTGTTGATCAGCTTGTTAGAATACGTTAAAATAAACGTTCTTCTGCTTGATGTCGTATGCCCATTGTTAATTATTAGTTTCGTGCGAGTCTTTTTTTTTTTTGGGGGGGGGGGGGGGATGTAGGGGTTGACAAGTTGGTTTGTTTCGTTAGCCTGGTTTTGGTTCGTAATATATGTGTGTATTGAATGTAACGCTGTTCGTTTGGTGTTATAAAGACATAGGTTATTAGTAGAAAGCAGTACGGTGCACTGAGTAAAAAAATATATATATTCATTGAAACTCTATTTTTAAAAAAAACAAATGATAACGTGTTATGCATCGAGTTATTTAGTATAACCCAAGACAACTTCTGAACATTGTAAGAATTACATTGGCAATGAGTGAAACGAAGTATGGGAAAACCTTTTTATATGTTATGTAGGCGACTTGTTTGCTTCATTCTTTCCACGTGCTGTCAACTGCGCTGTTATTAGAGTGTGTGTAGCTAAAAATAATCTCCCTTTGACCTCGGCTGTGGTTGACAAATCCATAGTCTGTTCGTTTTCGAATATGGTAGAAAATTGGTGCAAAAGCCAGAAGAGAGTACAATGCGTTAGGCGGTTCCAGAGACATCAGTAGAAAACGACTATAAAAGGCCGATGGATTGAATGAGAGGGAGACAGATCATTTTATCACGAGATACTTGTGTGTGTTATTTTTGCTACGAGACAGAACTTTGTTTGCCGTGTGTGTGTAAATTTCTTTTCATCATTTTACATTTTTAATTCATTATAATTAACATATTAAAACTTATTAATTGTAATTGGCCCTTGTTTGAGTATCAGATTCTTTGTTATTGTATTTATCATTTGGTATCGTCTTTTGTTGTGTACTGTTTTAGAGCGAGCCATACACTTAAATAAGAGATTAATTTATCCATGTTTATAACAGAACATAAGATTTTTTAAAAAAGGAACGCAACAAAACAATGAACGTGTCGGCAGGAAGCCTTCGTCAGCAAACAAACGCAAGAAAAACATAACTAAATAAAAATAACACTTAGCTCAAATGTAGAATCCAAGGGGGACAACAAGAGGAATTTGACATTTCAGTAAAGTTTTATGTTTATGGGGTTTCACAGTAGGACTCGTCAGATGCATTGCAAAACTCTTGTAGTCGCAAGCTGTTGTGTATTTGTAGCTTTCCTTGATTTCTGAGAATTTCTTGTAAGGACAGTTTAATTGGGACGGGGGGTTCCGAGTAGGGAGTGGGAGGGGCCCTGCACATTGTTATCTCGTGCCTGATAATTTCACAGAGCAGCTTGCGGTTGTTAGCTGCCTCCAATTTACTCCCCCAGTATGAGCCGTGTCTGGTGTATGGCGTGACGAGGTATTCATATGTTCCTGTTTGATGTTTTATTTCTCACCATGGTCGTCACACGTCACGAGAACAAAAAACACAGAGAGATGCATACACTATGAAGTGCGTCCTCTTCCCTTCTTTACTTCTTAAAATGCAGCCTTTTAAATTTTATTTTAAAATTATTTTTTTTAAACTTTCTCCTCGTTTGCCCTGACAGGGGGCTTGTTAGTTAATCTTTCTGTGTATACCACGTTGATTCCTGTGTCAACGACTTCACACACAACCTGGGGGAAATAATATTAGGTACATAGTCTACCCTAGTTCACAATATCGATCAATCAAATTTTGTCGGTTCTTCCATAATTCCTTTATTGAAAAATATATGTAGTAACTTAAGACTTTCAAAGATTGTATTCGAAATTAAAGAGAGGGTTGGGGCTGGGTGTGGGGGGGGGGGGGGGGAGAGAGAGAGAGAGGAATGCTATAGGGGAGGTAATTGAAATTTAAAAAAAAATTAAATGATTATTTTTCTAACCATATAATGAATAAAAAAAAAGGGAAAATTCATTTAACAACTTTAATCGAGTTTTCTTGAAAATGTTGCGATTCATCTAACCATCTATTTCAGTGGTTCTCAACCTTCCTACTGCCGCGACCCTTTAATACAGCTCTTCGTGTTGTGGTGACCCCCCACCCCCCCCAAGCATAAAATTATTGTCTTTGCTACCTCATAAATATGTGTTTTCCTATGGTCTTAGGTGACCCCTGTGTAAGGGTCATACGAACCCCAAAGGGGTCCCGACCTACAGGTTGAGAATCGCTGATCTATGGGGATTTTCACATTTATCATCGAATCATGTATGGGTAAACTTAAAAGCTCTACAACGTGATATTTTTTAAAAATAGTTTAACTTGCCTTAAAAATTTTGACAATATTTAAAACTCAACTTCCGATGATCGTCTTATCCGTGATTATTTATTAATCATTGTAAAATCTCTATATATAAACCTGTGCCTTCACTCTCGACATACCTCCCCTCTCCTCCTCCTCCCCCACTCTTGCCCTTTTCTGGCCGCCCCACAGCGCATTGCGACCCGTTTGTACAGAGGGGTTAACGCCGCACGACCAGATAGCTCCGAAGTTGCCACAAGTAAGCATTACCTCCCCTTTTCCTCAACACGACAACGCTCTCTGACACCTGTTACTTCTGTCTTTCATAAACCTTGCCCTCCCCCCCCCCCCCGCCCACCTTATCACCACCGTAACGCAAAGGCAACTGATAAATAAATAATAGTATTTTATAAGTAAAGTGCCTTTAAATTACTTCTAGTGAACAAAATAATGAAACATAGACTTGATCCAAACATCTCTGGACGTTATCTGTTCGATGTCGTATTTCTTCATGTCATTTATGGTATTCCATTTCATCCCATCCGGCTGTATTTGAATAATAAAATCATGAAAATTGCAAGGACTTTTAAAAAAAAAAAGATGATAATGATTTTATCTCCAAGATCCAAAATATTCCTGTCTTTGATCCTGAATATTCCTGTCTTTGATCCTAAATATTCCTGTCTTTGATCCTAAATATTCCTGTCTTTGATCCTAAATATTCCTGTCTTTGAGTCTAAATATTCCTGTTTTTGATCCTAAATATTCCTGTCTTTGATCCTAAATATTCCTGTTTTTGATCCTAAATATTCCTGTCTTTGATCCTAAATATTCTTGTCTTTGATCCTAAATATTCCTGTCTTTGATCCTAAATATTTCTGTCTTTGATCCTAAATATTCCTGTCTTTGATCCTAAATATTCCTGTCTTTGATCCTAAATATTCCTGTTTTTGATCCTAAATATTCCTGCCTTTGATCCTAAATATTCTTGTCTTTGATCCTAAATATTCTTGTCTTTGATCCTAAATATTCTTGTCTTTGATCCTAAATATTCCTGTCTTTGATCCTAAATATTCCTGTCTTTGATCCTAAATATTCCTGTCTTTGATCCTAAATATTCCCGTCTTTGATCCTAAATATTCCTGTCCTTGATCTGGGGTTTCAGTTGCATTGTTAGTTCTAAATTTATTTTATTTTCCCTTTTATTCTGGATATGAAAATTGAAATTGATAGGTGATTAGGATTTTAACTATTCACGTGAAATCAATTCGTGTGATTACAATGCATGCCTATAAAAGGTTTCGACCTTTCTCGATCCATGTGTTCGTGAGAAATCAAAAGGCATTCGTTTCTAGAATATACGAGTTTATTTATTGCGGTCATTCGATTCACCAACCGCTTAGAGAACGCCTCTGGAAACATACAAGTGTACCCCCCCCCCCCCCACAAACCAACCCAACCATTTTGGCGAATTTACCCCTCGCGCAATGTTCAGTGAAGAACGTTAAATAGCAATTTTGATGAGAATTATATATTCACTATTTCATTATCGTAAAATTCTTTGTTCCTATTTTGCGTGCTGTTCCATAACTGCTAGAAAACCTACACGTCGATTTGAACAAAATCAGAAAGTGGTGAATGACCTTATCATCAAGCAGTAGTTGTTTATTTTAGGGATATAAAAGTAGAGCAGCGGTTCTCAACCTCTGGGGGGGTCGAAAGACCTTTACACAGGGGTCGCCCAAGACCATCGAAATACTTATAGTTATGAAGTAGTAACGAAAATAGTTTTATGGTTGGGGGTCACAACAACACTAGGAACTGTAGTAAAGGGTCGCGACATTAGGGAGTTTGAGAAACACTGATGTAGATTAATAAATGGTGAAAGTCAGAGACACGGGGGCCTCTAACCCACCTCCCTAATTTTTGTTAGGAAACCATCTCAACCCCCTTAACACCCCCCCCCCCAAACCGCCTAGGTCTTAGACTTGGTAAATTCTGTGAGTCGTGCTAGTCGATGCATTGTTGTTTAAGGGCTGTAGTACCCTGGGAATATTAGTAATACAAGAATTTACAGTTGAAAGAATTATTTACAACATCATTGAATGTTCACGAATAATTTTTATAGCAAACTGTTACAATAGGGCGAATAACAAACTGTTACAATAGCGCTAATAACAAACTGTTACAAAAGCGCGAATAACAAACTGTTACAAAAGCGCGAATAACAAACTGTTACAATAGGGCGAATAACAAACTGTTAAAATAGGGCGAATAACAAACTGTTAAAATAGCGCGAATAACAAACTGTTACAAAAGCGCGAATAACAAACTGTTACAAAAGCGCGAATAACAAACTGTTAAAATAGGGCGAATAACAAACTGTTAAAATAGGGCGAATAACAAACTGTTAAAATAGGGCGAATAACAAACTGTTAAAATAGCGCTAATAACAAACTGTTACAAAAGCGCGAATAACAAACTGTTACAAAAGCGCGAATAACAAACTGTTACAATAGGGCGAATAACAAACTGTTACAATAGGGCGAATAACAAACTGTTACAATAGGGCGAATAACAAACTGTTAAAATAGCGCGAATAACAAACTGTTACAAAAGCGCGAATAACAAACTGTTACAAAAGCGCGAATAACAATCTGTTACAAAAGCGCGAATAACAATCTGTTACAATAGCGTGAATAACAAACTGTTACAATAGCGCTAATGGCTCAATAATTCTTCACATTTTTTTTCATAAAATCGAATTATCAATTTAGCCAAACATTAACTCTAGTAGGTATATAATTTTTATTTTACTTTTAATTATACACATTCATGGGCGTGTTCGAGCGGCTTTGTGGCTGTGCGGTCAAAACATGGGACATTCCTTATTAAATGATTGCAGTTAATTCCAATCCAAGGCCAGGAAATAAGTATATGCTCTATTTTTCCACCTAATAAAGAGGAGTATGATTCTATTCCTGGCCCGCCCCAACTCAGATTGGAAGCATTCGCTGCGTTCCTTCCCCCCTTCTCTCCCCCCCCCCCCCCGACCCGTGTAGACGCCACCTGCATGATAGACACACTTTTTGCGGAGCTTTACGACGTTTCATCTGATTTCATTGGATCTCAAGGGAGCTCTACGTAATCGGTTACGGTATTGATGGAATTCGATTTTTTGTTTCGTTGAATAATATAGTTAACTGCTTGATAGATTAAAATAAATAATTAGTCGTCAGCATGGAATTAATTTGCATTTAATATCGAGGTCCCATGACCCCATCTATATTTTGACAACATTGATTATGGTAATTAATCTAAAGGATTTAGAAGAATGGGTCTCAAACCTTAACAAATTTGGGAACAAGATAAGTTAAGATTATTTTATTCATTCAAAAAAAGGGAAATAAAGGAGTGGCAAAAACAATATTTTTAAGCCACACTATTTCCTGCCCTGTGAACACAGTCTTAAAACGATCAAAGTTTTCTCCTTGAAATGTGTAGCCAGCAAGGGTCGAGTGAAATTTTAATTTAACTCTGTTGCCCTTTAGACTGCAATTCTTGCTGTTTATTTTAAGGTTTATTTCCCTTTAGTTCACCAAAGTCACCTGTGAAGATGAATGCAGAAAAGCAGAAAAGAAAAATGCTCGGAAATAAAAATAGTAACATTTTTTAAAATGTTGTTAATTTATTATTAAAATTACTTTTTTGTCTAAAAAAATGTTTCAGTAGTATTGATATATATATCAATATAAATACAGTGCGACCTCTCATAACGAGCACCTCTCATAACGAGTAATTCGCATAACGAGCGAAAAAATGTGAAGAAGTTGCTCCCTTAACGAGCGAAATTTCGCATAACGGGTTACGCAGAAAGGAGAAGTCCCATTTTCCAGACATTCATTTGTGAGCCTGAACTTCCGCGCCGATGCATTAGTCTGTGTTTAGCACTCCGTCTGTTAGCGTATTGTTTTCTTGTGTGATCACCGATTTTTACAAATTGTGTATTCAGACAGTATTCTTAATTTTTTTTATTTTTTTTTTGCAAAGTGTAATAACCTGTGCTAAAATGCCTTTCAAGAAAAAAACACAAGAAGACAATCATAAGAGAGAAAAAATAACTTTTGAAATGAAACGTAAAGTCATTGAAAAGCGAGAACAATAATCTTCTAGCGCAATAAGAGAAATGCTGAAAGCATGGGAAACTGTTGCATCGTACATTGAGACGCATCACCCTAGTAAGGAGGTGGCTATTCGTGATACAAACTTATTCAATGATAATGCTGTGACACATTTCCGTCAAATTTTGAAGCCTCGGCAAAAACAAATGTCTTTAGGCGGTTTTCTAGTTAAAAAGGATTACTTATTTGTCATAAATTTATATTTTTATTTACGTTTTTTGTTTCAAAACTAATATTGTATTCCAAGTTGTTCAACTCCTTAACAATTCATAAGTAATTTTATTTGAATAAATGTTTAAAAATTTTCCAGCATGGAACGCATTATCGTATTTTACATTGATTTGTATGTGAAAAATTGTTTTGTTTAACGAGTGTTTCGCTTAACGAGTAAGATTCTGGAACGAATTATGCTCGTTGTGAGAGGTTCCACTGTATACACATATATATATATATATATATATATATATATATATATATATACACTGCTTGTGTCTCTCCTTTTAGTAAATACATATTATTTTCATGTAAAAGGGGAGAAGTTGATATTAAATTTATCTAATATTTATAACTGAACTTGAATGATGATATGGGCATTTAAGTCTACCACAATGTTATTAGGGCACATAACTTCATTGTTTTTTTTTATTTTAAAGTAAAAGTATTCGCAGTTTTTAACAAATAGTCCCCATTGATGTGATATGTCATAGAAAACAATCCTTAGTTATGTCATAGAAAACAATCCCTATTTATGGCATAGAAAACAATCCCTATTTATGGCATAGAAAACAATCAATGTTTATATTATAGAAAACAATCCCTATTTATGGCAGAGAAAACAATCCCTAGTAATGTCATAAGTGCGAGTAATGGTATTATCTTCGTCCTCCATGAATCCGTCTCCCATTGCTCTGTACATCTCCAGCAACCCTACCACCGTCTTGAAGAACTGTCCGTTGCTCTGCACATCTCCAGCAACCCTACCACCGTCTTGAAGACCTGTCTCATTTAATCGCTATAAACTTAAAAAGACTGATCTTTCCTCTCCCGTTATTCCACAGAAGACAGCAAAGAGTCAAATATAAATCTTTTTAAAAACTATTTCACCTTTCATGTTCTTCCTTTATGAAAGTGCATACATAATATGACTATACAAATACAGCCAAGACCTTTTTCAATGGACCTTTCCCCAATGAGAACAATGGCCGCCCTGACTTCTCCACCAATAAATATAAAACCCGGCAGTGCTAGTGAAATTCAATGGGTGAAATCAGTTTAATATTAGATCTGGGTGAAAATCGATATCAGTTATTGATTTCCTAAAATAAAAAAAAATCTCAACTCAAGTGGTTGATCTTTTCAGTGTTATTTTTTGAAAGATTTAAAGAGTGTTTTGTTTGTACATTTCTGTTGGTGGAATTCGAGTTTTGATGTTGACTTAAGCGAATAATGGCGTTGGGCGAGTTCAAAGATTTTATTTTTTAATCCCTCTAGCACAGCGGTGAATTTAGATTTGACGTGTCACAAGAACACATGTGTAGTTTTTGATTGTCAAACACAGTGAAGGGTTAAACGAATTTGAGAAACTAGAGTTTTCTTCGCCTGGGGCGGTCCTTCACTTTTCCGCTCTCACTCACAAAAATTCGTAAACATAACAGAACACAAAGGAAACATGAGATGGGAAACATATATGCAATAAAAGAAAATTGACACATGCCCCCAATGCCCACCCCACCAATTGTCACCTTTTGCGGACCGTCCCTTTTCCTACGCCAATGGTAGTGTGCCCTGATTACCTCTTCCTACGCCAATGGTAAAGTGCCCTGATTACCTCTTCCTACGCCAATGGTAAAGTGCCCTGATTACCTCTTCCTACGCCGATAGTAAAGTGCCCTGATTGCCTCTTCCTACGCCAATGGTAAAGTGCCCTGATTACCTCTTCCTACGCCAATGGTAAAGTGCCCTGATTACCTCTTCCTACGCCGATGGTAAAGTGCCCTGATTGCCTCTTCCTGCGCCAATAGTAAAGTGCCCTGATTACCTCTTCATACGACAATGATAGAGTGCCCTGATTACCTCTTCCTACGCCAGTGATAGAGTGCCCTGATAACCTCTTCCTACGACAATGATAGAGTGCCCTGATTACCTCTTCCTACGCCAGTGATAGAGTGCCCTGATAACCTCTTCCTACGCCAGTGATAGAGTGCCCTGATTACCTGATCCTACGACAATGATAGAGTGCCCTGATAACCTCTTCATACGACAGTGATAGAGTGCCCTGATAACCTCTTCATACGACAGTGATAGAGTGCCCTCATTACCTTTTCCTACGCCAGTGATAGCGTGCCCTGATTACCTTTTCCTACGCCAGTGATAGCGTGCATTGATTACCTCTTTCTACGCCAGTTGCAGATTGCCCTAAATTACCTCTTCCTACGCCAATGGTAGAGTGCGTTGATTACATTTACCCACGCCAGTGATATAGCGCCTTGATTACCCCTTCCTATGCCAGTGATAACGTGCCCTGATTACCAATATCAAAGAATTGGTGGTTGCGGCATTAGATTAATTTTTTCCCTCACTTCACGTTTTGTGCGAAATTCATGACCAGGTTTCTACTAAACGTGTTTGAACCCTTGCATTCGTGACGTCACAATGGGATTGTCCCTGTTTGAGTCACTGAGAGTATAGCATGAATTCAGTTTGGCACGTCAAAATTTATGTATATATATATATATATATATTTATTTATTTATATATAAATTATATATTTGTGTATGTGTTTATATGGTGTCTCAGCCAGAAAAAAACTTAATCAAAATCTAAATTCTGCAGAAAAGTGTTTACACATTTAAATCGCAGAAGAAAATGTGGATATTTGTCTCTGGAGCTTCCAGATTAAAGGTTCCAAAAGTGAAGGTTCCAATGTTGAAGGTGGTTCCCATGGTGAAGGTGGTTCCCATGGTGGAGATGGTTCCCATGGTGAAGGTGGTTCCATTGGTTAAGGTTCCAATGGTGATTGTTCCAATGGTGAATGTTCTAATAGTACAGTTTCCAAGCATGGACTTAAAAATAACAGCGAACATAAAATTAAAATAATATACTTTGTGAATCTAGTTCGGTTGGTTCAGTCTAAACAACACACTGCAGGAGATTACATTGTATTGGACGAAGAACATGTTTTGAAAAGTGATAGTATTTTTTAATAACGTTTTGTGATCTCATTATTTTGGCATTTCTTTAAATATATATACACATATACTTGGCGTTGCTATGTATGCAAAATTATTTGTAATATCATAGAAGTATTAACTTTTTCAGCGTAGACCCTTGCATTCCACCGTAATGTTCACTTTGAACGCCCGACAAAGGAGACCCTGATCTCATCTGTCAGTGTCAGATCGTCTGATTGGCGCCCATGTTTAAAGAAAGCAGGCCGTGTTGAAAAGATTAGCTCAGATATTATATTCAATATATTTATGAAGAATTAAAATACACATGGGTTGGGGGTGGGGGGATTGGAGCAGGGGGAGGGGCGCGACTTTCCCAGTTTGTTCTTCAAATATCTCTTTAACCGTGACAGGAAAATATTGATTTTTAAAAGTGTCAATTTGTTGAATAGAAAACTATCGGCTTAGGTAAGGTTGTATAACAAATTAGATTTTTTTTTAAAAAAAAGAAAAAAAACGTAGCTCCAATGTTTTAAGGTCAAAGAACTAGGCACATGCATAAATGTCGTTATCTGCTTTGCGTGGAAACTTGATTTTTAAAAAATAATAAATAAACAATATTGATATCCGGGTCTCAATGAGACGCTGGGTCTTTTAAGTTTGAGACATTCACTTGGTAACCTAGCCATTTTTTTGGATTATTAAAAGATTGATAGAATAGTTTGTTTTCTTTATTCTCAACAAAAACAAATTTGTTTTTAAATCCCTGTTTTATCCTTGCAGTTTAAACCTAATTAGGAAAAATGCAGAATCTATTTTTGTCCAGCCATTTTCATTTGCCACTTCAAAATGGCCGCTGTCCTACGATGTCCGTGGTTTATATCTATATATGTCATAGCGAACTTAATTCTGCATTGTGAATTTTTTAAATTTTTTTCAAAGAAGAGTAACAAAAAAAAATTAATAAAAAAGGGCCATCGATCTTAAGTTATGTTAAAGTAGCCAGCGAGTAGCGGCCCTTAATTTCCTAGGTGTCACCATCGATAATAAGATGATTGTTGGTGCGATTACTGCCCAATTCTTAAAATCCTTAAAATCATCAAAGCGCATTTGGCATGTAAAATTTAATGTTTAAATCATGGACGGATAGATTTATATGTTTCCTTCTATCCCCCCCACCCCCCTGAAGATGTTCAATTTATACAATTAAAATAATGATTGCCCATGTTTGTAAAATTTAAATTTAATTTCGTGTCATACATCCGATGCCCACCCCCCACCCCCCACCCGACTCCCCCACCCCCCAACTCACCCTTTGTGGTACTCCTTCCTTTAAACTGTCGAGATGAAATACCTCCCCTACCCTGTGACAGCCTTTATTGTGAGATCAACTTGGAAGTTGGAGAATTCTTTCCATCCAAATAAGGGGCCGAAAGCTACAGGAACTGATTAGTGGTCACATTATTTGCCTGGAGTTAACAGCGGGTTTTTTTGTCTGTTTCCCAGAGCTTAATTCAATACGGGACCACAGGAATACCAGCTTAACACCACGGAATCGTTTAAATTAGTACTAGGTCTAAATTGTTGAGTGAAATAATTTTATATTAGCTGTGTGTCCTTATTTAACTATGCTGTCTACAAGGTTGTATTTAACAATGCTGTCTACAAAGTTGTATTTAACAATGCTGTCTACAAGGTTGTATTTAACAATGCTGTCTACAAGGTTGTATTTAACAATGCTGTCTACAAGGTTGTATTTAACTATGCTGTCTACAAGGTTGTATTTAACAATGCTGTATATAAGGCTATATGACCCTGTACATCGTAATGAAAACAGACTTCAATTTACTTCAATAACTTATGTTAAAAACAAATCTTATCTTATCTCAATTATATATGAATAAAAATAGTCATACAATCCCGACGTTTCAATTAAGCCCCCCCCCCCCCACAAACCCTTTTTTCCGAACGCCCCCTCCCCCCCCCCCCCCCAATCCTCTCCTGTTTAATTTTGTTTCTCCGACTATTCGGAGCTGAATTATTGTCATGACAAATGCTTGCACCATAAAAGTGTAGACGGATAATATTGAGCCCCGCGATTGAGTCACATGCTCCAGGGTGTCTCAGCAATAAACTTGTCATGGGACGACCCTCACATAATAACATGTTGGGCGCCCCGTCTGGAATCACTTTAAAGAGGTTTTATTGTTAGCTTTCTTGAAGGCGGACACATCTTTACCCATGGAATAATAGCTGAAGCAAACGTCCACCACTCGATCTTTGCGCCCCCCGACTTTTGGGAAGCCCTGACAAAAACCACCCGGATCAAACTCAAGAGTTTCTTAGAGCCAGAGATAGGATTACGCACGGTGCCAGATCTTCTGGTCCGGGAGAGTCTTAGACTTAGTGTACTTTCTGTAGCCTTTAAGTAAACAGATAGAAGCTACGGGCATAGCTTTCTTTGTGCACCACCAGCGAACGTCCCACTCGCTATACACACAACGGTAACCCAGGGTAAAGGGGGAAATTGAAAGCCATTACCAGTGCGGGCACTTATTTTTATACCAACGGATAATACACCCAAGACGTCCGCTTTGCCAGGGCGTTAATCGTCACCATGGCGACGCATTGTTTGGCGGAGGCTACACGCTGCATAGGTTTGGGACCAGATTTTTTAGGAAGCGCTGGATTGGTTTTGTCAAACGGTTAAGTGTTGTGGTTTGGAGATAGCTTGGACCGATTTGCTCGTTAAAGATCCTGCCTGGCAATAGGTCACAATTTCTGTGACATCAAAAATTGACATCCGCCATATTGGATATATCTTTGGGTTATAACAGTCCATAAAATATCGCTGCAAATATTGATGGCATTGTTCAAAGCCACAATATAAGGATACTTTTGTTTAAATATTAGTTCCTGCGTGATTTACTGTTTGTGAAACATTCGAGGCATTTCTTTATTTGAAATTTACTTACACAAGAACAGACACATAATATTAAATGTCATTTGTCACAATGGCAGAAGGATAAATTAGTGAGGAAAAAGTGACCATCAGCACAAGAAGAAATAACAGATAACTTCATCAAATAAAAACGGGAAATAGAACTTAAACAATGTAAGTATCACGTGCGGACATGTTAAGATTGTTCAAAGTGTTTATTTGAATATTCGATCATTTTTTTTTTAGTATTGGTTTCCATTTGTTTCAATTTAAAGTGTTATAGTCACTATTTGCAAAACATTTTCCTCCATAACATACAGTCAATGTATTTACACAAACATGTCATTTACAGCAGCGCCTTGTAAAGTGTCTTATGCTGAAATTATGTATGTGGTAACACTTAGAGGAGCCGAGTTAACTAATCACTGAATCTATGTCCAAACCTTTTCAGTGGCTCTGTCATAATCATAAATTACAGTAATAAATGTATTTGTTTAGCATCAATAGTTGGACCTATTTCAACAGCGATAGTTGTATGTATTCCAACATCGCTAATTGTACCTATTCCAATATCAATAGTTTTATATATTCCAACATCGAATATTGTATATATTCTAACATTGGTAGCTATATCTATTCCAACATCTGTAGCTGTACCTATTCCAACATTGATAGTTGTACCTATTCCAACATCAATTGTTGTACTATTCCAACATCAATTGTTGTACTATTCCAACATCAATTGTTGTACTATTCCAACATCAATAGTTGTATCTATTCCAGAAAAACAACAACTCATCTATTAAAGATTCAGCTAACGGATTTAGTCGGACCTCAGTTACAGATCTTTTAATGAAACCCCCCAAAGTATTTAAAAACTAAAACTCCATATTGGCCACACTGAACTGTTTGAAGGCATCAATCTCTTAATGGTTATTTTAACACTGTTTGGGCTCATATGCTTGCACAAAAAGGGTATACACACACATATAAAGTGTCATATGACATTAGGTCGATACGTTGCTGCAAATATTCACGACACATCCATAAATCACCGGCATGTTTTTCTTCAACTTGTAGCTATCCATTTAGTTTATAGTCCCAGATTTCTCTCGTGTCTGTCTCGACATCAAACCTGGAGCATGTCGTAAACTCTCTGGTTTACAGCACGTCTGCTCTTGACCTTTGAAGAGGGGCAAGAGTGGGGGGGGGGGGAGGCTGACCTTCCACATCTGTTCAAATAACGTAGGCATTGCGTTGGTTGGTTGAAGTTGGAATCGTTGGACAACACATCAGCAAGGCAGCTACCAAGATTGACAGCGACCCAAATCATAATTTAATGGCTACCAACACTATTGACGATAGTGCAAGCTACCAACAATAATGACGATAGTGCAAGCTACCAACAATAATGACGATGGTGCAGGCTACCAACAATAATGACGATGGTGCAGGCTACCAACAATAATGACGATGGTGCAGGCTACCAACAACAATGACGATGGTGCAGGCTACCAACAATAATGACGATGGTGCAGGCTACCAACAATAATGACAATGGTGCAGGCTACTAACAATAGCGACGATGGTGCAATGATTTACAACATTGAACCACGGCTAAAAACCAACCCACCGTCTGACGAAAACAGTTTTTAAAAAATATAGAATATAATATAGAATATGAATATAGACTATAAATATAGAATATATATATAGAGAGAATATTTTAAAAATAAGAAATGGTTTGATTAGATGGATGTATTTTGTATACAAATTAGCATTTTAATTAAATGTGAGGGGCTAAATAAAATCGATGTCGTACATTTAGCGTCCATATTTTGCGGAAGTGACGTCATATGGAGATTCCATAGGGGTATTCACGGAAATGAGGTCATATAACTTTAAAGTAAAGTTATGTCTTTTGGCCATATTAATGATGTTTTACGGAAATTTTACGTATTTTACGTATTAACTCAATGAGTGTGATTTTGTGCGTGGAATTAACCCTTAATTCTTAAACAAAATTAACCGGATGTAACCTCCCCAACAGCAACATTACTTCCATACCCCTTATTTTCAATTGTCCGAGAATTTATCATCTCAATGAATCTATCAATACAAAAATAATTCATGCATAAAATAATATTTCATTTGATTCATTTAGATGCATGGAATTATCCAATGGCATGGTTGTACATGTTATAGTGGGGATTTCTTTTTCTTTACACCTACAGTCATTTTGGAATTTCTTTTCACCTGGTCGTACTGCATACATTATGTGTTCAGACGAATATCACATTAGGAAATGGCGTCAGCGGGCCGTCGAGCTTATGCTCCTTATGCCCTCCCCGGCGCCCACCCGCACCTGCCGGCCGCCTCGGCGGCAGGCCGTGCGGAAGGGCGCCAGAGACCTCCCCGGGCGTGGAGCGTCCCCGCCCGCAACCGCTCGATCGGGTTCGCCGACGGAGACCCTCCCCGACCGGAGACATCTGGTCGACCAAAGACGCTGTGTTTCAAGCGTCCGTAGTCCACTCTCCCAGGGGCCGGGACGGTAAATTAACGTCCTAATATCTCCCCCCACCCGTCCCGGGGAAGCATCGGACGCCCTCTAAGAGTGTTCAGACGAAGCCTCTTACTATTATTATTAGTCAAGGTTCTGTCTAAACCGTCAGTCTAATGCCACATCTGACGTCATGACACAATTAATTGTCAATGTTTGTTGATTTTAAAAACAAAAAGAATGCGTCCTATTTAAACACGTCACGTGACTTAATTTATAACAGCGTCACGTGACTTCATTCATAACAGCGTCACGTGACTTCATTCATAACAACGTCACGTGACTTCATTCATAACAACGCAGTGTTTTTATTGTATTTTCAGAAATTAGCCAACGAAAGGGACAAGCTACAGAGACCAGAGAGTGAGGCCTGTAAGTACACATATTAGTAAACACATTATTAAACATAATATAAGTATGAAATATAAGAACAGATAGAAGTAGATCTATACTTACGTGTGAATGAGCACATATAAGTAAAACAGTTACAAGCAGACACAGACAATAATACAGTATATAATTTTACATAAAATTAGACAGACACTAAGTACACATGCCATAGATGTACACAAGTAAATAAAAAAAAATGTCAGCACAAAAGTATATTTTTATTGGATTTTATTTAATAGAGTTCTTTAGATAATATATAATCGTGCCGATTTGTGTCTGTGTCTAATCCATTTTTTGTTTGTTCTGTAATTAACTGGGTAAACAGTGTAAAGGTGGAATGAAGGTTTGATTTGAATTAAGTTGAGTCACAAATTAACTTTTAATATCGACAATAATAGTTCCAGTTGCTTTTCAGTCATCTCCTCACTGCAAACCACTCCGTAGGTCAACAATTCTTTTGATCTCTCTTTTCAACCAGGTTCACGTGATCTCTGTTATTCTTTTTATTACTCCCATTGTTAGTCTACATTTTATGCCCTTGTAGGTCCTTTTGTTTCCTCCCTTTGATTCCCCTTGTTATCCCCCGAAATCCCCTTGTTATTCCCCTTGTAAGTTGCTTTATTTTCTTCCCCCTTATTAGTGTTCTTGATAGGTTCCCGTCATGTTTCTACTAATTTTAATACTTAATTTAACATAGTTCTCTGCCATCAGGCATAAACACTTCTCTGCCACCAGGCACACACACACTTCAGTGCCACCAGACACACATAATTCAGTACCACAAGGCACACACACTTCTCTGCCACCAGGCACACACTTTTCAGTGCCACCAGACACATACACTTGAAGTCATGTTAGCACAGACAGTCCAACACGACCTTTTCAATGGCTGCTATTCAAAGCCATACCAGTCGTTTCCTTGGTCTTACGAGTAATTATAACTTTATTTATGCACGCGCACAAAGATTGTCGATTATTGTTTGGGTCATTGAAGACCCCATGGGGTCCAATTGAAGTTTGCGAGTGATTGATAGAATGATAGAAACTGTGTTGTAGATGGAAGGCTTAAGTCAGACCGTGCAATATAAATATATAATGAAATTTATTTGAATGTGAAGTAAGTTTCTATTGTGGTACCAAGTGTCTAAGTTGTGGCGCAGAGGTTGTGAACTTTTGATTTCAGATATTTGTCTCAAACATAAAATACATGATTGTTAGTAAACGAAATGTTTTACAAAAAATTTTGTTCCTGGGGTCAAGGAATTGCAAAAAGAACTAATATTCTAAGTCTAACTTAAAATCTATATTTAAAGAATTTAGTATAGTGTTACCTACAGTTCAAGGTGACGATTGTTAGTTTTAAGAACAACAGTCAAATAATGCCAAGCATTAACTTTTACCAGTCAGGGCAAAACACTAGTTTAAAACATTGAAAATTATATGTTATCATACATTATGAGAACCTCTGACTAAAAACGAATTCCCAGACCCTAAGGAACCTTGTATGTCTCGTATCTGACGTAGCCCTGACAGTATATCCTTCGAACTTTAGTATTCTCACGTACATATTCAATATCTCAGTTGTTGAACCCCCCCCCTCCCTTTTTTTGCCCCCTATCTATGATACGGTGAGAAGAAAGGACATATTTTGTTTTGAAAGATATGGTTGTTAAGAGGTAAGATAAAAACAAATGCGTCAAAACATATTTGTTAATGAAGGCAAGTTATGGCGCTGTCTTACACAGACTTGTCCAAACAAACAAGATGGGTTAGAGGTAATTTCTGATGTACTGCATTTTGTATTCACAGCGTCAAATGGCTACGAAAGCCAACTCAAGCTTCAGCAGGCTATGCTGAAGAGACAGGAGCTGCTAGAAAGAATTAGAGTAAGTGGATGGGGTATTGTTCATATAGAACATGTTTTAAATCAAACATAATTTACTGAGACATAGAGCTTTTTAAAGCTTTTAAATAGCGTAGTTGGTAAGTAAATAGCAATTATATGACAACTCGAAACAACCAGTCCAACAATGGCGGCGGCAAAGCGTGACTATACCATCTACTAAAATTACTTGAACAAACATGGATTCAGTAACGAACTTTATAAGAATCCAAATTAGTGCTAGCTTTTGGGAATTTTATTTTGCGCGCCACACATACATACCTTAATTATTATTTGTGATAGTTGAAGATCAAATCATTATTTGTGATAGTTGAAGATCATATCATTATTTGTGATAGTTGAAGATCATATCATTATTTGTGATAGTTGAAGATCATATCATTATTTGTGATAGTTGAAGATTATATCATTATTTGTGACAGTTGAAGATCATATTATTATTTGTGACAGTTGAAGATTATATCATTATTTGTGACAGTTGAAGATCATATCATTATTTGTGATAGTTGAAGATCCACTTTTTAACATTGGTGCGCAAGTCTTCACATCTAACCAAATTATTGATTCTAAACACAACGGTAGCAACGATAACTTATGTTTTTGTAAAGAAAAGCGTATTGGATCAAATTACTATTACATTTCAGCTTCTTATTTCCAAATGAATCTGGAACTTTTCAACTCTTCGGTAACTCAAAATTTTTAGTTTTATTTTTCTTTAAAATCCTTTCAAGTCCCGACAAACACAGTTCGCACTTATATTGAGCAACGTATATTTCCTTGAGAATCCCTGTTGTCAGCTTCTAGGTTTATCTCTGCATGTTCGTTGTATTGTTCTTGCAGGCAGAGCAGACAGACGACAAGCGTCCCAGAACTTACACCCCACGGAGGCGGTACACCCCGTCACTACCCCCGCCCTCCAGGAGATCCTTACCCGACATCAACACCAAACAGTACCACTTTGGTTACTACGGCAACGGAAACGGTAACAGTAACTCAGGTAACAGAACTCTTGGTTGTGTTTACTATAACATGTACAATAAAAAACGTCTCCGTGCATTGGCGTAGTTGAATTAAATATGTCATCACCATCAGTCATCACCATCACCATCAGTCATCACCATCTCCATCAGTCATCACCATCAATCATCACCATCACCATCAGTCATCACCATCACCATCAGTCATCACCATCAGTCATCACCATCAGTCATCACCATCAGTCATCACCATCAGTCATCACCATCAGTCATCACCATCAGTCATCACCATCAGTCATCACCATCAGTCATCACCATCAGTCATCACCATCAGTCATCACCATCAGTCATCACCATCACCACCCGTTGCTTATATGTATAAAGCTAAAAAGATTGGTACTGAGCATAATCTAATTGCTACAATGTGTTGGCTTCTTTGTGTATTTATTTTAATTTACACTAAGTGCCAATCGGTTGTAGGAGAAAAAAGAAAGAAAGCAAACTAGGAGCTGAATCATAGGTGTGACTTCCGTCAAAATTAAGCATTTCCCAAGCTCAAAGTGTTACAGTTTAATGACTAACTTTTTATAGCAGCGGTATATTTTAAAAGACTCCGAAGATTTAATAAACTACACCCTCAGAGGCGTAACTAAGCTAAGGGAATGGGGGGGGGACAGACGTCCCTGGGTGTCAGACTTGTTAAGGGTGCCAAAATGTGCCTTGATATTATTTTATTGATGAAAATAATGGGTTGGATAGTTGAAAAACAGAAAGGGAGGTTCTTTAAAATGAATCTTGTCCCCGGGTGCCAAACACTCTAGCTACGCCTCTGCTACACACTGACTGTGAGTTTAGAATCTTATTTTTTTATAATTTTTTTTTTTGTTTAAACACAAAAATAATTACCGGTGAAACACAAAATAATTTGTCAGTGAAATAATGCATTTAGATTTCAAGAGTTGTACATATATTAGACACTAGCCATATGTCTTTACGGCTTCCAGCTCCAAGTTTTGCTGATATTTCTTGACAGTGACGTAATTTTGTTACATATTCCCCTCCATCACTCATGGTCCACGCGGCACATTGTTTCGTCCCCAGATATGGCCCAGGTCAAACACGTCATAGAACATCAATTTCGTCAAGCGCCTCAACAAAGCTACTCTCTTCCCCCCATACAGACACAAGCCGTTCAACCCATCGCAGCTGTACAGGTTAGTGACGCCATACGCCCAGTTTCACCTGTTATTTTGTTTCAAATTGCTTTTTTTTTCACACAGTAATCATAGACACTTCTTTAAAATGACGTATTTAGGTTACTGCGAGACTTGGGCTCATGAATTATCTGCAAGAAGTACGGTCTGACAGTTTGAGGCCCCCTGATTTAAATAACTATGCATGCAGATGTTTCTGTTTAGGCCGCTACGAAAGCATGTATGTGTATGTTGTTATGTCGCGTTATGTGAACTGCTTGTTGCTCTGTATAAAGCAGTTCTACTAATCATGTTTAAGTCACAGCCTGGGTCATGACCCCAATAGTTCACACATGGCAAACCATTAGAAACCGATTGTCTAAAGATAGTGCACATACGAATTTATCAAAGTAAAGCGTTTACAATGTTTTCGGTCGCAGACATCATACAAATCTGCGTGCAATGGGATCGGGCTTCTGATAAACTTTCACGTGAGAAATACATTGTTCGAACAACAGTTAAATTAAGGAATAGTTATTTTATTCCAAAAAGAAGGTACGTCGGTTATAACTCAATTTGACTGAATATCCCCGACGTCGTGTTTAATTTGACCGAATATCCCCGAGGTCGTGTTTAATTTGACTGAATATCCCCGACGTCGTGTTTAATTTGACTGAATATCCCCGACGTCGTATTTAATTTGACCGAATATCCCCGACGTCGTGTTTAATTTGACTGAATATCCCCGACGTCGTGTTTAAACACCAATAATGCCAATTTCGGTTCAACTTACGTTTACCAGCAGCAATGGTCTTACGCGGCAAAGGAATTGACCACCAGAATAAGTTCAAACTTACGTCCGTGTCTGCTCAAAGTAGGCAGCTTTCATTTAACAACTAGTGAATTTAATTTCCATTTCCACATCGTTGTATCGATAAAATATTGCAACACGTATAGCTTTGTAGAGTAAATGATGTCGGCGTTTAAAATCCAAATTTCTAACGATCGGAAAATGTTTTGCTGAATCCCTGAAGCGTTGCGTTTGCTCTTTGGCGGGAAATGAACGATGCCTGTCAATGTAAAGGCGGTAACAGGCATTCAGTGTATCTATCAGTGTCAAGGCTGTTGACCAGGCATCCCCCATTAACATATTCGTTAAGTCTGTGCTTTTCGAATTCGGAAAATTTTCCATGTACAACACTATTTAAAAAAAACGTAAATTTCTTGACTTTTCTGTCTTCCAAATTTAGCCCATAACCTATCTCCCACAGCCCATAGCGCAAGAGATTGTTCCTGTCCAGGCCGTAGCGCCTACATACGCCTATCCAGCTTTGACCGTTCGGTCCATGGAAAACCCTCGAAAGGACACCATGTTTAACAAATCAGGTACGTTAGTTTTGTGTGTTGTCCAACGTAAGTCTTGTGATGGTGTTTAAAACTAGGGTTAAATATTATTGAAAAAATACGAAAACAAATTTTATGTCTACCCCCCCCCCCCCCAACGTTATTGCACACATTACTTTAATTATACAATTATTTTCTTTAAGAACGTTCCCAAGAAAATGTGGACTACTTGCTGCAGATCAATTTAAGTCATAAATACAATCAAATAGTTTCGTGCTTTTCCCCCAATTAAGGAACGCTTATAAAAAGATCTGTTAACATCACAGAAGGCCCAGGAAACGAAGTACAAAATTCTCAAGGAGATCGTCTAAACTATAAAAGTCATTAGTTTAAATAAAAATGGGTTGCACTGTGAACACTGTAAATTAGTTGTCACCAAACGTTTTGACTCGCAGAGGCGTATTGAGAAACAATTTCTATGGATGAGTCCTCAGACTTATCCTATCTCTCACAATTTAATGGTTTTTATTCTGTTTCCCATAGGGGTCGCGGGGGTCCTTTAGAAGTCCACATGTTGGGAAGCACTGCTCTAAATTAAAGGAAAAAAAACAATGCCATCTTGTGATCAAGATAGAGATGTTCAGTGCAAGACGTTTCAGTTGTTACAGCTGTGGTACTGATTTTGTCTAATGAATTTCAGATTTCATGGACATGATGATGCTCCAGAATGCACAGATGCACCACATGGTCATGCAACAGATGATGCTGCACCAGTTACCCGGTGCCCGGCCCGCCACAATACCTTTCGCTGAGCAAGCGGCTCCGGTGGCATTGGTAGGCTCAGGCTTTGTCATTTTTGTGTATCATAAGACTATTGGGGCTTTTATACATGATTAGGGCCTAAAGAGTGAAAACATATATATATGATGCATGACCGAGTGCCCTAAATCTGTGTAGTGTTAGTGCGTGGGTTATGATAAGAATTGTTTTAAAAATGTGTTATCCGCTATAACAGCGGTTCTCAAACTGTGGGTCGCGACCCATTTGTGGGTTGCACGACCCTTTCCAATGGGTCGCCTAAAACCATCTGAAAACACATATGCTCTACAGTTATGAAGTAGCAAGGAAAATAATTTTGTGGCTTTGGGGGGGTCGCCACAACATGAGGAACTGTAATATAAGATCCTGGCACTAGGAAAGTTGAGAACCACTGCGGTATAACATTTGGGAATTTAAGTTGTTCCACATAAAAGCCAAATCACTATTTAAATTAAAACCATAACAAGAATCTCATTAAAAAATATTTTTAAAAAGAATTTACAAAATGAGATAGACCTATAGCTCTGTTTTCTTCTGCATCCAAATCGTATCTTATCAAAAGTGTGTATGTCCCCAGATGAGGCCTTCACCGTCTGTATATCACCATCACATTAACAGCCAGCCTAACTTCTCCATGCCACCAATGGACTAGTAAGTATCTATAGAGTATTGACTTGGAAATTTAGAACCATACGCTTTGATCAATCTATTCAAGACACCTTGTTAAATGTATTCAAGACAGCATGATAACGGTATTCAAGACATCTCGTTTAATGTATTTAAGACACGGTATTCAAACTACTTAAGCAAATTCTAACAACAAAAAAACATTTTAAAAATCAGTCATTGTCAAAACTATTTTGAGAAACAATTCTTGAATCAAAACGTGAAAACAAAAAAATGTCAACTCTATCGTCTGATCCATTTGAGTAAAATTTGACTTAAGAGATGTAAACCTATTTATAATGAGTTTATTTTAAATACCTTTGATATAATTCATTTAAATAGTATGCACTGCTTCCATCAACTCATGCTTACTCATCATGCTTTAACCAGCCACTCCATTAAATCAAACACCAACCCCCCCCCCCCCCCCCCCCCAACACCAATTCTCACACATACTATTTTGACTGACATTTATATATCTGGCCTTTTCTCTTCTTTTCTTGTTACCAGTCGGGGTATGGGTGGTAGTGGAGGCTACTACGGTCGCAGTAAGTATACACATTTGTTTTTTCAATTTCTTTTAAAATATTTGGTTTATCTGGCTTCAGTAGATTACATCAGTAGTCTAGTAGCGCTATTAGAGTGTGTGTTGGACCCGCAATATAATCATACATGTATTATGTGAATGTTTCTTGTTGTTGGTTATCTCCAGGTTATAATCACAAAGCTACATTAAATTAATATAAAAAAATTATGTTCATTGATGGCCATCTCGGTATTTCAGTGATATCATAGTATAAGAAAACTTCGCTATTTCAAAAAATCAGTTCATGAGAAGTTCTCATAAAAGATATAGGATGTCAACAAAATAAAGCTAAATAAATAATTTTAAAGACCTTTACTTCGACTGGTTAATGGTAGTTCGTTTTAGCTATTCCTATAATTTATTTAAAGACGTTTTAGACTTTAAAAAGTATATCAAAATAACAATTCTTGCTCCACAGCATTCACAATAGATCTCTTCCTTCTGCTACTAAACACTGGCGCTAAACAAATCATCAACTTTTCTTGAAGTCCAAACATATTTGTTTTCTAAATTAAATATTATTATTTTATTTCAGTCCAAAATTTTCTTTTTATTTTCCAGTCGAATTTTTCATCGCACGTTTCACGTGATTCATCCCAGCCATTCACAGAGGCGAATTCGGCTGTTATATATTTTTAAAAAAACAACAACTAAGCACTGTTTAGATACAGTTCAAATTTATTTTAAATAATGGAGCCATCGTTTATCTTTACACAAACGTAAAAAAATTGTAAAGTAATAAACACGAAGATAATGACAATTGAATTAAAAAATGCGCGGTTTCAATAGCTCACGAGTTAAAAAAAACCAAAAACAAATAAATTGAGACTAAATTGTTAAAGAACACGCCAACAACATCTTTTATTTTTGTTTCGTTTCAGACTACAATAGCACAATATATGATGATGGCTCCAATTATTATCACTACCACTGAGAGGAGGCGAGGACACTATTGGTTGTTACCCAGCAACCGCGACGTAAAGCTTCTCTGTGAATGGCTGGAGATGATCACGTGCTTGTTTCTGTACTTCACCGCAAGACAGAAAACTAACGAACACAAGCGAAAAAGACTTAGTCATAAAAATATGTTGTGCTTATTGTAAAGTTGATGATTACCTATGTGATTATATATGATACTTGTGTACAATGTGGTGTAGTTAATGGAAGGAAAAAAAAAACTTGTTCATATCTTTTTAGAAGATTGGGTTTCGAGAATAATTTGCATTCATTCTAAAAAAGATTCATCACAATTAGCTATAAATATAATGCATATTAAATTTTTGTAAATCTTTTGAAATTTTGAGGTTTTCTAGATTAAAATTTATATGAAACGCCCCCCCTCCCCCCCACTTTTTTTTCTCCCAACTGATATTTCTGTTGCTAAATGCGTACTTTGATAAAGCAGGTTGGTCTTTGTTTACACAAGTTAATGTAAACCACAATGAAAGTTTTTATTGACTGATCAAACTTCCGTGAAGTACAAACCACCGTTCAAGAGGCTCCAGACACTGACTGGTCAATGAAATATGATTCTATTTAATGGCCGGATACTGGCAGATTTTAAACTAGGATATAATTGCTGTAAACTTAAGCTAGGGTTTAACTAGGTCAAGTTATGGCCCCGGGGTTTGGGGGGGGGCGTAAATATTTTAGTGATCAGCATTAGACAGCATAAGGCAAATACGATTTTACACTTCCAGATAGTGCCATCATGCAAGGGCTTCACTTGTAGACATGTTATGTACATAATTTAAGGTTGGGTAAGAAGTCACCCAAGTGCCTCATTTGTGTCCCATCTGTTTGTCAAATTGCGACCTGGTTTCTGGGGTAAACAGCATGTCGACATAAAGAGATCTGTGATAGTCACCTGTGATATTTTAACTATGGATTGCTCTTCATGGATTGCTCTTCATGGATTGCTCTTCATGGATTGCTCTTCATGGATTGCTCTTCATGGATTGCTCTTCATGGATTGCTCTTCATGGATTGCTCTTCATGGATTGCTCTTCATGGATTGCTCTTCATGGATTGCTCTTCATGGATTGCTCTTCTTGGTTTAAACTTTATTTTATTGAATTAAGGTTTTGAAATGCTGGTGATTCTGCTCTAATATTTTAATGTTTTTGGATTTTTTGCGACTTGGGAAGCTGAAATAATTACAATGATTATTATTGCAACAACTCCACAAAAACATTCAACAAGTTTGTGGACATTTTAATTTCATTGTAGTGATGGATCCAAATTTTTTTTGGGAGATTATTTATATTAACTTACCGTGTCCAATGTCTTTAAAAAAAATTATAGCTTTACTTCATTAAAAGGGAAAAAACGTAATTAAATTTAGAGGCAGAAATATAATTTTATTGCACACCCGTTATTTCTTATTACTAAAACTGTATATAGTTTAAACCCTTTAAATTCACTTCATAAAAAAGATCTTAAAAACAAAAGACCAACGAATATTAGTGTTAAAAGACTTTGTGAGAATTGACAAAATCCTGTCTCAATACCAATAGAATTATTATATTTTGTTCATCCAATATCTGTCAAGTTTAAAAAGGATAAAATGTTTACTACTTTAAAACTGTCCTTTCTTAAATCTCTCTAGACCATAATAAATATTTCGAATCGATTTGTGTGTCTTCCTTTTTACTCGCTATGAAAGACATACATTTTCCACTGGATCATATTCTTTCATGTTCTTTTGAACTTTAAACACACAAGATAAAACTAACATAATATTATGGCAACATTGTTAAAATTTAACTTCTAACAGCAAATCTTGCGATCATAAAAAGTTAAAATATTTTTTTTAAATGTTTGCCGGCTCTTCATTTAAATATAAATTATTTACACTTAAATACTCACTGTGATAGCATTATTTGTTCAAAGTATTCTGTCCAAACAAAAAAATTTCTATATCTTCTTCTTGTTGACGAAAATATATTCACCATAAAGTTTTTCTTTGAGGCTTAAAATAACAATTTATTATTCCTGTCAGTAAGACTTTTATCAAATTAATATTCTTTTAAAAAATCTCATATCATTTTATATTAAAACTTTTATAAAAAAAATATCTTTGTACAAATGAATTATATTTTAGTCTTAACTTATAAAAATAATGAGTAGGTATATTTCTGAATTCAATATACTTTATAACATCAGTTTACAAATAACCATGTCCAAATGATTTATACACATTTCTTTAAGTTTTCATTTTCCATCCAGTTCTTCATTATCACAGTTTATTTCATCAGTTTATTTAATTCAGTAGATTTGTAGACATTTTATAATTAAAATTATGCAACTCTGCCATGTTAATTTCAACTTTTTTATTTCTTAAAAAAAAATTATCTTAACCATTTCAGCATACTCCACAATCGTGTTGGAATTTACATATTTTTAAATTAGAGAAATGATTGTTCAATATTTTCCCCATTTTTATCAATTACAAAATGCTTAAAACCAAAAAAAGAGTACGGTTATTTTTTTAAGTTATAATTAATTCGTCTCAATTTAATTTATACCAGATGCCAATTATTGTTATTTTTATCTTTCATATTCTTAAACGACAAAGAAATTAAAATTAAAGAAGCCGATTTGTGAAACAATTAATCGTCTTTATTTAATTTCTAAATACGAATTTTTTTATGTTGTTTACATGGTCATAAAATATGTCTTAATTGGAAGATTAAAAATCTAACGTAGGCCCTCAATTGTTTGGTTAATGTAATAATCATGCAAAAGCGGTTTCAAGCCGAAATCAAACCAAGGGAAGCCACTATCATTAAGGGGAAGCCACTTTTATAAAGGGGAAGCCACCATTATAAAAGAGCAGCTACTAATTTAAGTAGGCAATCTGTGGTGGATGGATCGCTTTAGAGTCGGTTCACACGATCAAATTGTCCTTCAAGCATTTGATGCAATTTGTGTATGAAGCCTTGTCACAACTTTCAAATTACTATTTGATCAAATTCCCCAAAAAAGAAACCACGCACAAAATAGTGCGTTCATGCAACAATTTGACGCGAAATTTGATCGTGTGAACCGACCCTTAATCAGTGGAGTGGAAAGATTTTCAAACTCCCGGTGCAAACCTTTATTTTTCGGCCCCACATGACAGAATAGCACAGTGCATAAAGAACACACATAAAAAGAAATAATACAAAATACATGAAAATGCTGCTCCTTGGTGGATCGCCCTCCAGTCCTCGTGGTTCCAGTGGTCCTCAGAAATTAACGTAGACATCTTTCTAGTGTGCGAAATTTTGAATTATTTTTTTTAAATTATGAAGGAACTTGGTAGATTAAAATTTAATTTCTGGAGAAAGCGCATAGCAAAGGGTTCTAGAATATTAATTCCAAGCCCAAATTTCTTGGAGATAAGCCTTTAACTTTTAAAATGTGTATATTAATTAAAACTGGATCCAAATATTTAAATATTTCTTATCAAAGATCTGAAACCGTACATTTTATTTTATCTCCAGGTGCCTACTATATATTATAAAATTAAATGCTTCTTATAACACGAGAATCCCTGACATAAAGCAGATGGTTTATTATATACAATAAAGGCAATTTAAATATACTGTTGGGTATCCCCAGAATAACGTATATGATAAATAAAGCTCCATTATGGTGTAAAAATTAGTGTTCATTATATCTTACAAACACTGCACACAAACAGTTTGAAATTATCTTTTTTTTTTAAAAATATATATTATTTGACTACATAATTTGAAATATCGAATTCGTCCAATCAGGTAAGACATAGCTGACTAACAATCGGCAGAAGCGGCACTGAGCACGAAGCTCTTGGCCGAGTAAGATATGACAGAACTGTCAAGTATCTCACCCTTCAGAGACATAATGCTGGTGATATTAATGACTGCATTAATTTGACACATGCTATTATACCCTTTAGGTTTAGGAAGACGTCCAATCAACTACAGAGCGAGATTACCCATGGGAAACAGAGCTCCAGTCGGTAAGAGACAGACTGTCATACAAGAGACTTATTAGATGAAAAATACAATACAAACAGGATGCTTTTTTAAATTCTCCTTGCCACATTATGCCAACATCGTTAAAAAAACCCGAACAGTGGCGTAGCTATGGTTAGTGCCGCCCGGGGAAGCCGAGCAATTTTCCACCCCTTCCACTAAAAATATTCAGCAATTTGCCAAATGTGTCACCTTTAAAAAATAAAAAAAGTTCCACCCGGTGTTAACCAGCCCCCTCTGTATCCTCTGCCTAAGCTAGGGAGCCCTTGCACATCACCTCATTATGTGGCTTGTGGTGTATATGTGTGGTGTATGTGTGTGGTGTATGAGTGTGGTGTAAGTGTGTGGTGTATGGGTGGGGTGTATGCGTGGGGTGTATGTGTGTGGTGTGTGTGTGTGTGTGTGGTGTATGAGTGTGGTGTAAGTGTGTGGTGTATGGGTGGGGTGTATGTGTGGGGTGTATGACTCAAAGTAACACTCAACCAGCCTATATTTTTGTCACAACACAGCACTAGACACATTCTTTGTCGTTGTTTTCCCCCTTAAGGCAAACAATCTGTCTGCAATGTACCACCAATTAATGCTGACGTAACATTGTGGTTCACCCTTGTTCACGTCGCGACACGCTGTTCAAATATAGCCCTCGTTTTGAAATTGAAATCCCGGTCAATAATCTTTCATCACACTTTGTCCAAATCTTTTCCGTGACACACCACTGGAGATTTCATTCAAAATCTGGACAAATATTTCCCAATTATCTGATATAAGTTAGTTTTTCTTTTTTTTTCCCAGTGTTTTTTTAACCATGCCATTGTCATCTGACTTTGTTTCAATGTGTATATATTTTAACCTATCAATTACAATAGCAATCAATTAAACCGCAGTTCCCAGAAGAAAGTAGTAACTAGAAATAACAATAAGAATTTCAGTGGCGTAGCAAGAGGGGGGGCATCATGCCCCGGGCGCTACTCACAAAGGGGTGCCAAATGGTATATTTTACACATTATATTGTATGGTTTTCGAATCGGGAGGGGGGCGCTAAAAAGGTATTGTGTCCCGGGCGCGAGTTAAGCTCGCTACGCCACTGAAGAACTTACATCAATTTAACTTATAAGTCTACCGTTCTTTGCAGATTTCCATCTTTCTTTGTTTAGATGCTAACATTCTACGGTCAAAAAATGTTAACTACAATCTCTGTTCAAGTTTTACGTTCGATAATGTGTTGATCTTTTCTTTCAATTTATCTTTTTCAGTCGTCAGAACAGATAATAACGTAAGAAAAATTACTTTCCAATTTTTTTTCCCGTCAGAAATCTTTTATTCATAACCGATAGAGTAATACTGATGAATAGTTTATGTAATTTGTTTAGTAAAATCTTATGACAAAAGAATTGAGAACACGTTGGATGAAAGAAAGTGCTTGCTTACACTAGTTACTGAATATGTAATTAATTGGTTATGTAATTGTGGCCCATGATTTTTTGGTCACTTTTGTTTGATCGAGATTATTGTAAAAAAAAATGAGGATAAGATAAGATCTTATTATTACAATTATCAAATAAATAGATATGCATGTGATTTCTAATAATACCTATTGCTAATAAACTAAATGATGCGCTGTGATGTAAACCTATTGACTGACTGTCATGCTATGTGTTCTAAATCTGTAGAGAGGAGGAGCTAGACCCAGCAGTGTCTTCCTCTTTGGTATTATCTTAAAGGAGATCGTAGCAGCTTTACACAGGATTTATCTAAACGTAAGTCAGTGATAAACAGTGGTCCCCAAATGGTGGGTCTAACTTGTGATCTTGTCAAAACTTCATGTTTCTTAGTCAAGCACTGTCCAGGCGTCGAAAGTTATTATTCCAAAATATAAGGGTTATAGGTTTTTAAAAGTTGGGGATCGCTGCTTTCATAACTCTGGTAATAATTTGTGCAATATTTGGCCTTAGACATATTTGTGTGCAATTTTGGCCTGTTTCCTTTCAGACATTTTTGAAGCCATATCCACCCCTAAACTCACAGTTTACGTGACATGTTGAACCAGATCATGCTTATCTCATAATCTGTTGTTTTTGTTCCTAGCCTAATGGCAACATCTACCCAGTCATGCAGGACATCATAGGTCCTGGGGCCCAGGACTTGACACAGCTTCTGTACGCCCCAGGGCCATCGCAGGAGGGACCTAGAGGCAGGGGTCGGGGTCGAGGAGGAGGTGGAGGTCGAGATGACCCCCGGGCTCAGCTCATCCAGGTTCTTCAATACGTCATAGAAAACCTGATCTACCACATGACTGAGATCATGGTCAGTGTTCCATGCTTAGACAATGTTCTATGGTTTCATGACTTTGTGCTTTTAACTCCTTACAAAAAGACCGACTAACATGTTAAATTCTTTTGGACATTGACAAATGTTGTTTTTTTATGTCAACTACAACAAACAACTTAGAAGCATTAGAATTATTAAGAAATGTTTATTTCGACTATTTAAGCTTGGACACTGGTTGGCAAACAGCGGATCGCGAGCCGCGTGCGGCTCTTTAGCAACTTGAGTGCGGCTCGGCAAGAAATCGGTTTTGACTCTGAAAAACATGGTTCTTGACAGGTTCTTGACAGGTTCTTGACAAGAAATTTGTTTCTCAAATTTTTTTTAATCGTCCTGCTGCTGATTTTTGGCTCTTTTGACGAATGAGTTTGCCGAACACTGACCTAGGACATAGTGTTAAATAAAAATGTATGCTGTTAAATCAATCTAAATTTAAATAAATATATTTTTTTTTCAAACAGCCAAAGACTGGAGTCCTCGGAACACACAATAAATCTGCTGTGTTTGAGATGATCAAAAGTGGAAAAAGATTTCCAGATGGTTACTTCTGGCAGATTGAGTTGGTGAGGCAATTTTATTCTCTATGTCTTCATGGAGCAAGTAATATTCTAACGGATGGGTTCATCTAATGAATCGAGATATATTCTGCCATATAATACAATGTAACCTTTTTTACCATATGTGTCTGATGTAAAAATTGTTGTAATATGTTTTGTAGCATGTGTCGAAAAGTATGAGGAAATAATATGAAATCGTGTATTGTGTATAATATAGTGTAACTTTTCGTGCATTTTATGAGGTGTATTTATGTTATGTGGCAATTTTTCAACATATGATGTAGCATATTTTGTATTATAATATGATGTCAGTATATTGTCATCTGTACTCGTTGACAGGACCGACTGCAGTTTGACGGCAGTGGCAGGACAGCGAATGTGGGAAATCTAGAGGCCTTCATTCTCATTGTTGGCATCTTCCTGTCCAGGAGTTTTATCACCACGGTAAGATGACAACAGCATAGCCAGGATAATAAGATAATCATGGATTAAGGCAATAAAATGGCCATCTGTCGCTAGTGATGCATTGAAACAGCTGTCACGTATTAAGGCAGTGGTTCTCAACCTTTCTAATGCCGCGACCCGTTCCTTATGTTGTGGCGACCCCCAGCCACAAAATTATTTTCGTTGCTACTTCATAACTGTAGAGTATATGTGTTTTCCGATGGTCTAAGGGAAAGGGTCGTTCGACCCCCAAAGTGGTCGCGACCCACAGGTTGAGAAATGCTGTGTTAAGGCAACACAATGGCCATTTATCGCTAGGGATGCATTGAACCAGCTGGCCATTTATCGCTAGGGATGCATTGAACCAGCTGGACATTTATCGCTAGGGATGCATTGAACCAGCTGGCCATTTATCGCGAGGGATGCCAGGAACCAGCTGGACATTTATCGCTAGGGATGCATTGAACCAGCTGGCCATTTATCGCTAGGGATGCATTGAACCAGCTGGCCATTTATCGCGAGGGATGCATTGAACCAGCTGTTAAGTACTTTAATAAATAAAACAAAACACACAAAAATTCTAAATTAATCCAACAATTGGTTTACTTTTTATTACATGCTTCACTAATACATTATTTTGTTTTATATTTTACTATATTTGATGTTTTGTAATTTATTTAAAATATGTTGTACTTCATTTGAAAGTTATTGATGAAACCAGTGGATTACGGTCTGTCCAATGACCCACTAACCGACACCGGTGAGCGAAACCTCAAAATGCTGGCCACATGCCTCTTGTTCCTGGTCAGGAGGGTGTCAGTGAGGAGGGAGTCTCCGATGCTGGTAATTTGACTGGAGTTTGATAGGAGGGTAATTGAAGGGTATCAGAAGGGTGTCAAGAGGGTGTCAGGAGGCTTTCAGAAGGGTGTCAAGAGGGTGTCAGGAGGCTTTCAGAAGGGTCTCAAGAGGGTGTCAGGAGGCTTTCAGAATGGTGTCACGGGGGTGCCGGGACGGTTTCAGAAAGTGTGTTAAAAGGGTGTCAGTAGAGTGTCAAGGGATGTCTGGATCGTTCCAGATGGTGTCAGATACATAGGTGGAGAAGGTGTCAGGATGATGACAGAATCGTGTCAAGAGGCTGTCGATTTCTAGCATGATGGTGTCAGGGACGTAGAGGGATAGTCCCTGGAGCTTGATATAAGGAGATTAGGAGGGTCTCAGTAAGGTGTTTTTAGGGCTTAGTGTAAATTGAGTCTCCGGTAATAGAAAGTTTAATATGACTTCAAGATAAAATATTTATTTAGGAAATGCGCATGACAAAAGATGCCGTAATGAGAATATTTTTTTAAATGAATAAATAAAAAAACAGAAAATTCAACAAGGAACAAACCGATGTTTTTATTTTTTATTATAATTATTTTTAATGTTTATTATTTTTTTATTTAGGAAATAAAGAGAAATATTTTTTTTAAAAACTGTGTTAATGATACCAAAAATATTAAAAGTAATACGAAATAAAGAATAGATTATGAAAAAATAATCTAAAAGTCCACCCACCTATACAACGTCCATGTCTTTGCATTTCTCAGCCCATGCCAGGTGAGGTAGCCAGGTACGTGTATGCTGATGAGGAGATGAGACCAGTACATCTTAGACTGAGGCGGACATACGAGTACTGTGAGGTAATGACATACACAAAGGCATAACTTGGTTCAATTACAAAAGTAATCTGGCCTCGTCAGCATGCCGCTTGGGAAAGGACAGCATACATAAGCCTGTAACTTGCAAACAATATTCAGCAATTATTTAAGCTGACATTTCGTTGAAATATTTTTGAAATGTTATTTTCAGAGTAGTTGATTGTAAGTCTAAACGTAAGACTAAATGCGACATTCTTGTATGTCTGGAATTTTAATGTGCACTAAAGCAGTGGCGTAGCGAGGGGGGGAAAGGGGGGCATCATGCCCCGGGCGCTACTCACAAAGGGGCGCCAAATGGTAAATTTTACATATAATATTGTATGGTTTTCGAATAGGGGGGGCGCTAAAAAGGTATTGTGCCCCGGGCGCGAGTTAAGTTCGCTACGCCACTGCTCTAAAGCCAAAAAATTGTTTTTTCCAAATGAGTCTAGACAACGTTTCATTTTTATTATTTAAAATGTGTAATGTTACACGAAAATTTAAAATATAATTAGCCCCAACATTATGGTATCCCCTTCTGTAATGTAGTCTGGTCATTAATCGAAGTACTTTCAACTCTCGGCGACCCGAGACGAGAATAAGAAGCTAGAAGTCTGTTCAAACAAATAAAACAATGAAAATACAATTATTTTTTTATTAGAAAGGTTTGAAATAAGATATTATACCATACAACAATCATATATATATATAAAAGTGAAAATGTGTGGGTTTGTGGGTTTGTCTGTTCCACAAAGGCTTTTAAACGGATTTATGGATCATGACCAAACTTGGCACATATATCCATCATTATCCAGAAGGAACTCTTAAGGGGTCGAGAACTTTTAATAACATTTCGTGTGGGGCCGGGGGCCTCGAATTCGTTTTTTTCTTATATGAGCTATATAAATATCAATAGGCTTAATACTCCTACATGAATGGAAGGATCTTGACCAAACTAAGTACACATACACTTGATTATCCATACTCAAATACTAAAGGGTACCGAACTCATAATATCCATTCCTCTGGGGCCGGGGGCCCCATTTCATTTTTCCTTATATGAGCTATATAAAAAATGTTCAAACAAATACTCCTATGTGAATGGATGGATATCGATCAAACTTAGAACACGTACACTTGATTATCCATACTCAAATACCTAAGGGTACTGAACTCATAATATTCATTCTTCTGGGGCCGGGGGCCCCATTTCGTTTTTCCTTATATGAGCTATATAAATATAGATGGGCTTAATACTCCTATATGAATGGATGGATCTTGACCAAACTTAGTACACGTACACTTGATTATCCATACTCAAATACAAAAGGGTACCGAACTCATAATATCCATTCCTGGGGGGCCGGGGGCCCCATTTCATTTTTCCTTATATAAGCTATATAAATATTAATAGGCTCTGAAAACACTTTAGGTTCTATGTGATTTGATGGATATAGACCTAGAGTGGTAGCAATGCACTTCACTGTCCGTACTGAAACATCGATGGATTTAAAACTAATAATATCCAATCTAGAATTTTCCAGAAAGTTCGATAACTTTAAAACGCTATTTATATGGCATTATTCAATAGATTTTAATGGGACAAATTTAAAATTGAAACTTCATAACTTACCTGAAGGATTATTATTGGGCCCCTTCTCAGGAAAAACTAATTCGGTACAATTATGGAATGTGCCCCCGGGGCCCCTCTTTTAACTTAAATGTACTATAGTTATAGAAATTCATTTAGTCGTATAATTTTTCGTATTCGAAGAATAATTATTACTAATAAAAGACTGTTTTTACACAGTTCGGGGAGGATAATAATACATTTAATCTAGAATGTTCCAGAAAGTTCTATAGGTCAATAGACTTAGAAAACACTATAGTTTCTATGTCATTTGATGGATATAGGCCTAGGGTGGTAGCAATACACTGTCCTTTTTTAAATATCGGTGGATTTAAAACTAATAATATCCTATCTAGAATTTTCCAGAAAGTTCGATAACTTTAAAAAGCTAAATCTATGTCACGGTCAAATCAGGAAATGGGATAACATTGGAAAGGAGGGTCCCTAGATGGAACGGGATCCCAAAGAGAACAGTATCCTAATGGGATCTGTAGGCCACCGGGATCGGGGTCCTAATGCAATCCCGGGCCACGCCGGGTATATCGGCTAGTTTGCTATAAAAATTGTCAGCCCCATTCCCCTAAGGGTCGGTTCACACGATCAAATTTTCCTTCAAGCATTTGATGCAATTCGTGTATGAAGCCTTGTCACAGCTTTCAAATTACTATTTGATCAAATTCTCCCAAAAAGAAACCACGCACAAAATAGTTAGTTCATGCAACAATTTGACGCGAAATTTGATCGTGTGAACTGAAGCAAAGATGAGTTTTTCCTATTTTAAAATATGAAGGAAATATGATCACTGATTTAACGAAATAAAGGTCCCTAAAACTGTGCTAGTTGAGAGATTTTTTAAAAAATTAATAATTTCCTACTTGCATATGTTGACACTATTTTTTTAAACCTGTCTTGCACAAACATTTTTAATATAAAAGCGCTATTTAAACATGCAACAAATATGATTAATACCATGACAATTATGTAGTCCACGCTAATTTCTGTCATGATTTCCTGACCAGAATCTCCTGAGAGAGTGGGGAGCCGAGTACATCAAACGACTTCGGGAAGTTGTCTCAACGACTACAAAATCTACTTAACAGTTAGCGACTTCTAGAATCTCCTTGAATTATCTTCCCATCATATCAATCTTGGCTTTGGTGGACCCCGGGGTTCCTGTGCGGTGTGGTCTCCCTTTCTTGCTGCAGTTTGACGATACTTGAGCGACTTGCATCGACCTTCAAGGCTACGAGACGAATTTTCGTTGTTAATTCCCTTGGCCCATTGGCCTTGTTAGTACGAAATGTGAGATGATACAATCATAAGACTACTATCTCTTTTAACAGTGGTTATAAAGTGCATATGACTTCATCATCTTATATAAAGTTAAATAACTTAAATAGCTTCTGACATTGGGTATGCAACACTGTGATATGACTTAAATGACTTTATAACGATCGTTATACAACTCAAAGACATGACTTCAATGAAGTATAACAATGGTTTTACTAAAAACAATGAACTGACTTCAATTACTTTTATAACGATGGCTTTACAGCGTAGTGATCTGAATTCATTTAATTACGACACCGGCTATGCAACAAAGTAATATGACTTAGATAGTTCGATAATTTATGATCGCAAAGCTCAATCAAAAGTGTTAGGAATTTTTATGATTTGTGTTGTTTTAAACGCTTTTTAATCTTGATACAATGTAACAGGTGCCTTAAAGAAAACTCGAACACAGCAAACACCATCATAGAGGACAGCAATCACCATCATAAAAGACAGCAAACACCGTCATAGAAGACAGCAGTAGACTATTGAAGTTTGCTTTACTTTAATTAAACCCTTATAATGTAATGAAAACAGTGTATGTGCTCCGCTATGTACAAATCTTCGCTGCTCATGAGTATAAACTACGGTACAATAACCAGCCATTACACCAACTGCTCATGAATATGGACAACTGAAAATAACCAGCCATTACATCAACTGCTCATGAATATGGACAACTGAAAATAACCAGCCATTACATCAACTGCTCGTGAATCAGGACAACTGAAAATAACCAGCCATTGTATCTCAGCTGCTCATGAATCACTGCGAGCACACTCCTCCAAAGCCACCAAATTAGTGAATAGAAATTATTTTAGTGATATTATTTTGATAAATGTTTGACACTTTTTTTTTCATCTTACCCAGTGAGTATTTGAATGGTTGATAAAAAATTTTGTGTTTGAATTTTGTGAACACACAGCATTCCAGTATGTACATACTTGACGGGTGTACATTTCTTATGTGTTTACATGTTTGATGAGTACAATTGTTTGTGGAATGTAAATATTTATGGTACGTCCCTCTGGTATAAACATGTTTATTGTTTCTAAAACATGTTTATTGTATATATAAACATGTTTTTATATATAAATGTTTATTGTATATATATATATATAAACATGTTTATTGCATAAACATGTTTGCCGTTAACACATGTTTGTATCACGTACATTTGAGCGAGAAAATGAAAGAGGAAAATAATAACAATGGATGTGTTTAAGAGGAAGAGAGGGACAAAAACATTGGAGGTTTTAGACAGAGAGTGAGAGAGAGAGAGGGAGAGAGAAGGTAGAGGAAGAGTGAAATATAGAAAGGAAGAGAGGGGGCAAAGAGAGAGAGAGAGAATGAATTCTGGTAACTATTAGAAGCTCTGTACTCTAAATGGTTCATAAAAAGGCCAGCTCAAATCATTCACTTGACCTTTGTCTTTACTGATTCGCTTGATAAATGTTATATTTTTTTGTTTTTTAGAAATGAAACTATAATTTATTTTGTATCCTTCTTAAATTGACACACGCAAAATAAATAGTGAAATGTTTTGCCTGTATTTAATAACTCACCATATATTGTATCCTTTTAAAAATATTTGTTAATTATCATTAAATTTTGTAGTACGTGTATGCAATTATATAAGTTTTGTAAGCATCAAAATCTTTTTTTTTTAAATTCATGTTCTCATTCACCTATTAAACCTTTTCTCCGCCCCTTATCGATACGACCAATCGCAGCGGATTTACTTTTTCTCTCTTCTGTCCCCTTTTGTCTGTATTTAATCTCTCACCTACGTATGTTCTGTCACATTCCTCTTGCTGTCCTCTTGCTGTCCTCTTTGGTAATACATTTCAGCTAAGAGATATTTTTTTAAAATTCTGTTTTTACTGTTACTTGTTGGCTGATTAAGGCTTCTAGCTGAAACGTTTGTTGCTTTGCTGCCTTTTTTTCCTTCAGTTTTCCCTTACTTTGTTTCGCTCATTTCCATCATTGAATTCTAAGCCTTACATGGACACAGCACAGTATGAAAAATTGCTTAAGACGTTTTTTTTTGGGGGGGGGGGGGGGGATGGGGTGTGGGGTGGCACCCTTATCTCCAATCACTACAGGGCGTAAATAAACCACTGACATTTTTGTAAAATTAGTTTTGGCAATATGATTTTTTGTGTGTGTGCCATTCCTGTTAGAAAATGTATGGACCTTGAAATAAAAGTCCATAAAATATTAAACTTTAGAATTATTTTAGCTACGTTTTTAGTAACAGTAGTTTACGCTAAGCCGTTCTGTCTCTAATGACGGACGATGCTCTGTCGTCTTCAGATGATCATATTCGTTCGTGATAGGTTATGAAACGGGATTCATCACTTTTCTGTCTTTAGCGGCGTTTCCACGGAATTAGTAAAGCTTCAGTATTGTGAAAACCCCTTACCTTAGCTTCATCGCTGTGATGGCCATATTCAGTGTAACTATTCTGTCATTACAGGAGCTTTTTCAGTTTAGTCAAGTTTCAGTAATGTGAAAACACCTTACTTTAGCCTCATCGCTGTGATGGCCATATTCAGTGTAACTATTCTGTCATTACAGGAGCTTTTTCAGTTTAGTCAAGTTTCAGTAATGTGAAAACACCTTACTTTAGCCTCATCGCTGTGATGGCCATAGTCAGTGTTGCGTTCGTGTTCTGACGATTGTGTGTTTGACGATGACATGCCTGTTTTTCACAATCTCAATTATTATTTTTTTTTAAATGTATTTCTTAATTGTTCGGTCGACAGCAATTTTGTAAACTGGGAACTGTTCTGGACAACATGGAACTCGCGAAAAAGATAGTTTGGAGTTTTGTTATTATTTTCAGTGTGTGCATCCTCAAAGTGTACAACATAAACCCTCATCAGGTCTCACACGTGCAGATCGCCACCTGTGCCTCCCCCCGTGACGCCTCCTCTGCAGAAGCGGACAGTAAAAAAGTATAAACTTCAATCTGTGGTCTCCAAGTCTCCGCCAATGATTTAGAATTACAGATCCTTTGAGAGAATGATGGAATTAATCTAGAGTTCTGAAGAAAATGTTTGCAGCTCGTCCAGCAAAGGAGTGTAGCATATGCAGTGGCGTAGGAAAGGGGTGCGGATGGGGGATGGTCCTCCTCGGTCGGCACTTTTTTTAATTTATAAGAGGGGCGGCATTTTTCGGCCAACTGCAGATAATTTATCCTGAAAGGGGCGTGGCAAAAATCTTTACACGAGGAGACACTAACCTTAGCTACGCCACCGCGCATATGGCATTAAATTAAAAAAATTGACTGATAATTATTAATTACTAATCTCCATTTTATGTCATATATTATGTTATTTATATTATTATGTTATAAATCTGACTCATGTCACCACATATGTCGCTGGCTTATCGAATGCTGTACACTATTGTATTTGCTCGCACACATCAGCTGCAATGTGTAAATCTTGTTACTGTAAATTATACCATACAAATGTTACACACTTCATTCATATTCTGTTGCAAATAAGATGCTTTGCGAAGTTGTGAGCTATAACGTAAATAGCACCTTGTTGTATAACTGATTAAGGTAAATTGTAAAAAAAAAAAGTTTTTAATATCTTACTTCTGCACTATATGGTATACATTATAAAGTATACCGTCCATATCACCAGGACGATGTTTTAACTGTAAATATAGATAGACTATAATGTTGTATACATCAACAACTGTACCGTCCGTATCACCAGGACCTTGTTTTAACTGTAAATATTGATTAAAATGCCGACTGTGATAATGTACACTGCATCTTTTCTGTTTCATTATTAAAACACTTTGAGTATTAAATATTTATACATGTACACGATGACATGCGTTTCATAATCCATTGACAGTTTTTAATGTATGCACGTATGGGTGGATCGTTCCTTAATCCATTGACAGTTGTTAATGTATGCACGTATGGGTGGATCGTTCCTTAATCCATTGACAGTTGTTAATGTGTGCACGTATGGGTGGATGTCTATAGTTGGCAAAATAGACTCACCCTCCCCCCCCCCCCCCCAGGACTATCGATATTCATGGCTATTACGGACCGTTATAAATTGAGAATTTAATCTCTTAATTTTAGACTATGGCACGTTCTAGAAACAGTCCATAATAAAGGACGATACCAACATTTAAAAATAATAACAAATAAAACGACAATCAAGGCCAGAGCTAATTACAATTAATAACTTTTTAATTTGTGAACTTCAATTAAATAATAACAGCAAGAGAAATATGATTGAAATTATAAACTTACAGATTTGCTGGTACCGGTATAAAAAATACAATGAGCACAAAATTGTATGAGGAAATAGAAAACTCTACACACAACAAAGTATGACACAGCATATCTCGTGATCAAAACAAAATCTCTCTCTATCTATATATCGGTCAGCCCTTTTTATAGGCATTCCCTAATAATGTCTAGAACCGTCTAATGCATTGTTTTGCTTTCCCGTTTTATCCAGATCCTTCTATACGGTTCTGAATAACGAAGCTTTTTGTCAACAAGGGAAAGATTTTGTTAGCCACACTTCAAAGGCGGTCACGAGAGTTCACGAGGAGTCATGCACGTGGAAGGCGGGCTATGCGTATAACAAAACACATCATCGCTCATAACAATGGCTCTTTGCCTTTTTTTCGTACAATGAAACAATGTGTATCAATAGTTCAGTGTAATGAAATATTACCATGAATAAGTCGATAATTGAGTCTGTAATATAATAGAATGTGAAGAAAATTCTAGCTAACCACAGAGCAACATGTTTGATCAGTCGATCATCATCACAAAATATAAATATTTTAACACGTGAAGATTCATTATATATGATAATTCAATTTTAAAAAGCCCACTCATTGACCAGTTACAGCACTATTAACGCTTTTTATGTGGGATACAAATTGAGACTTATCTTTCTTTAGCTTTTCCAAATGGTTCCAAATTACTTACTGTATTCTTGTATACCAATTTTTCTTCTAGTTTTGATAATATTTGAAATAGAAATAGATACCTAACATTCATTTTTTTAATTAAGTAATTTACCCCCAAAAATTATTTTAAATAAAAAAATTAAAACCACATAAACCATTTATTAATATAAGAAAAAGTATTTATAAACACAACCAGGCCAAGCAGAGCCATCGCTTGACTTTTCGAGACACATATTGCATTCAAAAATTAATATTTTAAAATTGTCCCCATTATAAGTTTAAGCCCTTAAAATATCCAGGGATCATTGCAGCTGTAGGGGTTTCAGATCCAACACGATCGCTTTGAGGTCAAGTGACCTCTACATTTTCAACTAGCATCTCTCCCGTTGCTCTCCTATTAAATATTGATGGATGCAAAACCTAATTCAAGTATGTGCTAAAATGCCTTCTTGCATTTTGAAGTTATCAAAAAAGTTATATCTATTATAAAGATTTAAATGCTGAGACTTAGCCCCCAAGGGTGCCACAACTGGAATGAATGTATTTCATGTTGATCTGGGGCGGAATTATAGATGTGATTGGTTGTTATTATGACTAATTTTGGCGATCCCGACCGGAAGTCTGAAATTCCCCAACCCAAAATTGTCTGAAAGAAACATCAAATTCAAGTATGCCACAAAATGCAACCCTGCATTTTGAATTTATCAAACATTTTCAAAAGGGACCCTGCCCATGTCCCCTTTAGCTACTTCTGGCCTCTAGCCACTGGGACTGTCCGTCTGTAAATCTTAAATGCACTCCCCCGACCCCCCCTGGAAGAAATCGTTTGAAAGAATCTCTGCTTAAGTTTATAACTAGTGTTTTTAATACCCAAATGTTTCTTTGATTGAATACTAATATTAAATAACTTTTCTCCCCACGAGGGACTTTATTTAAACGTCTTTATTGGGCTAAGACAATCCACTGTTGGCACACTTTTGGTCACGTCTTGTCTCATTGTCAGCCCGACTTTCAGGCACACTGTTGGTCACGTCTTGTCTCATTGTCAGCCAGATAGTAAGACATATCATCGTCATTTCGCATCTCACTGTAAACCTGACTGTCACGTCTTGTCTTGTCAATGTCTGCCCGATTGTAAGGCACAAGCGGACCAAAAGTCAATTGTCCTTCAAATTTAACATTATTTTATCACAACTCCGATCCCTAGTTCTCGCATACATAAAATAAAATAATTATATATTTTTTCCATCTTAAATAACGCTTTGAATTTCGTGAAACTATATTTCATTGGCTGATTAGAGTTACCAATTTTAGGAAACGATATTTGCTTAATTAACGTTATACCTTTGAAAAAAAGTTGCGTGTGTTTTTTAAACAACGCCATGAATATGAATATGAGACATTATGTTATTTAATCACTGCCCTAAACATGTGTATTTTATTATTTGTGTGTGTGTAAGTAGAATCGATGTTGTCATTTGTCCTCTCGCTATTCCCATCGGCCTCAGATGCTATCATTAGTTCTCTAATCTTGGTCTCAACGTGCACGAGATCGTGGTACAAGTGGCTACCGGGTGCATGGGGGGGGGGGGGGGGATTATTCCCCAACGGATCAGCCTTGTCCCTCCCTGGTCGATATTCGGAAATATCCTCTGGTTTTGACGTCTGCTCGTGACAAAGCAGTGTAAAAAATTGGTGGTGAGGGGAAGAAATAGGGTTGAGGGGGGGGGGGTGGATGAGACATTTGAAACTATATGACAGGATTAATCAGTGTTTGACATGAGATGTAGAGCAATCAGAACAGTGGACAGTGGAGTTGGGTAGTGTGGGGCGGGGTTGGGCAGGGTGGGTGCCGAAACGAAACAAAACTTTATAACACATCGGGGAGAGCCGCGTAATTCTGCCCCCCCCCCCCGTTTCATCGGATTATTACTGCTTTATATTCAACATCAACATTGTACAACAGTGGTTATCAAAGTGGACGATACCGCTTTCCCGAGAGGGAGATTGGTTATTCCCGGGGGGTGGGGGGGTGGTGCTGACACTGGGGGGGGGGGGGCACTGAAAAGCTGGTGAAATTTTATTGGGCGCTGGGAATCCCAAAGAGGTCGCTGTAGAATTTTATCAGTGATACTTTTTAAACTTAAAATGATACATAATATCATTATAAGTTATACATTGGAATACATTTTCAAGAAATGGTAACACACCTTTTTCTGTCATGCGCAGTGAAAGGGTGTTAAATATCTCCTTGATGCACTCTCGACATCGCTTATAGATAAATAGTGGTTCTAGTCTTATCGTCCAGCTTTGCTCAATACGGAGAAACGGCATAGAAATATGGAAGTGGTAAATTAAGTTCACGTTATGTAGCAGTAGGGTAGCCAGGGTGAGTGCCGCCGATGGCGCGGGTCAAGATTTTCGCAATTCCCTCTCTACGCCACTGGAGAAAAGCATAATGAAAAGCTGTCATTCAGCGGCCATAGATTAGCTTTGAACCTGCATCACATAGAGATGCTTGGAAGGAGCACCTCCTCCCCTTTAATTGTTGGAGATTATCTCTGAATAAAACTACAGCCGCTTTGAATACGTATCCACTATTTATTGCCACCTCGGCAGATTAAGTTTATTTACTGTTTAATCCACTAGATAGGAATGAAAATTGTATTCCTATTTTTAAAATGAGTTAATAATTAAGATCACCCCTCCCCCATTTTTAAAATGAGTTAATAATTAAGACCCCCCCCCCCCTATTTTTAAAATGAGTTAATAATTAAGATCCCCCCCCCCATTTTTAAAATGAGTTAATAATTAAGACCCCCCCTATTTTTAAAATGAGTTAATAATTAAGATCCCCCCCCCCTATTTTTAAAATGAGTTAATAATTAAGATCCCCCCCCCTATTTTTAAAATGAGTTAATAATTAAGATCCCCCCCCCCTATTTTTAAAATGAGTTAATAATTAAGATCCCCCCCTTTTTTAAAATGAGTTAATAATTAAGATCCCCCCCGCCCCCCATTTTTAAAAAAACATTCCACTGTAGTTTTCTGTTATAAACAAAGTTTCAGCTGCACTGTTTTACCGCCATCTGTTGAGAGTCGTCGCTTCTCTCCCCTTGCTCTCCGTTTCACTGAACGACAGTCGCGTGTGTCACAGCGGTGTGACGGCCCCTGCCGGCTCGGTGTGTTGGTATTTCGGGAATACATGTGTTGCCGTGTGTTGCGAAAAGTTGTGTCTTTTATGCAAACGTGGATTATCAGTAGCATAACGGACTGAGCAGAAATAAACAAAGAGCAAGGTAGGTCTAGTTGGCTGTTGTGGTTTTATGGCGTTCAATACTACGTGTAGCTAAATGAAAACCATTTTTTACCTGTGGGTGTGTGGTTTGGAAATTAGCAGACGAACCGACCGCTGTAGTGTTTGCTAGCAGACAAATTCCTTCTCGGTGTGCAGCTGTGTTGTAGAGCTAAATATTTTAGGGTGTTTTAAAATTTTTTGTCAAGGACTAGCGTTAGATTTTATTTTTAACATATGACCCAATGACCAGTAAATATGTATCAAGAATCAAGGCCCATTCAATGGTGAATCAATCGTGAATAAACAAGATGGCATTGTAGTTGATAATTAGTAATTAGACATGAAGTACAATTCCTATGTCTATACTATGTGAAATTCTTAACAAGAGCTACAGTGTCTAGTTGACCCATTCTTTGAATTTCTAAGACATAATTTTAATACAATTGTATCCCTAATAATAAGCTTAAATATTTTTAATTTTATTAATAGTCTGAGTCCGCCTCTGTGTGTGTAGGTGTGTTTCCTATTTTTTAAAAAAAAGTTTGCTCTGATGGTCTCTGGTTGGTTGTAGGATTTTTTTCTTTCTCTCTAACCTTATCCGAATGTGGGTTAAGACCTTCTTGAAAAGGTATTCTCTTTACCTGTGGTGTGTCACGAATCGCAACAAAGCTGTCAAACAACTCATAATCTTGACACAATGACAATCTTGAAGTTTAAACTTATTTTTTTTTGAAGGACCAGGCCATTTAATTTGGCAATAGCTTCTTAGACAATGACAATGTCACATGGAATGTAATAAGTAAGATCCCTGAAGTGAGCATTAATTAATAGTATTATCTGAGATAACGAGCTTTGATGCCGTTACTACAATTAAAATAAACTATTTCCCACGGTGGATCGTAGAGAAAAGAGGGACGGGCTTTCAAAATATGTAATTTATATAATAGATCAATAGGCAGCCACTCCATTTAATAACACTACGACATACTACTACATAGGCCTACATAGCAATGCGTCAACGCACGGTTATCTTAGCTCTTTCGTTCGATGATGCTAAAGGTGACGTGTTTGTTTACATTGACATGCACTTGCTTGTGTGTAAACAAGCTGATGGTAATCTGCTTGCAGACGTGGCTTCGGTCATTGCTGAAATATTTGTTTTTTGTTGTTGTTGTTTTTTATTTTAAAATAATTTTTACGGCAAATCATGGCGTCTAGGGGTATTGCCATTTTGCTCTGTTCCGGATCTGTCAAGTGTAACCCACTTGAGCGTAGCACTATCTCGTCTGGCACAAATAATGTAATAGTAAGACATACCCTCACCGCCCCCTCTCCACAAGACTCGCCAGCCATGAACCACGTACCAGGTCCGTGGCTCCATTTTGTTCAACCAAGTGGACCCGGAACAATCGTGTATATCCGTAACAGTTGGTTCTAGTGTCGAGATCAGCGAATAGCATCATAAGGCAAGGCAATCGGTACATGTTAAGAGTGAATGTTTGACCCGTGGCGATCTGATCTCATCATTCAATGCGTTCATATAGAATTATAGAGATGCAGACCTGTTACCCTTAAAAAACTCTTAAAATCAAACAATATCATCACAATATCATTCAATACATTATCTTAATAGTAAAAAATAAACATACATTATATACAATTTATACACCTCAAAATCGTACATTGTACGCTAAAATCGTAAGAGTAAACAGGTCTGGAGATGTATATATCCTTCATTTTCTTAAAGTTAAAGAATGTTTGTGTCACGGAGGGTGGGAAAAGGGCGCTGAAAACAAAGAAGGGGGCCGCGGGTTAAATTCTTGTGATCTGGATTCAATCTTCGTGCACAATGAGACGAAATAATGGCACAATTTACACCTTCCCTCAAACCACCAGCACTAAGAATACTGGAGTACACCACGAAGTGACTCTCACAACGTGACTCGAGTTTTTATATCTGTCAATATTAACCTCGGGAGACACTGGTTTAAACTTTGGAGAAAAATCAATGTGTAGCACACGCGTGGCAAAAGACGTTTCAATAAAAAATCAACGAGTGAACGTTGAGTGAAGAGCATGTTGGAAGGGTAAGGTATGGGGCACGGGTAGCGGCACGTGGCATAATTAAGGTAGTCCAGGTACTGAAATACTCGGTGGTCAACAACTCACAGCGCGCGGATAGCTTTCTGCGCTCTCTCCTCCTCCACCCCCACTCTCCCTCTCTGTGTGTGTGTGAAACTAATTTATAATGACATGCTGCTCCCAAAATATTTTCTACATAGTCATTGATGAGTTATGAAAATGGCTGCTCCCTCAAAAAAAAGGTTTCCGACCCCTTAGCCAACAGGATTACATTATGCAATTAATGAACAGAACATCTGGGCTATAGCTTTTATATTTAACTTTATAACACACATTACATGTATCTAGAATTATATTTTGGTGGTCATCGGCATTTAAAACATGAAGTCCATTTATTTTGTTTTTTTTTGACAATTATTGTTTTCCAGTCATATTGGAAGCACGAGAGAAAACTTCATCTACGGCAGCGTTTCTCAACCTGTGGGTTGCGACCCCTTTGGGGTCGAACGACCCTTTCACAGGAGTCGTCTAAGACCATAGGAAAACAATTATACTCTACAGTTATAAAGTAGCAACGAAAATAATTTGGGGGTCGCCACAACCTGAGGCACTGTATTACTGGGTCGAGGTATTAGGAAGGTTGAGAACCACTGATCTACGGGGTGCCATCGCCGTCAGAAGAGATTTCATGATGTCAACATATATTTAAATGTGTTCACACAAACAGTGGATACAAACAAATGATACACACATCAGAAAATATAGCCGCCGATATTGACATTGTAGTATTCGGCCCTTTTAAATAAAATGTAATCGGATCGCAAATCCGGATGGACTTATGAGTACTCGAATAGGGATTAGGACAAGTACTACAGGCGCCTTGGCGATTAATGTTACCATTCTGAAGGCTTATTCGAATCAGCGCTTCTCAAGTTAACTTTAAAGGTGGACCTCGGTTGTGTATAGTCGCTCGTTGATACATAATTCGGTAATATAATACGTTACGTAGAAGGAAAAGTATGAATACTGTTGATGAGAAGCGGATTGTGCCCGCCACTGCCACGTGTGGTTTAGCAAGTTATCCAAATTAGGGTATATGTATTTCCGTTAAGTGTAGTGGTTCTTCAGAAATGTTTGTACTTAGAACTGAAAATATAAATTGAGTGTTTTGTCAGCCGTGTGCGTATTTTGTGCAAATGTCCATCTACAATAATCTAGCGATCCATCACTTTTAAAGTCCGGTCAGTTTTGGTGTCGATATAGCTGCCTAAATAAACATAGACATATTATAACACAATATTGCTCAGTGTCAAAGTCAATGCTATTCAAACGCACTTTTTCAAACTCAATGCTATTCGTACGCAAACCTTTTCAAATTCAGTGCTATTCATACGCAAACCTTTTCAAGTTCAGTGCTAATCATACGCAAACCTTTTCAAATTCAGTGCTAATCATACGCAAACCTTTTCAAACTCAATGCTATTCATACGCAAACCTTTTCAAATTCAGTGCTATTCATACGCAAACATTTTCAAATTCAGTGCTATTCATACACAAACCTTTTCAAATTCAATGCTATTCATACGCAAACCTTTTCAAACTCAATACTATTCATATGCAACTTTTCAAACTCAATGCTATTCATACGCGCCTTTTCAAATTCAATGCTATTCATACGCAAACCTTTTCAAACTCAATGCTATTCATACGCAAACCTTTTAAAACTCCAAGATTGCGTTTATATATTTATATCAATATATTTCAACCGTTTCCCTAGCATCCAAGTCATTCGTAACGCGCCTTAGTTTCGGTGTTACAAAAGCTTTAACATCCAAATTGCTTAATTTGTTTGGTTGTTACACAAGTAAAGTGCCGTGCATGACCGGCCTGGGGGATAATTCAACGGAGCACAACTGAAGTGGAGACCTTAGGTTTCCATAGAGCACCTGTTTCATATCAGGATGCCTGTTTGATCAACCGTGCTGTAAGGATGGGGGATTTGGGGGGGGGGGCGGGGGTGTAGCCATTAACCTGTTAGCCAACTGAGTTAAGACACAAACACGATGTGCAGAGGTTCTCATGTTTCATTTTATGTACATGTTTATACAGATATATAATATTCCCATATATATATACCTGATATAAGCAGTGGCGCATATTTTGCTAACGGGCTTATTGTGGTAAATTCATCTTCAATGGTGTGCATTTGTGATATTCCCATCACACATATTGTCTTTAAAACAGGCTTTAGATTTTTCTCAAACCATCTGCCATTGGGTATTTCATTTACCCCCATCTATCCCCCCCCCCCCGCCTCTAAGTCATATTTCTGTGTGATCTCATTCACTAAAAGTTTTTATTTATATATTACAGAAGAATGTCGCCTATTTGTTTAGTAATGAAATAGCCCACCCATAGCTGTAATTGTTCACACCTATTAGCGTTCCTAACACTTAATAGATGAGACAGATTTGGTCGTACCCTTCCATCAAATACCATTTTTTTTTTGTTTACACTTCTATCACCTTGACCTTTTCATCACCAGCTCATTGATTTCCACGGTAATTGTCTTGTTAAAGATGTTTCACTTTCACATTGATACTGTCAAGTCGCCGTGCTTTTAGTCTGATATCTCATAAGTTTTAAATGAAATAGACCACGGCGGGCATTTTCGATGAGTTCTAAAGATAACCAGAAATCGGTTTGTCATAATGTTAAAAAAAACAACTAAACGCTGGTTACGATTCTAATGAATCCATGATTGTGTTAGGTACACCCCCAATCAGTGAGTGACTGGAAATAACCCGACCAACAATGGCGGCGGCGGTGCGTGAACTTCCAATCTTTTAAAGTCACTTCACTAAGCACGCATTCAAGTAACGCACTTTATAAGAATCCCAGCTAGTGCTTTGATCTGGACATATTACATTGCGACCCTGTTGAACATAGCGTGAAAACCACACAAACGTACTGAATTATTATTTGTGATATGTTGTGAGTACCCGGAGGACCTTACTTGAGGAATCCCTTGCGTAACTCCCCTCCCCCCCCCCTCCCAGCTGGCCGCGAAAACGAGAGGTTCAGCTATCTTCCACATGTAGAACAGCCATTCATTAATCTTGTGTCTAGACGCCGACGAGGCGGCGAGGTTTTTTAAAAATTTTAGTGTGACCAGTGGTACTCTTAACTTATCCGGAAGGCGATACTGGCTTAGTTTAAACAATGCATTGTATGTATCACAGCAGGTTGAATGCACACCATGCCATCTCTGGTAGGGCATCTACACCAAGTACTGCTAAGGAGCGTTTATTATTATTAGAGCAACCCAGACGCTAACATGTTCCCACCAACCAGACCAAATTCATCGGTAAGGGTCCTAATAAAGACTGCAACATCTCCCTCGTTCTCTTTTTTTGAAATAATTTAGAAAGACGCCAGGGGGTGGATATGTTCCTATACCATGCCGATCTAGACCCGTGAATACGCCAAGTATGTACTCGCGCGTTTTCCTGGCAGCAATAACAGGATCAATTGATGGTCAACATTTCAAGTCTATTGACAACCGAATTTTTTTGTACACATGCGATACCTGTACACAACACTATGTACATCTGTACACATACATGCAAGACTTGTACACGATACCGTGTACACTTGTAAAAACACACGCGATACTTGTACATGATACAGTGTACATTTGTACACAAATGCGAGAATTGTACATTTGTACGCGCATACGACACTTGTACACGACACAATGTAAATGTAACATCTCCATAGGTGCATGATTGTATAGAAGCAGAGAAGCGGTAACTACATCTATTGACATTGCGCACGTTATATGTTTATATGTGCATTTTTGTTTTGTTTTGTTAGAGCCCAGGATCAGTATCGACATCTATCATATTACGTTACCGGTTTGACGCCCCCGCTCACTGCGTGTTGGGACAACATTCTAAATATAGTGCTGACCCAAAGCCCACCTTTGATTTCCGGGTTAAGAAGTTCAAATGTGAGACATTCCTAACGGGAACCGTTACAATCAAGGTAGACACCTCTTCGACAATGGTCGTTAATCCTCTACTGCTCGACTTTACTTACCCATGTCGGAGTTAGGACTCGCCCCATTGGAAGACGCCTTGTGGCCTTGTCATTAGTAAAAAAAAAATACTGGTATTATGAAAGGTCACCATTGCTTATTATTTGTCTCACCCTCAACCCCCCTCCTTTTTTTTTTTTGTTATTGACGCCGCCCATGGTTATTTGTGCACCCTTGTTTATTATTTCTTTTAGATCAGTTAGTTACATAAAATGGGGGTACCGACACTCCACATGCAAATATTAAATCAGTCATTGATATTGGTTCTACGGATATCTCGGGTCTCCTTGAAAAAAAAAGATACATTATTTAATGGAAATATGGTTGTTTTGTCTTATGAATGTGACTTGTGTCGTTTCGAAATATGACTGATCTATTTTAGAAATATGCCTGTTTTATCTTAGAAATATGGCTGTGCTATATTTAGAAATATGGCTGCTCTGTCTTGGAATTATGTCTTGCTCTGGCATGGAAATATGTTTGCTCTGTCTTAGAAATATGTCTGCTCTGTCCTGGAAATATGTCTTGCACTGTCTTGGAAATATGTCTTGCTCTGTCATGGAAATATGTCTTGCTCTGTCATGGAAATATTGCCCGTCCACATCAGAGATATGCGGCTGCTCTATCTTGATACCTTTACCTGTTTGTGATCTCCTTTAACTAAGCATGTCTGACGCTAGATGAACATGTAAAATGTTCATTAAAAAAAAAAGTCATTCTATTTTGTATCTAATTGTTCAGAGCCAGTTTCTTCTAGACATTCACAAAACGGCTGAGTCCTTTCTAATCAGCAGACGTGACTCTAACATGGTGCGGTCCCTCTCTTCATTAACAAGTAACAAAAAAACAAACAACACAACTACTACTTGCTGTTGAGTTTGGCGAATTCCACCCCCGGAGGTGTGGGGGAAATGGTGAGAGTCTTCGATTCTAGAATGGGAGGGGGGTGGTGTTCTGAGGAGTTGGCGGAAGCAAGTCTTGGCAATCAAAGGAATGCTGGGACTGTCTAATTTAGTTTTATATTTCAGCGTCGCTACTTTTTGGGGACACGGAGTTGGGGAAAAGAGTTTGGGAGTGTGGGGAAGCTATATATATATATATACAGTTGAGTAAGTCGTTTCGAAATGTCCACAACAATGTTAATGTATCTGTTTGTGTGATGGTGGTGGGGAGGGTGTTGTTCAGTCAAGGTTCTGGGGCTGTTTAGTCAAGTTTCTGGTATTGTTTAGTCAAGTTTCTGGGGTTGTTCAGTCAAGGTTCTGGGGTTGTTCAGTCAAAGTTCTGGGGTTGTTCACTCAAGTTTCTGGGGTTGTTCAGTCAAGGTTCTGGGGTTGTTTAGTCAAGGTTCTCGGGTTTTTCAGTCAAGGCTCTGTCAACATTAAACAAAAGGAAAGACAGTTTTTAAGCCCATGTAGTTTTTGAATGACGTGACCAACTCTCTCTGCACTGGTTAATGTACGTGGGTGAATCTCTAGCTTCACTCAGATTAGCATACGCAGAACCTTAATCTGAAATATGCCCCCCCCCCCCCGTCATGGAAGCCCCCGGTGAGACGTTGTATGTGGGTTATTGGCAGTGTCACCTGGTCCCCTCCTCTTTCGCCAGTAAATTGAGTGTTGATGAAAGACGACTTGACGGGGAAAGAAAAAAAAAATTCACCGCTTCCAGGCGAATTGCAACAAATGATTTACTCGGATATTTCAAATCGGTTTCAATTAGTTTCCGTCACAAGTCTTTTTCTCTAGCACCCAGTATCTCATTGAAACTTTGAAACAGACCGGAATCTAATACAAGCAGGCGTGTTTGGAATAATCTAGTAGTGTTTAGACCAGATGTGCTGAACGCAAACATCCTTCACGACCTGCGATGAAAGATGTGTAGAAAAGATGTCTCAAACAAAAGAAATCGAATGTATGTGTTTAGAGAGTGTAGAGAGTATTGAGAGAGGGGGAGAGAGAGCGAAAGACAAGAGGAGAGAATTTCAGGGAAAGAAATACAGATGGAATAAGTATTTTCATATTTTATACTTTAGGCAAAGAAAGTGTGACGTTGCTGGGGATAGAGAGAAGGGGATAGAGAAGTAAAAAAGACACAAGATGTACGTATTGAAGAACAAGAGAAGAGTCAATAGGGAGAACGAGTTAAGGAAGAAGCCACTGAAGAAATTTCGCGAATGAAAAAAAAAAGGAAGCAATAGGACAGAAATTTGAGGAGCGACTGACAAGGAAAGTCTTCGATCCAGCAAAATTTCCAATTGAGGACGACTCACACCCCCCCCCCCCTCTTTTCCAAACTCTTTCTCTTTGCCCCACTCCCGCAGAGCCCAATCAGGCCTCACATTTCTGTTACGTGAAGATTTCGCCTGTTCCAGACTCCAGGAGTTCTTTATTCCACCCACTCTCCCCGTCCCTGGAATCTCCCCGGAGCTTTGCTGTTTAGTGCCGGGCTGCACACAACGTCCAAGAATGACCCGCTAATTAAAACCGTGGCTCGGGTCAATACTCTGCGAACATCACATTTAAAGTAGGACGATAACATCCACTAGAAAACAAACATATCTTGGAACTATCGCGTCTCCCGCGACATTTACAACTATGATGGTCTTAAATGATTAATAATGCTTTACACTTATATATCTAGTTGTAATATGACTTAACTTCGATTGGAACATTCTATAATTTAACCCCTTTACTGAACAGTTTTAACTCTTGGGAGAAAGACAATATCTTCGCCTCTGTCCTTTTGTCCACAGCAAATTTTTTTTTACGTAATTAGATTTAGGAATGTCGAATTAAATACTTCTATCTTGACATTTTTAGGATGTTATTTCAGAAATCGTAGCATAAGTATTTGCGACATTTCACTTGCGATTAACATCCTACCCCTGATACTGCAGCCACGTCTTTACACTAAACAGATGATTTGAATGGACAATTTGTACAATTTAAAAAAAAAAAAAAAACTGCAATCCGTACATCAGTCTAGTGTGATGTATGACCCGGCGCTTACCATTTTTTTTTCTTTGCACCATTAACCGCGCTGAAAGGTTCATGGCCGCCATCTGCCAACGCTCTCGAATATGTCACGTGGTTGGCGTGAAGTCGATTCATTAACGCGGACGGCTCCAGCACAACTGTTGATCTGATGTCCTGGTGTGAAGAGGCATGACCCGCGTATCGAGCACAACTCGAGTTCACTAATCGACAAACTAATACGTTTACTAAGGTTTATTTTATGAATTAGATATTTAATTCAAAAGTATAGACACATTTTTTTAATAAGTTTTTGTCATTGTTGGCAATATTATTTTAAAAGAAAATTTATGTGTGACACATATATAGGCTACATTTTTATAAAATAATTTCTATAGAGTTTATAAGTGACTAGCCGTCAGTTAACCCAGACATGAGATTTAACATGCTTTATGAAGATATAAGAATGATTATATTAAAATATCATCATCATTGCTTGGACCGTTGGGGCGCCACAGATGACATGAAAACTATCCTTCTCCATTCCTCTCTGTCTTCTGCCCTATGCATAGCATCGCCTAGTTTTAATGCCGTCAACTCTTTGATGTTATCTTCCCATCTTTTTCTCTGTCTTCCTCTTCTTCTCCCTCCTCTAGTTGTGCCCTGCATGATTTCTTTGGCGAGCCCTTGTTTTCTGGTCACGTGGCCATACCACTCAAGTTTGCGCTTTTTTAAAATATACCGGGATAACAACAATAATAATAATAATCTTTAATAAAAAAACAAACAAATTATCCTTACTTTAAATATAGAAAGCCAGGAATTAGCTTGTAATTATGCTGATGTTGTAGCCAATGACATTGTAGCTAATATATCTAGAAAAAGGATTTTGCAGCCTCTCTCTCTCTCTCTCTTTCTCCCCCTTCCACCCCCACCAACCGAACACGAGGCATGCACCTAAACTGCTTAAGAACCCATGCATTTTCCGTGTCAATGTCGACATATTGATCTGTCTACCAGTGAGAGTAACGGAGATGAGCAACTCATGATCAAATGTATTCGTGAGGCTTGGGGGGGGGGGGGGGCAATGGTCAAATATGGTAAAGCATTTCCTTGTACAGAGTATGAGTGAATACTTGCTGGAAACAAATCAGGGCAAAGGAGATCGGTGCTCACTAATTATTTTGGTGGGGATTTATTTGTATATAATGGACGGGGGTGGCTCAGATCTATCATAAGAGGAACGGGCTTGTTAAAAAACAAAAAAAAAAAACAAAAAAAACCCAAAGTTTTATTTAAATGATTTTAGTGCAATTTGTTATTTGTGGTTGTACTCATAGGAGAATACATTTGTAGGCCTTCAGTATTGTTCAATTGATTTATTTCTTGACTTGCAATCATAAAGGAAATAGAAATAACGAAAATAACGGCGAGCCACCTAATCGTAGGATTTATTAGCTTTAAATATCTCATTAAATCTTCGCCTTGTACAAAAAGGTGATCCTAAAATGTTTCTTGTTTTTTGCTTCATTTTTAGAGTTGTTTTAAGCAATAATTACTTATTTGTACAGCTTTTTTGAACTCAAAATAAACTTCCCAAATGTCACCCAATTCCAAAATAGAAAACAAATCATGCACAGTCTTTGGGCTGCAACTTCGGTTTTTGGAATAATATATATTTTTAAAAAATGTGATTTTAAATATTGCACAACACAGTAATGCCGGCGTGACTTCACGGCCGAACAATGCTTTGTTAGAATTATGGACTGAACTTGTGAATTAAAAAAAATCAGTGCCAGATAATTTATTAAGGAAACCTGCTGGTCATCTACCGCATCCTGGTATATTTCCAGTTGTCTTGACTAATTTTTGCTGTTAATCCAAATGGGCACGGGCGAGAGAGTGAGGCTGACGAACTGAGCAACTCTATCTCACTTTAAACAAAATACAGCCCATTTCAAGACCACTACTCGCGTCGAAAATTCCCTTCGGTCATCTTTGCGTGCGAGCGACGAAGAACAACAAAAATATTATGGAAAACATAATCAGGTAAAAAGACAAAGGGAAAATAGTCGCCAGAAGAACATGGATCGCAGTTTAACGAGGTCATTGGCCTTCATCATGATACTAATACTCTAAACAAAATAAATCCTTTTGTGATTGTGTCAACTAAGCCTTCATTGAACCCATTGTCGATTGAGTCCTAGAAGTCAACAAAGTGATTCCGATACCATCTTGTCATTGTTTGTCAGACAGCTCTGACCTGGAGTTTTAAAATTTTCATTCCCGATATCTGATTGGTCGGTTTTTCCCGTAGCAATGCTTCCGTGTACTTTGTAGATATACCACAGCGTCAGGAATGTAAGTGTGCTGTGTGCGTATTGGTGTGTGTGTATGTGTGTGTGTTTGGAGTTAGTGTGTCGTGTAAGGGTAGTGTTTTAGTCAACTGATTTTTATCAAAGAGTGAGGAAATATAACAGTGCTTCGATGCCTAGTTTCTAGATACAGTAATTCTCAACCTGTGGGTCTCGACCCCTTTGGAAAAAAGGGGGGGGGGGTCGAACTGGCCTTTCAGAGGGGTCGCCTAAGACCATCGGAAAACACATATACTCTACAGTTATGAAGCAGAAACGATAATAATTTTTTTTGTTAGGGGTCGCCACAACACGAGGAACTACGTTAAAGGGTCGCGGCATTAGGAAGGTTGAGAACCACTGTTCTGGAAAGTAAATATGTCTTGTAGCAGGGTGTGACATGATTTCAAGACGAGTTTAAAAGCTTTATATATAATATATATACTCTCTTAAAGAGGTGGACATTCTATAACACAGTTTATACTCTCCTATATTCTTTTAAATAATTTCTCCTTTTCAAATTTCTATTACAAAATGTTCAACCCAATCAACCACCAGTTTCCTCATTCCGCCCCCAGGCCAGAGGTCAACAGATGTTAAGACTATGAATTAAGTGATTAGCCACCTATGCAGGGAAATGCCTGCGGCTGTGACCCTTTCGACCGTTAGACCTAAGAGATTTGGATGTCGAGAAAAAATTCGAATCCAGTTCGCCGTCCGCAATTGGAGGTCACCGTTAGGTCAACAAAATAGATGCGTCATTTCCTCGGACACTGACGATAGATTAATCATGCTTGTGTTGATCAGATTATTCTCACGGGATTAATCAAAGCTAACCTTCGCTCATCTTTTCTCACATCTGCTTGAATTTTTTGCATGCTCAGCTTGAAGACAGATTAATAATAATTAATTGTGTGTGTGTGTGTGTTGACTTCTTGACTTAATTTGATTAGTTAAATTTTTTTTAAATAAAATAGCAATGAGAACATTTCTTTTTTTAAAAAAAAGGATCTCAACATTTTCAAGGTCATTGACCCATCGGGTGAACGACAATTTATCGTATTACAGTCTATTCACGACTTCGAAAGCTTCGTTCCTCCGCAGACACGCGTATTTTTTCTATTCCCAGAACACGCACTAAAACACATGGTGAACGATCTTTCTCTTTCTGTGCCCTAAAACAATGGAATTCTCTGCCATTACATATCCGCGATATAACAATCACCCCAGCCTTCAAAGCAGCCCCCAAGACCTGTCTCTTCAAACTGTACTATACCGACTCATTGTCACCCCCCTCTGACTGATAAACAACGCTCGATTCTGCTGGGTGCTGTCCATGGCTAGACACCGTGGTAGATAGTACTTGGGCGGTGAGGTCCATGGCTGGACACCGTGGTAGATAGTACTTGGGCGGTGAGGTCCATGGCTGGACACCGTGGTAGATAGTGCTTGGGCGGTGAGGTCCATGGCTGGACACCGTGGTAGATAGTGCTTGGGCGGTGAGGTCCATGGCTGGACACCGTGGTAGATAGTACTTGGGCGGTGAGGTCCATGGCTGGACACCGTGGTAGATAGAACTTGGGCGGTGAGGTCCATGGCTGGACACCGTGGTAGATAGTACTTGGGCGGTGAGGTCCATGGCTGGACACCGTGGTAGATAGTACTTGGGCAATGAGGTCAAGCTTTTCACCAATCGTTGAGCTGGCACGTTTATAAGCGAAATTAAATCTTAATGTTCTGTGGATCCCAGGCTTAGATCTCACACTGTTGCCGTTTGTTTATCCTAGGCTAGATTGCACACTGATGCCATTTGTGTATCCGAGGTTAGATTTAACATTGATGCCACTCAGTTTCCGTGACAATTAAAAAAACTGCTAGGCTTCATTAAATAGTCTACCAATATGATCTACTTGTACAACAATAGCTAAATAAGCCCAATATTAGTCCGAGTCCGAAGAAAGTTTCATCTCATTTCCCTAACAGCCATCATCATTCTGATCTTCCTTTGTGTGCAAGTTACTGGGTCAAGCCAAGGACAAGGAGGAGATACTATCGTCTGCACTGAGACAATGATGGCGGCTGTTTTTCTTTTTCTTTTTCTTCTTACTAGTGCCTCTTCTTCTTCCCGTCTGTGGTCTCTATGATCTAATGAAATGGTATAAGTTATAAGGCAGACATCAAAGAGTTTTCTTCTCTTCAGATGTCAGGGGCGGACATTAAAATATACGTCTTTCTTTCACTATCTCCTCCTTGTGCAATTTGTCTCCGCCTTTCTCCTTGCGTAATTTCTCACCGTCTATCTCATTGCGTAATTTCTCTCTGTCTTTCGTGTCGCATAATTTCCCACTTTCTTTCGCCTTGCGTAAATACTCGATGTCGTGCTCCTTGCTGTTTCAAATACTCTTATTAACCTTCTTACTTTTGTATTTATGAAATTGATTATCACATCGAGAATCACAATTCCCCTCAATGTCCCTGTGTTACTACTTGATACTTTCTTGTTTCCCATCAATGTCCCTGTGTTACTACTTGAGAATCCTCGTTTCCACAAAATACCCCTGGTAGATTACTTCAGAATCCCTGGTTTGATGTTGCCCCCGTTCATCCGACATGTTTACAGCTCGAATCAGATGTCACGTGGCCCTATGGGAAACATGTGACCTCTCCTTCCCATGATCCAACATGACATATGACGCTACCATCTAAATGTCAGATGTTCGTGACAGCTTTGAACAGCCCATGCCCCCATGTCATCGACAACGTTCCAAGACGAGCCTTGTTGTCATTCGAACATAATTTGGTCAGTGGTTGCGCTATTGTAGCCAACTGTGAGATGACACCATTCACTTGGCAGGATCTTTGTTTTACAGTTGTTATCGCCAAGGACATTTTTGTTTATTTTTATTATGAGATTATCATAGACTGGAATTTAACATTTAAAACATACTGTACTTGTCATCTTTTAACAAACCTCGGTTGTTCTGGCTATTATTATAAATATCTTCATGCCGCTATTGTTATCAGAGGCGCCCCGGGGACAAGATTCATTTTAAATAGCCTCCCTTTCTTTTTTTCAACTTCTAAAACCCATTATTTTTATCAAGCAAATAAAATCAAATCACATTTTGGCGCCCCAACTAGTCTGGCGCCTAGGGACAGCTTCCCCCCGCCTTCTTCTTAGCTACGCCCTTGATTATTTTTTCACTATATTATTATATGTCTTCATACAGCTACCATTATAGCAATTTATCATTATATATATATATATATATATATATATATATATATATATATATATATATATATATATAAATAGACTGTTAAAATCCTGTTTTTTTCTTCCAATCACTGTGCATTATTTGCTTACTGCGGCGAATAGAATCTACAATTTAAGAAGTTTTCTTTCATTTATGAATATGTCTATAACGGTAATATAATGGTGAAGCTGTTGCAACAGTTTGGGGTGAGGGTGGGTGCTTGAAAAGCATAAACTCGCCCCTGTCTTAAGCTAAGTGAACCCATAAATAAGGATGCACAAGTGAACTATCCTGCTAAAATTAGAGGACAGTTTTGTGGCGAACATTCCAGGGGAAGTCACACGTGTTCGATAAATTGCCGTCCCTGAATTACCCACTTGATTCTCTCCCCGTATTAACGCGTGGAGTTGAGAGTTATCAACCCCTGTCTGAGATAGGACGCCCGCACGTGTGCGTTTTTTATAGTTAAACCGGAACTTCCACGGCCTCTTTAAAGGAAGTTGAAAACGCGTCCATTGAAACGTGACTTTTCACCAATGTACAGTCATTTAGTCTTGGGAATGAACATTGTAGATCTATTAAAAATCCCAACTCTATTATAGATATAAAAACAGTTTAGTGTGAATCTCGACTAAACCAGAATAGATGCACACAAACATCGTGCGCAGTGCATTCTCACGGGAATTTTTCAAACGGAGGGGGGAGTTCGTTATTCTTTATTATCAACCTAAATATTTCTTATATCTCCTGCACTTGACAGCACCAACCAATACTCCAATGAAATAGAAGCAGCACAGCTACCCCCGAAATGATATAACGTCCGACTATTCCGCGCCCCCAGTCCCCCGACCCCACACCCCACTCTTTCCCGTTCCAGCAACTATGGGTCACATAAGCTTCAATCGGGCGCGCCCACGACAACATGTCAAACAATAACTTCAGTGACTTCGGGCTGCTTTGACGTTCGCCCAGACACAGTTCGTGCTGTGTCCGACCATCATTGCGGACATCCTTTCATCAAGCTCTTGGATCGCACCTATGTACAGATCAACGTTCATTGATATCAGTGGAACAATCTCAATAGTTGGATATCTCTGTAAACTTTTTTGTTAAAGTAGAAAGAAATGTTGACATACTTTGGGCTGCCCCTTTAGGTTACAGTTTAAATTGATTTTGTTAGAAATAGTCGTTCTCCTCCCTTCCCCCCCGGTCTACTTTTCAGCTTAAGCATCACCAGTGTTTTAACCGTCACCTTCATCTGGACTGTTACTGAGTTATAAGTGGAGAGAAAAACGTGGGGGGGGGGGGGGGGGGGAGTAAAAAAAAAAAAAAGACCACCATATCTTATTTTGTACATTCTCTTCATTAGTTCATATCAATCACTAAACGAAAAAAATAGTTCACCATGAATGCTAGAGCATTAACGACACGTTTTCTTAGTAGTTCACTCACCAACATCCTTCACTAGACATCAAACGCTATGCTGAGAGATCTAAGTAGCACGAACAACTGAGAAATGTACGTCTGTCTTGTTGCCAAGCTTTTACCACTGCATTCCCCGAGAGCAGGCCTGCACAAATATAGGGCCCGCGGGCCGCATGCGGCCCCGCCAGCACCAACTTGGCGGCCCGCCAAGTAACGAAATATTCTTAGTTATTATTATTTTCTTAATAGCTTTCCCCCCTGTCCTGTTATCTTTCAGTCCACACAAGTTTTTCATAACGTATTACGTCCCGCTCACGTTTTTCATAAAGTATTACGGCCCGCCTTACATTCTGAGTTGTGCAGGTCTGCTCTAGAGGCGTAGACTGCCGTAGATTGATGAAAATCTAAAGATATATTTGTAGGCATTCCGGTTTAATTTGCAGCTCAGACAGTGGTTACATCAAGCGTTCCTTACGTGGTGTGTTTTTAATTATATTTTTATTATAACAATATGTCACTGACGAGATATTTGATTGTTCGATAGACGCATAGAAAAACAACGGAGTGTGTACGTATTACCTGACTGAATAGAGTGGATACTTAAAAATATGTATATAGTAGACTTGTCTTCCAGTAAGATTTTTTGGGGTCGTATTTTTACTCTCATTAAAAAATTCCATTATGTTAATTTCGATTTTGCTCGTTTGGTTCTTTCTGGGTTGTGGAAAAATCTTCGGAAGGCTAATGGACTTCCCGACAAACCTACCGCGCTGAAACTTGATACATAGACCCGTCGCCGATGGCAATACATTTTTTTCATGTTTTCAGCCCCAACCCTACCTGCAACCCCCTATTGTATGAAGCCTAAATAAACCGAGTAAAATTTTTTTAACAATTACTCGCAACAGAAGTTAATTTGAATTAATGAAGAGATCTCTAGATCTACCTTGATTGTGGAGTGTAGAGTTTTATCTCAAAATAAGTTATCTTGAACTCTTCGACTGGTATCGTTGTAAAAACTTTAAAAAAATATAATAATAATAAAAAAATTGTGAGGTTGTTGGTTTTTTTTGTTGTTTTTTTTTTTTTTTTTTGGGGGGGGGGGGGGTACTTTTACTTGTCAATTTCTGGTACGTTTGGTATGATGTTGAACTCTCCAGGCTTGAGACCAGTTCACACACGGGATATAATTGCCGACAAAGATAAGGGCACGGACATTTTGCAACTAGGAAATGTTTTGTCAGGTTTCAGCTCAGGAGTTAATCTGAAATTTAATTGTTACTGCGACAGTAGTCGTCGCAGATGTTATCAAACAATGTGTGGTACGGGAATCTCACCTGAAACCAGGTAATAATCACCAGGTGCTACACCTGTGATCTACGTCCTCGCGTTCCCACAGTCGCTGCATTCACAGATCTGACGTGTTGTAATACCTGGCTGTGTCGTATGTATTCATTCATGAGGACAACCCATTTAACCACCAGAGTGGTGTGGCAGCACCGATTCAGTTGATAATACAAACACGTATCGACAAACACCAACAGGACATCCAACTACAAGGCCGCGTTTAATGAAAAATGTATGCGATGATACACATATATACGGTTTAAATATTATCTTTTTGAAATCACAGAGGTATAGCACTTGTAAATAACAAATATACGGATGTCTTTTAGGCACCTGGAAGTCCATCACGCTGCGCACCATATCGCACCATGCGGCACCAGGAGCATTTTTTAATGGAAAGTAATAATCATATTTATTTTTAACTTTGAAAAAAATCAACGCTTTTCACCTGTCTAATCATAAAAGATTTTTAGATGTTAGTTTGACATTGGCACATTGTACTGTAGTCAAGTTTTTTAAAAAGCAAGTTTGAGATTTTCGAAGTTAAACATTATTACACGCCTTTCAACTTCCTTAAAATCGATTACTATGTGTACTTCAATCAAAACAATTATTTAAATTAAGATTCGTTTCCTTAACGAGCTTAGATTTTTGCCCTCCATGCACAGATTATCACATCACTTGATATACGATGCTTAAACTTGGCTATATAACGTCTTGTATATTGTAAGCGAATTATACATGCTCTACAGATGAGGCGCTCGCCGACACGCTTGAGTTTGTATTTTCACAATTCTTGTTTTATTTACACAAATTGCCGGTGCCTCATAAATCTGCATCTTTTTAACAGAATTCATTTATTATCACACCATTTATTGAACCAAGTCTAGCAGAGAAACATATTTGTATGTAAGTAAAATAATTAGAAAACCATATCGAAGATAACCGCGAGCGAGGACTGTTTAATGTCAAGAAAAAGAAATACGTTGTATTTCTATTGAGGATAGCTGGGATGTCTAGTTGTTCCTGATCTAGTCCGGCCTCCAACCTTGCCCTCAGATCTTCTCCCCGCTTGCACGTAACCTCGTCATTCAGCTCGTTCTGCCGTTAGATCCCATCAGTCGCACTCGGGATCGCTTACATCCGGAATAGCCCTCTGATTGCCTCGGCGAGTCTGTTTAGTCTACCATGGTAGATCTCAACTTTTAACCCGCGGGGTACCGGTTCGAGATGAATGTCAGTTTTAAGTTTAAATTTATGGTACGTGCCAGTGACAAGCTGCTACATCAGCAGCATTCAGTATTACTCAAATTTAAACACATGCAATAGTACTGCTTGTTTATTTTTTTTGTGTGTTACCCCCCCCCCCCCACACACACACTCCCCTACTCTTTGCACTTAGTGGCACATCTAAACGGCGAGAAATTACCTCATTATTATTAAATTAATTGTTTTTTTATTCATGTGAAACTTTACCAAAGGAGAGAATTGTGTTTTGTTTTTAAAAATTTTTTTTTTGGGGGGGGGGGGGGAAATCAAATACATACAGGTGTGCTGCGCAATCCGTACACATTTGTACCGGCTTCCTTTTGGGTTAGATTAATTTCTTTTTTCCCCCTTACTGTTCTATGATAGTGTGTGATCGTTAAGCCAAGTCTAGACATCATACTCTCTGATCTCTGTCTTCACAGATCTTTTATTAAAACAAAACAAAAACTTCAAGGGCTTTATTAAAATGCACAAAGTAATAAATTATTTGTAAAAGAAAGAAAAAAAGTCAGGAGTAAATCATACAATGTTCGTCCCTGTGGCTAGGAAGTAAAAACCCTTTTCCGTCCGCCAACACGTGCTGCCTGTCAACACGTGCTGCCTGTCAACATGTGCCGCCTGTCAACATGTGCCGCCCTTCAACAAGTGCCGCCCTTCAACAAGTGCCGCCCTTCAACATGTGCCGCCCTTCAACAAGTGCCGCCCGTCAACATGTGCCGCCTGTCAGCATGTGCCGCCCTTCAACAAGTGCCGCCCTTCAACATGTGCCGCCCGTCAACACGTGCCGTCTTTGATCGGATGATAGTGGGATGAAGATGTCGGTAAAATATTTAGTAAAATCAAAGATTACATAATGAATTTCCCACCAAAGGTTACATTATATCATGGGAGTTGTGTAGAAACTTAACAACTTACTCAAGAAATTATGTCCCGGTCGGAAGAGACACATATGGTGAACATTTTTAGAACATTGTTTCGGTAATACTGGAAGAATGTCTGAAAAAAAAAAACCCTGTCATTATCCCTTCATTATGGCAGCATCACAATTTGATTCTCCATAAACATGGTCAAATAGTTCTGTCCAGCCTTGCCCTCTAACAAATAAGTAAAAAAAAACAACAAGGACCCCTGTTTCAGTAAATGACTTAAAGAAGTTTAAAAAAAAAAAAGACAATTTAAATTTAAACATTCTTTTTGCACCTATTATCTTTTCGCTTACCAATGGAATTGTGAATCCTAATGATAAAATATAGCATTGCGAATCCTATGATAAAGATATGGCATTGTGAATCATTTATAAACATTAGAAAGATCATATTTAATAATCCAAAAAGAAACTTCTCCTTTCCTCCCACTCGATTGCTTTACACGTGATTGTGTCTTGTTTTCTTCTTTAGACAAACCATTATGGTTATACCCCAAAACCTCCGAGATTATCCTTTCAACTTGTCACTTCGTCTCACCTCAACCATTGTTCCCTCGCCGTCCTGACCCTATCCCCGACCTTTCATTGTTTCACACAAGACATTCCATTCGCCGCCCTCTCCCGCTGATGAGATTATGAATGGAGCTTGAAGATAATGATTCGCTCGTGTTGTCAAGTCTCCAAAAGCTCTGCATCGGTATTGTAGTAATTGGATGTAGTGCATCATAAGTGGTGAGTCGTCAGTAATTATGAAGGATTTCTTAAATGTTTTGAGAGATTTGAGTGTTCCTGGGGTTGTGTGGAAACGTATTTCGGAAATTTTTAGGAAGGCTGCGACTACTCCATGGGACCCGTGTCCGAATGGCGGCGCTGCGTGTCCGGGTCCATTTTGACTAAATGCTAATCGGATGTCATTTGTGGAAGTTTATTTTAGTTAAACTGAAGAATTAAGTTTACAAACATATAGTCCATTCATTTGATACCTCATTTGTCTTACAAACCCAACAATAATATTTTAAATAGTTTTTTTTTTAAATCCCAACCTCTCACATCTGGTACCCTGGTGCGAATAGCCACTTCGTTTTAGGAAATGCCTGGATCCGGAGATCCACGTTCAAATTTTCTCTTATTTGAGAGAATACATTAAAAAAAAACACACACACACAACGAGACATGATTTTGCGTTTTGGCTGGGTTGATAATGAACGTTCAATAAGTTTGTATTGGTGCACAAAAGTGAACGTCTTTCCTGTGCGCAGTGCGTAAGATAGATTTGGTGATTGCAAGAAATCATTGCGTTGAGTAACTTGACGCCTGGGCGCTGCGTAACGCGTCATTATTGAATAATCATTCCTAGACCGAGGTGGGCAACCTTTTTATCAAAGTAGCCACAGCTGTGGTGAATGGAAAGTAAAAATCGAAACACTTCATGTAAGTTCCAACAAAGACGGCGCATCTGCTTTTCATTATATATACGTCTCAGATTAGAGCGGGTTTTGAGAAGGGGTATTTTTGAAGCAGCCCCACTTTTTTATGTACTGCATGAGGTAGGTTTGGACTGATATGGTATTTAAGATCCATACTTATTACCCATATCTCGGCTTATACACGGTACACTCCAACTCCAGACTGTTGCATCATACGTTAACTGTAAACATGTATGGCCCTCTGTTGCTGTGGAGCTCTGTGCGGAATAAGCTTGGTTTGCGAATTTATGACACATTTTTCTAGGACTTCTTACAATTTTCAGTAGTTAGGATATGAAAAATCTGATGATTTCAGTGGCTCATCTTTGTCATTTTTATTTGTTCGAGGATGTGTGTTGAAGAACCAATAAACATGTTATTTTTGTAACCAAAAAGTAAATCTTCATCACTATCTATATCTCTTCTTCCGTCTTCGCGCCAGTGATCTCGTTACAGAGTTATGAAACTGAATTTATGCACACCATCATGTCTGTAGCCTTGTATCATCATTACCAACACGAACAATGGAATGGCTTTCGTCTGCTCATTGACCATCACAGGATGCATCATAACACCAATTTTATAATCTGTACTTTGTTTATAAAGAGTCATTACACGATCCCAAACATCCAGGGACGATTTTAGAGCGCCCCCCCCCCCCAACCCTGGTGTTAATGGCATGGGATATTTGCTGAGAACTCAAAATTTGATTAAAAGTATACAACAGCCATCACGACGTCATCATCACCACTCAATTGTCACCAACAAAACCGCCATCATCACCAACAAAACCGCCATTATCACCATCAAAACTGCTATCATCACCAACATAACCACCCGTGTAAGACCAACACCTTGGATCCGTTCACTAATCAACAGCGGGTCACTGTCTACATTTAACTCTGGCACCTTTTTGCCCCGGAACACCTTGTTATCATTAAGCCCCCCACCCTCCCCCCACCTTTTACCTGGTTTACCTTTGAATAACTCACTAGACAGGTAACATTGGTAACGGCGAGCCTCTCGAACTAACTTTCTCACGGCACCAAGCCGGGATCTAGGGCCTGGTGTCCAGACCAATTCTGATCACTGAGGGGGGGGGGGGGGGCGGCAACACGAGCCGGTCTCCATTATTCATGTTTAGACTCATCACGAGGGCGAAGCTCATCCAAACGGTGTGGGTTAAGAGAACTACAACCGACGTGAAGAGATTCATTCTCATTTAGTCGTGCTGTGTTGTTTGGAAGAAGATGTTTACAACTTTGGATTACACGTTCTACTCTTTCAGTGGATTTACATTTCTATATGTTAATCTCTCCTGCAGCACCTCGGATTATCGTGCCTACTACCACTGACAAGAGAGATGTTCATGACCCACTTATACTTATATGTTTGGTCATTGTTAAGTTAACAGTTGACGATTTTTTGACGGTTCATAACTTCTTGGTGTCGCGAGATATATATTTGTTAATGGTTCTATACTTGAGACGTCGCTTGTCACCAATTGACAATTGTCACGTTGTTGTACACATTTAAAACAGGAGAATCCACGTACAATGACAAGGTGGGCCAGAGGGGCACCTACACTGGCTATAGCAGAAGGTGGGTCAAATGAGCACCTATACTGGCTATAGCAGAAGGTGGGTCAAATGAGCACATATACTGGCTGCAGCACAAGGTAGGTCAAAGGAATACGTACACTGGCTATAGCACAAGGTGGGTCAAAGGAATACGTACACTGGCTATAGCACAAGGTGGGTCAAAGGAATACGTACACTGGCTATAGCACATGTGGGTCAAAGGAATACGTACACTGGCTATAGCACAAGGTGGGTCAAAGGAGCACCTATACTGGCTAAAGCACATGGTGGGTCAAATAGGTACCTAACTGGCTATAGCATAAAGCGAACGGTGCTACAAGCATTTACATTGTTTTAATTATTTAATTAATATTTTCATTTAAGATAACATCAACAGCTTGCTGTGCACAAAAGATGAACAGACATAAAATGCTGACTTTCTCGACTTTTCTCCACTCTGCTTCTATACTTCTATCCATTCTTATTTCTCTGTTTCTGAACTTTTCTCCTCTCTGTTCGCGAATCCCGATGTCCAATAATTTATCCCACTCATCCTAGCGTCTCCCCAAACGATCGCTACGTTGCACCCCAACTCACCTCTCCATTCCCGCCGTTTGATGTATTAGCGGCCAGGCAAAGGTCAACTGATAACAAATCACAATCTGTTCCTGTGAGCAAAAGGCTCTCTTGCCGCTTTCTTTGGGCCGGTCAAAGGCTCGCGGGTTTAGTGCTGCTAGAAAGTACTCATACTATACTGCATTGCTGATAGAGTGGTACGCAGTACTGAAGGTCTCCGAGTATGTAAACATGCATTGATAAATATGTAAAAAATAACGTGCGTGTGATGAGTAACGTGAGTAAAGTACCACAGTGTTTGTGTGAGATTCCCACAGTACACAATATTAAGAAAGTGTAAAACATGGTATGATATTGATAATGTAAACAGTTTAGGCAAGAAACCATGTTGTAAAGGGGCTGTTAACATGGTATGATATTGATAATGTAAACAGTTAAGGCAAGAAACCATGTTGTAAAGGGGCTGTTAACATGGTATGATATTGATAATGTAAACAGTTTAGGCAAGAAACCATGTTTTAAAGGGGCTGTTAACATGGTATGATATTGATAATGTAAACAGTTTAGGCAAGAAACCATGTTTTAAAGGAGCTGTTAACATGGTATGATATTGATAATGTAAACAGTTTAGGCAAGAAACCATGTTTTAAAGGGGCTGTTAACATGGTATGATATTGATAATGTAAACAGTTTAGGCAAGAAACCATGTTTTAAAGGGGCTGTTAACATGGTATGATATTGATAATGTAAACAGTTTAGGCAAGAAACCATGTTTTAAAGGGGCTGTTAACATGGTATGATATTGATAATGTTAACAGTTTAGGCAAGAAACCATGTTTTAAAGGGGCTGTTAACATGGTATGATATTGATAATGTAAACAGTTTAGGCAAGAAACCATGTTTTAAAGGTGCTGTTGTCGTATAATGACTTACCAGACTAGGCGATGACAAAAGCACATTTTAACACCGTCATATACAACATGGGGAATGTTGGTTACATTTTAGGACTGACATATACAACATGGGGCATGTTGGTTACATTTTAGGACTGACATATACAACATGGGGCATGTAGGTTACATTTTAGGACTGTCATATACAACATGGGACATGTTGGTTACATTTTAGGACTGTCATTTAAACAATAGGGCCATGGTCAAATTTACTGACATTTTATGACTGTCATGTACATGGACATGTTTCTGACTTTGTGGGACTATCATATACAGTGACTAGTTGCTGACATCTTATGACTGTCATACGCAGGGACATATGGTAGACATTGTATGACTGTCATACACAGGGACATATGGGCGATGAGTGTTGTATTTCTACAACGGATGCCTAGCGACAGATATTCATTTAATTATGTCCGAGCAATCACAATGCATTATTTTTTAAGCATGTAATCATCGTTATCTCGTGCCGATCAATCTGAGATAAATGTATCCCTTATGTCACGGAGTGATACAACAGTACGTTGTTTAAATTCAATCCTGTTGAGCCCTGAGTCTGGCTTATGATTGACATATCCACAACAAAACAAAACTTCTGCACTCCTCTCCGTACGCCACTGGTGACGCCTTTTTCATTGAAAAATCAACAATATATCACTTTTTTGTCTTTCTGTCGGCAGCAAGGATATTGATTCGATCAGTTGTATAATAAGTCGATTTAAAAAATAATAATAATAATAAAAAGGAGAGATGGAAAGGCAGGGATCAATGCTAGTAAACCATCAGTGAGTTGTCATATGATGTCATGCATTTGTCATGTTGATGTCATGCAGTTATATAAGAATGGAAGCGTGCAGAGTGTTACTTTGTTTGTGTAACGCAAAGAATATAATGTGAGGTGGAAGTGAGCATTTGTCTTAGAGGTAACTCTAAGATTTGTCTCGGAGAAATCGACTTGTTCAGCGAGCAGCAACATCAAAGCTTGTATAGAGATGTCTATTAGATCCGGGAATAGGGAGAAAAGCTGGGAGATGAAATGAGGAAGCTGATGTGGTTGTGCCACACATGATGTGTTACTCTCTACCTGAGTGGTTGTGCCACACATGACATGGTACTCTTACCTGAGTGGTTGTGCCACACATGATGTTTTATTCTCACCTGAGTGTTTGTGCCACACATTCCATTTTACTACCGTCTAACTTCTTGTGCATGTTGAATGCGAAGTGCTGGGAAATAAATCATCAAGCCCAAACACAGCGATCTAATGAGAGAAAAAAATCATTTCTTTGTTGCAGCTGTTTATAAATGTGTACGTCAATCAGGCTTAACGTTGGGCCTGTCATTGGATAGCAGGCACATGCGTCTTCAAATGATGTCTTTGTGTACACGTGTAAGCGTCATGTTTAGTAGGGAAATCTACTTTTCTGGCGGAAAGCCCCCGGCGTGCCGCTTCGCGGCCTGACTGGAATAGAGACCACTGGGGGAGTGGTTGAATGCCGGTTGGGAGTGGCGGGGGTGCGCTGGGGAAGACTTTATGAGCCTCGGCCCGATAGTTTGCTGATTTTCTTAAGTAGTAGTAGTAGTAGTAGTAGGGAAATATGTGCACTCGTGAACCAGGGATTTATTAGGGGCAGTTTTTACACTTGTACCATGTATTTTGCTTGACAATTGAAAATAATTTACGTATCCATGCGCTTCGCTTTTCAGGCGACAAATGTAAAGTTTACAGATAAAAGTTTTTTAAAAACTTTTACTAGGCATAAAAGAAAGAGAATAAATGATATAAAATTATACTTGCAACCGGTTGTAATAGTTAATTAACGGTCCACGAATCCAACAGTATCCCTGGTCACACCGACAAGCAGACCTGACACATTTCTTCAGGGCCCCGAGTCTAACGAGAAACCCGACCCCTAACACAACTGATCCTAGTTTTGCAGGCATCCTATAAAAGCATGCGTTGAAACAATTAAGGCCTTGACCAAACTGCGTACACCACGTGACGTAGCCCATCTCCGTGGCGTTTGATAATTGATATCTTAGTAATCCTGAGAATTGGTTGATTAAGTTATTTTAGGATCAACTACTTTTGAAATTTTCTCTCTCGCCCCCCCCCCCTTTTTTTTCCATCCTTTTTCTAAAGCTGCTATGTAGATAGCAATTTTTTTATTCTAAAACAATTAATTCCTAATCGGTTACTTATGGGAATTCTCGTTCACATTTTTTGGCCATTCTGGTCCCAATTATTTAGGGCATTCTTTTGTTAATTCTGGTCCCCATTCTTTTGGGCTTTCTCCTCCACATTCTTTTGGGCATTCTGGTACCAATTCTTCTGGTCGTACTCGTCCCAATTCTTTTGGGCATTCTGGTACCAATTATTTTGATCCTTCTGGTCCCAGTTCTTAAGCCCATTCTTGTCCCAATTCTTTTGGGAATTCTCATCCACATTTTTCTGAGCATTCTCGTCCCAATTCTTTTGGGAATTCTCGCCCCAATATTTTTGATCATTCTTTTCATCATTCCCTTGGTCATTGTCGTCCACATTCTTTTGGTAATTCTGGTCCCAATTCTTTTAGGCATTCTCGTCCACATTTTTTGGTAATTCCGGTCCAAATTCTTTTGAGAATTCTCGTCCACATTCTTTTGGTCATTCTGGTGCCAAAACTTTTAGGCATTCTCGTCCACATTCTTTGGTCATTTAGTCCCAGTTCTTTTGGGCATTTTCGTCCACATTCTTTTGAGCATTCTCGTCCACATTCTTTGGTCATTTAGTCCCAGTTCTTTTGGGCATTTTCGTCCACATTCTTTTGGTCATTCTGTTCCCAATTCTTTTGGGTATTGTCCTCCAAATCATTTTGGGCATTCTCAACATTCTTTTGGGAATTTCGTCCACATTGTTTTGTTTATCCCTTTTCGCATTCTTTTGACATTCTCGTCCACATTCTTGTGGTCGCTCTTCTCCACATTCTTGTGGTCGCTCTCGTCCACATTCTTTTGGTCACTCACGTCCACATTATTTTAGGCTTAGGCATTCTCGTCCAAATTCTTGCTCTTTATAACCCCTGCTGTGAGCCGGACTATCACTCTGGTGTAAAGGTTCGTAAACAACGCTCGACTCCACTGGTCTGTTTTATAAACGCCACTGTTCATCTTAACCTACGCCCACTTATGCTAAACATTTTTCTTCATTTTTCAAGGATTTTCGTTTCCAATATTTCAACAAAGATGTTTTTTTTTCCTCATTAACGCCCCCGCCATCTCCTCGGATATCATTGGCTCAACACCCCAAGCTGTCAGAAGAACTGATGTGTTAGATATTGACCTGTAAATATTTTTTGTATACTAATCGGCTTACCTGTGCTGACTTTTGTGGTAAATCTATCTGCACGATTGTTTTGCTTTCTGAACGTGGATGGATACTTGGCTCTCATTGAAATGTTTAAAAAATATATATTTTCATCAAATTTTTTTGCTGGAGCCATGTTTGTTGTCTCTTTGCGTTAAAAAAAAAGAAGCTATTGTCTATAAGAATTCGATGCTTGTCTAATAGTACGACCTGCTGTTTGCATAGGCAGTTGGACGGCTCAGTTTTAGTCTGGGGGTAATAACTCTCGTCACAGAATCGTCAGCAACATCAGGGTTATGTTTAGTATGGTTCTTATTTCATCCCTGATCTGCGCACATTCTTCCTTCCGCTCTCTCACTACTCACTACACACTACTCACTACACACTACTCACTACACACTACTCACTACACACTACTCACTACACACTACACACTACTCACTACACACTACTCACTACACACTACACACTACTCACTACACACTACTCACTACACACTACTCACTACACACTACTCGCTACACACTACTCACTACACACTGCTCACTACACACTACTCACTACACACTACCCACTACACACTACTCACTACACACTACCCACTACACACTACTTAGTACACACTACTCACTACACACTACTCACTACACACGACTCACTACACACTGCATCATACTCCATAACAACATACACCGTCATTTCTCACCCCCCCACCAAAAAAAAAACAACAACCCAAAAAACAGCCCCAACCACGTAGCAACTGCTACACAGTAAATCTCTACACCAAAATACGTTCACTAACAAATCATGTATTACTATTCACAAACCAAAGACACGCTGATCATTAACTTTCTGACAGTTTGCTAGATACATGACTCTATAAAGTATTGAGTATTTGTGCTGATGCTGTGTTAAAAAAATCAAATCAACGAAAGTCTATTGTTAATGGGTGCACCGGTCTTTAAAACAGCTAAACGATATACAATTCATGTTGTCAAAACTGTCGACCAATGGTCATTTTGTGCCGAATTGCTACAGGAAAAAAAGAATCTAGTTAAAATGCACTGTGTCACAGTGCTGCTTGTGTGCTTCGTGATTCACAAACCAGTGAAAATTATAGTTGTAGATATAGATATCTTGTAGCAGGGTTCGATCATTTGGGATTAACATTGCCAAACTGCATGAAGAGTAGTATAGAGAACATATCTCAGCGGGCATGTTCCATGGACTTAAATATATTACCTCTTATTCCAAAGGAGTCACACACAATCACCGCAATCGCCCATGGGCGTAATAATTCGAGGGTTCTCATACGTTTGATTCAAGGTAATAAAATCTGACCACTGTTAGTGTAGTCTTTCGTGCGTTACGACATTCTGTGTTTTAAAGGACGTGGTCAAGCAGTGCTTGACTATACCGTAGGAAAACGTGCTTCCACATATTTCAATACTATAATCACATCTACAAAAAAAAAAAAAATGCGTTATTTGCCATCTGCCCTGGCTGCATAGACCGGTGTTTAAACACAAAAGGGAATTTTGTTTATAAATGTAAAGTCGCTAAAAAGATTATGGTCGTTTAGTTTATCTGATTGGAGCTAACATACGTGGGAACCACTCATTTTTGTGATGGGAACCACTCATTTTTGTGATGGGAACCACTCATTTTTGTGATGGGAACCACTCATTTTTGTGATGGGAACCACTCATTTTTGTGATGGGAACCACTCATTTTTGTGATGGGGACCACTCATTTTTGTGATGGGGACCACTCATTTTTGTGATGGGGACCACTCATTTTTGTGATGGGACCCTTGCAATAAATCTGGTTTTATTGCATCCATAATATCAGGAATGCGGCTAATGTTAGCGAGAACGAGGAAAATGAGGCAGAAATATAAGGAGTTAAAGAGAGGAAAAAAAACTTGAAGAAAGGTGAGTTGCTGGGGGGTAACGAAAATAAAAACCACGCCAAGAAATAGACAACGATAGTAAATCAATGCTCATACCTGTCAACACTAATAGCTACATATTACCGTACAGCTATTTGCAGGTAAGTGATATTGTATCTGTGTAGAGAGAGAAAGTGGGTGGGGGAGAGAAAGAGAGAGTGCGGTGAGAAGGATAGAGAGAGTGAGAGAGTCAAACTGTCATTTCCCCATACAATGTACATAAACACAAGGGTTAACGCCAAATTGCAAATAGTTATACATGGAATGCGCCAATTTACACCGGGCGACCCTCAACACACCTGACGCACACCTTAATATCTGCCGCTGTTATCTAAAAGTTACATTCCTAATTCTACAGTAGAAAGCGCTGTGAACGATAACATTTGCAGTATAACAAGCTTGTATTAAACAGCTCATTTTACGAATGAAACATAAAAGGCTTGGAAAATAGTAAGGATAAAAAAAAAAAGTTTAATGGGACTTCCCGATGTTCTAATTTGGCTAATAAAGATCGCACAGTGTGAAATTGGATGTCGATAAATCCACATCAAGGGACCTGGGCACTTTCAACTTATACAAGTCTTTTAACATTTTCTTTCTAGTCTTGGGAACACGATCGTAAAGACAGTTTTATCTTCTCGCCCGCCCTCCTGCACCCACATTTTTTTGTTGTGGGTTATTAATTCTTTTGAAAGCGTTCAATATCAATTTGATGTCGGATTGCAGTCCGTTGTATATGTCTGTGTTTCTAGATTAACGTTGGATTCAAACATGAACAGGGGCTCTCAACCAGGGGATGTGGGAGACAATGTCAGGCTGCGCGGGTAGAACGATGTTAAAAAAATGGTTTATTTGCAATTTTAAGGGTGACAATGTCAGGGTTCGCGGGGAGACTGATGAAAAAAATGTTGTTTTTTTTTGCAATTGTAAGGGAGACAATGTCGGGCTGTGCGGGGAGACCGATGGGGAAGAAATGGTTTATTTGCTATTGTAAGACACATTTTTCCTCTTTGGGGTAGGGGAAAATGAGGGGGGGGGGGGGTTTGCGGATAATATGTTTTGAAATCGAGATAAAGGGAAGCGCTCAAAAAAAGGAAAAAAAAACACAATAAAAAAGTTTAATTGCCCCTGCTCTAATAAGGGCGGCCATACCTCAGTGCGCGTTGGTCCTCGTCTTTTCTTCTAACAAACCGTGGGTCGTCTCTGACAAGAACCGGTGAATTCATTTCCCAGGTAAAGCAAACTTCTTTAAAACTTCCACGTGTTTTATTGTAATTTGAGACTCTAATGTCCACTGTAACAGGAGACTCTAATGTCCACTGTAACAGGAGACTCTAATGTCCACTGTAACAGGAGACTCTAATGTCCACTGTAACAGGAGACTCTAATGTCCACTGTAACAGGAGACTCTAATGTCCACTGTAACCGGATACTCTAATGTCCACTGTAACCGGCGATGACGAGCGCTCGTATAATTTGGTCAATACGCTAAGAGAAAATGTATATAGCCGTTGGATTTTTGTTCTTCCTATCATAATTTGTTACCAGAAATGCACTCGTTATAAATTAAATTGGGCTAAAAAATGTATCTAACATAAAGTAAACTTAAGGAAATCTGAACTGGTAAACAATAAATCAGTTAATTTAACGCTTCGAAGAAAGCGGAAAGGCTGAAAATCAAATAATTACCTGATTCTAAATACCTGCACAGTTTGGTTTATACCGGGAATGCTTTCAAAGAAAACATTGTTAATTAGCGAATATTTTCTTTATTTATGTAACTTCAACTCGCCATTCCTCTCCCATTTTCTCTGCACCTTAAACCACGGCTTGGAGTGCTCGGCATCACGCCAAGTTGTGGCCAAGTTTATAGAAAGCTTGCACCATTTTTTTTAATGGCAGAACTGAATGTTTTCTTGACTCTGTATGATGATGATGAGGTTAAGCAACTTTTAAAACAGTGGTTCAATCCAAAGTAATCGAAGGACTGCGAATGGATACTTTAATCTACCACTAGTATTAAAACTTTTATATGGTATTCTTATTTGTTAAGCGCGGCCTCTTTTTTTTTAAAATGCCATATTCTCTGACAGCAAAAGAAAGCCTGGGGCACCACTAGAGAAAGCTTGGTGGGTCACTGGGAATGATTGGCGGTCACAGGAAAGCTTGGGGGTCACAGGGAAAGGTTGGTTGGTCACAGGGAAAGCTTGGGGGGTTACAGGGAAAGGTTGGTTGGTCACAGGGAAAGGTTGGTTGGTCACAGGGAAAGGTTGGTGGGTCACAGGGAATGCTTGTTGCGTCACAGGGAAAGGCTGGTGGGTCACAAGGAAAGGTTGGTGGGTCACAGGGAAAGCTTGGGGGGTTACAGGGAAAAGTTTCGTGGGGCTCATGAAAATCTTGAAGGGGCCGCGGAGAAAGCTTGGAGTTGGAAAGAAAGAAAAGAAAATGATGGGCGGATCACATGAGAAAGCTTGGTGCGTCAATTGAAATGTTTAGTCGCAGGGGTAAGTTTGGAGTGCTGCCATCGCGACACACTTGCTTAGAACGAGAGTTCCATTCTGTGAATTGTCGTTTGCCGGAGTTACCCCGGAAGAAATGTGAGTTTCCGGACATGAGAGTCTGAATTCTGTGGGCACGACCCTACATTTTTTGAATATATTACCTCACAGCTGACGGATGAATTTATTGATAGAGAAAATAGCGTGCGTCTGTCTTAGTGACATTAAATGCTAAGGTGTGTTTGGTTGCTAGAGAAAATAGCGTGCGTCTGTCTTAGTGACATCAAATACTAAAGTGTGTTTGGTTGCTAGAGAAAATAGCGTGCGTCTGTCTTAGTGACATCATATGCTAAGGTGTGTGTTTGGTTGCTAGAGAAAATAGCGTGCGTCTGTCTTAGTGACATCATATGCTAAGGTGTGTGTTTGGTTGCTAGAGAAAATAGCGTGCGTCTGTCTTAGTGACATCAAATACTAAAGTGTGTTTGGTTGCTAGAGAAAATAGCGTGCGTCTGTCTTAGTGACATCATATGCTAAAGTGTGTTTGGTTGCTAGAGAAAATAGCGTGCGTCTGCCTTAGTGACATTAAATGCTAAAGTGTGTTTGGTTTCTTGCTTTTTATCACCCCCCCCCCCCCCCCAATAAATGTTGAATTGGCCTGATTATGTTTTTGAAATAACGGGCCTGCTGGACAATACACTTTTTATGTTTCACTTCTGGGGATATTTAAAAGAGAATGAAAACAAAATGAATCAAATAAAGGACAAATTGATGGGCTTATTGTGTAACCTCCTTCATGGAATTGCTGGCAAAGTGAGTTGCCGATGGTAGACATTAGATGTTTTGACAAAAAAAAATTAATAAAATATATTTTTAATGGAACTGAATAGAGTGGCCTTATTTCTTTTTTTACATTCAATTTGTTTGAAGATGTTTGTTAAAACTCCCAGACCTGTTAATAAGTATGGACCTAATGGAATGATTCAAAGAAAAGTACGTTCTCGAAACACCAACGTGCTTTCATTAACGCAAAGAGAGTTTTTGTGATGATTAATGTATGTCTATAATGTTAGTTTATTATTATGCGGTTCCTTGCTCATGCCCTAAGTTTCTTTTTCACCGTACTTAATCTTTATTTTTTGCTACTTTCTGTTCTGTGTTTTTCACCGTACTTAATCTTTATTTTGCTACTTTCTGTTCTGTGTTTTTCATCGTACATAATCTTTATTTTGCTACTTTCTGTTCTGTGTTTTTCACCGTACTTAATCTTTATTTTGCTACTTTCTGTTCTGTGTTTTTCACCGTACTTAATCTTTATTTTGCTACTTTCTGTTCTGTGTTTTTCATCGTACATAATCTTTATTTTGCTACTTTCTGTTCTGTGTTTTTCATCGTACATAATCTTTATTTTGCTACTTTCTGTTCTGTGTTTTTCACCGTACTTAATCTTTATTTTGCTACTTTCTGTTCTGTGTTTTTCATCGTACATAATCTTTATTTTGCTACTTTCTGTTCTGTGTTTTTCACCGTACTTAATCTTTATTTTGCTACTTTCTGTTCTGTGTTTTTCACCGTACTTAATCTTTATTTTGCTACTTTCTGTTCTGTGTTTTTCATCGTACATAATCTTTATTTTGCTACTTTCTGTTCTGTGTTTTTCATCGTACATAATCTTTATTTTGCTACTTTCTGTTCTGTGTTTTTCACCGTACTTAATCTTTATTTTGCTACTTTCTGTTCTGTGTTTTTCACCGTACTTAATCTTTATTTTGCTACTTTCTGTTCTGTGTTTTTCATCGTACATAATCTTTATTTTGCTACTTTCTGTTCTGTGTTTTTCATCGTACATAATCTTTATTTTGCTACTTTCTGTTCTGTGTTTTTCACCGTACTTAATCTTTATTTTGCTACTTTCTGTTCTGTGTTTTTCACCGTACTTAATCTTTATTTTGCTACTTTCTGTTCTGTGTTTTTCATCGTACATAATCTTTATTTTGCTACTTTCTGTTCTGTGTTTTTCATCGTACATAATCTTTATTTTGCTACTTTCTGTTCTGTGTTTTTCACCGTACTTAATCTTTATTTTGCTACTTTCTGTTCTGTGTGCTGAAGAAAGATTTTTTGAGTTGCTCTTGTTTTCCTCAAGTTTTTCCATAACATGAACTTCGAATTGCCTTATTATTAAATACCAGCCCTATAATTTAAACAAAAAAGTTGGCAGTTTTCGTTGTATGGACCGATTAAGGTCTTGGTATTTTCTGAAGGCGTTGTTTGTAACACACCCCTGTTTTTGGTTTGTAACTCACCCTTGTTTGGTTTGTAACTCACCCTTGTTTACAAGTGGTATCTGACTCATCTTTGTTTACTTGTGGGCTAAGATTCTATATATTTTTTACCATGTATAAAGCTTTGTGAAACTCTCATTTTAAAATGACGTTTTTTCAAATTGTGTAGGAAATTCCCCTGAGTCAAGACGTCTGTGTTTAGATTTCTACTCCCTTCATTAATCTCCTTATTCCTCTCTCTCTCTCTCTCTCTTTCTCTCTCTCTCTTTCTTTCACTCTCACTCTCTCTCACTCTGTCAAACTGTTTTTTTTTCCTTCCCCCTTTTTTTTTTCTAAAGAAAGCTTTCACTGCAGGCTAATTTTACCCACTGGGGATTGGCTGGCAGGTAGTTGACTGACAGACAAGTTTCCACGTGGAATAATTGTGTCGTCATCCTTCACAGCAGATTTCAAGGAACCCCGCCACTTTTTTATATTTTATTTGCTGAGTGCTGACATTTCAAGTCTTGCCTTTGGATCTTTAGAGAGGCTATAGTTGATTGGTGTGTTTGTTGCATGTTGGTATATCTGAAGCAGAATGGTGTGTTTGTGGTATGTTTGTGCACGCATAGTTTTATGGGATGTTTTGTAGATGTAAATGAGGTTTGTATAATGCTTATACGTGTAAATGAGGATTGCAGGGCATTGGCACAGGTATAGCTTTATTGGATTTCAACCTCGGCGCTTCTGGCACTAAAGTCAGTAGCGTAGCGGGGTGGGGTGATACAGTACAAAGCCGGGCCATCAACACTTGGTGCAAGCTACATGTCTTATGGCCCCTTAGTATAACTAGCTTACAATCTATCATGGTGTGGACTTGAGTTCTCGCTCTTTAATGCTCCGGGCTTTTACTGTTGCGATTAGCTCCCATCTGTTGGGGTCGTGCCATAGAAAGTTATAATATAAATACAATTTTACTAACTTAAGACTCTCCTTAAGCCCTGGCCTCCCCAAGATGCGTAATCGTCTCTGGAAAAAAAGGGGGGCGGCAGTGTGCAACGCCCTTAATATAACTTAATTATACGACTGAATTTTGGTGTTTATGTCTGATCTGATTGGGACTGCAAAGTCAGCACTGCTAAGTCAGCAATGCTAATTAAGAAACACGGTTCTTTCCGAGGTAAGGAGTGGGGAAAGTTTGTTTTTTTCTTCATACGAGGGACACACTTCATCATCAAACTAAATATTGTAAAAATTTATCGTCATTTTCATTACCCGATAAACTCATCTTTTCGGTGCTCCAATTATTGTATAATGATAATTTGATAGGTGTTAAAACACGAATAGTCGGGTTGTAAGCCCGTGGGCTACGTCAACAAAGAAGCGTTATCACCTCACAAACTCTTGAGAGCTTGAGAAGAAAGTTACATGTATTAACGGCTGTATAAATACGTTGATGTCGGGGGTGAAGCTCACAAAGCGTCTTGTTGCTCAAGAGTGTTGGACAAGAGCAGTTTGGCCATCGGAGTTAAATGTTTCACTTTCCAAGACCCTTATTGAGACAATCCGTTCTTTGGGAATTTCCAATAAATCCACAAAATCCCTTTTTTTTTTTTTTAAATAGGGATTTTCCAAAATACATTTTGATGCGTCATTTCGAGTTGTAAACAAGTCTTTTTTTTATCGTAACATCTATTTATATTGTTCTGTTTGATGTTTATTTCTTATTTTTGTAAACCTTTCGTTGTTTTTGTTTCTTATTAATATAAATGAATTAATTCAACTATTGTTAATTAAAAAGTAATATATTTATAGGAGAAGTATACAATTTTAGAGTGGTTGAAGTAAAGCTTTATCGCTTCAAACGACAGCTGCAAATATTTGAACTCGAAAGGACACTTACATTTTAATTAATTTTTTTTCAGATGCAACGCTTATTTTCTAAATTATAAATGTTATTTAGAAAACCTATAATAAGACCTATTATAAAACCTATAATAAGACCTATAATAAGACCTATAATAAGACCTATAATAAGACATATAATAAGACCTATAATAATACATATAATAAGACCTATAATAGAGATATAATAAGACATAAATAAGACCTATAATTAGACATATAATAAGACCTATAATAAGACATATAATAAGACCTATAATAAGACATATAATAAGACCTATAATAAGACCTATAATAAGACATATAATAAGACATATAATAGACCTATAATAAGACCTATAATAAGACCTACAATAAGACCTATAATAAGACAGTAACAGCTGTTCAAATGAAACACGTATCAGAAAAGGTCATTTAAAAAACAAAAAAATTTCACGTCTGACCAGGTTTCTTCGGTTTACTTAACACTCCATTTATCTCTCCCCAGGTCGAGTTGCCGTCACTCACACGGACCAGATAAATAACCTTGGATTTTTACCTGGATACAATCAAACAAGTGAGAGGAGCTGCACAGATGCGCCTCGCTTTCTCTGATATCAAGTAATAGGTGAGTACTTCACAATGTGGAACGTCTTCACTCTTTGTTTGAAATGTCCTTTGGCCTCTTCCTGTTGTATGTGTTGGGCCATAGCGTTTAAAAAATCTTTTTATGAAATTTAAACTGATATCGTATATTGTGTGTGTTGTGTGTATTTTCAGTGTGTTGTGTGTTTGTCGTGAGTGTTGTGTGTTTGTCGTGAGTGTTGTGTGTATTCTGTGTGCTGTATGTATCGTGTATGTCGTGTGTATTGTGTGTGCTGAATATATTGTGTGTGTTGTGTGTATTGTGTGTTATGTGTGTTGTATGTATTCAGTGTGTTGTGTGTTTGTCGTGAGTGTTGTGTGTATTGTGTGTGCTGTATATATTGTGTGTTGTGTATTGTATGTTATGTGTGTTGTATGTATTCAGTGTGTTGTGTGTTTGTCGTGAGTGTTGTGTGTATTGTGTGTGCTGTGTGTATCGTGTATGTCGTGTGTATTGTGTGTTGTATATATTGTGTGTTCTGTGTGTATTGTGTGTGCTTTGTGTATTATGTGTGCTGTGTGTATTGTGTGTATTGTGTGTGGTGTGTATATTGTGTGGTGTGTGTATTGTTTAAAAGAACAAAATAGGGCAACGTAGAGGGTACAGATGACATGAATATCTTGATAAAATTCACATCTTTAAAAATTAAATAAACCAGAGTACAGTCTATCAAAGCAGTTTAAACAAATATGCGTCAGCGTGGAAAATGTGCCGTCAGTTTAACTAAGTCGTAAGTTGCTACAATGTGTCGCCAGTTGCGACAATATGTCTTCGGTTGCAACACTAGTCCGATTGACTTATAAAACCCTTTGACCCACTCATCGCATGGACTGACAAATCCCATTAACCTTCACATACCATTAACCCACACGTCCGGTTAACCACAAACTCAACTGACCCACAAGCCCCACTGACCCACAAACTCCACAGATCCACAAACCCCACTGACCCACAAACCCCATTCGTAGGTTTCCGTTGGCCAGCATAACCGTTGTATCGATACCCGTGCCAATTCTCAGTTCCCTTCCAAGCCAAAGTTCCTAATCATTCCCGAAATTTGAAATGTAAACACGCGATCCCCAACAGGATGTCAGAAATAAGACCCCGCGATCCCCAATCATAGATGTCACGAGATATTTGTTGTTTAATAACTAATTAATACATAACAAGTTGCCACGTGTTATTTTATGCCAGTCTTATCGAACTCTTTGCCGAGAGACAATGCTGGTAAAGAAATTGATTTGAACGCTTGCCCAGGTGAACGTTTAGAAGCTATTGGACTTGTGCCAGCAAGTTTACATTTAGCAGTGAGAAACGATCTGATTGTTTTCCAGTGAAAGGGGAAAAGATTCTCGCCTTTCTCACTTTCATTCGACTATATATTATGCCGCTGATTCCAGACTCCTTTCCTATTGCAGCGCGGTTTAAAACCTACACACTATAACACAATGCTATGCTTTATTTAAAGAAAGTGCTCTAAGGTGTCTAAAATAACCAAACATTAGCGTGCCGTGGCTAGTAAACAAATCGAACATTGAACCAGAGATAATGTCTATGAAATGGTACAGCCGTTCCTTGTATAATGCTGTAAAACAAACGTGGCCGAACAAGATGACGTTAAGCTTGTGTTAATTATTGTCACCACAAAACGAGTTAAACATTAAAATTCTGCAAAAATATCTCGAAAAAAAATATTTTAAATCTGTTTGACAATGCGAATGTAGTTGAATTTCGTCTTGAACGAAAGAAAAAAAAAACAATGAGACTATAATCTCGTATTGGGTGAAGAAAACACATGTGAACTGGTAAAAGGTTTTCAGAAATTTCATTGGTACCAGTTTATTTGAATGCAAAATATTTGAAGTTGAACCAAAAGTTTTGTGCATTAGATGTTTTATAAATCTAACAGTCTATAATTTCATGCGAATCAACAAAAAGTTTTTCATACCAGATATAATTTATAAACATGGTATTACGGACCTTTATGAATTGAGAATTTAATCTCTTAATTTTAGACTATGGCTCGTTCTAGAAACGGTCCATAATAAAGGACGATACCAACATTTAAAAATAATAACAAATATAACGACAATCAAGGCCAGAGCTAATTACAATTAATAACTTTTTAATTTGTGAACTTCAAGTAAATAATAACAGCAAGAGAAATATGATTAAAATTATAAACTTACAGATTTTCTGGTACCGGTACTGTATATAAAAATACAATGAGCACAAAATTGTATGAGGAAATAGAAAACTCTACACACAACAACGTATGACATAGCATATCTCGTGATCAAAACAAAATCTCTCTCCCTCTCTATCGGTCAGCCCCTTTTATAGGCATTTCCTACTAAGGTCTCTCGAACTACCTAACACATTGTTTTGCCTTCCCGTTTTATCCAGAATCTTCTATTATTTTCGACAGTTCTCCTGACTAGAATTTATGTTGTAAATAAGGTTTTTCTAGCCACACTTCAAAGGCGGTCACGAGAGTTCACGAGGGGTCATGCACGTGGGACGCGAGATAGGTGTGCTAAGAACACGTCATCCGTCATAACAATGGATGCGTCGAATAAGCGAAATTCTCTTGAACTGTGGTTGGCTGAATAAGCCAAGAACAAAATCCGATCGCTTCTCGGCCTTTTGGCTAAGATCAGGATGTAGTGTCTGTTCTTATCCCGCCAGGCTACCAAACCCGGGAGAGGAACGTGATATCTCTCTTGGTTTTCAGCCTGGGTCGGGACGATCGGTAAGAGCGATAAATGAGAGAGCTGAGAGGCCAAGAGACCACCAAGGGCAGAAATTTGAAGAGGGACTACCCCAGTATTGCAGTACTTCTGGGGGACAAAAACAACACACAAAAAAACAGGGCTCCTTACTCGACAGTGATTTTCCGAGCCCTGGATCAAGTCCTGCTTGTGACAGGGGTATACTAGGGTAAATCAAAGTTGTAACTTATGATGTTTTGAACCTCTTGACGATTCGAACTCGTGACCTGTGTTTCTGCATGGTTCACCGAAGTTACAATGTAGAATAGGTCAATAGCTGTTTCAAGTGTACTGCGGTTATAGTTAGAATAGCCAATTGTTTAAATGATGGGTTGTACCAAATATGTCATTCATAAACGTCGGTCTGCATGACTCACAGTGGGTGCACCTGGGTCGTCTGTGGAGGTTGCTGTGGTGGGGAAGGTGTGGTTTTTATACGTGCAGTAGTGGGGGGGGGGAAGTTTTGCATATAGCACACAGCGGGCACCAGGGTTTGGGGTGCGCATGCGCAGCCAGGTAACTCCCGAACAATGAGGCCATTCATTCCTGTACCCAGGCGTTGCACCCCAAAAAAAAAAAAACCACGTGTAAAGTTTGACACACAAAACCTGTCACAGTTCAGATTCAAAAGGTCTTTATGGGGCCAGCCTAGAATTCCATGTAGTTCACATCGTTTGCGCAACTTACATGGATACATTCATTATCCCCCCGTACCTCTCCGGCCCCACCTTCAATTCTAACAAAGTCAAGACTGGGAAATGTATTCACATTAAGATTCTTATAAGCGCAATCCACTGTTACGATAAGGTGTTTTGACATAAATTGAATTAAAACAAACTTAACCAATATTATTATCCTCAGCGCATATCTTTCAGAAATTACCTGTCCAAAAACTTAACCAGTATTGTTATCCTCAGCGCATATCTTTCAGAAATTACCTGTCCAAAAACTTGGAAAGAATTACCCGTCGAAAAACTAGGAAACAATTTTTTCGATTCGTTTAAGCCGCTAGCTATTAATTAATGTTTTTTTTTAAAGTACATAAATTCAAACCAGAGGTTGGTAACCTACGGCATGTTTGCCAGGCATGGCATGCAGGAGCGATTTTCAATGGCGCCCGAAGACCAAACAATAGTAATTCATTAATATATTTTTAAAATATTGCAGAGCAAGGAGGCTTAATCGCTGGAGGCGCGCTGAATGACGTAGAAATCCTTATTTGGCACGTTATTACTTAAGGTTTCCGACAACTGTTTTACGCAAGAAAAAATAAACACACAAAAACACACATACACACTGAGGCCTTATTGATGGGATTATTTCACAATAAAAAATATATATAAAAAAAAAAAAAAACTGGGGAAAAAAATCCATTCCCTGACTTCTGGCCTGATTATGAAAATGCCCCGATGCGTGTGAAACAATGACTTCGTGCTAACTACTGACACCCAGAATATGGAGATAGAAAACAATGAGTGGACCTTTTTTATACGCAACAGGTCAATTTGGAAGCAACACTGCCTGGGGTGAAATAGTGTGTGTGTTTGGGGCATGTGAACTGGGTAATCACCACTTTTTGCAATCTTTGGACTGCATTCATTTGTAGTTGGCTTTACCACTTATATCGATTAAACAATATATCTAACTCCTCCACGCCTACGACTCCGTGATATGAGAAGTATTGTTGCACTTGAAACACTAGCTTGATCTTTGGAAACATTGTCGTATTACACAGATGATAATCTTTAAATTAAATGGGGGATTAACTATAACAGAGAGCATAGATCCAAAGCCCGTGTGTTGTAAGTGACAAGGAATCTAACTCTGTTATAAATACTCTGTTATAAATGTCAAGTGCAACAGCTTAAATGGATTGCCGGAATTATGGTAGAAAAGGCGGTCCTGTTTGTTTTGGCGAGGGGTAACACTGTTGTGCTATCAGCGTCATGCTTAGCTACACTGTACCCATCCAGTATCAGTGGGCTTGTGGTGTTAGTTGATGTGCAAATATGCAACACACATCAGAGAAGTTTTAGGATTTCTGCATTCCGAAAAATTCGCGAATGTTCATGTCATAATTATTGCGGATCTTCAGAAAATATTTTTTTTTTTTTAAAGTGAGGTGTGTAGAGACATAATGTAACTTAAGAAATATATATAATTTTTAAAATGTACACTTCACTGCCCTAACGGCTCTGTTGTGCACCGTGTCATGCATCGGTATTCATGGCTATGACAATGGCTCTCAGTAAAAACGGATCAGCATACGTGCTCTGTATAAAGGCTCTGACTATGGCTCTTTTTTTGTTCTCTGCATACGGGCTCTGTCTGAAGGGATCTGGATAAAGAATCTGTCTAATGGATCTGTCTATATTGACTCTGTATTACTGCTCATTTCTTATGAGTGTAGCTTGTTTTATAATAAACTTTTATGCTTTGTGAAATAAGGAGCATAATTGTTCGAAGTCAGTTTAGAAATACTAATAACCTTAAAGATCAAGAAATGTGAGGACTTGAAAGAAATAAAGGAAATGTTTTCCGATTTAAACCAGAGAATAATTATGTAAATATGTTTCCGCTTGGTGTCTAAGATGCGCGGACTAAGCAGAAGCGATCGGAGTTGTCTGTCTATGAGAGGTGATTGTTGTTACTTAAAAGGCAGCCAACAAAATGGGATGTGCACTAATCTGTTGTAACACTTGTTACTGCGGCCAATCTGTTACCCAGTGGGAGACAAAGGAACTGTGAAATTGCGCGATGAGAAGTGTGTCAAGGGCATAACTGGATAATTGTTGAGAGTAGATGTCATTAACTCAGTAACAGAAATGGCGCGCAGAGAACAAATAGAATAGGCGGGCAGAGACCAAATAGAATAGGCAAGCAGAGACCAAAAAGAATAGGCACGCATAGACCAAATAGAATAGGCACGCATAGACCAAATAGAATAGGCCAGAGGTTAGTAAATGTTTTCGAGTCATGCATCCATGGCTTTTCCAAAGTGCCTTTAATAGGTCTAATTCTAACAATTACATGTTGAACATTTTAAAATATTTTTATTTTCCTCTCACTGTATAGTAAACACCGATCCCTATTTAAAACTACAAGGGCGGAGAAATACTTCATTACTTTCACTTGGCTTAATCGCAAAAGTTGTTAGCACGAGAAACATTCAATCGACCAACGTAAATAGTAATAATTTTTAAAATCAAATTCTATTAAGGTGACCATCTCTTCGATTCAAGCTACACTCACCTCCATATTGTATTGTCGAGACGGCCAGAATAATACCCCACGTCAATGAAGGTGATTGTACACGTGACTGTGACTGTTTTTTTTAATTGGTTTTTTTTTTGGGGGGCGGGGGGCGGGGGGATGGGAACGTCTGCTACAGCTCTAAGTAATGTCAACATTTCATTGGTACCCAACATGTTGCCGGTGTTATCATCAGAGTGTCCTCACTATCGATACTGTAGGTACTGACTGAACTGATGTTTTCACTCGTGCAACTACATGGCAGATTTGGGTGGGGATGGGGGTGTTGTTGTCAGCGATGATTGTGGTGTAAACGGATGACGATAGTGAGGGTATTGTTATTTGGTCAATTTTTTGTTGATATCTTGTTTCGAATGGTTATGGCGGGTTGGGCAGGAATGTTTAAGGTAGGTTGGGTAAGAACGTTTAAGGTAGGTTGTGCAGGAACGTTTAAGGTAGGTCGGGTAGGAATGTTTAAGGTAGGTTGGATAGGAACGTTTAAGGTAGGTTGGGTAGGAATGATTGAGGCGGGTTGGGCAGGAATGATTGAGGCGGGTTGGCTAGAATCGGTTGTGTTAGGGTCTTTTGCGGTTACAACAATCAATTTTGATAAAGCTGAACACACCTTGCTCAAGACAATACGGCTGAGCTGCAAGCCCTGTCATTACAAATGTGTTTGTTTATAGTTTCATCTTTCCAAATGATATTTTCTCTAAATTTAGAATTCGTTTTGTTATTTTTTAAAACACAAAATACAACAAAAGTGCACTATTTGAACTTAATTAAAAATTTAAGTAATTAATCAACCATGAAATAAGTGATGGGGGGAAAAGACCCATCCAAATGCTATTTTTAGCTCCACGTTCCAGCTCATAAGAAGCCTTCATCTGAGGGAGGCTATTTAAGGGACTGACGTAATTGCACCGTAAAACAAACGAGCCTAATAAATTTGTTGTTGTTTTGCGCACTCGTTAACCACTGGATGAAGAAGCTGGCGCCTATCCACCCCCCCCCCCCCCACCACGTTTAATCTGTTTACAGCAAGCGCGCTATTTTTTTCCTTCTTGTGTTGATTCCCTCTCGTTAATGAGGACTTTGGTGGTACGAGGGTTTTTTGAAGTCCTGGCATTTTCTGTGAGACTCTTGGAATCCTGACGTTAACCGTTGCTATGAGATGATCTAACGCTGGTGTGATGCCACCAATTATTATCTTTTTTTTTTTTTTTTTTTGCGGTTTTGGGGGAGGGGGGGTTTGAGGTTCTCAAATGGTTCAATTATACCAGATCTTGGATATACACTGTGAATGGAAACGCCTGCCTGTACAAATGGTTTTGGTTATTATGTTATTTGATCAGTAGCGCTGCTTAGGGATTATAACATTTTCAAACGTGTCACACAAGTGATTTGTTAAATTGTTAAATGGAAAACCTTTTGAAAATAAATTACGCCAAGGAAGATGAAATAAATTGATTAAATTTTTTAATCAGTGGCAGATCGATAGCTTTGTTAAATCATGAAGTCATTTAAACCAAGTAGTATGTCCGTAAACCCAACCCACACTAACACTTTCGTCTGCTCATCTCAAACCTCCCATCCTTTATTCATTAGACTACCATACGAAGATATGGTTGTAGGATTTGAAGATATGGTTGTAGGATATGAAGATATGGTTGTAGCATATGAAGATATGGTTGTAGCATATGAAGATATGGTTGTAGGATAGGAAGATATGGTTGTAGGATATGAAGATATTGTTGAGGGTAGGAAGATATGGTTGTAGGATATGAAGATATGGTTGTAGGATATGAAGATATGGTTGTATGATATGAATATATGGTCGTAGGATATGAAAATAGGGATGTAGGATATGAAAATATGGTTGTATGATATGAAAATATGGTTGTAGGATATGAAGATATGGAAGTAGGATATGAAGATATGGTTGTAGAATATAAAGATGTAGATTTAGGATATGAAGATATGGATTTAGGATATGAAGATATGGTTGTAGGATATAAAGATATGGTTGTAGGATATTAAGTTATGGTTGTAGGATATGAAGATATGGTTGTAGGATATGATGATATGGTTGTAGGATATGAAGATATGTTTGTAGGATATGAAGATATGGCTGTAGGATATGAAGATATGGTTATAGGGTATGAAGATATGGTTGTAGGATATGGATGTAGGATATAACGATTTGGCTGTAGGATATAAAGTTAGTGGTTGTATGATATGAAGATATGGTTGTAGGATATGAATATATGGTTGCAGGATATGAAGCATTTTATTATAGTGTACATGGTGCCCCCCACCCTCCTTCCATTACTCCCACTTTTAATCTTTTAATTGCGCAAGCCACTGCTCTACTGCACAAGACAAGACAGTCATTCGTGCTCTCTTTGCCTTAGGTTGTTTTTATAATATTTTTTTTAAAAAATTACACACACCACGACCTGTGAGTCTGAGACTAGAAGTCTTCAAGCGGCACCTTAAGCAGTATAAAAATAGACTTAAATAAGAAGAGCATGTCATGGAGACCTAAAGGAATCTGCTGATGCTGCTAGTGCTAATGCCTCAGGTAAAATTGAAATTAACTCGTTTTAACTACACCGGTTCAGGCAATTTGATGCACCTTTTAGTCGATATGCTGACACTCCAACCATGAAAATGAAACTGTTATTTTCATCATTAATCCAGTCAAAATGTTTTCATAGATCAAGCGAGTAATTTTCATCAAGCCCAACATTATTTGTGGACAAATGACATTATAATTTCCTCTCTATTGCGGAACACTAACCTCGCTTTCTCTTTAAAGGGTGTTCACTGAAAGTTATTTCTATTGCATGTAATTTGAAAGCACTTCATAGAATTAAGTAGCTCTACAGAGTACTGAGAATTAAGTAGTGCTTTAGAGAATTAAGTTCACTATATAGAATTAAGTAGCACTACAAAGAATTAAGTATTACTACAGAAAATTAAGTACCGCTAAGGAGAATTAATGGAAATGAGCGAAACAAAGTATGGGAAAACCTGAGTAAAAAAAAATAACGTGACAAAACAACGAACGTGTCGGCAAGAAGCCTTCATAAGCCAACAAACAACAGTAAAAACATACTTAAATAAAACTAACATTTTGTTGTAATGTAGTATCCGAAAGGACAGCAAGAGGAATGTGTTCTTTTGCTGAATTCTTTTTTTACCCAGGTTTTCCCATACCTTGGTTCGCTTATTTCCATTTTTTCTAACCTTGTTGCACTCCACCCCCCTTACTACCATATAGAGAATTAAGTAGCATTATAGCGAAATATTTTACAGAAAAATGTTTCAGTTGTTTCTAGCACTGATGGATATTTTTTTTTTAAATCTGCAGTTATCGTTTACATTTGTGTATAAGATCGGCCTTGTGTACTCTTTTCCATGTGTTAGCTGGCAAATCTAATCGCGCAAGGCTGTAATATAACTCTCGCTGTTCGTATCTCTTTGTCTCCCTGATTATACTAGCTCACCATACCGGATCTGACGCAGCCCATTGTATCTGCAGGCAGATAACTCTTCGACATTAACTGGAAAAGATAGCTCTTCGACATAAACTGTGAACCACAACAATCACAATCTGTGGGGGGGGGGGGGACGGGGGGGGGGACAACAAAACTTTCGTATTTTGCCCTCCTTTTGACACGTGTGGTCTGGTCACGAGAGATGTCAATTCACAACGAGCCGCAGACAGGTAACAGATTGGGGGGATAAGCTCCGTGTTACAAAACGTCAGAAGCTGTTTTGCGAGATGTATGTAAATAAGGGGTACGTGTAAACAGTGGTTATGATACGTCCCTCGTGAGCGCGGAGCGAGGGATTGCCGAATACGAATATCTCGTGAGTTTGTCTCTGAGAAAATTTCTTGTTTTGCTCCGGGGAGTTTGGGAGCTTGAATCATATAAATATTTGCTTTGGAATCTATTGATAGTCAAAACTAGGATGTAAAAAATAAAAATAGTGAGTGCGCCGGCCATTATTACAGGAAGTGGACATCATTATGTTTTACAGTCTGCTCTACACATTCTGATTTAATATTTATATGCGCTATCTGGGGCGTATGGAAGCTGGACTGGGCCTAGGGAAGCTGGACTGGGCCTAGGGAAGCTGGACTAGGCCTAGGGAAGCTGGACTGGGCCTAGGGAAGCTGGACTGGGCCTAGGGAAGCTGGACTAGGCCTAGGGATACTGGACTCGGCGTATGGAAGCTGGACTGGGCCTAGGAATGAGTAACTGCTTCAGTAACCAAACAGAGCAGGATCTCTCGAGTCAGAAATTTAACGTGCTAACTGTACCGGCCTGCTGACTCTACCGGCCTGCTGACTCCACTGGCCTGCTGACTCCACCGGTCTCTTGACTCCGAATGCCTCCTGGCTACACTTACAGGTGTTCCACATGTCTACATGGTCTGGCTCTGCTAATTGGTAGTCTCGTGTATTGGCTGGCAGTAAAGTGTCCACCTTCACACATTTGGAATGCATGGAGCCCCAACCTTTAGATCCGTCCTGTCTCATTAAAAGCGTCGTTGCAATAATTGTCAGTGGCGATACAATGAGTGCAGTGGTTCTTAAGTCTTTTCTATCCACGATTCACTTCACCTATAGCCCAAAATTTGCACGCCTTCTTAATATCATGTATCGTACCTGTTAGAGTAATACTATTTTTTGTCTGGCTAGCTTTTATTTGGACTGCATGATGACCAACACATATTTCATCTTGAGTATTTAACACAAACTTCGGTGGCGTTTGACGTCACGCGAGACTTCTTTAAATCTCGGGATAACTATATTAACATATTCAAACACATGTCTTAAAATGTATGGTAGGTTTTTATCCGAAGTCATGTTTGAACTCCATGGAAAGATAAACGCAATCAAACACGACCCAGTTGGTCGTTGCTACCCCAGTGGTCTGCTTACTTTCTCTCGGCTCACGCTTGACTGTTCCAATGGCCTGCTAAGTTTCTCTCGGCACACGCCCCGTGCTCTTGCTCAACTACAACCGTTTGAGGAAACTTTCAATGAGAAGCTGCCCGCCCCCAAGCACCATCTGTCTGCGCCCAAGTCCTAGGAAAGCATTAACCGGCGTTTGGTTTGCTTGTAGAGTTCCGTGCCATTAGAGACACGCCGGAACCCTGGCTTACCACGGGTCTGATGCGCTTCTCCATTGAAAATGCATTACCCCGTTATTATACTACGCCATGTGAGTGAATTAAGAATGACGGTAAAGGTTAAGCTCCACGTACGTCCACAATACATAAATCACACAGAAACGCTTCATTCTTTTAGCCCTGCAAGTGATTCCCCGGCGTCCATTTAATCCACAAATACTTGCCATTATTTTCCACATCTCCTTCTATTTTTATATTATTTTCCCCTTCATTTTTTATTTTAAAGAAAAAGAGACACGTTTTTTTTAAACAGTCTGTCAATCAACTCGGAGGCCATAAGCCAAAAGTCTGTCAATCAACTCGGAGGCCATAAGCCAAAAGCCTGCCAATCAACTCGAAGGCCATAAGCCAAAAGTCTGTCAATCAACTCGGAGGCAATAATCCAAAAGTCTGTCAATAAACTCGGAGGCCATAAGCCAAAAGTCTGTCAATAAACTCGGAGGCCATAAGCCAAAAGTCTGTCAATAAACTCGGAGGCCATAAGCCAAAAGTCTGTTAATAAACTCGGAGGCCATAAGCCAAAAGTCTGTCAATAAACTCGGAGGCCATAAGCCAAAAGTTTGTCAATCAACTCGGAGGCTATAAGCCAAAAGTCTGTCAATCAACTCGGAGGCCATAAGCCAAAAGTCTGTCAATTAACTCGGAGGCCATAAGCCGTGACAGGTTTTTTCCTTCTTCTGTTGCGGAGTTTCTGCCCCAGTCTCCTGCAGTGTTTGTACGTCTCGAAGGGTCCTTGTATTACTGTCGTAGGCTGCAGATCTCAATGTTGCAAAAACTTTACCCCTGAAAATAAACGAACCGCATAAAAAAAGAATTTCACACCAAATTCCCATAGGGAATGGCGAGTTATCTGACAGCCGACAAGGCTGCACTAATTTTTTACGGAATACGTGGAGCTAAATTCCGTGTTTCGTAACCGAGTTACGCTATCAGACATACACTCAGATCCGTATCCGAATTCCGCTTATTATGCGTTCCTTCTCCAAAGTACTCTAACTTATGTATGCATTATACTCCACACCATCACGTCCAGACACCATTAGACGAGCTCAACAACGGCGTCTCTATTGATCTTCTCAGCCATCGCGACTCCGCTGTGAACATCCAGGCAAACTGAAAACTACCGTTTAGAGTTCGCAGAGAAAATCACTTCTCTTCTCCCCCCCCCCCCCCCCGGGACTCCTAATGAAATAACCCATTGATTCCAGCCAGCTTCTTCCCTTTGCAGTTTGGAATTCGATCCACGTGGCAAATCTCCCATCTGACTTCGGGATCGTTACACATTGTTCTACGGTTTTACATTATGGGCTTTTTTCCCGAAATGGGTTTCGTAGGACTGTGCAGTTAGGAGACGGCATGACTGCAGGCAAGCTGATCGCTGTCTGTGAGCCGTCACTGTAAACGCATCCCTACATCATTACACTGAAACTTTTTTGTTTTGCCTTTTAAACTGTTAACAACTTTCGGGGGTTTAAGCCATATGACACACACACAAACACACACACACACACATATATATATATATATATATATATATATATATATATAATATATATGGTTATATTAAAAATATATTGTTAACGTTTCGTGAGAATACCTTTGAAGTGCGAAAGAAAAGAGGGTTGTGAGTGTTCTTAAAACCCAATCATTTTACACGCGTAAAAGACTAATCTTTCAAAACATAGCAATTTGTGTTTCCCATTCGCGAAAATACAGGTCATCTGCGTGAACAACGATATGTTGAGATTTCTTTCAAAATATGAACATATTTGTTTTTTTTTCTGATTTGCGCTAAATCCAGTTCAAGCAAGCAAGAATGCGGGTAAAATTTTATTAGAAATACTATGGTTAAAAATAAATACTAAAAAAAAATTAAATTAAAACATGATTTTTACATAATTTACAAAATTGTGTTAGAGATTCTTTTTTAGATATGAAAATTATGTGGTTTACCCTTTCCCTATAATCCCTATTCGGGTGTAAGGCAAAACATTTTGATACATTTTTAATGAAGACGCCAATATATCAAAATCCGCAACATGCATTCCATTATTACCCCGGTAACACCGGATCATACATTCTAGTGAATTACTTAATTTAGAAAAAAAAATCATTTATCGATCTACATGTGTTAATTTTTAAATAAAAAAGCATCCCCCAACTTGTTCCCTCCCCCCCCTTTTTTTTTTCCTTTCCGCCCGCCCCCTTCCCTCTTTAAAAAAAAAATTCTCTATTATTTAAATGTTAGCGCTTTTTAAGAAAGTAAATATCTATATCTAGTCATTATTCAGTAGCACAAGATGTAAACAATTCCGTTTTCAAATCCATTACAACCTTTGGGTGCATACGTTTTCTTAACCCACATCCCTGCTTTATAACAATCATTTACAGTTCTAAAAGTTGGAAAGCTAATTCAACTGTATGACTCTTCTTAACTGTGTCTGCCCTGTCATAAAGCATTCTTACAGTTTTACATAAAAAAATTCCCTTGTGTCATCGTCTGGACACTTGGTAAATTGTTTCCCCAGGAAATCAATAAACTTTGAATTTCTTACATCTAATCACCCGACAACACTTTCCATCATCAGCTAGGGACAATGGCTCTCAAACAGTGTTTTTCGTGATAAAACTCAACTGTGTTGAGCATCGTGGATATCTAAAAACTAAAATGATGTCAAGGAGTTTTGAGCAGGGGTGGAGTTGGGGGTGGAGTTCGGGGTGAAGTTGGGGTGGAGTTGGGGTGAAGTTGGGTGGAGTTGGGGTGGAGTTGAGTTGGAGATGGGGTGGAGTGGGGGTGGAGTTGGGGTGTGGAGTTGGGGTAGAGTTGGGGTGGAGTTGGGGTGGAGTTGGGGTGGAGTTGGGGTGTAGTTGGGGGTGGAGTTGGGGGGGTAGACTCATAAAAAGAAAAGACTGAACCAAAGCATAAAACATTAACAAATATTTCTTAGGTTCTACGCGTTATTTTTCGTGATACTTCTGGTGTTATTTCTCGTGTTATTTCTCATACTATTTCTAATGATATTTCTCATTTGATTCCTCATATAATTCCTATTGTTCGTCCTCATGTTAAATCTCATCTTATTTCTTAATTAATTTTTCTTGTCATTTGTCAGGCTATTTCTCATGGCAATTCTCACATTTTTCCTCAGTTCAATTTAACTAAGTCTCAACGAATTAGATTTCCTCCGTTTAAAAAAAAAATAATTATTACGCCACTAGTATGAGACTCCCTGACCTGTTTCAGGTCGTAGCCCAATTCAGGCCACAACGATTGTTTCCGTCCGTTTGAAGATGATGACTTTCCGGTGGTGGCCGTTTATTTATCCCCAAATCCTCTAAGACCGTGGCCGAAGTATTTATTCCCAGGGCTCCGGCCGGGCAGAGATGTTTTTGCTACTCCTTGCCACCCCCACCCCCGTCTGTCTATCACGCGACCCAGCTCCCTCCCCCGCCTGTCTATCACGCGCCCCACTAATACTAAACTCTTCGCCCATCTAAGTCCAGGCTTTGTAAAATCAATAATCAATACGTCTCATCTTTTGCTTGTACTTGTGGCACCGTGGTATAGGTTGTGACATACCGTTGGACCGGTGGGTTGGCGAACGTGGTTTGGTGAACGTGAGTTGGTGAACGTGGGGTTGTGAACGTAAGATGGTGAACATGGGATTGTAAACTTAACAATAAAGATGTGTCTCTGCGTTACGATAACCAGTCGTAGACATTAATAATACGAGTTGTATACGAGACGGGCATATCAAGAAATTTGTTTTATAACACTTTTTGATTGTTGATCTTTGAATATAGTTCTCCCAGAACCGATGCGACTTCGCGCCGCTTCTGAAAGAAACATTTACCAATGAGCCTCCCTTGACTAGAGGACAGATGGCCACGTGCTGCCCCTGACTAGAAGAGAAAAGGCACGGGAGGGGAGATATATACATATCATAAATAATGACAAGACAAAGAAGGGCAATGACTGGATTACACTTATTAAGTACTAGCTAATATACCCGTGCTTCTCTACGGGGGGGGGGGGGGGTCGTCTTTTAATTGATTGATTTTACAAAATGTGAATATTTGTGTGCCTATTTTCTACATTCTATTGAGTAAGTGATAGACCATAAAAAGGATACAGCCAACTACGGTAGGGAATATTTTGTTTTGGGGGGGGGGTGTGTGAAGGGTTAATCTTGTATTAGAAGTTTCGGGTCATTTTTAATGTTTTATAATTGATGCCACACAAAAGTTTCGTCTCCTGTGAGATGATACCATGATGAGATTCACTGTGAGATGATACCATGATGAGATTCACTGTGAGATGATACCATGATGAGATTCACTGTGAGATGATACCATGATGAGATTCACTGTGAGATGATACCATGATGAGATTCACTGTGAGATGATACCATGATGAGATTCACTGTGAGATGATACCATGATGAGATTCACTGTGAGATGATACCATGATGAGACGCATGTTTGCTACAATTGACCTTTGTTTCTTTGAACTCGTGTTTACAATTTGTTTGATATTCTTATGTTCCACATTTCCATACAGTCTTTTCAATTCCCAAGTAATTGATTTCTTTTACTTCACAGAAATTGCCTTTTGTGTCAGATCGTTGCATCCCCCCGCGCCCACCCCCCACCCCAAATCAATTTCTTAGTGATACGCCCAAACCGGAAACATTTCCCGACTATCCCTTCTCCCTAACTTTACCGGCTCCCACACACATTGACCACTGAGCTGTCAAACGAACCAAGTCTTCTCGTCAGACCAAATCTCTTCATGTAAACCATACAGCCATCTCAGATGTCCTTAGATATACGCCATGGCCTGTAACCCAGTGTTTTCCAACATCTTGCTCCCACGCTAATTCTGAGTATTTTTGTTTTACTGCTCACCTTAAAAAATCTCATCTCGCAGGTGACTATTTTAATCCTGAGACTTTATTCAGAACTAAGGTTTGACAATGGTAATTTAGGGTTGCACGACGACATTCAGAACTAAGGTTTGACAATGGTAATTTAGGGTTGGCACGAAGACATTCAGAACTTAAGTTTGACAATGGTAATTTAGGGTTGGCACGAAGACATTCAGAACTAAAGATTGACAATGGTAATTTAGGGTTGGCACGAAGACATTCAGAACTAAAGATTGACAATGGTAATTTAGGGTTGGCACGAAGACATTCATAACTAAGGTTTGACAATGGTAATTTAGGGTTGGCACGAAGACATTCAGAACTAAGGTTTGACAATGGCAATTTAGGGTTGGCACGAAGACATTTAGAACTAAGGTTTGACAATGGCAATTTAGGGTTGGCACGAAGACATTCAGAACTAAGGTTTGACAATGGCAATTTAGGGTTGGCACGAAGACATTCAGAACTAAGGTTTGACAATGGTAATTTAGGGTTGGCACGAAGACATTCAGAACTAAGGTTTGACAATGGCAATTTAGGGTTGGCACGAAGACATTCAGAACTAAGGTTTGACAATGGTAATTTAGGGTTGGCACGAAGACAGCTTTACTTGCCTAGCTTTGGTCTCCATCTCTAGTCGTGGGTGTCTTAGAAGCGGGGTTATTAGCTGACCGCATTAGTCCGCAGAGCTCCACTCCATCCTTTTTTCCCTCATCGGTGAAAATGCTTCCCAGATATTACAACTCAACGCTTTTATAGTATAGATAATTCTAACTTTTCCATGCTGGGTGAATTCGACTACCTACTCAAGCAGCGGTTCTCATTCGTGTCGGTCGTGACCCCTTTGAAGACCATCCGATAACACACATGCTCTACAGTTAGGAAGTGGCAACGAAAATAATTTTGTGTTTGGGGGTCGCCGCAACATTAGGAACTGTGTTTAGGGTCGCGGCATTAGGAAGGTTGAGAACCATTGTGCTAAAGTTAAACATCGGGTTCACTTGGTGTCGCTGGGAGTCACGTGGGTTGAGTTTATTCGAGTCACTGACTGACGAATCGCCATTGTTTAAACAAAGAATAGTTCAAATTATTAAGCGTGTATGTGCACGTGATTTGCGTCCATTGCGTGGGGTCCAACTCTTTTATCTACACCCATTGGGCTTGCCACGTTCAAGGATCATACTACGTACGTTTTTTTAATTTTTCAATGGTCATTCTATATGCAATGGTCATTCTATGTGCAATGGGTATTCTATACACAGTGGTCATTCTATATGTAATGGTCAACTGTATATGCAATAGTCATTTTATGTGCAATGGTCATTGTATGTGCAATGGTCATTCTATGTGCAATGGTCATTCTATGTGCAATGGGTATTCTATACACAGTGGTCATTCTATATGTAATGGTCAACTCTATATGCAATAGTCATTTTATGTGCAATTGTCATTGTATGTGCAATGGTCATTCTATGTGCAATGGTCATTCTATGTGCAATGGGTATTCTATACACAGTGGTCATTCTATGTGCAATGGTCATTCTATGTGCAATGGGTATTCTATACACAGTGGTCATTCTATATGTAATGGTCAACTCTATATGCAATAGTCATTTTATGTGCAATGGTCATTGTATGTGCAATGGTCATTCTATGTGCAATGGTCATTCTATGTGCAATGGGTATTCTATACACAGGGGTCATTCTATATGTAATGGTCAACTCTATATGCAATAGTCATTTTATGTGCAATGGTCATTGTATGTGCAATGGTCATTCTATGTGCAATGGTCATTCTACGTGCAATGGTCATTCTATGAAAATTGTGATTGATTATTATTTTGTTCGAAAATTCAGAGACCATACCGGGTGAATCCGAGTCCGGGTATGACAAGTCATGAATTGTCTGCAGGAAACGACAAACGTGTTCCACCCTGGTGGGAAACAGAAAACTGCATGCATGAAACCCGTAGCATATCAACGAGGGCATCAAAGTCGAATATTTCATAACACTGACAGCAATCTACTTTATACCATAAACGTTACAGAAATCAGGCGTCTAGCGAAGCTGCGGTACATGCTTGAATACTACTATTCGCTGGTTGCTAGTAGTTTTATTTTTTCCTTATAAAATAACACAGAATATAAAAAATATGTAAAAAATATATTTAAACACCTGGGATATACCCGGACCAGTGCAATAAACGAACTTGGTCCGGGTGTTTAAAATTATGCAAATTGAAACTGTTTTTTTTTTTCGGATGTCCGGGGCCGCGCCTGGCTCACCCCTAATTTTGTAATTTCGTGTCTTCCTATAGTCAACCTAGGCGCTTGATTTCGCCTGATATAAGGTTATTATATTTTACGTCGGAATCTGGTTTTTGATATGGTTTTGAAATCCGGAAAAAAAAAATTAACCACCGGTATGTGACGCGGTGATATAGAAATTGAGATTGCCAAGCGTCATCCAACCGGTGTCGGAGTCTTAAAGATATAAGACTGCCCACTCCACAGCACCACTGCAAAACACAGGGGGGTGTTTAAGAAGAAGATAATTATATCAAACGGGGAAACTTGAAATGTAGCATGCGTGGATGTATCTACTGAAAGCCTTCTCCGGCGAACACAACAAACAATGGCATTATACGAACTGCCGTCTAAATGTTAAAGTTGCCTTGGAATTTTGCGCAATCGATTTTCAAAGCCCGTAGACTTCAATATTAATAGCCGGTTCCTTATAAAATTAGCTCTAAATCCTCGGCCCAATACGAAATCTGGGGGGGGGGGGGGGGGCGCAATGCACCCACTGTACAGTGTACTGTGCAAGCGCGCGGTGGCTAGGGGGCGGGGGAGAGCTCGGTTTGTTTATGATCCTCCCACGAGAAGGAGAGCACAGACGGGGTAATCTCCATTGTTTACACGAGGCAACTCATCAATGGGAGCAGGTATTTCCCTTGGACAGAGTTGTCTCCTGTTGTGGAGGGCTGCAAGTTTTGAGGAAAGGATGAAAAAGTACTTGTTAACTTTCTAGACCTGTAAGGCTGTGCCATGGATTACTTTGTGGATTTTACTGTTTGGATTACTACTGATGTGCTTTTTCTGTAGGACCATCTAGGAAAAGAAAAGGATTAATATTTGAGTGTGATGTGCCTGTCGAGTCCCCACGTGGGAATGAATGGAAACATACTTGTATTGTTGACCAGCCTCGTAACCAGGATCCTGCTCGTAAGTTTGGACACCACAATGAAAGGGTGCCATTGTTATGATTATTTTTATAGAATAGGTTCCTATTAATTGAAATCTCCTCTTTAGATTGAAAGAAATGCCATTTCATTTAAATAAGTGCCGTGAGCAATACATTACACATCTGGCAGCCGCCATCAACTTTAACCACCACCAACTTTTTGTTTAAACTTAGAAAACTTTTAATCTACTTTCTTTATGTTCCAGTGTTTAAAACGTTAATCTACTTTCTTTATGTTCCAGTGTATACGTATTTTTTTTAAATTCAGGATGGCCAATTGTAGATAAAAAAGGTCTAAAATAACAAACAGTGCTTCTGAGTAATTCTTTCATGTTCGGGGGATATATTTAGCCTATATTTAAACCAGAGATCTATAATTTGACCTTGTGACATTTCGGATGTGTAATTCTATCTGGATAATCATGCCAGTGTTTGTGTGGATGAACTCACTACAGCGAAACATCCTCATAATGTGTCACACGTGACGTTGTATTTTTTCCTCTCGACTGTACTCAGTGAATCATTCAATGGTAAGTGGAAAAAGGGGGGGGGGTGGGTGTACGGGGGGGGGGGGGGGCTAATATATCGCATTCGTTTCACCGGTGCTTCACATGCATGGATAAAACGCTTGCAACAAGCAACTATACTTAGTACAAGTGCTATTGACAAGCGATAACCCGTTCACGGTGCACTGTTACACATGCAATCAGTGACCCTTTAGATCAGTGCTACTCAAAGTGGTGGTCCGCGGACCGGTGCCGGTCCGTGGGCCATCATCCGCCGGTCCGCAGAAGTTTTCAAGAAAATTCATTTCGCTACCACGTCAGTACAAGAAAAATAGTGCACCGGTCCCTGGTGCAATGGAAAAATTCCTGCCGGTCCGCCATACTAAAAAGTTTGAGAAGCACTGCTTTAGATGACACACTTCGACAGTAAAACTGTCAGACCAAACAGCTCACCCACTTGTGCACCTACAACACTGCACCTACCTAAATGTCCTCATGTTCTCACTTTATATTTTTATTACAGTGTTACATAAAGTGTTTTTTTTTCTTTGAAGCTTACCGTGACCTCACTCATTAAACTTTTATTTTCTTTTGAATTTTATTACACCAACAATTATATCTGTTTATCGGTAATTTAGGTCTTGAGATGTTTCCAACAGCACAAACTTAAACCGATTAATGAGTTCCTTGGTGGCTATTAATATTTATTTTAGACTCCATGATAAAGAGATGATAGTAATATTAATATGTATATGTGACATACTTGTAAATAATTGCGTTATGCCTTATTTGTGATCGAACTTTCCCCCTCTCGTCAACCCTAAACTCGCGCCCCACGCCAACTCAAACCCCGCGCCCCATACCAACCCAAACCTGGCGCCTCACGCCAGATAGTTTATCGTAGCAGTTGGTGACCCAACGTTATTATTTAATCCATCTGCCTAAAGTCTGGATCAGTGCCAGGTCAAGTGGCTGAATGGACAATAACTACTTCATACCTATTGTTAACTTAGTAGCGCGGTTATAGATTGCACACTTACTCATTACTGTAAATTTGAACAATCTAAACGCCCTCTCATCTTGACCCCCGGGGGAGGGCGCGCAGAGTGGATATATGTAACCAGAACGTCTCCAGATATTCAAAAAAAAACCAATGACTAATTCTTTATGTCCCTCGCCTCTTGTCAAACTCTTGACGCCCACAAACTGGTCGCAACAATTTATCGCCACTCGGTGCCTGTGATCTCGGTAATTGGATCGCTCGTCGCGAGCGTCATGCCCGTGGGTCCGTCCCACTTAACTCAGAAGCGTTTACCGTTTGAATAGTAAGGCCCAGATCATAATACATTTTTATTCCAAAAAAAAAAAAAATCAGATTTCTAAATTTTTTCGCACACCTTAAGGTTTGGATTTTTATGTTGCAATAGAATTCAGTGGTTCTCAACCTTTCTAATGCCGCGACCCTTTAATACAGTTCCTCGTGTTGTGGCGACCTCCAGCCACAAAATTATTTTCGTTGCTACTTCACAACTGTAGAGCATATGTGTTTTCCGATGGTCTTACCCCTGGGAAAGGGTCATTCGACCCCCATAAGGTCGCGAACCACAGGTTGAGAACCACTGCAATGGATTGAACATTGATCTGATCCGTTCATTCTGGGTAATCATCTCGTTCACTTTTTAAAAAAAAAAAAAAAATGTGAACTAATTATCAGACTACATCATTTTCTAATTTGTAATATATACATTCAGTTATTCAGATGTTATTGTAATATATACAGTCAGCTATTCAGATGTTATTCACCAAAGTATTTGCGAACTGCTAACTTCGGATAAGTAGTTCAATAGCTTCGTTGTCTAGGGGGTAATTATTAAACAAATCCATAATCAACATTGCACATGGTTCCTTATTAAATAAAAAACAGCATGTCTTCATTCTTCCGCTTTCTGGCCGTGACTCCCTTACTACTAAAGCCATAACAGCCAACAGCGTCATCTCTCTTACCCAAGTACGTCATAAGTACAAAGCACAAAGCGATAGCTACACAATTAATCTCTACACCAAAAACACGCACCCATAGAACACGAACGAATCATTAACAAAAGTATCTACACACAAGACGGCAATTGTGGGAATATAAACATTTGCTTTATAATTTAGAATACGTGGACTTGATTATCAGGCATACCGAAATGTGGTTTCAGTACAGAGTTTATGACTGCGACTGCGCCTGCAGTGTGGGGTGGCAGCATTTTGATGGTACCTTTTAGTTCGTATAAATGTATTCATAGTGAGTGAGGACTTGAGCTAAACACCGACAACACTCAGCGGGTTGTAGCATGTGTTTAATAGGAGGTATAGCACTTCTTCTGTAGGAGGTAAAGTATGTTTAGTAGAAGGTAGCATATCTTCTGTAAGAGGTAGAATGTGTTCAGTAGGAGGTGTTCAGTAGGAGGTAGCATGTCTTCTGTCGGAGGTAGTATGTCTTCTTTTGGAGGTAACATGTCTACTGTTAGAGGTAGACTATGTGTTCAGTAATAGGCAGCATGTCGTCTGCTGCTGGCTGTAGCACATACCTGTTGTTTTTTTGTTATTGTTGCTAACATGCACTTCTAAAATAATAGTTTTTCCCATTATGTTAGCTTCCTCTGATGTACATTTTTCACGTCCGGCGTCTTGTTCTAACAACTTACTCATCTACAACAAGGGAACGAAGAAACGTATAAAATGCTTTTAAACTATTAACGAGTTTCTTTTTTGTGTGCGGGGAAGGGAACGGTACTTTTGACAAAAGGGCAATAAAAACACACCTCACCTGTGCCTTTTTTTTTTGCCCGTGCTTCTCCAAATCGCTGTTAAGCTAATTTCATTTCCTCTTCTAGCTTTCAACTCTTTGGCCCTCTCCCTCTGTCTCGAGACCTGACAATGCTCCTTGTGTAAACAGAGCAGAAAGGGGCGCTACTCTCAGGTGTCGCTGTTTATTGTAGAGCCCGCCTAGAATGACTACTCCGGAATATTAGCCGAGTCTTGACGAGGAATACCACACGTGTGTATGCTTGGACTTCATAAGAACATTCAAGAATTGACCAAAGAATTCCATTTATAGAATTAGCAAATACATTTTCTAAACTGTGCTGGTGTTTAAATATATATATATATATATTGAATAAAAGGTTGTGTGAAGTTACCACATAGCTTTTTACCAGAGGCGGTGTCTTCAAAATGATTCGGAATCGGCCGGGGGGGGGGGGGGGTGCGCGGCACAGAATATAGTTAAAAAACCTGATTTCAGACAGCCCGTCTGTTTCACTATCTTAGTTATTACGTAATACGTGTTGAACGTATTAAAACAATCGAAGTACAAGCATGGAAGCTAAAACTACAGCATATCTTTCATGGCCGTGTGTATGCTTGAACAACGAGTCTATTACAGTTGTATTAGTTAAAGTTTATAATAAAACTATTTGGACCGTACCAAACGACTATGCACTAACAAATATCGGACTTGGAAAAAAAACAACCAAAAAACTTAATTTTTTTTAGTTGCTGCGATCTTTTTTCTACGCTGATTGTGACATCGGCCTGGTGCTGATTGTGACATCGGCCTGGTGCTGATTGTGACATCGGCCTGGTGCTGATTGTGACATCGGCCTGATGCTGCATGTGACATCGGCCTGGTGCTGATGGTGACATCGGCCTGGTGCTGATTGTGACATCGGCATTGTGCTGCATATGACATCGGCCTGGTGCTGATTGTGACATCGGCCTGGTGCTGATTGTGACATCGGCCTGGTGCGGATGGTGACATCGGCCTGGTGCTGATCGTGACATCGGCCTGGTGCTGATCGTTACATCGGCCTGGTGCTGATATTGACATCGGCCTGGTGCTGATGGTGACATCGGCCTTGTGCTGATTGTGACATCGGCATTGTGCTGCATATGACATCGGCCTGGTGCTGATTGTGACATCGGCCTGGTGCTGATTGTGACATCGGCCTGGTGCGGATGGTGACATCGGCCTGGTGCTGATCGTGACATCGGCCTGGTGCTGATCGTTACATCGGCCTGGTGCTGATATTGACATCGGCCTTGTGCTGATTGTGACATCGGCATTGTGCTGCATATGACATCGGCCTGGTGCTGATTGTGACATCGGCCTGGTGATGATTGTGACATCGGCCTGGTGCGGATGGTGACATCGGCCTGGTGCGGATGGTGACATCGGCCTGGTGCTTATTGTTACATCGGCCTGGTGCTGATATTGACATCGGCCTGGTGCTGATGGTGACATCGGCCTGGTGCTGATCGTGACATCGGCCTGGTGCTGATGGTGACATCGGCCTGGTGCTGCATGTGATTCGGCCTGGTGCTGCATGTGACATCGGCCTGGTGCTGATCGTGACATCGGCCTGGTGCTGATCGTGACATCGGCCTGGTGCTGATGGCGACATCGGCCTGGTGCTGCATGTGACATCGGCCTAGTCCTGATGTTGACATCAACTGGTTCGAACCCGCTGATCCCAACTCCGGGTTAATGGTTGAAACAAATCATGTCCTGGCATCACCGGGGGTTGATGGGTCGGGGGCTCTGCAACTATTTTAGATCCTTTTTTTAGTCAAGAAATGTTAATGATTAAGAGCAAGAGGATACAACTCTTTTATGGAGGTGAGTTGGTTTTTTAATTTTGAGTCGATTTTGAGATCTGTATTCTTTAGCGGATAAACGGATCACTGGACAGCAGCATGTATTGAAAGATTCGTATTGGAGTCTCATGTGCCTGGATATTCTTATCTACAACGTTATTATTTCAGATACACAACTTTAAAGCGCTTAACGTGTGAAGGGGTTGGGTGACTTCTATAAATTACGACTCAGTGGCGTACCTCTAAGGGAAAATGACACCTATGGTAAATACTGAAGGTGGGTTCGTGTACAAACATGATATAATGGGGACACTTTAAACACACTGAAATGTTTGGGGGGGGGGGGGGCAGTGATAGTAATGGTTTAGAAATGAACTGTTTAGAGATTACATTTTGAAAGTAAATTATATTTGAAAAGAAACAATTGAGAAGATTTATTAAACCAGATGTGATTGAGGTAAAATTCTGTGATGTCAGATGTTATCGAGATATTTCCCTCCTATAGAGTGCCATGTTATTCTGCGTGATATGGACATTTGAGATTGTATAAGTTGTCAAGGATATAAACAAAAAAAAAAGGAAAACTACTCTCTCTTGCTGTGTTGTCGCCTTTTCCCTGGTATTTACTGATGTCACGTTATCCATCGATAATGCCATATCCCCCAATTGTCTCGTGATCCCGCTATATTGCCATATCCCCCAATGTGTCCCACACTTGACATAACCGAAGAAAATAATTCACGGTTGAATTCAGGGACAATTATCTGCAGCCTGGGTGTCTTGACCACTGCAAAGTTCAGAGCCCCGTTACCAAATTTCGGTTTTGGCCTCTTTTGTAAAGGGATTTTTTAAAAAAAAAGTGTCATTTTATTTTTAAATCTCCCCCCCCCCAACAATTTTTTTTCATAGCACGGGAACCGCAAATGCCGCTCCTAAAAAGTCCCCACCCGGGCCTCTCCACCCGGGCCTCTGCACCACCCCTTCCCTACACCGTTCATGCGTAAGTGGGTCATTCAAAATATAAGCAGTGACACAAAAACCTCAGATTCGTAACTTGTCTTGTGATACTAAGGCACTTCAAAGGGAGAAATACAAAGCATTGGAGAGTTGCACCAAAGCAATAAATATCAAACTTGTGAATTGTTTGACGTTTGCAATGACGTTTAAAGAAGTGATGTCTTCTTTTTTTTTTTCTTCCATTTTTAGCCCCATCACAAATTTGGGACTCTTAATTAACTAGCCCCCCCCCCCCCGCCCCGTCTGCAGGGGTTGCAGGGCTCACGCAACGACTCTAGTGAAGTCAGATCGAAAATCCCTAACCCTTACTGTAATAGTGCAATTAAAAAAAAACCCTAAGGACTTCAGTAAATATGCACGTCAATCAAAGGCTATACGCTTGAGTATATATATAGCTGACCTTAACTCCTCGAATCTAGTATATCACGTCTATGGCCTTGACTCCTTGACCTTTTTACTCTGTGACCCCGGGCATTTGAAATCGTACACGACCTTGACCCCGTGACCTTGGCTCTGTGACCACGAATCTATAATGACGAATGTTTGACATCGAGTCTGTGAGTTACGAAACACTCAGAAAGGAAGAACAAAAAAAAAAAAAAAATGTTGTGTTTTCTGTTCCGAAAGCTGTGTGCCAGGCTTGGCTCTAACATCGACTCATAAACACGACTGTAGAAGTAGATCTATAGAAGATTATTTATTTATAGCACTGTGGTGTAACAATCAGCACCGAGTTGCATCAGCAATGAATTAGTAGGGGGGGGGGAGGCATTGTTTGTGGCACGTGTAGAGGAGATGTTCAGATTTTCACCTGAATAGGGAAATCGAAAATAGGAACCGTATTGTGGTCAAACATAATAATCGCTTTTGCTTGCTGCCTAATGTTGAACTATTTCTATTTGCCAATCTTATTCTAAGATTTTACAATTTTATTTTCCGAAAAACATACCCCCATGATACTAGAATAGGATTCAGACAAAAGTAGCATTGAAATAATGGTATTGGTTGTTGTTTTTTTTCTTGTTTCTTTTTGGGAGGGGGTAGAGGCTAATCTACAGACAAGTATGTCACTTGAAGTAACAATGGTATATGCTTCTCTCCTAAAGTTCAGTGTAGTAATACTTACCAAATGACAAGTAGCACATATTATCGCATCCCCACATTCAAAACTATGAGTTCAACGGTTTCCACCTAATGCCAGCCATTTCATTTCTCTCATTCTTTCATATGCTCCACGTCCCTCACAGACCTACCCTCTTTCTCTCATTATTTTATATGCTCCACGTCCCTCCCAGACCTACCCTCTTTCTCTCATTCTTTCATATGCTCCACGTCCCGCCCAGACCTACCCTCTTCTTAGCCCTTCGTCCATCACGCCCAACACAAAGTTCTTTGTCTTTTGCTCGTCGTCCTCGTTCCACAGGATAATATCCGCTATTGCGTGGAATGGCCGATTAGACCGGATGCACCAATTTCCTCTCTGTTGTCCGAGAAGCCGCATCACAAAGACTGGATTAATTTCAGCTACGGAAATGCATTGGATAAAATGACAAAATGAAACCAGTTATACCTAATAGCAATGTGTTACCCGACCTAGCTATATTTTCCCCCGGATATGTTATTCTAATATAAACAAAATAAGCCACCGTTTGGCGTCCATGTATTTTGTGGCTTTTGATATTCCCGTTGTATCCGTAATTCGGAAACTGAACATGAAATACCTTAACATAATTCAAATGCTATATCTTGCCTAATAAATACATAATTTGTTTACATTTTTCGACAAAGATTTACGGTGTAAATAATCTATTAGTAATATTGTATCACCAAGCGCAAAATTTCCTAGCAAAATTAACTGCCAATCATATTGTTATACAGTGTTAGTAATACTCAACATTTTCTATTTTAAACATTATCACGTTCTACATTAGTTTACCAAAAAGGCTTCAGCATGCATCATTGTCCAACATCCATCTCCGTCCCAGGGTCCCTTGAAACTTCGTTGTCCCAGTCTCGCGATGATCTCGTGCACTTTGACCTTTCACATTTGAGGTAGACGAGTTTTGTCATCAGATGACATATGACATTATCTCTCCCCGCCACAGAGCTTAGTTTCGGTGCGTAACTCTCAAATGTGAGCTGTGCCAATGTCGCCGTGTTCTCAACTTCTCGAACACATGACCTCGGATGCTCAGGTTATCTGTCAAGCCACATTCAGACAGCTGTATACCTTCATAGAAAGAAATGCTTAAATTTAGTACACTGATCGTGTTGTTTTAAACTGTAAATATTAAATAATATAACACTTAATCACACCATTACAAAGTCATTTGAGCTCTCACACAACAACCATCTGCTTAACATAACAGCCATCCGTCTACCTACATTCATTCATTTTTAAACCCAAAGGTGGTAATTTATTATTTTTTTTAAAAGTGGCCCCTACTTTATAAACTGTGGACCTCTGTTCCTTACTGGCATCAATTTCAACTTAATGCCCCTAGCCCTTCATTCACCCCTATTCCCTTACGTCAGCAGTTCTCAACTTGTGGGTGGCGACCCCTTAGGGGGTCGAATGACCCTTTCCCATGGTCGCCTAAGACCATCGGAAAACATATATACTAACAGTTATGAAGTAGCAACGAAAATAATTTTGTGTTTGGGGTTCGCCACAGCATGAGGGACTCGTTTAAAGGGTTGCGGGATTATTAAGGTTGAGAACCACTGCCTTACGTCGACAAGTCAGCATTCCACTAATTCCTGCCTTGAATTCACTCCAACTCTAGTAAACACCAGCTACACCAGTGGCTCTCAATCCCCTCGGTGGTCGCCTCACAATATGCCAGAGAACGATTCAACACTGAAAAAATAAACGTGCATTTTTACCTCATGTATACCACCTTTGATTGGATCGGGAAAGTTTACTATATCCACTATACTGTGACTACACCACTGCTAATTACAAACTACACCATTCTGTAACTACATTCTTGCTACATACACAATGTAACTCATTCAGTAGGTTAAGCAGTCAGTACTCACACCATTGAACTTCTCAAAATCCCGTTCTCAATTCTAGGAATAATCCTGGTTGTGGGTCTCCACAGTATGGAAATGTTATCAAGAGGTTAACGGCACTAAAAAAAATTTGAGAACCTCTGAACTATCGGACACACTGACACGATCGCGCGCCCCGCCCGTTCACGTCAGCTGTGACCCCCCTACACAGGAGGGCCTTGTTACGCCCACCATCGTACGTGTTATCTTACTCTTACTTATCTGCCCTTTCGTGGGTGGGGGGGGGGGGGGCAACCGGTTCAGCTGGTGAGTTAGTGAACTCATAAGTGTTATGTGTCACGCTTCGTCTGGCATGCTTCACCCAACAGACCTCTTAAGGAAAGATAGAATTTGGGAAGTAAAGAGGATAAAATGGGTAGGCGTGCACAGATATTCAGCTGATCATATACTATAGGCGATCGTGGTGGTTTATAATGGGCCGCTTTGCTAGCAGTTAAACACATCTAGCTGAAAGTGTTTCCCGAATATTTGGAGGTTTTCTTTTAGTATATTTTAATGAATGTCATTTCGTCATTTTTGTTGACCTTTAAGAGGTATAGACTTACGGCCATAAAAAAATAATTTTATGAAATACCTTCTTGTGGACAAAAAATACCTTTTTGGGACAAATACTAACTTATAGGGGAAAAATAATGCCTTTTAGGCGACAATTAATACCTTTTCGGGGTAAAAATAATACCTTTCGGGGGGAAAATAATGCCACTTGGGACAAAAAATACCTTTTTGGGACAAATATTACCTTTTTGGGGGACACGAAGACAAATAATACCTTAAAGGGGACACAATACCTTTTGAGGGACAAATAATACCCTTTTGGTTTTAAATAATGTCAATTGAGACAAATAATACCTATTTGGGACATAATACCTTTTAGGGGCACAAATAATACATTTTTTGGTGGACAAATAATACAAATTTGGGGGATAATCATACCTTTATGGGACAAAAAATACCTTTTATGAGACAAATAATACCCTTGGGGGACAAATAATACATTTTTAGGGAAAATAATACCTTTCTAAGGACAAAAAATGTCAATTGGAAAAAGTATACCTTTTTGGGACAAATAATAACTTTTAGGGGACAAATAATAACTTTTTGGGACAAATAATACCTTTTTGGGGAAAAATAACACCTTTTTGGGGAAAAATACCTGTATGAGGGGAAAAATAACACCTATTTGGGAGAAAAATACCTGTATGAGGAGAAAATGTAAATTTTTGGGGGAAAATATACCTTTTGGGGATACAATATAATTTTTTAGGGTTAACAATATCTTTATTGGGAAAAATATTACCTTTTTTGAGGACAAACAATACCTTTATGGGGACAAATGGTTAAAGAAACGATATTTTATTCAAAATAATGTCTAAAACATTTCCATCAATCTAAATATAAATGTATATTGTTTCTATTTCCTATGGTGGTCGGGGTCAATGCGAAGTAAAGGTGCTAGCCGCAGACACGACCGTTTTATAACGTGCTTATCTGGCATGCCCTCCAAAGAATGCTATCATGTCAAGCGAGACATCCCCGGCACGCAACCTCTGACCTGTTTATTTTACCTTCTTGTCGCAACCACCGCACACACCAAGACAATAATTAAGAACAAACATCGAATCCAGCTGCAGTGTGCAATCCTATCTGGCGCTGTACTTTTGGCTGGTACGTTTATTTAAAGGGGTGGGGGGGTGGGGGTTGGTTAGCGTGGAGGGATGGTTTGAATATAAGACGATAACTCAATTCATTTGATTTCATTCCCGACTTCAGTTTCCCCTGCATTCACATGAATGGGTTTCCCCTGCATTCACATGAATGGTCTACAAGTTACGCCCTGCCCTAAGAAGATCTTCATAATTCTGTATGGCGTCTTTACATTTGCGTGTTTTTGTTTTGTAACCCGCTTCTTCCTGTATTGTATTTTAGAGATTACAGGGTTTTCTTGTTTGACAAAGTGTGTACAAAGAAAAAGATGGGAAGATAATATCAAAGAATGGACTGGATTACAACTAGGCGATGCTATGCGTATGGCAGAAGTCCGAGAGGAATGGAGAAGAATAGTGTACATGTCATCTGTGGCGCCCCAACGGTCGAAGGACTACGGGACCTGATGATGATGATGTACATTTCTGCTGATATATATATATATATATATGTGTGTCTGTGTGTGTGTGTGTGTAAAGGTGAACATCTTTTAAGCCGGTCGTGTTAGAATGGCTACTTATGTTTAAAAGTGTTATTTTGCACCAATGGAGCTATTAAATTAACGCATCAACCTAATAGTGATGGGGTATAATGCGTTAGGTCATATTAACAGGCGTGTTGATACGCTTCGCAATAGGACATTAAAGTAGGACCTTAGAGTAGAACCTTAGAGTAGGACCTTAGAGTAGGACCTTAGAGTAGAACCTTAGAGTAGGGCCTTAGAGTAGGGCCTTAGAGTAGGACCTTAGAGAAGGGCCTTAGAGTAGGACATTAGAGTAGGACCTTAGAGTAGGGCCTTATAGTAGAACCTTATAGTAGGACCTTAGAGTAGGACCTTAAAGAACTATCCGGATTCGTCACACATAAAAAAAAGTTGAAATTGTGATTTCTTGAAATTCATTCGTCAATTTTATGTTTATAAGTTAAAGGGGATTAACAATCAAAGTATCATGTGTGCATTTAAGGGTGTATGTATCTATAATGTATATGTACGTGTGCATCTATAATGTCTGTAAATGTGCATCTATAATGTGTTTATGTGTGGTTGTGAGGGAAAGTTACGACCTCCCAACAAAGCCGTTGTCAGTGTCAGGGCAAGAGTTACTTTTATTCCGAATAAAACTCTCACTCACTCCGAAAACATGACGAGAACATGACGAGAACATGACGAGAACATGACGAGAACATGACGAGAACACAACGAGAACATGACGAGAACGTGAAGTGAACCTTTTGAAGGCACATGCTGGTGAGATGAGCAAGATTCCAACTCAAACATCAATTTCAAAGCAGAAGATATGGCTGCAGATTATAAGAAGTTCTCCCGGCAAGGTCTGTGCGGTTTTTTTTTGGTTGTGCGTGTGTGTATGGGGGTGGGGTGTGTGATTTGTGGGGATGGGGGACTACATGTGCCCAAAGTCTCACTTCAAAGTTAAATGTATGATGTTTTGGTAATTGTGGGTTGAGACGAGTTTCAACCTTGCTCCGTGTCATTCTTGATAAGCCGGTAACTCCCCGCAGACGTTGAATGCAAATCTTAGAAAAAAACCTAAAATAAAAAAATGATGCTGCCTCTTAAAGCAAATCCTACAACCGTTGTTCTCGTGGCAAAGAGGGGGGGGGGGGACTTTGTAGTTTACAGTGATGTAATACAGCGCTGTCCGTGACATCACCGCATTCCGTCGTTGATTTAAGCTGTGAGCATGTTGCAATCATGGGGGGAACTTCAAAGAATTCGCCTTGACGTTTAGCAAGTGGCCAACACTTGGATGAGTTATTGAGTTAAACACAATGGAAGTGCGCCACTGCACGTTAGACACTCGAAAGAGTTCATCAGTTGAGAGAATTTTCCTAGCAAATAAAGTTAACACTGAAAGTGAAGAGAAATGTGCGCGCTACCCGATAACGATGTATCGCTATTTACATTCGTTAGCTACTAACAGTGAAAGCACAGGAGATGTACAAAAAAATCCATAGAAATATTTATCTTTAGATACATTAAAAATATTAGAGTTTCGGATACATGGAAGTTAAATATCACTATAAGTTTTCCGATACATGCCAATAAACATCACTAGATATCATGATACATGCCAATTAACATCACTAGATATCCTGATACATGCCAATAAGACATCCCAGCCTACATATCCTGATACCTGCCAATAAAACATTTGACACCAGATGAGCAATCACAGGATACTTTCTGAGGGAAACCCAAGACCCCCACCCAATAGGGCCCCTCGTCAACCAACGCCTTCAGAATCTTGCATATGCTGATGACATAGCATTGTTAGTAAAGACATATCAAAGCTTTAATTCCAATAGAAGAGGTTTATCATTACAAGCAGTGCTGGAAGTTAACAACCAAAAATAAAACCAAAAAAAAAAAAAAAAAGAGAAGAAAAGAAAAGGCAGATGAAACTATTCAAATTAGAAACCACGCTTTTGAAAAAGTAAATCAATTCAACTGTCTAGGACCCTTAATAAATTACAGAAATGAATTTCTAACAGAAATAACGGGAAATTGTTACAACTCCACATCTATTACAGTGTTACAACTTCACTTCTGTCACTGTCTAATCCGTTGCTGTCTAGGGTTAACGAATATACTCAAAGGTTCACAATAAAGAACAATACAACAGCATCCAATGAAGATAAAATGATAGTACTTTTATTATATGATTTAATCGCAGCCAATGTCAATTTATCAATGTAGATAATAATAATTCTATTCTCTCTAACTACTCTCGACTAGACTAACTCTAACGATCTACTCTGGCTCTACTACTCCTGGCTCTACTACTGGCTCTGGCTCTACTCTTGTCAACTACCTCCTGGGTCTACCTCTTGTTAACTAACCCCACTACCCAGCTCACAGCTCTTATCCCCTCCGTCTGTTCACCCCCCACCCAGCTACACTAATTGCTCAACACGAACCAATTTCACCTCTGACCCCACAATCTTGCCCTAACACAACATCTCACAGTCGCCATCCGCCAGACCAGAATTAATTAACGATCCAGGTCGTAACAGAAATATCGGCCGGAAACAGGGCATACTTCAGAAAGTCACAGAATACTCAGAAAAGTAAAAAAAATTACATAATAACCAAGAAAACTATCTATTCAACTTTAATCGTACCAGTTGTAACATAAGCAAGTAAAACTTGGACTGTAAAACTGTAACCAAAAAAAACGAAGTAAAAAAAGGACAGAAAACCTATGAGAGACAAAATCTCCGGAACATATACTCATCAACAAAGGATGAATATGGATAGAACATACGAACCAACTAGGAGTTGTATAGACTTTATCAGGATCCCACACTAGTAGCAGAAATAAAAAAAAGAGTAGGCGACGCTGGGCTGAACATTTAGATTAATTACCGAAAGACAGAGGAGTGAAGAGGGTGCACCACAAAAACACGAGAGAAAAACGGCTCAAAGGCAGACCTTGGCTTAGATGGATGGATGGATGATGTGGAAAAAGATCTCCAGCAGCTAGAAATTCAAACATGGAAAAGAAAAGCAATAGTTAGTCTGACTGGAAGGAAGTGGTGAGGCAGGCCAAAGACCTACATGGACTGTATGTAGTGCCACAGGGATGTTGAGGTATCCTGATACATGCCAATAAAACATCCCTAGATATCTGAATGCATGACATGCGGTTTAACATCACTAGATATTCGAATACATGTCATGCAGTAAAACAATATCTGCTTTCCGGGAGCACGGGAGGAACAACAAAGTTGCATAGTTTCCTAGAAAGCTGTTAAAGAATATATATATATATATATACATTTTTTTAAATTGATTTAAATGTCGCGTTCCATCTAACAGAAGCAAACACGAACGCAAATAAAAATAGACAAACAATTTCAACAAAAACAGCAAAAACAACAATAGCAACTACAACAGTTATAGCAACTACAACAATTATAGCAACTGCAACAATAAAAGCAACTACAGCAACTATAAAAACTATATCATCTACAACAATACTGCAAATGCAACAAATACAACAACTATAACAACTACAGCAATTACAACAACTGCAGCAACTATAAGAATTACAGTCACTACAACAACTACAGCAACTACAACAACATCAGGTGTGAAAGGACGATTCGATACGGGAAATAGAATGAGTAAAATGCGGGCTAAAAATATAAAAAGATTATATCATAAGAACCTTAAAACAAATTGTATTAATTACTATATATATATATATATAATTATTAACATTCATAATTGATGAAAACATATTAGACAAAAAGAGAATAACCAACTAAGTTATTTAGAAAAGAATCATCTTGATAAATGTCTCAATAACAACAGAAACACACATCCATAATAAAAAAAAAGATAAATAAATAAAATAAAAAGGTTTGACAAGATGTGAGATGTTCTGGTTTCCAAAGGGCTTAATTGGTCCCGGAAGTGAGGGGGTTATTGAATCTCCCGTTTCATTCCCGGTGCTTCTGACGGCTGAGATAGATGGCGTGCTTGTGCATTAATTTTAACATGTTTTATTTTCTTCTCTTCATCTCCCATCAGCAAATTCAGCAATACCTCGGTGTTATGGCAACGGCCTTGAATTACCATTTCATGGCGTGCCCAGTCTGAACATCTAAGGCGTTCAATTATAAAAGTCTTTGTGTCTGCCATGTACAATCAGAGCACTCTGAAAACTGAGCTCTAACAACCGGAAGACAAAACGCCGGCCTTTTTTTTTTATGTGGTCATTTCTTACACTTCCGCTATTTGATGGTACTGTGTGGGTTTTGAGATTATGCTTTTTTTTATTAACGTGATCAAAGTCTCTGATAATATTCCTTTTTTGTTTGAATTGTGTTTAATTAAATGTTATAACTCGTTTACCAATGGTACATGTTATGTCGCTGCTCCCGAGAGAGACTTATTTTAAACACATTCAGCATTGGGCATGCAGTGAAGTGTTTAACAATATGAAATTATTTGGTACACAATTTATGAAACAATTATAACTAGGAATATTGAATACGACGATCGAAGTTTAAGTTTAAAATTTTTTTTTTAAAGTGTTGTATTCTGGCCCGGGTACGGTGTGGATAAAAGTAAAACTATTTTTCTAAGTTTTTTTTTGAGTCGGATAACGCTTAATAATTCAGACTAATGACGTATGCGAAATGAATATTTAGATTTTGTTCATCCTCATTTTTAGATGTTGTATACTTGATACAAATATTTGAGTTCGTTTTATGAACAAATGCATTAGTCGAATGGAAAGCCTCGCCGCTGCTTGGACCTACGCAGCCAGTGTACATCAACCAGCCAGTGTAGATCAACCAGCCAGTGTAGATCAACCAGCCAGTGTACATCAACCAGCCAGTGTAGATCAACCAGCCAGTGTAGATCAACCAGCCAGTGTAGATCAACCAGCCAGTGTAGATCAACCAGCCAGTGTAGATCAACCAGCCAGTGTAGATCAACCAGCCAGTGTAGATCAACCAGCCAGTGTAGATCAACCAGCCAGTGTAGATCAACCAGCCAGTGTACATCAACCAGCCAGTGTACATCAACTAGCCAGTGTAGATCACCCAGCGACAAAGAGGCAACAGTTGAACATTTTATGCAGCCCCTTTAGATCCCTGCTCTAACAGTATATTAAACAATTGTCTTGCAATGATGTACAGCCGCCAAATGACGACAGAAGCTGGTAGACAATCACAAAATAATGATAGCGGCTTGTACGCCATCACCAAATGGCGACAGTGGCTACTGCACAATCACCAAATGATGATAGTGGCTACTGCACAATCACAAAATGATGATAGTGGCTACTGCACAATCACAAAATGATGATAGTGGCTACTGCACAATCACAAAATGATGACAGTGGCTACTGCACAATCACAAAATGATGATAGTGGCTAAAATCCTATATTTGGTGATAGTAGTTGGTACGCCTTCACCAAATGATGATAGGGGCTAAAATCCTATATTTGGTGATAGTAGCTGGTACGCCTTCACCAAATGATGATAGTGGCTAAAATCCTATATTTGGTGATAGTAGCTGGTACGCCATCACCAAATGACGATAGTGGCAAGTACTTAATCACCAGTTGTGTTTTTTTTTGTTTTTTTACCTCCCGTTGAATCAAATGATTTGTTGACAAGAGGACACAGCTCTACACAGGAATCGTAGTTTGACTCTGATTGGGCCGTATCGATCTCATATCACCGTTGTCAGATCAAAGGCAGCGATTACCTTTAGTCTTTTCAAGCTCAGCCGTCCCCCATCAGTTAAATCCCCATTAGCACCGCGTGTTATTGAATTTATAGCCGTAACACTAATATGTATTTTCTGTCTTTGCTCACTGTCTCACCTACATGTTTCACTTTAGTCTCACCCTCATGTTTCACTCTAGTCTCACCCTCATGATTCACTCTAGTCTCACCCACATGTTTCACTCTAATCTCATCTCACCCTCATGTTTCACTCTAATCTCATCCTCATGATTCACTCAGTCTCACCCTCATGATTCACTCTAGTCTCACCCACATGTTTCACTCTAGTCTAACCCACATGTTTCACTCTGGTCTCACCCTCATGTCTCATTCTAGTCTCACCCTCATGTTGCACTCTGGTCTTGCTCACTATTATCCACACAACGACTCAACGACCCAGTCGTTTCCTCACATATGTATTGACTCACTCTTTAACTCATTCATTTAGTGGTTTATTTACTCACTCATTTTTCCATAGTATTTTTTTCACTCATTCCTTCCCATGATTTTTTGACTGCCACCCCCGCTCATTACCTCACCTAGACACTCTCTAATATATTCATTCAAACACTCTCACGTTCACTTGATAAGCCACTCACTTAAACACTTTCTCGATCACTTCATAATTCATGTATTCTTTCGAACACTCTCACGTTCACTTGAACACTTTCTCGATCACTTCATAATTCATGTATTCAGTTTTTCATTCACTAACACAATCAGTCATTCCCTACCAAAACCACACACATGCACATCCTCTAATTTAACTACACACATATACATTCACTAATTTACTGACCTAATTTGAGCGTCTCTTTTCCGTATTATATTTTTTAGGCATTCTGTTGTTGTTGTTTTTTTACCCCTTTTGCCCATATCTCTGCGACTGTTTGTAAGTACTCTACCAAATGTCTGCTGCTAACGTAAAGTAACGACGTCCGTCACAAAGCGCTGACAAAACCGTTGATGATTAGTGTGTCCTATGTGTCTCTCATCCTACACCGTACAGCGCCTGTAGAGCATCCTGGATATGTACAGTACTAAAACAATGGTCGAGTCTCAATTATTAGGAGTGTTACGTTTCTCTTCGATTTTAATGTATAATCTACCTGGTAGATTCTGGTAGATTCTACCACGTAAAAGGGTTCCTTGAACGTTCCTTTTGACCACTCACCATTTTATTCCCCCCCCCATGCTTCCCAGCTGATACGTACCAATCGCTGGCGAAAAATAATATCAGTTGCCGATCAATTCGATCAAGAAATGATTTATCTATTGTTCCTGTTACAGGTAAAACACCTCCCGCAGGTGTGAACAGGTTCAGGGGTTATGCTAATTGGAGAAGGTCGGCAGGCCTAATCGCAAATATCCACTGAATATCTGTATTTGTACATATAATCTGTAGTTGTACATATAATCTGTATTTGTACATATGATATGCATTTGTAAATATCTACTTGTCGGCTATTATTGCGATATGCAAATATTTACATTTAGATTTTAAGTTCCATGGTTACAAAGTTAGATCAGCAGCAATCTGTGATATGTAGACAAGAGTTGGATCAGCAGCAATCTGTGATATGTAGACAAGAGTTGGATCAGCAGCAATCTGTGATATGTATTTTAGAACGTGTTTCTTTATCAACCTGTGTTGACGGAAGGATTCGTTTGAGATTGTACGATTGTACCCCAGGCTTGTGTGCTGTTGGCATTCTCTCACCCCGTAAGTGGCATACTGCGCCAAATTGGAATGTAGACAACTCGTACCAGCAATTGTTTCCATTCCATCGTCAGACAACACGCGCGCGCCAATGGCAGTTGTCACTTCCATGCGGACCACGATGAGAGTTAAAAACCGGAAGTGACGTAGTGACTAGATATGCTATTAGCGGAAAAAAAAAATAATTATGCAACCAGAATGAAATTTGAAGATTTGTACACAAGTCAAGTGTTTCCATTTAAATGTTTTTTTTATACGGTTTGAACTGTCTTGATTTTGACAGTAAATAACACAAAATCCACTCACGAACGGCAGACACTCTTTCTGTAATAAAAACCTGGCACTCCGCACCTGTAGCGTAGCACGCGCCGGTAACGCCCGGTCTTATCGTGGCACACCCGCCTCCACGGCCCTCCACACTCTAGGTCCCCGGGTCTTGGCAGATTACACTCAAATTTACTGGCGAACGGGATTAAGTGGAAACATGGCTGAAGTTGTAACGACGTGCCCCATTAACCCAACCTCAACCACCACGATATCCTGAACCGCACTTTCGCTGTTACATCTCATGGGCAGCGTCTCCTTATACTCTCAAAACAAAAAATAGACTCCCATTAATGCTTTGTAAAGAACGTCATAAAACAGTGTTCACGTTTGTAAAGAACGTCATAAAACAGTGTTCACGTTTGTAAAGAACGTCATAAAACAGTGTTCACGTTTGTGTATCCTATATATTAACGTTGCTTTTGCTCGTGTGTTGCATTATTTCTGAACGGGTGCGTGGCAAAATCTTCGGCCTCCTTGGTCCACTTTCCGTCAACCTGTCGAGATGAAACTTGGCACACAGACTCGTTGCCGATTAAATTTTCAAACCCACCCCCCACACATCAGTTTTTCCGGTTTTCCAAGGAGAATATGAAGGAAATTTGATGCCACTGATGTAACCAACTCAATTTCTAACTGAGATTCCTTATAGAAAAAAATATCGCGTTTGGTGCGTAATATTTTCTATATTTTTTTTCTAAAATAGTTCGTGAAATAAATCTGCGGTGTAAAAGTGGGTGGTACGTAAGAATATTAATATAAAATTAAATTTAAAAATGCATAGAAAGGATTCAAACGGAAAAACTGAGTTTCTATGGGTTGTTTTTTTCACTATTGAATTATCAGGTTTCTTTCAATGGGTACTGGTTTATTTTTCCAGTGCACTGGGTTTATGTTTATGTTGAATAAAGGTTCATCTTTAAATTTGAATACAATGTACAGTTTTTCATCGATATACAGAACGATCATTTCCTTGTGCCATTTTGGTCAGGTCAAAACCATGGAGTAAATAAATACATACATAAAAGATGCGGATGTGCTCCCACCCATGTTGGATTTGTATTGATGTTCCCTTCATGTACACATTGAGAATCAGTGACTGTCTGGGGTAATGAAAAGAAATAAAGCCGACTTCCGGTTGTTAAAAAAAAAAAGAAAGAAAAAAAAGAACTTCTGGAATGTGAAGTTACTTTATTACCGTTCCATAGCGAGCAATACTAAGCACATTCAGAGGTCTCTGCTGCAAGTCTTACAGTGCTTGGTCTATGCTGGATCCATAGAGCTGTCAAACTATGGCACACAATACTGTCTTGTACATGGCGCTCAGATGCCGTGACCTGGGGCCGATTGCAGAGATAAGATACGTGTTGTTTATGTGGGGGCCTTTCACTGGGCGCACACTGAACGACAACCCATCAAACTGGAGAGCTCTTTGTTGTAACAATGTAAACTTAGTGTAAATAGCGTATGTTTTTTTTTATACGATTCGGTCACTTAACTGTGTGTTGAAGACACGCGTATGAATACAATTTAACATTGGGGATTTAAAAGGTACTTAATTTATTTGAAATATAAAACACATGGTACATGAAATCTGGAGGAAGGCGATTAAATATTGGACGTTTCGGCTGAAAGCCTTTACAAGCGAACAAAGAGAACAAAGAATACAAAATACAACTTCGCTTGGTAGATATGGTACGGAGCTATTCAAATCTAGCTTGAACTATTTTATAAGTAAGCATCTAATGGTGTCTAAGTATTTTTAAGGATGACATATGCAGGAAAAGTGGGAAAAAAATATTAAAAAATGAAATAAAATAGAAAAAAAGGGGCGGGGGGGGGGGGGCAATTTTATAGTTTACTGCTAAAAGTTCAGCTTGACCTCAAACGTCCCCATATTCCATTGTTCATTTATCTGGTCGAGGCAGGATTCGTGCTTTATAACGGAGGCTCAGTGGGTAGAAGGTGGGATGGAGTTACGAGGTGACGTGCTGCTGCTGGTCATCTTCTCTGTTTCGGCGCTTAACGTACATACGAGGTGACGTGCTGCTGGTCATCTTCTCTGTTTCGGCGCTTAACGTACAGGGTTTAAAGAATACACAATCATAGACACAACAAACAAAAGCAATGGTATATGCTGTCTTCACCTGATCTTTACCCCTGGAGTTGTATCCCCTGTCACTGACCTCATTCCTTCAATTGTTTCCCCTGATACGCATAGGACAGTAATTCTGCGTTATGAGTTTGAAAAATGCAATACAAAATCGTTCCCATTTATGTTGATTCATTTTCCCCCAATTTTACACAAAGCTGCCTGTTTGAATGAATGAATGGCAAAATGAGATGGGGGAGGGGGTCG